>CM076570.1:1147919554-1148668828 GCA_034641835.2 Pinus albicaulis
TAGGAGGGTCTCCCACTTCATCCACTGAGACAATATTGGAAGAAGAAGATCCTAGAACTACAACATAGGGAATAACCTTTTTCACTTCTACAGGGGAATATATTCTAGTTGAAGAATTAGAAATCCGTAGTGAAGAGGAAGAGGAATAACATTTCCTCAAAATACCATTGATAGAATAACCAGAAGAACAATTATACCTCCAGGTTTAACCTTATATCAGTTCTGAAGAATCTATCATGGTAGGAAGAGAAGGAGGGGAAGGAGAAGGAGAAATATTCAATGGAAAAAACTTGTTATTTGGAACAGATAGAGGTAGAGGAGGAGATAGAGGAAGAGGTAGGGGAAATGCAGAAGGAGGTAGAGGAAATTCAGAAGGCAGTAGAGGTAGAATAGGAGTTGAAATTTCCTTTGGATTCCATGTAGTAGATGAAGAGGCAAATGTTCCCATGAAAAATATTTCACCTTATGTTCTTCCAAAATTTCATGGATTAAAAGGTGAAGACCCTGAGACATTTTTAATTGAATTTGAATTTTTGTGCAGAACTTATGACTATCTACAAGATGCTCAAAAACTAAAATTATTTCCTTCAACATTGAAGGGAGCAGCCCTAAAATGGTTCATGTGTCTAATAACTAGGTCTATTGAGTCATGGAGTGATATGAGAAGAGAATTTCTAGAAAGGTATTTGGACTATTGTATACCTATTAACCATAAGGAGGAAGTGTTTAAAATGATGCAAAAGGAGGATGAAATTTTTGAATATTTAATTGAAATATTCAACTATAACATCAAGAGAGCAAAGATGGAGAATCTAGACCAAGATACTCTAAAAGCTCTTTTATTGAAGACAATTAGAGATGAATGGATAGATATACTTAACATAATGGGGAAGGGAGACATATCTCAACTTATATTAACTGATATTGGAGAACTATGTATTAATCTCTCAAGAGGAAAATCAAAAATTTTGAAAGGATCAAGAGATCCTGCTTTAGCTAGGGTAAACAAATATGCAGTTAGAACAGTAAGTAGGGCAAAAATTGGAAACCTGCTTGATGAGTTCAAAACTGACATTCTAGGGAGTCTTAGTGAGAAAATAGACACCCTTAAGCTACAAAACAAGTAGAAAGCTGAGACTAATGCCTTAGCAATATTCTGACCCAAGTGCAGAAAGAAGCATGCCTTAAGAGAATGTCCTCTTGATGAAAACGTAATAGAAACTTGTGTGATTTGTTCAGAGCACCATGAGACCAAGAGTTGTCCTTCAATTCCTGGTCTTAAGGCTGTCTTTCAAGGGGAAACAACTACAAATCCTACAGAATCTCTTTGTTTTGTTTATAGAAGACCTTGGCAAGGGCCTCAAACTCAAGGGTTTAAAAACCAAATGTATAATCAGCCCCCACCAAATTGGAATTCTTGGCATCAACATTGGCCTCAATCTCAAAATCAATCTCAACCTTGGCTTCAATCTCAAAATCAATCTCAACCTTGGGCTCAAGGGATTCAAAATCCCTATGGAAGGTTCTCTCAGTATTATCCATATCCACCATTTTATCCATCCTATCCATCTTATCCAAATTATCCCCCCCAATAAAATCCACATCTCAATCTCAAAATCAAAATCCACCACTTCCACTACCATTCCCTCAGAAACCAAATCAGTTACCTACCCAGCCAGTACCAAACCCCAACAATAAAAACCCTCAAAATACCTATATGATAGAAGGTCGAAAATTTCCAACTTATTTAATTACTCCTCTAGATCTTAATGATGTCCAACTTAGATCTGGAAGGATACTTGAAAAGAAGAAACCTTCTGTGGTAATACAAGAACAAGACAATTCTGAGGAAGATTCTCTACAAATTAATAAAATTTTTGAAGAAATCACATCTCTTCAAAACCAAAACATTGAAAAAGAAAAACAAAAAGAACCAATGAATTCAACTCCTATGTTAGAGCAACCATCAACATCTACTTCTACACCTCCTTTTCCTGAAAGATTACAAATTGATAGAGGTGTAGAAAAACATATTATGTTACCTAACTATGATTTTCTAGATGAATTAAGAAGTGTTTGTATTAAAATTCCATTATTACAAGCCATCACGAAAATCACAATCTTATCTAAAACAATAAAGGAGTCGAGTATGAAGAAACCAGGAAGAAAGTAAAAGAAATAAAGAAAATTCAATTGGTAGGAAAAATAGCAGACATAATGATGACATAATGATGGGAAATATTGCCATTCCAAAATATCTATATCTCAGAAGTCCAGTTGTCAAAACACATATCAATGGAATTGAAATCCAAAACACATTAATTGATTTAGGAGCAGCAATAAACATCATGATTAAGCAAACCATGGAACAAATTAAGCTTCCTAATCTTCTTTATACACCCACATTACTTCAGTTAGTAGATAGGTCTGTAATCAAACCAGATGGTGTGTTAGAAGATATTTCAATGTCCTTAGATTCTTGGGAGTATCTTGTTGACTTTATGATTTTAACTCCTAAAAATGATCTAGGAGGACATCCTCTTATACTAGGAAGACCTTGGTTGGATACAACTGATGCTTTCATCAGCTGTAGATCTGGTGATATGTACATCTCTGATGGTAATTCAACTAAGAAATTCACTTTGTATCCTCCAGCAAGAACAATCACAGAAATAGATGACAAACAATGGATTGATGGTGAAGAAGACATACAACCTCTCTTCACTATTTCAAACATTAGTGAAGATAGTTAGATCTTGAATAATCTATAAAATTATGAATCATCTCCAGAATATGGACATGATCAATTCTAAGAAAGATCTAATATTGAATTTTTGTCATCTAGGCAAATGTCTCTTTACTCTATGGAAGAATTTGGCAGCTCTACAATTGAAATATTTCCTAGAAAAACCTTGAACATAAACAAAAACATAGAAACATTGCAACAAGAAGAGTTAGTCAAAACATTACAAAAACATTCATCTGCATATGCATGGGAATACACTAACATGAAAGGAATTAGTACTAAGACTTGCACTCATCACATCTACATAGATGAAAATTGTAAACCTATCAAACAAACTCAGAGAAGGATGAATCCAAATCTTAGGGAGATTGTCAAAGAAGAGTTGCAGAATTTGTTGAATGTCAACTTTATCTATCCCATTTCAGATAGTCATTAGGTTTCTCCTTTCGTGATTGTACCCAAGAAAAATGGTAAATGGAGGGTATGCATTGATTGTCGAGAATTAAATAAAGCTACTCTTAAATATAATTTTCCTTTACCTTTTATAGATCAAGTGTTAGATACATTAGAAGGCAAAAAGTATTTCTCATTCTTAGATGGTTTCAGTGGTTATAATCAAATTCATGTTGCACCTGAAGATCATGATGAAACCACATTCACCTGTCCTTGGGGAACTTATGCCTACCGAGTACTACCTTTTGGATTATGCAATGCACCTGCAACATTCCAAAGGGCAGTACTAGGAATTTTTTCTGATCTAATACATGATTGTGTAGAAGTATACATGGATGACTTTACAGTCTATGGTAATTCATTTGAAGAAGCTTTAGAAAACTTGGAAAAAGTTCTAAAAAGGTGTAAATAAGCAAACCTTTTACTAATTCATGAAAAATGTTTCATGATGTTTACTGAAGGGATTGTTTTAGGAAATCACATTTCACGAGATAGAATTAGAGTTGATGAATCAAAAGTTGAAGTCATCTCCAAACTATTAGTTCCAAGTTGTCAAAAAGATGTTAGAAGTTTTCTAGGATGCATAGGGTACTATAGAAGATTTATAGAAAACTTCACCAAGATAGCATCCCCTCTCTTCAAATTACTCACCAAGGATTGTGAATTCAAATTGAATTCTGACTGCTAGTTAGCATTTGAAACCCTAAAATAAAAAATTTCTGAAGTACCCATCTTATGAGGGCCTAATTGGAAGCTACCTTTTCATATATCAACAGATGCTTCAGACACAACTCTAGGAGCTATGTTAGGACAAAAATACCTGATCCCTTATACCATATACTATACAATTAAAAATTTGACTCCTTCAAAGTTGAATCATACTGTAACTGAAAAAGAATTCTTAGTTGTTGTTCATGCTATCAATAAATTCAGACATTACATAACAGGCTATGAAACCTTTGTTCAAACAGATCACTCTGAAATTAGGTATTTAATGAATAAATATGTTACTAATAGTAGAGTCATAATATGGTTATTGCTCCTACAAGAATTTAACATTACTATTCTAGATGGGCCTGGAAAACAAAATACAGTTGCTGATTTCTTATCTAGAATCCAAAATATCAAAGACAATATTCTGGTTGAGGATAAATTTCCTGATGAATACCTATTTGCAATAACTACTCAAACTCATTGGTTTGCAGATATTTCCAATTACTTAGTTTAAGGGAAATTACCTTCAAATATGAATGCTAGAGAGAAAATAAAAATCATTCAAACAAGTGCAAAGTTTTCATGGATTACTAATGAATTGTACAAGACAGGTCCAGATCTTATTATCAGAATATGTGTTCGAGAAGATGAAATGCCTGAAATTATTAAGGCATGTCATGATGAAACCTGTGGTGGACATTTTGCTAACAAGAGGACAACCTATAAAATCCTTCAATTAGGATATTATTGGCGATCCATCTTCAAAGATGCCAAAGAATATGTTAAAAGGTGTGATAGTTGTCAAAGGGTAGGGAAACCTGCTCCTTCAAATGAAATGCCATTACAACCTCAGGTACATATTGAACCTTTTGAAAAATGGGCTTTGGATTTTTTTGGACCTATCAATCCTCCATCTAAAGAAAATAAGTATATCTTGGTATGCATTGATTATGTCACTAAATGGGTAGAGGCTAAAGCATTACCTGTTGCTAATGAATTTTCTGTAGTGAATTTTCTTTTTGAGGATATATTTACTCGTTTTGGTGTTCCAAGAGAAATTGTAACAGATCAAGGAGCTCAATTTACATCAAATATGGTGCAAAAGATGGTAGAAAATTACAAAATTAAGCACAAGAAGTCTACCCCTTACCATCCACAAGAAAACGGCCAGGTTGAATCTACCAACAAGGTGACTGAAGGAATTCTCACAAAGACTGTTCATCTACATAGAAGAGATTGGGCAGAAAGGCTTCCTGAAGCCTTATGGGCCTATAGAACTACAAGGAGAAACACAACAGGACATACTCCTTATGAACTTGTATATGGGAAACAAGTCCCGTTCCCCATAGAATTTCAGATCAAAACCTTCAAGATGGCAGTCCAACTAGGACTTGATTTGACAGAAGCACATAAGCATAGTGTCAGGTAAACATGACTCAGGGTAGAGTCAATGTTGACTAGAGTAAATAGTACTGGTTTTGGGGCACATGGTTTTGTGCACCCATGGTTTTGGCCCATGGTATTACATGTAATGGAGCCTATAAGAGGTTGGGAATACTTCATTGTAATGTAAGGTCTGGAGGTGAGCAGTGAAGGCTCACTTGGCCGGATTGGCCAGGGTTTTGGCCAATGGTTAATGAAATTTCATTAGTTGGGTTTTTCCCCGGATTTGGGGTTTTCCCGGATAAAAAATTGTGTTTATGTTTATGATTTGTTGCTGGGTTATTTATGTTTATTTCTCTCCATAAATGTTTATTATTTCTGCCAGTAAATTTCTAACAACTGGTATCAGAGGTGGTTTAACTTCAGAAAGATGCCTCCGTTGTCAAGGGGTTATGATCTGATGAATAGATCCTGTTGTAGTGGGAAACAAGAAATCTAAATTTTATTGATTTCCAGAGTTATATGGCCCATTTTTATAAATTATCCGATGGAGATTTTTGATGTCAACGTTAATGAGAACAATCTGCAGGTTGAGGTTCTATTTTTTTTTGGTGCGCAGGTTTCAGATGGATGTGAACGAGAAGTGCAAAAATATCTTTTTTCAAGGTACATGCAAGGAAATTTCGGTGCTTGGACGCCGAAAAACTGTGGAAGAAATCTTGGTGCGAAGGACTGATCAACTTGCTGAAGAGAAATGGATGGGTGTATTCTTCCCATATGATTCACAGAATACACTGTGTCGAGTCATACAACACCGAGAGCAACATATATGGTGGTGGAGGAAGTTTGGACTCGACCTGTTACACTAAAATCGGTGGTCGAGGCAATACAACAGTGGGGGATCTGTGGAACATCGTGGTTGTGGAGCACAAAATTAAATGCGCAGCCGTGGCAATAAAATTGAAGGCAACAGAAATGGGATAATCGCCAAGCAACAAGATGATGTTGATTCATTGCGTGGAGATTCAGAGTTATTCGAGAAGCTCTCAAGGGATGAGATGGAGCTTAACGGAGTGAGATCAATCAGAAATGGGGACGAGCGTTCTCTCCTCCATGTTGCAGCAGCTGCAGGCCATCATCAGGTCATTCGCATATTAGCAGGTCTTGATCCATGTGTAAGTGGCGTGAACAACGGTGATGAGGAAGGGTGGACTCCACTCCATTTTGTTGTGAGTAGTGGGCATGCTAATGTTGTTGAAACATTATTGCAAGTAGTTGCAGATGTATCTGTGGCAAACAATGCTGGCCGCACAACTTTGCATTATGCTGCTAGCAAAGGGCGGGTTAAGATTGCTCAAGTTTTAATCGCCAATGGGGCCAACGTTAGGTGGTGAAGGTTGTGTGACAACTTTCACAGATAAAGCTTGGAAGGTCACCAAAGGAGTTCTGGTAATAGAAAAAGGTGAAAAGGTTGGTACATTGTATTTATGCAATGGTATTTCTAATTATGTTAATGCTTTAACTTCCAAAGGAGCAAATGCAACATTATGGCATCATAGGCTCAGACATATGAGTGAGAAGGGGATGAAGATTCTTCACTCAAGAAATTTGTTGCCAGGTTTGAAGAATGTTGATTTGGATTTCTGTGAGAATTTCATTTATGGAAAACAAAAGAGAGTCAGATTTCTCAGAGTTGGGAAAGAAAAGAAGAGCGAAAAATTGGAGCTTGTGCATACAGATGTATGGGGACCTGCTCAGGTATCATCTCTCGGTGGCTCTCGCTATAATGTTACATTTATTGATGATGCAACTAGAAAAAATTGGATTTATTGTATTCAAAATAAATCTGATGTATTTGATACTTTCAAGAGATGGAAAGCTTTGGTTGAGATTGAGACAGGAAAGAAGTTAAAGTGTCTCAGATCAGAAAATGGAGGTGAATATTGCAGCAAAGAGTTTGATAGGTACTGTTCAGAGCATGGAATTCGTAGACAGAACACAGTTCCAAGAACACCACAAGAAAATGGTGTGTCAGAAAGGATGAACAGAACAATCATGGAGCGTGCAAGGTGCATGAGATTGCATGCAGGATTGCCTTTGCAATTTTGGGCAGATGCTGTAGATACTGCTGTTTATCTAATAAATAGAGGGCCTTCAAGTTCCTTGGATGGTGGTATTCCAAAGGAAGCATGGAAAGGTAAAAAGGTAAACTACTCTTTTTTGGAGAGGACATCATGAATGAATGTAGAAAATGAGAGAGGAAAAGAGCATGTGGATAAATTAATTGATGAACCATGTATCTGAAGAGGATTCTTAGACGACTGGTGGTTACAGAGGCTGGTGAACCATGTAATCCAGTAGATGGGTTCTTTTTATATGGACATTGATTTCATATGTACAAAGATAGCAACAATGAAACAATATATATATATATATATATATATATAATGGAGTTAATTTTATTACATGTAAATGGGCATACTACTGTAAGACCTGGTATGGCATGCGTACCCCTGGGTAATCACTGGTAAAGTATGGGTTAGACCTAGATGATAGGGGGATGTCAAGTTAACAATTACATTGGGTAAAAATTTGAGGGGGGAAGAGCTAGAGTGAGCGGGGTTGTCTCATTTAGCAGGTTTGGCTGGATTTAGTCAATAATCCCCAAGTCAAGTTTAAGGGGGGAATTGTTAGGTAAACTTGACTCGGGATAGAGTCAAAGTTGACTAGGGTAAATAGTAGTGGTTTTGGGGCGCATGGTTTTGTGCACCCATGGTTTTGGCCCATGGTATTGCATGTAATGGAGCCTATAAAAAGGTTGGGAAGACTTCATTGTAAGGTAGGCCTGGAGGTGAGCGGTGAAGGTTCACTTGGCCGGATTGGCCAGTGTTTTGGCCAATGTTTAATGAAATTTCATTGGTTGGGTTGTAGCCCAGATTTGGGTTTTTCCCGGATAAAAAATTGTGTTTATGTTTATGATTTGTTGTTGGGTTCTTTATGTTTATTTCTCTCCGTAAATGTTTATTATTTCTGCCAGTAAATTTCTAACATATAGACTAGACCAAATTAATGAACTAGATGAAATCAGACAAGATGCAGTCCAAAGAACCAACATAGTCCAGCAAAAAAGGATTAAATGGCATGACAAGTATATTAAAGAGAAGAAGTTTCAAGAAGGGGACTGGGCACTCTTGTTTGACTCAAAATTCAAGGATTTTCAAGGGAAATTTCAGACTCATTGGCTTGGGCCATATGAGATTGAGAAAGTCTTTGAAAATGGAGCAAGAAAGATCAGAGCAATAAATGAAGAAAACACATATCTTCCTGTAAATGGTCATAGGCTGAAATTATATCATAAGCCACTTTCAAGAGAAGAGTTTGTCAGAAAATTTTAGGATAAAATTGATATGGAGTTAGTGAAGAAGAATTTTTCTTCTTCACTAAATTAGCTTTTATTTTTCTATTGCTAAAAAAAGAAAAAAAGAAAAAAAAAGTGTAAGTATGAAAACCAATCAATGATTGGCATTCTTATGCAGAAAGTACATGGTGAAAATCAGAACTCTCTGACATCCTATACTTTCATTTTTATTTTCTGTAACTAAGTGTTCATGTTTACAAAATACAAATTGCAAATTCATTTCATTTCACTCCATATTTCATCTCATTCCACTTCCATTCTATTTTCACTTTCATTCCATCATAACATTTTTTTTCATTCCATATTCATATTCCATCTCACTCCACATCCACATCCATACTTCATATTCTTTTGATAGATCACATTCTACAGCCAGATCATATTCTGCAGCTAGGTACATTCTGTAGCTGATCCTATTCTGCAGCCAATCTGATTCTGAAGCCTACTCCCACAAATAAAAACAAGATGATTGCAAGAAGAGACCATGGGACTATAAAAGGAGGACCTAAGGAACAAAATCAAGCACAACATGCAACAAGGTTAAATTATGAGGTAAATTTTGAATAATTATTTTAATAGAAAAATGTTAAAACATGAAATAGGTACAATGTGTATAATCACATGTTTCCTAAGCAACCTATCATTCGAATTGATTAACCCCTGCCACGAAATATCTTTACCATATCCCTTATCTAACGTTCCATAACAATCCATCATTAAACTCTTGATTAATGACTAACGGTCATAATCATAAATGTGACCTATTAGGCCACCTCTCTCTAAGATTGTATCATTCACTTATTTCCCCAAAAGTTCACCATAAACTCTCCATTAGATCCGTAGCCATTTCATTCTCTTCCATGGCTTAATTACCTCCATTGTTCATTCACCTCCATCACACTTTGCAGCCAATCCATTTTCAAACACAGAAGGGTAATTCTGAAGGGGAAGATACTCTGCATAGGAGAAGAATGGGTCTAATTGTCAGAACATAGCTGGTAGGAGTCAAATATATGGAGGGATATCCACAAGTCAGGGAGCTACTACAGCAAGTAGGATGGTTGAATTTTATAGAAAAGTTTGATGGCTTCCATAAGGATATTACCAAATCATTTGCCAAATATTTTGATGGGGCTGAGGTAGATATTGGAGACATCAAATTCACAATAACAGAATCATTTTTGGTTGAAGCAACAGAACTCCCAAGGTAAGGAGAACGATGGCTCAAAAACAAAGAATTTCATAATGAGTCATGGAAGGAGATGCTTAAAAATCCAGGTATGGATGTTTCAATCTTTAGGAAAGGAATTCCAAGTACTTCTCTAAAAAGTAAGTGGAGAAACATGCTGCTAATTTTGCAAAAAATTATAACATGTGAAGGGAGGTTTGGAACTATGTATGTTTACCATATCAGGCTATTAATGAATTTTCGATAAGATGGTGAGATAAACTTACCTTTCTTCTTACTCAATAGTCTAAAGATAATGGCTTCCAATTTCCAAAAGAGAATCCGAATTTTAGAAACCACTCTGCATCATCATGGTTTAGTAAAAATATTGGTTGAATTCCACTTAAAGAGTATAAGGGACAATTGGGAATATTTTCTTGTGAGAAATCATTTTCAAGAATAGACAGAATCACCACCTAAGGAAGGAAATGTTAGGAGAAGTAGAAGAAAGAAAACTAGTAGAAAAAAAACCTGACACCCCCACCACAAGAAGAAGATGAAGAACTAATTTTTGAGAAGTTAAAAAAAAAATAGAAAACAAATTAGGGCCAGAGGAAAAGAAAAGAAAGAAAGTGAGGATATTGATAAAGAGGATGAGAATCCACCAAAGCTGAGAAGGAGCTCTAGACTAGGGAAAATTTTAGGGGCTAATATTCGTAGGTGGGCTAATTTTTGATGCTTTTTCAAAAAAAAAAGATTCGCCAATTTCCATTTTTTTGTAAAATGATTCGCCCAAATTTTATAGTACACCATTATTTTACCATAAAAATCACCAAAATATTATATTGACTAATATAAAATCATTGGCAATATAAATATTTTTACAAAAGTGTAGCCAAAATTTTTACAATTCGCATATTAAAGACTAGTAAGATTCACCAAGGTTTCTAAACTTTAAGGTAAACTTCCATCCTTAAAATTTTCCCTACTCTAGACTCCGAGGTATTATGAAAAATATATTGATAAAGGAGACAGAATTCATAAATATAGAAGATGAAGAAACCTCAGTTCAAACATCTATTAACATTTCTCCTACGTTCAGTCCTCAAAACTCTCCTCTACATCATTTTGAAGAAGGCCCTAGTAGGAGATCTCCTGGTATAGACCCAGTTCAAAAACAAATATATGATTATGCATTGGAAAGAAGTGCCTCAATGAGTCAAGAAATGTCTGTCAATCCACAAGAACCTCTGATTGAAACTCTTAAGCAAGATAAGTATGAATTAGAGATACTGAACATGCACATTAAGAATGAAAATGAGATTTTGAAAGAGCAAGTCAAGTAAATACAATGAATGATAACTCTAATTTACAGCTAGATATATTACGCAAGGAAAACAGGAAACTGAAGAATAAAAACAAGAGGTTAAACAGAGCACTCATAAACCTCAGATTCAAATTACTCATGAAAAATCCAAGGATAACACTGACTTCCAAAAGAAACAGAAGAATAAGGCTAGATGTTTTGGCTGAAGTATCAGAGCACATGTAGTAAGGCAGAAGAACTTAAAATTTTGGTAAATTGCATGAGGACATGCAATGGTTTTGCAGTGGGGGTATGTTGAACCCAAAAATTTCCCTTTCCTTTACAAATTTCTCATCTCATTTCACCTCTGTTTCATCAATTCATAAGCCCTAATCAATGAAGAATGTTTAGGTTTGTCTCAAGGATACATGAAATTGATTAACATATTGTATTTTCATGGTTTTTGCTATTTTAATAAGTTTTTGCAGAATGGCTACAGAATGCAGCCTGTTCCGTAGCTGACCAGGCGTTCCGTAGCTACTATTGTGGTTTAATATGTTACAATTGTTCGTTGAAGGAATGGTCCACATGGGTAGTCTTAGAATCCCTCCTACATGGATTTCTTCCTATCCACAAGGACCAGATCGACAAATAAAGAGGCCTAATCTGATGGTCAAAGCTCAAAGTAAAGACCGTGTCACACAACAATTAGGACTCTTGATTTTTTCCGTAGCAAATCATGAGTCCTAAGAATCCCAGTTTGATTATAATTTGAAGATAACACCTGTAGCTATCTTTTTTCATAGTTAGTTATGAAAATTTCTTATAAATAGAGGTTCTATAGAACCGAGAACAAGCTAAAGTTTTGTAGCACAAGTTCATAATTATAGTGAGATACTCTGTTTTCTAAAACTTTGTTTCAATAAAGAAGATCAGATCCTAGATGTTGTTTTGATCACATTTTTAAGGAGCTAAGGAGTTAACCAACTTGGTATTAGAGGGACCCTGCTTCTAAAGGAGGTTTTTAATGTTTTCTAGTTAGATTTTCTTTAATTCTGTTTAGTATTTTTTTTCTGTTCATGCTTAATTTCCAGTTTTCAATAAGTTTAGATGCAACTGTGTAGATTTGCCTTCCAAAACTTTTTCAAGGAGATAGGTAACTCTATCTTCAGGATTGGAATAATAGTTGAAGTGTTGAGAAATATGGTTGCTTAGTTTCCTGCTTTCATCTTTCAAAAATAGTTGTCAATTGCTGTGTCTAACTAAGCATTTATGAAGTCAATTTTTCCTATTTACCAAATCTTATTTTGAATGGTTGAATGTCTTATAAGAGTAGTGATTGAATAGATTTCATTTCTTGTTATTTTCTTTCTAAGAATTAAGGGTGTAATTGATTTATCCGAAAGCCATACCAAGGGGTCACAAGCTTCAGAATTGGATGAGACTTGATAAGTTAATTATTCACTTAATTGGTTGTAGATAGAAGATCCTCATTTCATTGCAACAAAACAATCTTCTTAAAGGTCAACCTGAAAGAGAATAATTTGAATATACTTTGCAAGGATGATTAAATGATTAGATTCAATGCAGTGTTTGAGTTACTGTAATTCTTTAGTTTAGACAGATGCAATGATTGCTTAGATACATTACCTCAAGGGGGTCACTCTCCACATATTGGGTAGATGGAGTAATTAAAGCATCTTAGATAAATTTCAATTGCATTCTCTGTTTTCTATTTTAGATTTTAGCAACTAAAGTGAAAACAGTTGATTTCATCTCATAGGGCTTTGACCTAATCATTGAATGTTGAAACAACTTGAAGTACAATAGTTGACACATTTCCCTGCTTTCATTTTTCAAATCTCAATTGAGTCCATGGAAAATTTTAGGGGCTAATATTCGTAGTTGGGCTAATTTTCCATGGTTTTTCCAAAAAAAATATTCGCCAATTTCCATTTTTTTATAAAAATTATTCGCCCAAATTTTATAATATAAAATTATTTTACATTAAAAATCGCCAAAATTATATAGAGAGTATATATAATATCATTATAAATTTGAATAATTTTACAAATACATCAATAAACATTTTATAGTTTGCATATCAGGGACTGGTGAGATTCGCCAATTTTTTAAACTTCAAGATAATACTCCATCCTTAATATATCCATGGATTAGGTTTTCTCACTAATTGAAGTACTTGCTTTGTCTTTTTGTCCAAAACTAGGTCTTAGAACTTGTCCATAAACTTTGGTTTCTTTCATAGAAAATTTACCTAGTTTCATAATACTTCCTTTTCTTCCTTTTTAATTAGATTTATTCTCGCTTTTCTAAATAGCCTAGGACTAAAAATACAAAACCCCCATGTAATGTTCCCAATTTTAGCCTCAAGCTAAAATGGAACATTATAGTTGCACATTTTAGTTTTGTTTAATAAAATGGGGAAGGAGACACCTTAGCCCCTTTTAGATGAAGAAATAACACTCCTAATGTAAAAGGGGAGTGAATAAAGCAGCTGAAATAAACACCAAGGGTGTGAATGGAACCCAACTCACTTGATTAGTCACCCTTGACTAAAGTCAACAGTGCTGCCCAAGGAGGAAGAGGCTTCCTAGAGATGCTGTGCAGTTTTGGAGGGAAGAGCTTCACATGAGGGTGGAAACCCTAATTGGTGGGACCATGGTGGAGAGGAGTTATCTCACTTTATATGGAGGAGATGACAGCCCATTTTCATTATGCTATGTTTTAGAACTCAGACAAGGGTCTGCAAAAGCTTGCATCCCCTGGCTATTTAGCAAGGTGATGGTGCCCTCGGGCACTAGGGTGTTCCCGGTCGGGAATCCCTACCTCTTCCTCAAGGAAGGACGAGGATTGAGCTACATTTCCTCAATCCGGCATTGTACATGGCTTCATTCATCTTCTACAATTTTGTTTCTGCAGCAAAGAGGACGTTGTGTTGCTGGGTGCAGCAAGAGAGGAACTCATGAAGTCTCTCTTGTCTAGTTTTCTTCAGTGGAGGAGTGTTCTATTCATTGGAGGAGCTGAAAAGAGGATTCCTGGGCTGTATTTCAGATCAGTGGCATGAGACCACACTTCTATCATCTCCCACTGCACAATCCATGAGAGAAACTACGTTATTTTGGAGGAGGCAGTGAGAGAGTGGTTTCTGGAGCTTCAAGGAGGATGTTTCTGAGACAAAGTGATCAGCACTTTGTATTAGAGACATGATCAAAGGAGGGAATCTACATTTCAGATCTGCCATGGCCTCAATTTCATTTTGTATCAGTTGTAGTGACAACACAGTTGTCACATTTTGGGTTTGTCCGACATTTCTAGCAATCTTCCTAGATTGGCTAGAAATCTAGTATTTCAGCCCATTTCTCTGTTATTGGGATATATCTTTGTATTCCTTCAGCCATATGTACATTTATTCATATTCAAAAACTACTTCTGTCATATAGACTGCGCAGGCATTGTCCTCCGACATTTTGTGTAGTTGCAGCAACATTTGTATTTTAGGGTGTAATCATGGGAGGTTGATTCCCATTGCAAAAGTGGTTCATTCCTCATGATATTTCTTGTATTTAATTACTGATATATTAATAAAATTATGGCTATAGTATTTTCCCTCTTATGGTATATTCAATTATGCAGAGTTTCTGGTTATGTTCATATATTGTTGTAAGCTCTCTCATTGAGCATTTTTTTAGAGATCTAGTATGGGGAGATCTGAATAGCCCATCTAGATGCATTTCTTTAAGCTCATTTTCTGCAAGGGAGTTTTATATGAGCTATTATAGGGCATCCCAGCATTGGTATGTCTTATTTTTGCAGCAGCTTCCTTATACAACGTCCTCAAGGACCCTGTAGTAGAAATTCCCGAGGTGGAATATTGCATATCCATAGGCAGAGTCTGAGAAGGGCCATCTAGCCTCAGGATTTCTCCCTTCTTTAGAAGGAGTCATATCCTATAAATTTCCCATCAGTCAATCTTTGAAATTGACTTGTGATAGCTCACTGAGGAAGGACTTGGAATATCTAAAGATATTCCCGACGGAGCATCATGTTCCTGAAAAAGGGACATTACACCCCAAAACAACAAGAAAAACACAAACAACGAAGTAAGGGAAGGGTCACTTAGGCACATATAGTGCACCACACTTCACTAGTTTACTAGCCCTGGTTGATAATTAATGAAAGCAATTTAGGAACACTAAATTGACTAAACAATACTATCTATCAATTTAAAAAATATATCTCACCAAAATGTACCTAATCCACCAGATCCCCTTATGATCTTTGTTGAAATTTTCAACAAGAAACAATGAAATTGGCAACGAGAAAGAACAAAAAGTACACACATTATTGAGGTTACACACTGGTGAGGTTACACACTAATGAGGTTACACAATAGTGAGGTTACATACTGTTGAGGAATGTGGGTGTCTAATTTATAATTCCTTTAAATAAATTGGACAATAAATTGTAATTTCATCTCATAACAACTTATACCAATTAACTAAGTCACGATTATTGAGTTAGCTCAAAAAATTCGAGTTGAGGGTCTAAGATGAGGCATGTAGAGTGATCCTAATATTTTGGGGGTCTAGTTGTAGTTAATGCACTAGTGGGGTACATGTGTAATAAGTTAACTAAATTAATTGAGTTAAAATAAGTTTAACTAGTTCTAACTGAGCGATGAATTAGTGAGAGGTCTAGTGAATTAAATTAGATTTAATTCACAAGTAGTGATCAATCAAATAACCGATGATTTGCTATTAATAGCTGCATGCATGATAGTTTTGAGGAAGACCCAATTGAGACATAGGTTAAAGGGAACATAACTATCAATTGTATTTTTAGAGAATTTCCCGAGTGAAATTATAAAGTCATGAGGATGCCATGATGGATTTCAAAATCAAGGAATTTTGATTTTTATATTTAATAAAGGCCTAATTCCTTAGGAATTGCATGAATAAGGCGGGCTGAAGGAAGGCTGAGAATTGGCTATATGTTTGTCCAATTTTTCCTAGTTAAGTGGGATACAATTGGAAGAGTGCTGGAGAATCTCATGAGAGATTAAGAATTGTATTGTTTCATGATTCCTTGAATTTATACAATATATTTTAGCGGGGTTTTGAGTAGTTGCTTTCCCTAGATACATCTTGTGTTGTGTGATTTATTTACTTCTTTCTCTTACTTTCATGTGATTGAGCGATCAAGTTTTGAATTCCGCAAATATTCTATAAGGATTCAGTAGCTTGTTTTAGTACATCACAAGATTGGATTGAATCCATCGATACAGAACTTCTATAAATTTCTACATGGTATCAGAGCTTCTATATAATTTATACATGGTATCGGAGTGACGTGAATCACAATAGAATAGAAGAAATTGATTTTGTCTTGAACACGTTCAAATTTGCAGATTTATTCTTCAGGATCCAGTAGCAGATCAAGATGTCCTTCAACGGCTTGAGACTCGAATATTTCGAATTATATTGCATGGAAGGACAGGATGGAGGAAGTATTGCAGGACAACAGGTTGAAGGAATTCATAGATACTGATATTCCCAAGCCTGTAGTAACAAATGCCCAACTTCTTGATGCATGGCAGAAGAAGGTAGCAAAGGCGAGAAGGATATTTTTAGAGGGAGTTAGAGATAATATTGTCTCGAGTCTCCATGGGAAGGAAAATCCATATGCTATGTGGAAGACCTTGACATATCTATTTCAGAATAGCAATGACCACAGGAAGTTGGCGCTGAAGGACAAGCTCAGAGAGATCAAGACAGAGGAGGGCGAGACGGTACCAACATAATTGGAGAAGTTCACTCAATGTCGAGATGATATTGGAAGTGTTGGTATGACAGTATCCTAGGATGATTTGGTGAGCCTAGTACTTCTAGGCCTTCCCAAGTGTTGGCATAGTTACCAGAACTCTGTGAATCAAAGGGATAATTTTCCAAATTGGGAGTGTTTGTGGTCTGAATTGGTAATAGAAGAGATAAGGTGGAGCACCAGATTTGAGACTTCAAGCACCAAAAAAGAAGAAGATTGTGTATTAGTCATAAAATTAAAGAAAGCCAAGAAAAAGGAGTCCCAAGGCAAAGAGGGAAAGAGAGACTTGTCCAAGATCAGGTGTTTTTAATGTCACGAGCATGGGCATTATGCCTTGAATTTTCCATAGAAGTACGCAAGCAAGAAGGAGCCTGCAATTGTAGTGGGTGAAGCACTAGCTTCATAGTTTGAGCTTGATTTTACTCTCATTGCATGCATGGCCAACACTATAATGGGATGCATGTAGTATATAGATAGCGGTGCCTCATTCCATATGACAGGGAATATAGATCTCTTCAGTGACTTGGAGAATAAGGACCTCCAACATAACCCAAAGTTTGGAGATGGCGAGAGGTATAACACGACCAACATAGGTACAATTACCTTTCAGAGAGAGTTTGGCTCCCCTCTTAAACTGGTAGATGTTTTTTATGTTCCAGGCCTAAGGAAGAATCTTGTCTCCATAGCAGTGTTGGAATACCGTGGTTATGATGTGATGTTTAGAAAAGGAAAGGTTTTCCTTAAACACATAGCCACAGGACGGGTGAAACAGATCGGTGTAAGAGTCAAGAAACTGCATGCTCTCGAGGTCGAGTATGAGTGCAAATATTTGAGGAGAAAAGTAGTGGTTAATGAATTGGTGGTTGAGAGGGAGAAAATATCTCTCAACATGCAGCCTCACAAGTAGTCTCAGAAGGTTGTGGAGCAACCACAATTGGAGAAGCAGAGAGGAGACCGAGTGGAAGAGTCCACTCAAGTAGAGACCTTTAGGAGGGGGAAATTTCGAGCCAGATGGGTAGAGGGAGTACATGTAGCTATACCTCTAGGTGAGAGGTGGGGCGATGGGTAGATATAATCCCAAGAAGAAATTTGGGCAAGGTCAATTGAGATGGTGTGTCTCATGGATCGAACCTGGATATGAGGAGCCCATAATACAACAGTAGCAGGAAGGATCAGTTGGATTGATGCAGTTAGATGCCAGGAAGATAGAAATCAGGGTGATAGATGTCAGATATTGAAGCACAAATTAGATTTAGCAGCAGTGCAAAGGGCATGGATGCAGATGTCACCATTAGTGCAGAGAGTCTAGTAGACATGTACAGTAGCTAGCAGCAGTCAGAGGACTTTGATGACATATGCATTATACTAATTCGGTTGTTCGAAGGATATTTAGTTTCAGGATTTATAGGTTCTAATACACTAGAGAAGTGTTGCATGCAAAACATTCCAAAGGTACCAGATTAGAATAGATTTAATTCCTTTCTTGTTGAGAGGGAGTGTTGAAATTTGGAACAAGAAACAGTGAAATTGGCAACCATAAAGGAAAAAAAGTACACACACGAGTGAGGTTACATATTGGTGAGGTTACACACTAGTGAGGTAACACACTAGTGAGGTTACACAATGGTGAGAAATGTGGGTGTCTAAATTATTTTCCCTTAAACAAATTTGACAATAAATTGTAATTTCATCTCATAAAAAATTGTACCAGTTAACTAAGTCATGATGACTGATTTAGCTCAAGAAATTTGAGTTGAGGGTCTAAGATGAGGCATGTAGAGTGATCCTAATATTTTGGGGGTCCAGTTGCAATTAATACACTAGTGGGGTGCAGGTGTAATCAGTTAACTCAATTAATTGAGTTAAAATCATTTTAACTAGTTCTAACTAAGTGATGAATTAGTGAGAGGTCTAGTGAATTAAATTAGATTTAATTCACAAGTAGTGATAAATCAGATAACTAATGATTCACTATTAATAGTTACATTCATGTTAGTTCTAAGGAAGACCCAGTTGAGATAGAGGTTAAAGGGAACATAACTATTAGTTGTATTTTTAGAGAATTGCCTGAGTGCAATTATAAAGTCATGAGGATGCCATGATGGATTGTGAAATCAAGGAAGGCTGATTTTCCTATTTTATAGGGGCCTAATTCTTTAGGAATTGCATGAGCAAGGCAGGCTGAAGGAAATCTGAGTATTGGTTATGTGTTTGTCCAATTTTTCCTAGATCAGCGGGAGACAATTGGCAGAGTGCTAGAGAATCTCATGAGAGATTAAGAATTGTATTGTTTCATGATTCCTTGACTTTATAAAATATATTATAGCGGAGTTTTAAGCAGTTGCTTTCCCCAGATACATCTTGTGTTGTTTGATTGATTTACTTCTTTCTCTTACTTGCATGTGATTGAGCAATCATGTTTTGTATTCCACAAATATTGTATAAGGATTAAGTATCTTTTTTTAGTACATCACAATATCAGATTGAATCCATTGATATAGAATTTCTATAAATTTCTACATGGTATCAGAGCTTCTATATAATTTCTACAATCTTTTTTCAACTCTAGAGATGTCTCGTTGGAAGGATTATGTGGCAATGATAGCTTTAGTTTCTTTGAACTTGGTTTCTTGGAGAATAAGTATCCATCACTACTCTTATTTCTCTATGTCTTTAACCAACAGGGATTTTGAGGGGCTTCCCAAATACCTTACATTCCATGACAAATTTTTAAATATTTTTTTTTTGCGGGGGGTGGGGGGGGTTTGAAGTTTACCTCCTCCTCCTTCTATTGCTTCCATATCTTTGGGAATTATTTGATTGAGTATCTCAATGATTATTGATTCAATTACTAATTTTTTTTTTTTTCCCCTGATTCTCACAATGTATTCTTTGAAGGCCTTCCTTTATTTTTCTTATTAGTTTTTGTCTCTTGGCTACTAATGTTGTCTGCACAACTTAGGGTTTGAACCTTGTTCCTAGTTATTATACTTGTGAGATCTCCTTTGGGCTTGATTGGTGATCCCCATTTAATGTTTCTAGGTCTGGTTGAAAAAATTCTAGTATTACCTTCTGGAACATTTTTATCCCCATTTGAGGCCAGGTCCTGGGATTGAGTGTTTCCTTCTTTCAAAATTTCTTGTTATTTCTCTAGATATTTTATTTCCCCTTATTCTTCATCACAATTCACAACTTATTCCTCTGGAGCTCCTTTCCTTGCGCTTTGAGTAGTTTCTTCCTACTCATTTTTTACTTGGGATTGTAAGAATTCAAATGTATTTGATAAGGTTGTGGTTGAATTTCTGCCTTGTGTAGGTTGGGGTTTAACTACTGTTGATTTTAATTTATTCCCACCTTTCTTCTCGAACCTACATTACTCTTTTCTTTCTCATGACTTCTTGCAATATCTTGAAAAATGGGCACATTCATGGAAATATCTACATTTGAATCACAATTTATCGTAGTCAAGACTCTAGAAAATAATCCATTATCCCTATGTGAGGTTTATTTTTGAGGGAATCCCTTTCTTCGATATACCTCTATGCGGATCTTGGTGAATTAAAACTGATATCCTTTGGGTTCAACCCTACCCAAGTATTTCCCTACCTAGACCATCATCACTCCAGCATGAGAGTGGGAGCCGAGGAAGCTTCACCCATACAAGTAATTTATCTCATATAGAAAAATGAAACTTCTTTATCTCATATATACATTGTCTTTATTTTATTTATGCACCATATTGTAGTGAAAATGTTTTTTTTTAATCAATATATTTATAAATACATGCCAATGTTACTTAACCTTACATATTAAAATATTTCTTATGACCTATATTGATTTTTTTATTTTTTATTTTTACTTTTAAATACCACATATCAATTTAATATTAAGAATTAAAATGAATTACACATATCCCTCTTATTTGAAAGTAATTGATTTTTTTTACTTTCAATTACTTTTCTCTTTCGACATTGAAACACTCTCTCTATATATGAAAGTATAATATTTCTTTCACTTTTAAATATTTTATTTCTATTTCTTTTGAAAATAAATTGTGTCATTTAAATTTATATCAACTATAAGAAGAAATAAAATAATTAGCAATTGGATATTTTAATAGGCACTCATATTCATAATGCAACATTCCTCAATAAAATTAAATATTTAATTTACTTTTACTACTGTAACTTAGTAAACAGTGGACTGTGTGGAAGCTTGCTGGAAAATTTAATGTTTAAAGTTTTTTTTTTAATTTAATTTAAAAGTTGGTTATGGCCATCCAAAAAATTTACATGGAAAAGTCATGAAGTGAAATTTTCATTTAGCAGATAGTTAGATGAGAGTTACTCCCACCGTTAGAGATAAATAATCGTAGTTGGGAAAACAGAGGCCAAGAGGGTATGGGAGGAAAATACCTGAGGAATATGAGAGAGGAGACTAGAAAACATTTGATTCCTCGAACATGATGTTTTTCAGGAAGGGCAAGAAGCTGCCAATTAGGGTATTCTTGAGCTAGTTGGCCAGTGGAATCCCTTAATCAGACTTGGAGTCTGTGATATCCTAAGTTGGACTCGTTTAGTTCCAGAGGATTTAGAAAAGACCTTCTGAGGTATTTGTCAACTATTGTTCTGGAAATGAGAATGGAATGGGGGGAGAACTGGTAAAGACTACCATTCTCGCTGTTCAAGAGGAGTGAAATTTATTCCATGAGAATTTTCTGGTGCTCTAATCTTGAACAAGATAAGTATCTTTATCTAACTGGTTTCTAAAACTAAGTGTTTTCTTTCACAGTATTACAAAATACTTTTGTATTGATGAGAATATAATATTTCTGATAAATGTTGCATTGGAACTCTTGTAGAGGAAGTACAGAAATTTCTGAAAAATATTCCATAATATTTCTGTTAAAATAAATATAGAAAAACTATGACAAATTTTGTATTGGAGGTCCTATTGGATGAAACATAGGAAATCTTGTTAAACCCTGCACAGGAAATTATACTAAAAGAGATAAGGGATACTTGGTGAATGTTGCATGTGGATTCTGAAAAATGGAATGTGGGAACCTGAGTATTGGGTAAGGATGTTAGTCGAGAAGTATTCCAAATAACAATATAGGGGTCAGAAAAATAAGCAACAAACTAACCTTAAGATTAATTAACAAAATACCGGACTGTGTATAGGGTATGAAGATATAGATAGGCTGGGCCTATGGCCTAGGAGTAATTGAAGGCATTTGTCTAAAAAAATAAGACAGATAGGAGGATGATAACCTTTTCAGCCAAGTGATTTAAAACTAGATAAAGTATTATACAGACCATGAGACTTAAGGTTAGCTCCTTGTGGCCAGCCATTACAGTAGCCCAGGAGCAGTACTGTTAGTCACTCGAGGTCATGGATTTGAGTCAAAAGGTCCATGGGAAACCCCTAGCATCCAAAAATTTGCATGCCAATAAGGAAATAAAGAAAGCGAAGTACTAAACCCTCATCCAGGTAGAACCATCAAAACAAATCAGAGAGTTAATTTACAGTGATTACATTGATGCCACCTATGGCACACTACTTGAGAATAGGTGTCAAGTGCAATCTAAATCACACATTTCTTTCACCAAGACAAGACTGTATGTGCTGAGCAACCATATTAGGAGAATAGTGAAAGAGATTATTCTTTAAAAAACTCATAATAACATGCATTTAACACAAATATTTAAGTAAAGGAAGTTTTTCCCCTGAGTAAGAAAAAGTAAAAGAATTCTTCTTGAAATACATAAATCAAAGAGTTGCGATGTAGGGGCCGAACCCAAAAGGATTACTTATAAATTACACTATAAGCCTAATACAAAACCCTAAGGGTTTGAAGAAATACAAGGAAAATTCCTTAACCAGAATACTAACAAAAATTATTTAAGGCATATTCTGCTAGCAACTGCGTTATTATAACAGAAATTACAATAGAAGTATGTAGAAATTCTTTGTAGATTCAAACTGCTAATTTTAATTTGCTAAAAGAATAGACTTGAATCTACTCTACCAATTTCGGAAACCAATTTAAACGATCGCGAAATCACAAAGCATACAAGAGAATGAATTCAATCAACACAATACAAAATGATTTCTTGGGGAAAGTGAAAACTAAAAACCATTTTATTTGTATATTGAATTAGTTAGAAAAATATGAGAATATTGCAATGCTTTTCTCATGCCTGAGCAACCTCAACACTATCTCTAGCTGTCTCACTGCTTCCTATACCAGCCTAGACCAAAAATTAACCAAATTTTGGATTTCCCAAGTCCCCATTTCCTTGCGTTATTTCCTTAGGTAATTAGCCCCTATTAATTAGGTAAATCCCCATCCAATACTGCACAATCCATCAAGGGAATTCCTCTGAATACATGAACCACATGTACAATTTGGATGATTATACAACTGATAATAGAATTCCCTTGAACTCCAATATCAACCAGGTAACTCTCAGTTCACCCATGCATGAGTTATTTATGGTTGATCTATCAGTTCATCAATTGATCACTGAGTGTGGTTCGAGTTCCACTTTCACAATTTGACCTTCCACTAGCTCCTACAATAGTTAAAACTAGTTAAACTGAATTTAACTTAGATAAACTGAATTATTTAATTACAACTCAAAATAAATTGAATCGGGGCTCCTAAAAAGTAGTAACCACTCTACATGACTAAAGTTAAGCCCTCAACTCGAATTAAATGAACCAACTAAGTCAAAATAACTTAGTTAACTCATACAAGTTGTCATGAGATGTGGAATTACAAGTTTATTATAATTTAATTCAAGGTAACATTAAATTAGAATATTTCTTGGTGCCATTTTCAACATTTCTTGTTAGGTCCCTATATTACTAGTATAGTCCCTTATTGTTGTTAGTGTAACCCCCTTAGTGTTATTATTGTACCCTTGTAACCCCATATTGTTATTATTGTGCCCTTAAATTATTATTTTTAGGTCGGCTAGGTTTACATTGTGGCCCCACTAGGATTACATTATGGCCCCATGGACTCCCATATATAGAAAGGAGGTTTTGTAAATTGTATCATCCAAGAATTTTTCATTTATGTAATGTATTAGAGATTTCCCCCTCGAAGTGGCTTATTTCTAAGGCGTTGATATCTCTTTTCTTCTATTTTTGGAGCTGGTTACACAACATTTGGTATCAGAGGTTTGGATTCTAGGGTTTCGCTGCTCTAAACAGGTCATCGTGGAATTTGCGCTATAATTTTTTTTTTTTACGAAGGTTCAGAGTCTGAAATTCATATGGTGCGAAGCTGAAATCCTGAGGAAATTCGTCAAAAAATTTCAGAGCTTGGTTCGCAATATTTTTGGAGATATGATCTGTGGAAGGTAGTGCTTTTTCAGGCTCCTGAATTTCATCTCAAAGAGGTGATCGTGGGAAAAGTTCAATAACTCTCTCTGAAGATTGGATTGGAGTGCCATCAAAAGTGGTCACAAGTACACGGCCTGTAGTTTCTTCGCTATCAATTTCAGAGACAAAGGACAAAACAGTGACACGTGGCAAGTCGTACAAGTTCGCTCTACTGAACCAGTCCATAATTAGGTCATTGTGGGAGATTGGACACAACTTTGTCTTGGAGAATCCAAATCAGGTCAGACCTATGGCATTCGAAAGATAATTCAGAGGGCTACGTTGGTACCGAAAATCAAATATTTAAGTGCTGCAATCACAAAGATAATCCAATTTCAATATCGAGCTCCTCAAAAGCAAGAAAAAGGTGTGTATTTTTTTTTTCCGAATTGCATAAGTCTTGTTTGAAGAATCAATTTGAATTGATTCCAAGGGCATATTGTAGAATAGATATCAGTATTGGGTTCTAAAAGATGCCCCATAAAAATAATTCAACACCCATTAAGCCTTCAGAAGGCTCTACTATGACTCATGAGATGAAGAATTGCAACATGATCTATCAAAATTACAAGAGCAAGTGCAACAAATTTCACTCTCGCAAAGAGCAACAAAAAATGAAATGGAAGTTTTGAAGAAAGGCGTGGAAGCTAAGATGGATGGCATGGAAGCTAAGATGGATGACATGAAAGACAACATGGAAAAAATGAAGAATGATCTAAAAGCAGACATGGAAGGTTTGACAAAGTTGATACAAGAAATGTTTCATAATGGTGAAAATATAGTAGAAGAAACTCATGATGAGAACAAAATAAATGTTAATCGTGATTTCATAAACTCTAATGTTGGCAGGAAGAACCACCATATTCCAAAAATGGATATGAGGAAGTTTGATGGAAAGGATCCTGTAACATGGATACTACGGATGGAGCAATATTTTGATCTCCATAATGTGCAAAACACACAAAAGGTACGCATTGCAACTTTACATTTAGAACAAAATACATTTGTATGGTATCGATGGCTTTGCTCCCGTAAAAAAATTGTCACTTGGTCAATTTTTACAGAGGAAATGATAGCACATTATGAGGATACAAAGAGCAACACCTTCTTAGCCAATTGATAAATCTCAAACAAAAGGGTTTAGTGGGGCAGCACATTGAGGACTTCCAAAAATTGAATATAAGGGTAACTGATATTCCAGAGGAACACAGGATTGATCTCTTCATAGGCACTTTAAAGGATAACATCCAACATGAAGTTCACGTTTTGGAACTTGATTCATTGGAGAAGGCATTCAGGTTGGCAAGAAAAGTTGAATGTAAAATTATGGCGACAAGGAAGCCTACCACTCAATTCTATAAAGAAGGAAGTGTTGCTACGCCTAGATTTCCACAATCTACAAGGTTGACACCACAACAATTGGAAGAAAAAAGAGCAAAAGGGCTTTGCTACAGTTGTGATAGAAAATACACTAAAGGTCATAAGTGTGCTGAGAAGAAATTTTTTTACATAGATTGTGAAGAGGAAGAAGAAAATGAACAAGAAGAGGATATACACCAGGAACCAGCCCTAGAAGAGGAAGAAATGAGTCCGACCATATCGTGTAATGCATTGGCAGGAATTACCACTCCTCAAACTCTCCAGATAGAAGGACATATCAAGAAGAAAAAGGTAATAGTGTTGATTGATTCAGGTAGTACCCATAATTTTATTCATTGTAAGGTAGCCAAGGAATTGAATTGTTTCCTATACCCAGCACCAAAATGTCAAGTGATGGTTGCAAATGGAGGAACTATAAATTTCTCTAGAAAATGCCATATTATCAAGCTAACCATGGGGGAATATGTATTGAATAGTCCAATGCTTTCCATTCCTATGGGAGGTGTTGATGTTGTACTAGGAGTACAATGGTTACAATCTTTGGAGACGGTAGCTTTTAATTTTCAAGAACTTTTCTTGAAATTTTTTTCAGAAGGAAAGGAAGTCGAATTACGGGGTATTGCGGGGAAGCCAGGAAGGATAATAAGCTCTAATGTCATGACAAAGCTTCTAAAGAAAGAACAGCGAGGCGTAATTGCACAATTATGCTCACTAGAAGTTCCAACATCAAAATCATCTGTTTCTGCAGATCTCCAACAAGTCTTGGACAATCATTCCAAGGTGTTTGAAACTCCCAAAGGACTCCCACCTATTCGTGATCATGATCATGCTATTCATTTGATTCCGAGAAGTGTTCGTCCAAACATCAGGCCTTATAGATATCCTTACTTCCAAAAGAGCGAAATTGAACGTATGATTGCAGAAATGTTAGAGGCGGGTATAATTCAACCTAGTCAAAGTTCTTTCTCTACTCCTGTAGTATTGGTACACAAGAAGGATGGATCATGGTGAATGTGTTCGGATTATAGGGAGCTCAATAAGCTCACCATTAAAGATAAATTTCCCATTCCTGTGATTGATGAATTATTGGATGAATTACATGGAGCAATTTATTTTACCAAGTTGGATCTTCGTTCGGGATATCATCAAATTAGAATGAAGACTGAAGATATTCCAAAAACAGCATTTCGAACTCATGAGGGTCATTATGAATTTTTGGTCATGCCTTTTGGTCTTACCAATGTACCTTCTACATTTCAAGGGTTGATGAATTCCATTTTCAAACCCTTCCTTAGAAAATTTGTGCTAGTATTTTTTGATGATATACTAATCTACAACAGGTCGTGGAAGGATCATGTTGAACATGTTGACAGGGTGCTCAAACTATTGCGGGAGAAACAATTATATGCAAAAAAATCCAAATGTTTCTTTGGAGTACAAGAGGTGGAATATCTGGGTCATATTGTATCTCACGAGGGTGTTAAAGTAGACCCTAACAAAATTAAAGCCATTAAGGAATGGAAAGTCCCCAAAACCATAAAGCGGTTGTGAGGATTTCTCAGGTTAACAGGGTATTATCGCAAGTTTGTTAAGAATTATGGGAGAATAGCAGCACCTCTAACAACATTATTGAAGAAAGATGCATTTTCATGGACTCCTGAAGCAACTAAGGCCTTTGAACATCTTAAAGAGGCAATGTGCCTAGCACCGGTCTTAGCTACGTCGGACTTCACAAAAACCTTTATTGTGGAATGTGATGCCTCAGGAAATGGAATTGGTGCAGTTTTAATGCAGGAAGGAAGACCCATTGCTTTTGAAAGTCGTCCAATCAAAGGAAAGTATTTACATAAACCTATTTATGAGAAGGAAATGTTAGCAATACTGCATGCACTAAAGAAATGACGAACTTACCTAATGGGAAGACACTTCAAGGTAAAAACTGATCATGATAGTCTTAAACACTTTTTGGAACAAAGACTATCTTCGGAAGAGCAGCAAAAATGGGTCACAAAGATGTTGGGTTATGACTTTGAAATAATCTACAAAAAAGGAAAGCTTAATGTTGTTGCAGATGCACTCTCAAGAAAGAATGAAGAGGTGGAAGCATTGCTTTGTGCCATTTCTATTATCCAACAAGATTGGATAACCGAAGCAAGAGATGAATGGAAGAAGGAAAAAGATGTATGGACACTCATTCAAAAGTTGCAGCAAGATCCTAGTACATCTGATACATTTAGTTGGAAAAATGATTCCTTATGGTACAAAGATCGCTTATATCTTTGAAATAATTCCCAACTAAAACAAAATATTCTTTTGGAACTGCACACTTCTCCTTGAGGAGGACACTCAAGATTTTTAAAACTTACCACAGGGTGAAGAAAGAATTTTTTTGGGATGGCCTTAAATCTGATATTCAAAAGTTTGTGGCAGAATGTTTGGTTTGCCAGCAGAATAAAGTTGAGACAATTAAGACCCCGAGACTTCTACAACCTTTATCCATTCCAAGTCAACGTTGGGAGGAGATTTCAATGTATTTTATCACAGGTTTACCTAAGTTCGAAGGAAAGAGTGTCATCATGGTGGTAGTTGATAGACTTACCAAGTATGCACACTTTTGTGCATTATCTCATCCATTTAAAGAAAATACAGTTGCTACTACATTTATGGACACCATTCACAAGCTACATGGAAGCCCAAGGGTTATTGTGAGTGACAAAGATCCCATTTTTACTGGAAATTTTTGGATGGAGTTATTTTCTTGTTTGGGTACTCAATTAGCTCATAGCTCATCTTATCATCCTCAATCTGATGGTCAAACCGAGATAGTAAATAAATGTTTGGAAGGATATCGTCGTTGTTTTGTATCTGATAAACAAACACAATGGGTCAAGTGGTTACCTCTTGCTGAATGGTGGTATAACACTTCCTTCCATACTGCAGCAAAAATGACCCCATTTATGGCACTCTATGGATATCATCCACCATCCATCACATCATCTTTAAGGGAAAATTCGAAGGTTCAAGCAGTGGAAGATCACATCGAGCATCAGCAAGAAATTCTCCAACTCTTAAAGGATAACCTGAATTTGGCACAAAATCGAATGAAACAACAGGCAGATCAACATCGTAGCGAGAGAAGTTTTGATGTAGGAGATTGGGCATTTTTACGGCTACAACCATACAAACAAATTTCCCTCAAGAAAGCAAAGAAGGATAATAAATTATCGCCAAAGTACTATGGTCCTTACAAGGTGTTGCAAAAGATTGGTACTATGGCATACAAATTGGAGCTTCCTGCTTCTTCGCGAGTACATCCAGTTTTACATGTTTCATGCTTAAAGAAGGTTATAGGTGAAAATCTTCCAGTTCAAACAGTATTGCCAGAACTTGATGGGGAAGGGAAAATCATATTGGAACCTGAAGCAGTCATGGAAAAAAGAACTCGACAACTACGGAATCGATCAATTTCAGAGTATCTCATCAAGTGGAAGAACTTACCCACCGAAGATTCTACATGGGAGGATGAGAATTTTATACAGAAGCACCCAGAGCTACTCAAGCGTTGAGGACAACACTTTTTTGAAGGAGAGGGGCATGTTAGGCCCCTATATTACTAGTATAGTCCCTTATTGTTGTTAGTGTAACCCCCTTATTGTTATTATTGTACCCTTGTAACCCCCATATTGTTATTATTGTGCCCTTAAATTATTATTGTTAGGTCGGCTAGGTTTACATTGTGGCCCCACTAGGATTACATTATGGCCCCATGGACTCCTATATATAGAAAGGAGGTTTTGTAAATTGTATCATCCAAGAATTGTTCATTTATGTAATGTATTGGAGGTTTCCCCCTCGAAGTGGCTTATTTCTAAGGTGTTGATATCTCTTTTCTTCTATTTTTTGAGCTGGTTACACAAAATTTCTTGTTGCCATTTTCAACACTCCCTCTCAACAAGAAAGAGATTCACATTTATCTCGATCTAGCACCTTTGAAATGTTATGCATGAAAAATCTCATTTTTGTTGTTGCTACTGCAACATCTGCAACTAAAAAGAATAAAAAAAAAAAAGTGAATCAACTATGTCTGCAAATCTCTACTAGGAAAATTTTGTTTTTGCTAACTCTACTACCGAGCCTCCTGCTCTTTTGTAAACACTGATATGTACTCCTTAGTATCTGACTGAAACTGATCCTCCTTCTACTAAATACCGTGCCCTCCCCCCCCCTTCCCCAAGGTAATGATCCATGGGGCAAAAACACCTTGATGGACCCTCCCCAAATTTATTCACTCTTGGGACTATTGCTTTGCATCGCCCCACCTCTCACCTGGAGGTATGGATGCATGTGCTCCCTATTCCCACTTGGGTCAAAATTACCCCCTACTAGAGGTCTCTACTTGAGTGGATGTCTCCACTCGGCCTCTTCTTTGCTTCTCCAATTGTAGTTTCTCCACAACTTGTTAAGGCTGCATGTTGAGAGGTAATTCATGCTCCCTTTCAACCACCAAGTTTCTAACCTATGCCTTGCTTCTCAAGGCTTTGCATGCATATTGTACCTTGAGTGCATATAGGTTCTTGAATCTCACAGCGAACTTCTTCATCCGCCCCGTGGCGATGTGTCTAAGATAAACCTTTCCTTTACTAAATATCAAATCATAGCCACGATCTTCAATACTGCGACAGGAACAAGATTCTTCTTTAGTCCTGGAACATACATCACATCTATGAGTCTGAGAAGGCAAACAAAATCCCTTTGAAAATTAACTGTACCAATAACAGTTGTGCTATACCTCCCATCATCCCAAACTCTATGTTCTGTTTGAGGTCTTTCTCATCCAAGTCACTGAAGAGATCTCTATTCCTTGTCATATGTAATGAGGCACCACTATCGATATACCACATGCTTCCTATTATAGTTCTTTCCATGCATGAAATGAGAGTGAAATCAATTTATAATTGTGAAGCTAGATATTCACCTGCTACTTCTACTGCAGATTCCTTCTTTCTTGCCTTCTTATGTGTACATTTCGTGGCATAGTGCCTGTTAGTAACCTATAAATATGGGATTCATAATTTTGACTTGATTGATGGTAGTCTTGTAAATATGTACAAACTTTTCTTTTTGCAAGTTATTTTCCCATATTTTGTAAAAAATAAAAAAAAAATCAAAAAATCAAAAAGAGGGTAAAAAGTCCTACAAGAAAAATCAAAGGACTTAGAAAAAATAATATACCCCAAAAGAAAAAATATGAATAAAACATGAAAGTGTGCAAGTCTAAATTCCACTACTTTTACTTTTTGCAGTTGATTATGGCAAAGTGTCAATAAATGCCATAATCCATGATGAGTTGAACAATTTAATCTTGACTTATCATGTTTCAATTTTACTTGTTTTATATAGAGAATAAAGAATTGTCATACAGTTTAATCATGACAATTCAGTAGTTAGGTAGAGAATAAAAGAATCCAATAGTTTAATCTGGATTCTTGGATGAAATAAGTGTAGAATTAGATAGTTTACTGCTTTCAAAAAGAATAAAATGTTGTAAGGTTGCTAGTTCAAATGCACTTGATTAAAATAGAAGAAAAAAATGTTAGAAGATAATGACTGGGTAGGTAGAAGAAAGTGGGAAACATCATTGTAAATATATTTCACCAAGCTATAAATAACTAATTTCTCCTTCTCATAGCAATTTGATATTCTAAACTATCAGTCAAAGAGGCTCAAGGAATTTCCTTGACTTCTGTTGGGACCGGACCCAAGGCTCAATGACTGACTAGTTGAAAATGTTAAGTTTCTATATTAATCCCAGAAATTTTCATCATTTACCCCTCCATGCATTCATCACCCTTTTAATTCATAAGTAAGAACTTTTTTATTGCTTAAATATTACATAAAGGCCCATTTAATTAACTTCCCCCATTTACAAAGTATAAAACCCTCAAAAAACATAATATACTAAGTAAAAGTGAATGAATTATGAAAATGAAGCTTTACTCCAATTTTCACTTTCCTTAGTTTTATTTATGAAATTTTGAGTATTCCTTGTTCCTTTTCATATTAACACTTAACCTATTTTATTAAATCCCTATCAAATATCCTAGTTCTATTAATATAACTTTTTTTTTAAAATTTAATATCCCAAAAAACCCCCTTATTATATGCTTTTGTGTGAAAGATATTAATCACATGTTGAAATAACATCCTGAAATTACCCCTTTGACATAAAACTACCTATAAATATATACCCCTTTCCCCTATGGTTTTTAGACCCCTCCGCAGTATAAAACTATATAATAAAGTTAAATCATACAAAAAGGCACATTTTATTTACATTCAGTGTATTTAAAATAACGCACAAAAAATACTTATACTCCCATGCCCCGCATACCTTAACCTAAGGTTAAGAGCCTCAATCTTTTTTCCTTTTTGATATATGGAACCTCTTGTTTCATATAAGTATCAAACCTTGGTTAAAATCTCCATTAACCCGCCCTATGCATTTTTTACTCTATATATAAATTCATTTTATATATTCAAAACCCATAATCGATTGAATTAAACCCAACAGTTTTACGATTCATCCCCAGCTTCCCAATCACCAATGCTGGCCTCGATCTTATGGTCCAAATCTAATGTGATAAAACATTCCCATGCCCCACCACTCCTCATCGCATTAAAACTCAACCGTTGATCATACCTATCGAATCAACGACTGACATTTAACCCGGGTCCCACATTTCCTTACCCTGCAGCTTCCCAAGAAATCTCGACCGTTTGCATCGCGCTATCAAATCTGACGACGCATATTCAATATTGCATAACAAAAGTGATCGGACAAAGTTTGTAAAAAATAATGCGATAAAAGATGTTTCGTCAAACCACCATCTGCTACGTGTCTCATTTATATTGGATCGCATTCCAAAAGTAAAAAACCATTTACCGCGTAGGAGCAATGTGATAACCACTAATGCTTTCACATTCAATGCGAAAACCATTCCCGCCATTTCAACTTGACCTATAATTAATACTTTACATATCGATAAAACCTAAGGTTTTAACCTTAGTTTTTCATTGTTCACATACCTTTGCACCTTCGCCCTCTGAGAAATCACTCATAGACACCATTTCCAAGCCTCTACTGACCCATTTGCTCATCGGAAGCCAATTTCCCCTCTGAAATTTCGCGCCTTCTACGAAGCAAATGCGACCAGTTTGAAGACTGATAGAAACCTGGAAACCCTCTTCGACCGCAACCATACCTGTTCAAGGTATTTTTCCGTAATCTGACCTGCAAATTCTTAATTTCAAAGAAAAAAATTAAACCACTTTGAATATATAAACTAAAATTACTCATCTGAAAATATTCAAACCTTGAAGAAACAGGGGGAACCTTGTCAAAATTTTCTTATAACTTTCCACCTCCGCCTAATTCAGTTTTAAAGAATTCTTGACCATCCAAAAGCTATTTCTGCAGTTAAAATCCATTTGAATTACAGAAAAATCCATTAAAATCCCTTTCCAGTCTTCTGCACATTGTAAGTCTGCATTTTCATCCTAAAACCCTCACCCAGATTTTGAATTCTTCCTAAAAAATCTCAATTGGCCTTCTATTTCCTAAAAAGAAACTAAGAAAACAGTCTAATATTTCTCAGTTTTATTCAAAATGACAAAAAAGCAGGTCACTCCTAGGAATGGAGGTCCCAAACCTCAGAAGCCTGCATCCAGCAAGCTTCCAAACCCTAAACCTTCAAAAATCGATAAACCTACTCCTGCCCTAACTACAGATTCCACTGAAGTAGTTAGAACTTTGCAGCCACCTGTTACCTCGGAAGAGAAAATTCCCTTGATTGATTTAGATTATAGAATTGCTGATACTACCTTAGAGTTTGATCTACTTGAAGTACATAGATGGTGTCATGAGAAATTTGAGAAGAAAGTGGAAAATGATATACCTGTATGGGACTCCAAATTGCCTAAATACGTGGTTCCCATTACCCATCAAGCTCAAGATTTCATTAGGTTGTGTCAGTTACACTATATCCGTGACCAGAGATGCATGGTGAACAAAGATAATGAGGTCATGTTTTACATAATTGTTGAAGCCATCAATGATATGCTCCAACTAAGCCATGATCCATGAGCAGTATCATTGTCCATTGAAGATTTAACTCAGATGTTTTTAGACTTGGATTTCCCTAGGAAGTTTATGATCCTTCAAAACTTCATGCCTAATCATGTTAACCTTCCTAAGGTAAATCCACCTTATGACACTTTTGATTTCCCTGAGGGCTCTAGACAAATCATTTCCATGCTTTCATTCATTCTAGGCTATGCTAATGATGAGTTTACAGATGCCTCCATTCTAGGTTTCCTCTCTACCTTGTCTCCAGGACAACATCCAGAACTAATTTTCAACTTTGCCAAATTCATTGCTGATAATATGCATCATCAGTTGATTAAATTACCCGAGGAAGGAGTATTCAGATATTCATCATATCTGTTACATCTCTTCCTATTTTTTCAGGCAGAAAATTTCCCAATTGCATTACAAAAGATGGATGTGGAAGGTAAACCTCTTTCAGTGATATTCTAGACTTCTCTACTCAGGAAAAACAATAGTGAATACCGCTACAAGGGCTTCAATGATTTGTTTATTAAACCTGCCATGAGTTTTTTGAACAAAGAAGAGACACCAAGGATTAATGAAGACATCAAAAGAATTTTACAGTTGTCTGAAAACTGTAAGGTAGGAGACTGGTATTTGTATGAAAATCACAAAGAAATCAGAGTGTATGGTGCACTCTTGGCTCCTTACAAATTACCCAAGTTTCTAACTACCAAGATTTTTTCTTTGGAGTACTTAAGACAGATATTGAATGCAGATGCAGTGAATTTCATAAACTCCAAAAAGAAAACATAGCTCAAGCTAAAAAGTCAAATTGGCCCCTTCATAGTCAATAGCAGAGATGCTTTGAGAGACTTAATCAAAAAACTATCAGAATTTAAATTCCAAGAAAGCTTTCACTAGAATTATGACCCTCAAGGTGTTATAAGTAACCTCAGGGTCAAGTGCAAGTTAACCCCATTCCTCCATGATTCAAAGCCACAAATTGAAAAGTATGCTAATCAGATTGAATGGGTTGGAAACACATTGATTGATGATATTCAGGAGATGAAAACATATAACATGCAGGATAAACAGATGGATAGTACACAGGTGATTACAGTTGGCAAACAAACAGAAGTGTCCAATAAAAGACCCAGAAAAGAAGAAGGCTATTTAGCAGAAACCATTATAGAAAATAAATTTCAGACAATTTTCAACAAGAAGGCCAGAATGATTACTGAAGAAGAAGAAAAGGCCATAGAGATAGATGACAATGAAGATCAATCAAACAACAATGATCAACAAACAGATGATGAGGTCACAATAATTATCAATGAAACACATAAAGAAATTCAGAATGAGCAGGTACTATCACAGGGAAAAGGCAAAGAAATGGTTGAAACACAGATAAATACAGAAGCTCCCTCCTCTTCTAGAGCAGCAGAAGAAACTGATTCTAACATCCAGAAAAATTTCAAGTAGATTAGAGAAAAAAATGAGGTCTATTCTAAACTCCTTAAAGAAAAACCAGGAGACAAAGACAGACTTGTGACAACTTTTGATTATTCAACAAATAAAATGATTATGTATTTTCTCTAGCCAATGGTTACAGACACAAAATCAGCTACAGATTATAGGAAAACAGAGTTTGAGGTAAATGCAGATACCATACACGAACTTGACCAGATAGAGTTTCATAGAAGTGCTTCAGAAATGATATATTCAAAGGTAGTTAACAAAACCATGAATGCTACCATGATTCAAAAGACAGGATCTAATTTACAAACTCAAATGAAATTAGATAAAGCATCTCTACATGCTAAGGATTTGAGGATCAAGTCCTTAGAAGACTTGGTGATAGAAATTGGAGTGGATCCCTCCAATATTGAAGTTGCTAAAACTCTCATAAGGCAAAAGAATGAAGATATTGCTGCCTTGAGAAAGTAACTCAAACTTCCATAGAGTGAACACCCACGGGCTAAAGAAATTCTTCAGGATAAAACATAAAAATATGAATTAATGCAGCTAGTTTTAAAGATGCTAGTTCAGATCAAAGAAATGGAGAATCAAACAGAAATTCTAATGAAGGAAAATGAAACATTGAAAAAAGCATAGGAAGTCTCCATTCCTACAGTCATTCCAACTGTCAATACTGCTGTTCCTTCTACATTGGTAGAACATTTAGCACCAAAAGGAGTATTGGCAACTGCAGTGTCAATTACATCTAAAGATATTTCTGCCACTTCATCATCTACATCACAAGTAAATCAAACAAGTGAAATAGCTGACATAGTAAAGGCTATGGAAGACATGTCCCTAAAGAATAAAGAGATAATCAACTTGAAAGGCACCATCCAAAATATTGAAAAATCAAATAGAGATACATTTATCACATCCAAGGGACATGAGCAGAGAGAAAACAGACTTCAAGAGTAGGTACATATTCTACAGCAATAGGTCAATCTCAATGAACATGTATCATATATCAAAAATTATCTTTGGAACAACATAATTCAAGGCATACATCTACAGTGGCCTTCAATCCAAATCATTTATGAACAGAAAGGTTTAATCAAGGCAGCACAAATAGAAATTCAGAAGACAAAAGAAGAACTGGCCGACAAACCTTCTCAAGCTTTGAAACTAATTACATTTTTGAACAAAAAAAACAAAGAAGAGCTTGAAGAGCTGAAAATTCAGTATAGGACTGAAAGCATACTACAAATCAAGAAAGTCCTGAATAAAAGGAATATGATGAATAATTTGGAGGAAAGATGTAAAGACATGAACTTGTCAATCACTAGGTTTTTGGCCAAATACACAATAATAACACAAGCAGGCCTTCCAGACATTCATGCCTTGAATGAAAAGTTAATGGTGCAGAAGGATTATGATAAAAAAATAAGGGCTCATGCCAAAGAGCAGGCTGGCAGACCTTTACCACAAGGTTCCCCAACTGGCAAAGTTATTTTAGAGTACTTTGAGAACTTATTTTTTCTGCAAAATGAAATTAAACACATCTTCATTGTCAAGCCAAACTTTGCAAAGTACACAGAGGTAGATGAGAGTTACAGGAAATTGAAGAACATGAGAATTCCTAGTGCAGAACAATGGTAGGAATTCACTGATTTTATATAAATGTTTGCAAACAAAGCAAAACATTACTGTTACCTAAGGTAAAAATCATATTGAAAGTGTATCAGGGTAATGATCAGAGTCAAAGAGTATCAGTCAAAACAATTTTTATTGCAGGTTATTCCTCATTTTACAACAGTGAAACAGTAAGAAAACAATGAAAAGAGTATTAGAGTATAAAGTACAGGATGAAGAGTGTATTACAAGTTATCTTCTAGATATATTTTTCCAAGTGCCAACAATCATTCTCAGCAAGACAACAAATCAGTTAGATAAGATAATTAGTTCTATTTTTTCTTAAATAAAAGGACAGATTGCCAGTTTGTTTGGCAGCTGTTCCTTTTTTGATGTAATAATCTTTATTTTTGCCTAGAGATATTCCTACATATCTCTCAAATATTTTGTAGCAAACTATTGTATAAATACTTCATATTTCAAAGTATAGAGGGTGGAATAAAATTTATCAAGACTACTATAGACATTTTTGCTGAATACATTGGAGTTTTGTGTGAGTCGATTTGTAAAGCAGCAGACTGGAAATAAGTCAAATAGACATCATAACTCAGGATTCTTGTGCTGATCAGATAAGTCAAGTATTTTCCTGTTTTCACTGTTTATCTTTCTAAGTTCCATACATACATTTACATGTTTTCTGTCTTGAATGATTAACTAGGAGGATTTATACAGGATTAGTGTCAAAAGCTCCGTGTTTTTTACTAGTTATTTATTGATATGTTTTCTACTGATAACCGGACTTAAGAATTCTTAAATGCTCTTAGTCCCTATTTGACCCCTTTCTTTCATCTTCATTTATGTAACTTAAGGATTCTTAATTTCCCTTTTGTTCAGATCTTTCCATTTCATCAAAAAACCTATTCAAAACCCTTTGAAGGTCATCTACCCTGCCCTTAGTACATTTTCTCTTTTGACCTTATTTCCTAGCTTTTCTTGCTAAGAAGTTGACTCCATAGCCCAATGGTCTGGTAGATCCCTCTGTGGTTTACCTTGAAGTACCTTTTATTCCCACCAAAATTTTAAAACAAACCAATTGTCCAATCATACCTAGCCTAAAATTTAAAACTAAAACAAAGCTAAATCATAAGGAGAGATCCCTCTCCGGAATTCAGGAAGGCTAGATCCTGAAATCTAAAAGAGGTTCTTGGTTACCCCTGGTTTTCTTTAACTATAAACCAAAATCCCATGACCTAAGAATTACTAGGGTGTTAACAGTGCCCGAATTCATGATAGTGAAAACATTTGATGTTGGACAAGTATTTATTCTTTTCCTCCTCGCCTTGGGATTTCTTTTCATTTTCTTTATTTTCTTTGTTGACTAATGTAAAATTATCTTCCACTTCTTTGGATGAGGTCCCATATTTGGTGTTCTGCCTCATCTCTTCTTGCACTAAGTTGGACCACAACCTCTCCCACTTTGGTACCTTCTCCCTCCCATTTACTAAATCCTGGTAGTTGTGCCAGCTCTTGGGAAGGCCTAGAAGTGATAGGTTGACTAGATAATCTTCGGAAATTGCTACACCAACACTTCCAAGCTCATCCCGATATTGGGTGAACTTGGTCACGTACTTTGGTATAGTTTCACCCTTCTCCATCTTGATTTTCCTGAGCTTGTCCTTCAGTGCTAGCTTCCTATGGTTATTGTTGTTCTGAAACAATTCTTTCAAGTCCTTCCACAACATATGGAGTTTCCTTCCCGTGGAGGTTCGAGACAATATGATCTCAAATACCTTCAAGTAGGACCATTCTCGCCTTTGATACATTCTTCTTACAATTCACCAGATATTTAGCATAAACTGTTGGAGGCTTAGGAATATCATTGCCTATAAATTATTTCATCTCGTTATCTTCCAACATTGCTTCCATCATATCCTTCCAAGTTATGTAATTCGAGCTTCCCTCAAGGGCATACTCAAGTATTAATCCATAGAATGACATCTTGTTGACCTTGAAGAATGATACTACAAATTCGATTCACCTGCATAGAAAAAACACGTATTCTTCTCTTCTATAGTGATTTCAGCTCCGATACTGTGTAGAAATTCCGTGTATATTCAAAATTGTAATTGTAATTTTCTAAAACAATATACTTGAATCTACTCTAAGAATCATGGAAACCAATTTAAACTATTGCTAAATCAAGAAGAAACAAGAGAAATAATTCAATCAACATATTACACAATGATTTCCTAGGGAAAGGCACATCTAAAAAACCTGATATTTGTATATTGCATTAGTCAGACAAATATGAGAAGATTACAATACTTTTATCAAAGCTCGAGAAACCTCTGTACTATCTCTATATGTCTCACTGCTTCCTAGACCAGCCTAGGCCAATACTTAACCAAAATTTGGCTTGCCCAAGTCCCTATTTCATTGCACTTTTTCCTTGGGTAATTAGCCCCTATTAATTAGGGAAATACCCATCCAATACTGCGCAATCCATCAAGGGCCTTCCTCTGACTGCATACACCACCTATACAATTTGCATGATTATACAACTGATAGTACACTTCCCTTGAACTCCAATCTCAATTGGGTAACTCTCTGTTCACACACACAGAAGTTATTCATGGCTGATATATCAGTTCTTTGGTTAATCACTAAGTGTGGTTCAAGTTCCACTTCCACACTTTGACCTTCCACTAGTTCCTCCAATAATTGGAACTAGTTAAACTAAATTTAACTCAGATAAACTGAATTAATTTATTTCAACTCAAAATAAAATCAACCAATGCTCCTAAAAAGTAGGAATCACTCTACAAGACTCAAATTAGGCCCACAACTTGAATTAACTGAACCAACTAATTCAACCTAACTTAGTTAACTCATACAAGTTGTCATGAGAAGTAGAATTACAATTTTATTCTATTTTAATTCAAGAGAAAATTAAATTATAATATTTCTTGGTGCCATTTTCAACATTTCTTGTTGCCATTTTCAACAAAGTAGACACTGGCACCAATCCATTGAACTTCTGCATAATAAACAGGGAATCAATTCAAGAAATTGTGTCCACACCTAGAAGTAAAAGAGGTGAGAGTCACCTTCAGTAAATATTTTATGCATTCCAGAGCGGTTAACCAGTAAAAATTACCAGTTAAGTACATGCAGTGGTGAACAATTCAACTATTAGGATTAAAAAGCGAATTATAGAGCAGAACACCATTAATTACAAAGCTAAGGAAATTGAAAAGCTAACTTGAATTGGTGCAAATCCCTTGGTTGTCTCCTAGTTGAATCTAGTAAAAAGGTACAAAATTCTTTAGACCAAGTGCAAAAAAAAAGAACACACACAAAAAAAAACAACATCAACTCTCAGTGAAATATATGAAACCATAACCTGAAAAAAATAAAATTGCAAGGAAGAAATACACTTACCACTGTGTGGGTCGTACGAATTATGGAGTCGCCAGATACTGCAATCCATTGGACTGATACCATTTCCTCGGAGAACCTTTTTCCAAATTCAACCAGGAAGTATGAAACCATCATGGGTTGTAGAGCAGAATCCCTCTCGAAAAAATGCCAAATTAAAACCGTAGAGTGTGCAAAGGTGGTAGTTAGTTACCTCCAACCCTGCCTTTTGATCATTACCATCGATTTTTGATCGAAGCAAGATGGTTGTCGATCTAACCAAGTTTCTAAGATTGTAATGCCAGATGTATGGTGGTGATCCATCTCCAAAAGGTGCCTAACTTGACCATTAAACCCTTAGTTCATCTGAGAGTTAAACAATGCATACGTGGAGGCGAATCTTAAGGGTTAAATTAAAATACTGTGATGTATTAACTATGACAACTCATGGATATGAGGGGGAAATAAATGAAGCATGTTTATAAAAATAGGACAACCTTGATTTTCTTGATAAACTTTGTAATAAAAATTAAATCTATTGATAGGAATATTTTCATGACAGAATTCGTAATTCCGTACAATAATAATTTTTTTATGGCCATTATTTACTTGTGTAATTATGATTTTAGTTTTACATTGAGGTATGTGACAGGTGCTATCATAGTTGAAGGGTTCCACACTACAACTTGTTTAAGGGAAAATAGTAACAAATCAATTTGTATTTCATAATAAAGAAGAACTAGAAATATGGCCACCTCACTTACATGATTAAACTATGCACCCTTATCTTGAGATATGGGTACGGTCAGTGAGGAACTTCAGTACAAATTTACTATGTTGTTAAAAAAAAAATGAGGGCATAAGTAAACTATTAGAACTAACATTGAAAAGTGAATTAAAATAAATATCTATGGGTAACTTTAGTTATAAAATACTGATGGGAATTGTTACCTACAAAATTGACTTATTGAGTGATTTATTTGACAACAAGTGATAACTAGTAAATCATATTCCATTACTTTTGGTTCATGATACGGAATTATGAGGAACCCTATGTGCTAAAAAATTAGAAGATGAATATAGATAAACCAAGTAAAGTAAAATTCCTATTGGAAATGTTTGATAAATTAGGTGGGTGTTTCTTGTGGGATCATTTTGAGGAACTTGGGATTACCTATGAGATGACTAGATGTTAATGGTTGAAAGATTATTTTTGTCAATTTTCATTTCGATACATAATTTATAACCTTGTTGAAAGGATGAGTGAATAAAATCACTTATAATAATGTAAAATTTTGAATCCTATCTGTGAATGGGAAGTAAGTTGAAAAGGACAGAAACTATAGTAACACTCAGTATGTTGAATGCATTATATGTTTAAAAAAAAAATCAAGAACCTTATAATATATACAATTAAATGTATGATATACTAATGTACCCAAGGAAGTCAGTCAAGCACATTTAAGGATAATTGTTGTCCAAGTTGAATGGGAATATGGGATGCCTATGATTACCAAATATATGTATACTACGAGTTAGTGATGGGTGGTTGGTGGAGTGGTTGGAATCCTTTCAATTGATATGACAGATATTGCTAGGGGTGACATTAAAAGATAAATTTTTTATATGTTTTTTTTTGTAAGTTAGAGGAATCGGCAACATCAGGCAGCTTTCAGACGCGTGGTGCAAGGTCCAACCCCTCGGTTACCACTATTATCTCTCAGGGAACCGCCCAGCCTGCAAGAGCGGTACCCGGATAAGACGAGACTTGAACTCGTGACCTGCTTAACAGCACGAACGCCTTAACAGTGCATCCGCTGGCCACTAGACCATGCCCCTGCGGGCAATAAATTTTTTATATGTTAATAATACACCTTAGATATTAATAAATCCAATGCAATCATATTGGCTGATACATAATACATGAGTGATGGAAATTGAAATCCCAAACTAAAAAAGGAATCAATGAACTCTTGCAATAAAAAGTCTCTTAAAAATAAAAACACAGAAAGGATGGTTAGCACAAACTATCATCATGGAGGACCATAACAATGAAGTGGTAGTGAGTTGTAGTAGAATTGATGGATAAGATACCTTATCAAATACCAGGGAAATGGAGATAGGTTGTGACAGATATGATGGAAGAAAACAGTCCTGGGAATAATAAGTAAGTTGAAACTTTTAAGTGGAAGGGGTGTTGTAGTTGTATCTAGGATACTCCCCGACGTGAAATAGATGTGGAAGCACATCAGAACATGGTTATTGACATCCTGAAAAGATATATGCAATACATAAAATTTAAACAATTATAAGGTGAGTAAGAATAGACTCAAAAATATGAAAATTTACTAAGGCATGCCATGGACCTAAATCGGGGAAAGGAATCCAGATAGTTTTTGAAAAATTTTGTACCCTGTGTATGAAAAAGGCTCAAGAATTCTGTGAATTACAGATTCACAATACTAAAATATAGAATAATTTGCTAAATGGTTTATTTTATAAATGCCTTGCCAATGGGGAGGCTAAGAATGATTGGAGACAAGATGAAAATAGAAATTTCTTTTGTGGAAATATAATTTTAATTTTGCTATCTAGAGATTTAAGGTAACTTGATATAATAAGGTGATGAGTAAATGCTCGCTAAATTTCATGGAAAATTTAGTAGAAAAAAGATAAATTGAAAGCATACCTACATAAATCTTAATTAAACTAACTTTGTACCACAAATTTCATACAAAAATCTTGACAACAACATATTATTGAAGAAGCTCACAACATATGTAGTGAGATAACACATCAGTAGACATAAAATTCTACCACAACTTATATTAATTTTGCATGATGATATTTTCTTTAAAATAACACAAGTACACGCACAAAAAGATGTGCAAGCCAACAATATATCACAAAATGATCCACGACACCAAACCTTGGTTGGTTGTGTGCAAATAATTTAAAATAACATCATATCTACCCTAGTAAATGGAAGTATATGTTTTGGGAGAGAACAACTCTCCTCTCTAGTATAGTGAAAAAAAGAAGAAGACGATGGTAATGAAAACAAGTATGACCACGGTGAAATGAATAATTATTCCTAGACTGAGTTAAGATTGATATTTATTTTTTGAAAATGTTGGATATTATAGGCTAAATGTACTAAAGTAACATGTTTATTAAATGAAGTGAATGCCATGTTAAGAATCAATATATAAGAAAAATACTACAATGCATGTGCAAATGTAAAAAAAAAAATGAAAATTCCATGACTATACAACATGACTATGCTAGGTCCCTATAATACGAGTGTATCCCCTTATTGTTATTGTTAGTGTAGCGCCCTTATTGTTTTTTTTGTGCCCATGTAGTCCCCATATTGTTATGATTGTGACTCTTTGGACTCCTATATATAGAAAGGATGTTTTTTCATTTGTATCATCCCATAATTGTTCATTTATGTAATGTAAAGGAGGTTTCCCCCTCAAAGAGGCTGATTTATAAGTCTTTGATCTATCTTTTATTCTATTTTGTTAGCTGGTTTCATAACATTTGGTATCAAAGCTTTGTATTCTAGGGTTTTGCTGCTGCAAGTAGGTGATCTTGGAATTTTTGCTATAAATTTTTTTCTACGAAGGTGAAGAAGTGGAAAAAAAAAACCCATTTGACCCGAAATTCCGAGGCACTTCGTGCAACAATTTTAGATATTTTTTCACTATATGTTCAAAGATATGATCTGAGGAAGTTAGCATTTTTACAGGCTCCAAAATTTCATCTCAAATAGGTGGCCAAGGGAAAATCGTCATAAATTTTGTTTCAGATATCGGATTGGAATCATGTAAAATTTTTCCAAGAGTGCACACAATTTTGTTTCTTGTGTATCAATTTTAGAGCTGAAGGTTGAAATAGTGACACGTGGCATGCTGTACAAGTTCGCTCTACTGAACTAGTCCATAATTAGGTCATTGTGGGAGATTGAGCATAAATTTAACTTGAAAAATCCAAATTAGGTCTGATCTGTGACATTGGAAAGAAGACTCACAGGGCTACTACAGGACTGGACATTAAATCTTGGGGATCTGAAATTATAGATATACATCAGTTTCAATATCGTGCTCCTAAAAAGCAAGAAAAATATGTGTATTTTTTTTTTTAATTTGCATAAGTCTTGATTGAAAAATCAGTTTGAAGTGATTCCAAGGGCATACTGAAGCATAAATATCATTAATGGGTTCTAAAATTCCCCCCAAAAATAATTCCACACCCATTAAGCCCTCATAAGGGTCTACTATGACTCATGAAGAGGAAGAAGTGCAACATGATATATCAAAATTATGAGACCAAGTGCAACAAATTTCGCTCTTGTAAAGAGTAAAAAAAAATGAAATAGAAGCTAAGATGGATGGTTTGAAGAAAGACATGGATGGACTAAATAAAGGCATGGAAGCTAAGATCAATGGTTTGAATAATGACGTGGAAGCTAATATCTATGGTATAGAAGAAAAACTAAAAGGAAACATGGAAGACATGAATAATGGTCTAAAAGAAGACATGGAAAGTTTGAAGGAAGGTTTGACAGAGTTGCTACAAGAAATGATTCCTAATGGAAAAATGGTAGTAGATGAAACTCATGATGAGAAAAAAAGAAATTTTAATCATGATTTAATATACTCTAATGTTGTATTTAAGACCCACCATATTCCAAAGATCAGTATGAGGAAGTTTGATGGCAAGGATCCGGTAACATGGATACTACAAATGGAGCAATATTTTGATCTCCATAATATGCAAAACACACAAAGGGTACACATTGAAACTTTATATTTAGAACAAAATACATTTGTATGATATCGATGGATTTTCTTGCGTAGAAAAATTGTCACTTGGTCAATTTTTACAGAGGAAATGATACCGCATTATAAGGATACAAAGAGAAACACCTTCTTTAGCCACTTGATAAATCTCAAACAAAAGGGTTTGATGGTGGAGCACATTGAGGAATTTCGAAAATTGAATATAAGTGTAACTGATATTCCAAAGGAACACAAGATTGATTCCTTCATAGGGACTTTAAAGGATAACATCCAACATGAGGTTCGCCTTTGAGAACCTGATTCACTGGAGAAGGCATTTAGGTTGGAAAGAACATTTGAAAGAAACATTATGGAGATAAGGAAGCCTAACACTCACAACTATAAATATAGAAGTGTTGCTACTCCTAGAATTCCATAGCCTACAAGGCTGACACCACAACAATTGGAAGATAAAAGAGAAAAAGGGCTTTGCTACAGTTGTGATAGCAAATACACTAAAGGTCATAAGTGTGCTGAGAAGAAATTATTTTACATATATTGTGAAGAGGAGGAAGAAAATGAACAAGAAACTTCAAAATAAGAGGATATATACCAGGAACCAACCCTGTAGGAGGAAGAAATGAACCCAGCCATATCCTGTAATGCATTGTCAGGAATTACCACTCCTAAAACTCTCAATATAGAAGGACATATCAAGAAGAAAAACGTAACAGTACCGTTGATTGATTCAGGTAGTACCCATGATTTTATTGATTGTAAGGTAGACAAGGAGTTGAATTTCTTCCTATATCTAGCACCAAAGTGTTAAGTGATGGTTGCAAATGGAGGAAATATAAATTGCTTTGGAAAGTTTCATAATATCAAACTAACCATGGGGGAATATGTATTGAATAGTCCAGTTCTCTCCATCCCAATGGGTGGTGCTGATGTTGTACTAGGAGTATAATGGTTACAATCTTTGGGGATGGTAGCTTTTAATTTTCAAGAAATTTTCTTGAATTTTTTTTGGAAGGAAAGGAAGTTGAATTACGAGGTATCACAAGGACGCCAATAAAGACAATAATATCTAATATCATGACAAAGCTTCTGAAGAAAGAACAATGAGGCATACTTGCACAATTATGCTCATTACAGGTTCAAAAATGAAAATCATCTATTTTTCTAGATCTCCAAAAAGTCTTGGACAATCATTCGAAGGTATTTGAGACTCCCACCTATTCGTGATCATGATCATGCTATTCATTTGATTCCAGGAAGTGTTCCTCCAAACATTAGGCCTTACAAATATCCTTATTCTCAAAAGAGTGAGATTGAACGTATGGTTGTAGAAATGATAGAGGCTCGTATAATTCAACTTAGTGAAAGTTATTTCTCTGCTCTAGTAGTATTGGTGCACAAGAAGGATGGATCATGGTGTATGTGTCTGAATTATAGGGAGCTCAACAAGCTTCCTATTAAAGATAAATTTCCCATCCTCGTCATTGATGAATTACATGAAGCAATTTACTTCACCAAGCTTGATATTTGTTCTGGATATCATCAATTAGAATGAAGACTGAAGACATTCCGAAAAAAACATTCTGAACTCATGAGGGTCATTATGAATTTTTGGTCATGCCTTTTGGCCTTACTAATGCACCTTTCACATTTCAAGGTTTGATGAATTCCATTTTCAAACCCTTCCTTAGAAAATTTGTGTTAGTATTTTTTGATGATATACTAATATACAACAAGTCTTGGAAGGATCATGTTCAACATGTTGACATGGTGCTCAAACTATTGAATGAGACACAATTATATGCAAAAAACTCCAAATTTTTCTTTGGAGTACATGGGGTGGAATATTTGGCTCATATTGTATCTCATGAGGGTGTTAAGGTAGACCCTAACAAAATTAAATCCATTAAGGAATGGAAAATCCCTAAAAAAATAAAGCATCTTCGAGGATTTCTGGGAGAATATCAACACCTTTAACATAATTAATGAAGAAAGATGAATTTTATTGGACTCCAAAAGCAACTAGTGCATTTTAACATCTTAATGATGTAATGTGGTAATCACCAGTCTTAGCTACACCAGACTTCACAAAAACCTTTATTGTGGAATGTGATGCCTTAGGAAATGGAATTGGTGTGGTTTTAATGCAATAATGAAAACCCATTCCTTTTGAAAGTCGTCCAATCAAAGGAAAGTATTTACTGAAACCTATTTATGAGAAGGAAATGTTGGAAATACTACATGCACTAAAGCAATAACGACCTTACCTAATGGGAAGACACTTCAAGGTAAAAACTGATCATGATAGTCTTAAATAATTTTCGGAACAAATATTATCTTCAAAAGAGTAGCAAAAATGGGTCACAAATATGTTGGATTATTACTTTGAAATCATCTATAGAAAAGGGAAGAAAAATTTTGTTGCAGATGCACTCTCAAGAAAGGATGAGGATGTGGAAGCATTGCTTTGTGCCATTTCTATTATCCAACCTGAGTGGATAACCGAAGCAAGGGATGAATGGAAGAATGATGAAGAGGTGTGGACACTCATTCAAAATTTTCAGCAAGATCCCAGTACATATGAAACATTTAGCTGGAAAAATGATTCATTATTGTATAAAGATCGCTTATATATTTGTAAGAATTCCCAACTCAAACAAAATATTATTTTGGAATTGCACACCTCTCCCTTAGGAGGGAACTTAGGATTTTAAAAAACTTATCATAGGGTCAAGAAGGATTTTTTTTTGGGATGACCTTAAATCTAATATTCAAAATTTTGTGGCAGAATGTTTGATTTGCCAACAAAATAAAGTTGAGACAATTAAGAATCCAGTTCTGTTACAACCTTTATCCATTCCAAGTCAATGTTGGGAGGAGGTTTCAATGGATTTTATCACAGGTTTACCCAAGTCCGAAGGAAATACTGTCATCCTGGTGGTAGTTGATAGACTTACCAAGTATGCACACTTTTGTGCATTACCTTTTCCATTTAAATCCAGTACAGTTGCTACTGCATTTATGGAAGCAATTCAAAAGCTACATGGAAACCCAAAGATTATTGTAAGCGATAGAGATCCCATTTTTGCCAGAAATTTTTGGATGGAATTATTTTCTTTTTTGTGTACTCAATTAGCTCATAGCTCATCATATCATCCTCAATCTTATGGGAGAATTGAGACAGTGAATTTTTTTTTGGATGGATATCTTCTTTGGTTTGTATCTGATAAACAGACATAATGGGTCAAGTGGTTACCCCTGGCTGAATGGTGGTATAACACTTCCTTCCATACTGTAGCAAAAATGACCCCATTTATGGAAATTTATGGATATCATCCGCCATGCATCACATCATCTTTAAGAGAAAATTATTAGGTTCAGCAGTGGAAGATCACATCGAGCATCAACAACAAGTTCTCCAACTCTTAAAGGATAACCTCACCTTGGCACAAAATCGAATGAAACAACATGCAGATCAACATCGTAGCGAAATAATTTTTTATGTAGGTGACTGGTTATTTTTACGGCTAAAACCATACAAACAAATGTCCCTCAAGCAAGCTAAGAAGGATAATAAATTATCACCAAAGTATTATGGTCCTTACAAAGTGTTGCAAAATATTGGTACCATGGCATACAAATTGGAGCTTCCTGCATCTTCCCGAGTGCACCCAATTTTCCATGTTTCATGCTTAAAGAAGGTTATAGGTGACAAGTTCCCAGTTCAAACCATATTGCCAGAACTTGACGAAGAAGGAAAAATCATATTGGAACCTGAAGTAGTCACAGAAATAGGAACTCGATAGCTATGGAATCGATCAATTTCAGAGTATCTCATCAAGTGGAAGAACTTACTCACTGAAGATTCGACATGGGAGGATGAGAATTTTATACAGAAGCATCAAGAACTACTCAAGCATTGAGGACACCACCTTTTTGAAGGAGAGGGGCATGCTAGGTCCCTATAATACTAGTGTATCCCCTTATTTTTATTGTTAGTGTAGCCCCCTTATTGTTATAGTTGTGACCATGTAGTCCCCATATTTTTATTATTGTGCCCCATAGAAGCCCACTATTGTTATTGTTATGTTAGCTAGGATTATATTATGACCCCTTGGACTCCTATATATATAAAGGACTTTTGTCATTTGTATCATCCAATAATTGTTCATTTATGTAATGTAAAGGAGGTTTCCCCCTCGAAGAGGATGATTTATATGTCGTTGATCTATCTTCTCTTCAATTTTGTGAGCTGGTTTCATAACACAACATATGTAGTGAGATAACACATCAACATACATAAAATTCTACCACAACTTATATTCATTTTGCATGATGAGATTTTCTTTAAAATAACACAAGTACATGCACAAAAAGATGTGCAAGCCAACAATATATCACGAAAATAACCACAACACCAAACCTTGGTTGGTTGTGCAAGAACATCATATCTACTTTGGTAAATGGAAGTATATGTTTCAGGACAGAATAACTCTCCTCTCTAGTATAGTGAACAGAAAAAAAGAGATGTTAATGACAACAAGTATGACCACGGTGAAATGAATAATTATTCCCAGACCGAGTTAATATTGCTATTTCTTTTTAAAAAATGTTGGATATTATAGGCTAAATGTACTAAAGTAAATTTCTGATTAAATGAAGTGAATGACATGTTAAGAACCGATATACAAGAAAAATGCTACAATGCATGTGCAAATGTAAAAAGAAAATGAAAATTTCATGACTATACAACATGACAAAGCATAACTAAGGGACCAAAATTGAAAAGTTTGTTGCAAAGTGGAATTTTAGTGTGGCATTGAATGAAAATAGTAAAACAATCCAAGATGAATATAATTAAGCTACTTGGATAAGTAGACAACAATATAATAAGGCAAGAAAAGGGAGTTATCTTAAACTTTACTTATGCATGAATAGTACGTTGTGACATTTAAATTAAGATGAATGAATGGTAGTACTATTTAGTATCATCTCTCATAGAAGACAAGAATGATAATTGAATTATGAATATATTATTGTTGTTAAGTAAATGGTGTAAATAGAAGTGATACCTCAGTGGTATGAAACTTAAATTGGAACCATGAGGAGGGGTTTTTATCAATTGGCGTAGCATTCAGGAAGTAAAACAATTTGAAATTATGAGTGTATAATGATGCCGCTAACTCTTATCAAGTGCGGGATACTAACCCTTGTTGGATTAGGAAGTATGTGAATGACCTTTGATGGATACATACATAATAACTGATGGTTCCTATAATAGAATTTGAAATAATTATTTATGTATACATGTTTGTTAAATGATGGAAACTAATGAAAACCTTGATAATTGTGAATGTAGAACAGACTGGATAGAGTAACCCTGGTTTAACCTCTGCACACTCTCAATCAGAGAAGTTATGCAGCAAAAATAAACTATTACCCAGGTTAAGTGTGACAGAAGCATTTCATCTAGAAGAGGCTATCTGGAAAGATGAGAATAATGATTTTGTGCATGAGGCACATTTAAACCTGTTTTGAAGGCTAGGAAACACCGAGGACTATGTTTCACTCAAGGGGAAGGGGGGGGGGGGAGGGATATGTAACACCCCTCAATAAAAGTAAATATTTAATTTACTTTTACTACAATAACTTAGTAAATAGTGGGTTGTGTGGAATCCTGGTGGAAAAATTAATGTTTAAAGTTTATTTTAATTTTATTTAAAAGTCAGTTATGGAAAACCAGGGAATTTACGGGGAAAAGTCACTACGTGAAAGTTTCATTTACCAGACAGTTAGATGAAAGTTACTCCCACCCATGGAGATAAATAATATCATTTTGGGAAAAAAAAGGCCAAGAGGGTATGAGAGGAAAATACCTGAGGCATATGAGAGAGGAGACTGGAAAACATTTGATTCCTTGAACAATATTTTGTTGAGAAAGGGAAAGACGTTTCCAAACAGGGTATTCTTGAGTTGGTTGGCTGGTGGAATTTATGAATCAGACTTGGATTTTGTGATATCCTAAGTTGGAATCCTTTGGTTCCAGAGGATTTAGAAAATACCTGGTGAGGCCTCTGTAAACTATTGTTCTGGAAATGAAACTGGCACGAGGGGAGAACTGGTAAAGACTACCATTATCATTGGTTGGGAGGTGTGAAATTTATTCCTTGAGAATTTCCTAGTGGTATAAGCTTGAACAAGATAAGTATCTTTATCTGACTGGTTTCCAGAACTAAGTGTTTTCTTTTACTATGTTACAAAATACTTTTGTATTGATGACTATCTAATATTTATGATAAATGTTGCATTGGAATTTCTGTAGAAGAAATATAAATATTTCTAATAAATGTTGCATTGGAACCCATGTAGAGGACATATATAAATTTCTGAAAAATAATTCATTAGGATTTCTATTAAAATAAATATAGAAAAAGTCCGACAAATTTTGTATTAGAAGTCCTATTGGGTGAAAAATAGGAAATCTTAGTAAACCTTGTATAGGAAATTTTGCTAAAATAGATAAGGGATACTTGTTGAATGTTGCATGTGGATTCTAACAAATGGAATGTGGGAACTTGAGTATTGGGTAATGATGTTAGTTAAGAAGTATTCCAAATAACAATATAGGGGTCAAAAAAATTAGAAACACACTAACCTTAAGATTAATTAACAGCATACTAGACTATGTATAGGGAATAAAGATATAGGTAGGTTGGTCCTACGACCTAGGAGTAACTGAAGACGCCTGTATAAAAAAATAAAATAGATAGGGGGAGGAGAAACTTGTCATTTGAGTGGTTTAAAACTAAAGAAATTATTATACAGAACTTGAGGCTTAGGGTTAGCTCCTTGTGGCCAACCACTACAGTCGCCCTAGGAGCAATCCCGTTAGTCACCTAGGGTCATGCATTTGAGTTGAAATGTCTACACGGAACCCCTAGAAGCCCAAATTTTGTATGCCAATAAGGAAACAAAGAAAACAAAGTACAAAACCCTCATCCGGGTAGAACCTTTAAAAAAACTAAACAGTTAATGAAAGTGATTAAATTGATGCCACCTATGGCACACTGCTTGACAATAGGTGTCAACTGCAATCTAAATAACTAATATCGTTCACCAAGACAAAAATTTAGGTGCTGAGAAACCATATTCGGAAAACAGTGAAATAAATTAGTCATTAACAAACTCATAATAACATGCATTTAATGCAAGTCTTTAAGTAAAATATGCCTTTTCCTCTGAGTAAGAAAAAATAATGGAGTTATTCTTGAAATACACAAATCAAAAAATTGTGGCATAGGGGTTAAACCCAAAAGGATAACTCTAAAATTACACTGTAAGCATAGTACAAAACCCTAAGAGTTTGAAGAAATATGAGGAAAATTCCTTAACTAGTATCCTAACAAAATCTCCTTAAGGGCTATTCCTCTAGCAATGGTGTTATTATAACAGAAAGTAAAATCAAAGTATGCCTTGACACCAAGCCATCGAAATTTTGCATAACTAGTAGGGAATTAAGTAAAGAAATTATGTCCATGCCTGGAAGGAAAACAAGTGAGAGTCACCTTTAGTAAATATTTTAAGAATTCGAGAGTAGTGAGCCAATAAAAATGACCAGTTAAGTAGCTATAGTGGTGAATGGTTAAACTATCAGGATTAAGAAGGAAATTATAGAGAATAACACCATTAATTACATGGGTAAGTAAAATGAAAGGCTAACCTGAATTGGTGAAAATACCTTGGCTGTCTCCTAGTTGAATATAGTAAAAAGGTAAGTAATTATTTAGACTAGGTGCAAAAAAAAAAGAACAACATCAAATCTCAGTGAAATCTATGGAATCGTAATCTGGAAGAAAAAGAAGAACAAAAATGAAGAAACACACTTACTACAGTGTGGGCCATAGGAATTATGGAGTCTCCATATATTGCAGATCATTGGATTGGTACCATTTCCTCGGAGAACATTCTGCCAAATTTAACCAGTAAGTATGAAACCATCGTGGATTGTAGAGAGAAATCCTCCTAGGTGAAATTCAAAATGAAAAAAAAAGAGTGTGCGGAGATTTTAGTTAGTTACTGTTGTGTAACCAGCTCCAAAAATAGAAGAAAAGAGATATGAACGCCTTAGAAATAAGCCACTTCGAGGGGGAAACCTCCAATACATTACATAAATGAACAATTCTTGGATGATACAATTTACAAAACCTCCTTTCTATATATAGGAGTCCATGGGGCCATAATGTAATCCTAGTGTGATCTGGATTTATGCGGGGGCATGTGGAATAAACATATATTTCCTCTAGCAAAGATGCGTGAAATAACAATTCATTTCATTAATATCAAAGAACTGAAATTTGCTTACAGACAGAATGGAAATAAAACTAGCTAGGGCGCTGGTAGCTATCTCTGAGAAGAGATGTGGCGGCTGCAGGCCTCTGAACTGAGTTACAATGAGGCTCGAGGGCCTATTTATCATTTAGAAACAATAGGAAATCCTAAACAGCCAAAACCCTAACCCTAGGAGATGAAGCGCCAAAACTATGGGCCCCGTTTGGGTAAATTGGTGTTTCAACTTCCCAGGGGCGTAACTTTGGCATACGATCTCCGTTTGACGCGTACCATACCTCGTTAGAAAGATCTATCCGAGGACTACAAATTTGGAACGAGCAACATGGGTCCATGGACCCATGTTGCTCTCCGTTTTCCCAAAAAACGTCGTTTAGGGCCTCAAAACGGCTTCGAAAGTTTAGGACCCGAAAAACTGCTAAAAATAGTAAACTGTGCCGAAACTGAAAAACTGAAATAGACAATGGTGGAGCCCCAAGTGGAATAGGCGGGTGACCACCAATATCCCCTGGATCCTAGTGAGGCCACAATGTAATCCTAGCCGACCTAACAATAATAATTTAAGGGCACAATAATAACAATATGGGGGTTACAAGGTACAATAATAACAATAAGGGGGTTACACTAACAACAATAAGGGACTATACTAGTAATATAGGGACCTAACATGCCCCTCTCCTTCAAAAAAGTGCTGTCCTCAACGCTTGAGTAGCTCTGGGTGCTTCTGTATAAAATTCTCATCCTCCCATGTAGAATCTTCAGTGGGTAAGTTCTTCCACTTGATGAGATACTCTGAAATTGATCGATTCCGTAGCTGTCGAGTTCTTGTTTCCATGACCGCTTCAGGTTCCAATATGATTTTCCTTCCTCATCAAGTTCTGGCAATATTGTTTGAACTGGAAGATTTTCACCTATAACCTTCTTTAAGCATGAAACATGGAAAACTGGATGTACTCGCGAAGAAGCAGGAAGCTCCAATTTGTATGCCATAGTACCAATCTTTTGCAACAACTTGTAAGGACCATAGTACTTTGGCGATAATTTATTATCCTTCTTAGCTTGCTTGAGGGACATTTGTTTGTATGGTTGTAGCCGTAAAAATACCCAATCTCCTACATCAAAACTTCTCTTGCTGCGATGTTGATCTACCTGTTGTTTCATTCGGTTTTGTGCCAAATTCAGGTTATCCTTTAAGATTTGGAGAACTTCTTGCTGATGCTCGATGTGATATACCACTGCTTGAACCTTCAAATTTTCCCTTAAATATGATGTGATGGATGTTGGATGATATCCATAAAGTGCCATAAATGGGGTAATTTTTGCTACAGTATGGAAGGAAGTGTTATATCACCATTCAGCGAGAGGTAACCACTTGACCCATTGTGTTTGTTTATCAGATACAAAACAATGAAGATATCCTTCCAAACATTTATTTACTATCTCAGTTTGACCATCAGATTGAGGATGATAAGATGAGCTATGAGCTAATTAAGTACCCAAACAAGAAAATAACTTCGTCCAAAAATTTCCAGTAAAAATGGGATCTCTGTAGCTCACAATAACCCTTGGGCTTCCATGTAGCTTTTGAATTTTGTCCATAAATGTAGTAGAAACTGTACTTGCTTTAAATGGATGAGATAATGCACAAAAGTGTGCATGCTTGGTAATTCTATCAACTACCACCATGATGACACTCTTTCCTTCGGACATAGGTAAACCTGTGATAAAATCCATTGAAATCTCCTCCCAACGTTGACTTGGAATGGGTAAAGGTTGTAGAAGTCCCGGGGTCCTAATTGTCTCAACTTTATTCTACTGGAAAACCAAATATTCTGCCACAAACTTTTGAATATCAGATTTAAGGCCATCCCAAAAAAATTCTTTCTTCACCTTGTGGTAAGTTTTTAAAAACCATGAGTGTCCTCCTAAAGGAGAAGTGTGCAGTTCCAAAAGAATATTTTGTTTTAGTTGGGAGTTCCTACAAAGATATAAGCGATATTGTGTACCATAAGGAATCGTTTTTCCAACTAAATGTATCAGATGTACTAGGATCTTGCTGCAACTTTTGAATGAGTGTCCATACATCTTTGTCCTTCTTCCATTCATCTCTTGCTTCGGTTATCCAATCTGGTTGGATAATAGAAATAGCACAAAGAAATGCTTCCACCTCTTCATTCTTTCTTGAGAGTGCATCTGTAACAACATTTTTTTTTCTAAGTAAAAGTAATCTATTAACAAAAGGATTAAAGTACAACGGGCTGAGGCCTGATCATTGCCGCGTATTGTGGCATTTTAAACAAAAACCATGGTTTGAGGACTGCCCTACAGGAGGGAAACCAGTCTGAAGCAGTTCATTTAGAAAAAATCCCGCGCAGGGTAACCAGAGAATTGGAGTACTGAAAAAACAGAAGACCATAACATAGACATGAAACAGAAGCATGTTCGTTTTCAGCAGGAGAAACAAAAACTTGCCCTTGAGAATGGGCATAGCAGTAGCAAAAAATCAGAGAAGAGAGGTTGACCTACTCATCAAGAGGAACATGTTCAAATCTACACCATAATTCATCAGGTTCCCCGTCAGCATTGTACAAGTATGCAATAGAGTGGATGACCTTCCTGGGAGGAGGAGTGTCCTTATCCGCGCTCACTTGCACCGGTTCATGCCTCGCCGAAGGTTGACCCTCCGCATCCGTGATTGCCTGGTCCTGCGTGGCCATGTTCAACTGACCCTGTAAGTGCTCAATAGCCAGGTCCTTCAACCCAACACCTTGCGTCGTGTCCTGGGCCTCAGAGATGCTGCAATCCATCGGAGCAGAGCTGGGGACATTGTCCTGAGGCTCTTCATGAAACACTACAGTAATTGAGGCGGTCACTCGAGGTCGTATGAGATTACTGTTGAAAGAAAAATGAGCGGTGTGGGTTTGAGCAGGAGGAGCGGAAGGAGTGGGTGAAGCAAGGCGACGACCCGAGCGAAGAAGGCGTCCTCTGTGAAGGCTGTCAGAATGGAAAGTAGACTCAGAGGAGGTAGACATGGAGGAGAGAGAGCGACGAGTTTGGCTCCTCGTGGAGCCCCTTCTGCAGCGAATTCTCTGCCTAAGGCGAGGCATAGTTGTAGTTGAGTCAACAGGGCCGAGAGGCAAAAAAATGACAGAAGACTGAGGTAGGAGGGGCAGAAGGGTGACAGAAGTGAGCATGCAGGAGTCAATGTGGGAGAAATGGAGATTTTCTCCAAAATCCAAGCAACAGTTGAGGCAGCTCCTTTTTCCAGTTATAGTTCGCACATTAGAGAGCCCTGCTCCTGGAGCGCACCAAAGATTAATAGGCGGGGGAATTCTATGCAGAACAGAAGAGTGCTCCATTGTAACAACCCAATCTACCGTGCAAATGCGAATCGAATGCAATAATCCACCGTATGTAAGAACCAAGGGCGGAGACATGGCGCAGCGAGTGAAGGTGCATCGAGGAGCGAGATGAGAGTTGCTTCGAGTGCCTGGAGTAAATGGCATGAAACCCTATACATTCGAATTTAAGAGTGGCATGACACCCTTCTTGCGGATGGGCAAGTGGCATCCCCTTATGCCACTCCCATATCCCATCATATTAATCACTGAACTCTGCACCCGCATCCGGGAGCATCTGCAACAACATTAAGCTTTCCTTTTTTGTAGATTATTTCAAAGTCATAACCCAACATCTTTGTGACCCATTTTTGCTGCTCTTCTGAAGACAGTCTTTGTTCCAAAAAGTGTTTAAGACTATCATGATCATTTTTTACCTTGAAGTGTCTTCCCATTAGGTAAGTTCGCCATTTCTTTAGTGCATGCAGTATTGCTAACATTTCCTTCTCATAAATAGGTTTCTGTAAATACTTTCCTTTGATTGGACGACTTTCAAAAGCAATGGGTCTTCCTTCCTGCAATAAAACAACACCAATTCCATTTCCTGAGGCATCACATTCCACAATAAAGGTTTTTGTGAAGTCTGGCGTAGCTAAGACCGGTGCTAGGCACATTGCCTCTTTAAGATGTTGAAAGGCCTTAGTTGCTTCAGGAGTCCATGAAAATGCATCTTTCTTCAATAATGTTGTTAGAGGTGCTGCTATTCTCCCATAATTCTTAACAAACTTGCGATAATACCCTGTTAACCCGAGAAATCCTCGCAACTGATTTATGGTTGTGGGAACTTTCCATTCCTTAATAGCTTTAATTTTGTTAGGGTCCACTTTAACACCCTCGTGAGATACAATATGACCCAGATATTCCACCTCTTGTACTCCAAAGAAACATTTGGACTTTTTTGCATATAATTGTTTCTCCTGCAATAGTTTGAGCACCCTGTCAACATGTTCAACATGATCCTTCAAAGACCTGCTGTAGATTAGTATATCATCAAAAAATACTAGCACAAATTTTCTAAGGAAGGGTTTGAAAATGGAATTCATCAACCCTTGAAATATAGAAGGTGCATTGGTAAGGCCAAAAGGCATGACCAAAAATTCATAATGACCCTCATGAGTTCGAAATGTTGTTTTTGGAATATCTTCAGTCTTCATTCTAATTTGATGATATCCTGAATGAAGATCCAACTTGGTAAAATAAATTGCTCCATGTAATTCATCCAATAATTCATCAATAACAGGAATGGGAAATTTATCTCTAATGGTGAGCTTATTAAGCTCCCTATAATCCAGACACATTCACCATGATCCATCCTTCTTGTGTACCAATACTACAGGAGCAGAGAAAGAACTTTGACTAGGTTAAATTATACCTGCCTCTAACATTTCTGCAATCAAACTGATTCTTCAAACAAGACTTATGCAATTCAGAAAAAAAATACACACATTTTTCTTGCTTTTGAGGAGCTCGATATTGAAATTGGATTATCTATATGATTGAAGCTCTTCAATATCTGAAATTCAGCACTAAATTAGCCCTATAAATTCTCTTTTGAATGCCACAGGTCTGACCTGATTTGGATTCTCCAAGACAAAGTTATGTCCAATCTCCCACAATGACCTAATTATGGATTGGTTCAGTAGAGCGAGCTTGTACGACTTTCCACGTGTCACTGTTTCATCCTTTTCCTCTGAAATTGATAGCCAAGAAACTACAGTCCATGTACTTGCGACCAATTTTTATGGCACTCCAATCTGATGCTCATAGAGAGAGTTATTGAACTTTTCCAACGATCACCTCTTTGAGATGAAATTCGGGAGCCTGAAAAAGCACTACCTTCCACAGATCATATCTCCAAAAATATTGCGAACCAAGCTCTAAAATTTTGCGACGAGTTTCCTCAATATTTCAGATTTTCACCCTAAAAATTTCAGATTCTAAACCTTCTTATAAAAAACGTTATAGTGCAAATTCCACGATGACCTATTTAGGAGCCTGAAAAAAGATCTAACTTCCACAGATCATATCTCCGAAAATATTGCGAACCAAGCTCTGAAATTTGTAGACGATCTTCCTAAGGATTTTAGCTTCGCACCCTAAAAATTTCAGATTTTGAAACTTCATAGAAAAAAAGTTATAGCGAAAATTCCATGATGATCTATTTGGAGCAGCGAAACCCTAGAATCCAAAGCTCCGAAACCAAATGTTGTGTAACCAACTCCAAAAATAGAAGAAAAGAGATATGAACGCCTTAGAAATAATCCACTTCGAGGGGCCAACCTCCAATACATTACATAAATGAACAATTCTTGGATGATACAAATGACCAAAACCTCCTTCTATATATAGGAGTCCATGGGGCCATAATGTAATCCTAGTGGGGCCACAATGTAATCCTAGCTGACCTAACAATAATAATTTAAGGGCACAATAATAACAATATGGGGGTTACAAGGGTACAATAATAACAATAAAGGGGTCACACTAAATACAATAAGGGACTATACTAGTAATATAGGGACCTAACAGTTACCTCCAACCTCACCATTCGATCATTACTGTCGATTATTGACCGAAGCAAGATGGTCGTCAATCTAACCGAGTTTTCACGATTTGTAATGCCATATGTATGACGGTGATCCATCTCCAAAAGGTTCCTAAGTTTACCATTAAATCCTTCTTCCATCTGGGAGTTAAAAAATGGAGTGGGCTAATGGGTCAACGAAACACCCTTAGGTATTGGTGCCCCCTCGCCATCGGCGAAGCCCTTTTGGCGAGCAGTTCCCCTCCCTCCCAAACGGTAATGAGACGGATCAAACTACCATTACCTTGATCGTAAATGGAGCCCACAGGCGGTTAACATCCATTTCAACATGAAACTGTTTGCAGGCTAGCTTACGGGATTAGGCACGAGTGGCTCATCTAACTAGCGTAGCCAACATAGAGCCAAAGTGATAATAACGCTCCAATTTTCAAATTTGAACTTGAAAATTTGAATTTGAGGGGATGGGGAGTAAATGCGGCATGCTGTGTATCCATCTATAAATCTATGTGCATGGTGGGTCGAAGGTCCACTTACTCCCTCCTTTACCACCGAAACCTCATTTGAAATTTTTATTCCGCCAAGCTTTCATTCAGTCGAGCAAAGGGAGGAGCTGCTCTGTAAATTGGTGGTTCAAAAAACTTTCAGCGATGTCGAGTATGAAAATTAAATGGAGCTCTTCGTGCACCTGTTAGATTAATTCGTTGCTCTGTAAATTGGCAGGTTAGACAATTTCAACGACACTCGTGTTTGTAAATTAATAGGATCTCTTCGTGCACACGTTAGCTTACTCCAGTGCTCTCTAAATTGATGGGTCAAACATTTTCAGCGACGTCAATGTGTGAAAATTAACAGGAGGATGTTATAGTGGCAGAAAAGAGGAGCTCTCTATGCAAAGAGGAAAGAGGATCTCTCCATGCAAAGAGGAAAGATCAGCTCTTCGTGCTTTCTTACCATCCCTTTCTTTCTGGAGCATTTTCAAAGGTAAATTCATTGTTATTATCTTACAAACTCCCTGATATTTTTCTATTATACTAACTAAGAAACTAAATTAAGTACCCAAATCCATTTGTTGTTCTTGGGAGTTACCGCAACGGTGGCAAGCGAGTTGCTACAATGGTGGCTAGCGAGTTTCCGCAATGGTGACGAGTGAGTTTCAACAACTGGGTCACCACTGCGGAAACTCATTGGTCACCTTTGTGGCAACTCTCTGGTTACCATTGCTACAACTATACCATTGGAATAGTAGTGGTCTTTAGGCTATGATGGAAATAATATTGGGCTTTACGCCACAATGCACTTTATTTTTCCACAATGAAGCATAATGAAAGATATTGTAAAAGAAACATATAACCAAGATTCTATGTATCTTTCTTTTCTAAAACCACAAAAACACTATCTTTGCTTGCAAACCCAGCTATTTGATTCTGTGTATTTGTAAACAAAATCTAATGGCCTTAATTCAACAAAGAGTTTACTATAATTACATGTTAGACAAGATCAAGGTTTAATAGAGTAGTGTGCAACACTATAAAGAAGTGAATATTTATGATTTTATGATGTTATGCAATACATGTTATGTTGTCTACCTTGCATTGACAAAACATGGTCATGTACCATCGATTTATTGCCTGGACATTACAAGGAATTTGTTTTCCCGCCACACCTAAATGGAGAGTTCCAATAGCCTTTTTTAATCTTATGTCAAAAAAAAGTGTTGATTGATTTTAGGCGTATACTGAGGTAAAGGAAAAATAACCCATAAAAATGAACACCTAATAAAAATCAACACATTAAGAACTTATCATGAAAAACTAGTGAGAATGTCCCTTGAATTATAGTATGTAAAAGCATACCTAACAATTAACTACACCAAAGTCTCCTAAAATTGAAAGCTTGAGAATGATAAGTAAGCTTGAGAGTAATAATGTTATTGTCCCTAAACCTTGCTATAACATTAAATATTTTCACAAATAAAATCGTCTAAGAATGTAATGTTAATTGGGAGTATATTTTCTGTAATACTAAAGACAAGTAAAACAATTATAATAAATCAACACTATCTAAAAAAAATTTTTTATCCATAGAAAACTAAAAACCCCTTAAAATATTATATGACAACTCCTTGAATAACTAAAAAATGTTATATCCCCAACAATGAATTTTCATGAACCATGGATGACATGACAATAACGTGACGAGAAAATAGTTTCCATTATTTCCAACCATGAAATTCCAATTGCAATTGCGACAAGCTTCATGTTATTTCTCAGCGAAATCTAAAATTCAGACAATCCTTTGCTCAAAATATCACAAAATTTTTCATTACCACCTTCAATAAGATGGGAAGGTTTGACTAGTGCAAAGTTTGCATAACTAGTTTAGAGATAAAGATAGATCTTCTGCATAAACGAAAAGATCCATTTTATCCATGAATATATTTTATATATATTCATAAAATATATCATTGAATTTCATAAAACACTAATAGATTAAAAATATATTAGAATTTTATAAAACATTAATAAGATTAAGTAAATATATTTTTGTTAATTTTAATAAATTTTGTAAATTAATTTTTGGAGTTGAACTATGTAAGTAAAATGAGATGTTATACTTTAAAAGTTTGGAACAGGCATTCTACCATTCTCATTTAAAATAAATTATAAATAAAGTCTTCAATATGAATCTATAAATATGCTGAACTTATGAAAATGATAATAATAATGATAGATGCTTAGTAAATCTGTGTTTTAGATAATGGATTAAGGGTAAAAATGCGAAGTTGGGTTACACTTTTGTGAGAATTGGGGGCGGAAAACTTTTTTTTCTCAATAATTCAGCCGAACTTTTTTTTCTCAATAATTCAGCCGAACTTTTATAAAATTTCGGCCGAACTATTCGAGAGTTCGGCTGAAATTTCAAAATTAGTTCAGCTGAACTCATTCTATCGTTTACATTGACGGCGTAGTGACAGCATGGGAAAACAGATTTTTGGCTGGAGATAGGAAAACCGGCAACAAAAGTTCGACCGAAGTAAAATTTAGGCCGAACTTGTTCTTATAAATATATCAGCTCGCAATCCTTAACAGGTTTATTATGCACATGTGTCTCGCGTTTGTTTGTCTCACATATGTGAGGTGTTTCTCTGTTGTGGTGTTGCTCTGTTGTGAGGTGTTGCTCGGTTTCTTTGTGACGAGGTGTTGCGTCTGTGAGGTGTTGCGTTGTTGTGCCACGACGACAAGGTGAGGTGTTGCTCTATTTTTTTGTCTCGCATTTGTGAGGCATTTCTCTGTTGTGGTGTTGTAGTTGCGCCGTGATGACGAGTTGAGGTGTTGCTCTGTTTTTTTTGTAATTTTTTTTTGTTGATTTTTTTGGTTTGATTTTAATTTAATTTTTTTTGTTCGCAGGGAATTTGGTCTGCATCCTCCATGACGTCTTCAACGATCTCCTGGCTTCATCCTCGTTGCGGCTTCATCAATAAATTTTTGCGAATTTCCAGGTATGAAGTCCTCTATCATTGAAATCCTCTGTTAAACATTATATGGTTAAACATTTAACAAGAAATCAGATTTATAGTACATAGTAAACTCTCATTTCAAATTTTCATTTCAGATATGTCAGAATGATCACTAAAATTTTACATCATAAATTTGTGAGCTATATTCATAATCGTTGAGAGTAGTATTGATTGGGCTTGTCCTCATAGGGATATGATACCATGCTAATTTTTAACAATGGTATGTTCTATCCTTGCAAAAATTACTTCAATGTCCTTTTATTATCCCAATTACAATTCTACTTTAAATAGCAATGACATTAATCATTAGATCAATCTTGACAGTAATTGTATATAGAACATAGAAATAAAATGCAGAAGACAAAACAGATAAACGAAAACCCAACAAATCTTATTCTTGTTAATAAATATAAATGTTTAGAGAGAGAGATAATCCAATATTTTACAATGATAATGAAGTAAAATTCAAGGCTTTGACTTTCAAATTATCCTCCAAAATCCAAACGACAGTTGACCAAAAGATGCTCAGAAAACCAATCGAAACAACCAAGTGTCACCTCTGAAATCTCTTAGGGAACCCGAATTTAAGCCTCTGCTATTTTGGTCAAGGAGTGCATAATTGAATTACCTTTTCCATGTAGGTTAATAGAGGGTCTAAACCCGCAATTGATAATCCCAGAGCTTCGTTCTTTCAGCCTTCAAGAACTCGCTCAAGATTCCTCTCAAAATATCCTTCTAGGAAAAAGGTAATATTTCTTATGCATGCACAATTATAGTAGTGTTAAAGGGAACAATTTTTTCATTATATGTATTTGAGGTATGTTACACTCTTACCTATCATATCAGATAGTTTGGATTCTTGAATTTCCTTCATGATATCTATGGTTGCTCACCTTCATTCAATATTGGGTAAAAGGTCATGGTCTTACCTTAATTTCTATTCTAATTCCCTTTCCTAACTTTGATTTTCCTTTTGACCTTGGAGATAAACCCAATCATTAAATATGATAGTCATCTCTTCTAGGGAACTTAGTATGGGTTGCTTAGTGGTTTCCAACCCTTATGATGATGTGAGGTGGTGTTTCAAGCATGGAGTAGCTTGTGTTTGCATGTGATGCTCACGAGCCATTGTTTCTTTTGTGGGTTATAGACGGTTTAGTTCTACCTCCTAAGATAAACTTTCTAAAAAACATGAAATATTCCCTAAAGTCAAAATAGATCTATACTAAGGATTAATCTTTATACATATTTCTACCATATAAATTCTAACGATAATTAATCACATATGTGTTAAAGTAGAATATGAAATAAGCCCTTTTTACACTTGGCTTGGCTCTTAAGTACATAGATGGGTGGGTTTGGGAATGTGGTTCACATGAAAAGTAATAGGGAATGGATTTAGTGGAAACCTTTTATAGGATCAGGATTCAAACAATGAGAGAGAGAAAAAACCTTTTATATTCAATGTAAAACACATGCATTAACATATAATTGTGATATTTTCCCTTCTTTCCAACTTAGTCCATCCCTCTAAAAAAATCCCTTTTAATGAAGCACATATATCCATAGTGCTCCATTGATATTTTTTCACCAACAACTATTCAATTTTGGACTTATATATCTCAAAACTATGCTCATTGAATTTATTCATCTATATCTTTAAACTACTCAACTATTTTATTACACCATAGGAATCATTTCGATATGTCTCCCATTTTAATGGGGTCTATCACATTTCAAGAAAAACAATTTTGCCATAAAAGTTTCCATTTAAACCAAAAGTAATTTGATACAAAACATAGGTTTTAACCTTATATAGTTAATTGTTTCAAATAGATTCTTAATAAAATGAAAAATATTCAATGTAAAACACATGCACATTAACATATAATTGTGATATTTTCCCTTCTTTCCAACTTAGTCCATCCTTATAGAAAAATACCTTTTAATGAAGCAGATATATCCATAGTGATCCACTAATATTTTTTCACTAACAACTATTCCATTTTGGACTTATATATCTCAAAACTATGCTCATTGAATTTATGCATCTATATCTTTAAACTACTCAACTATTTTATTACACCATAGGAATAATTTCGACATACTTCCCATTTTAATGGGGTCTATCACATTTCTAGAAAAACATGTTAGCCATAAAAGTTTCCCATTGAAACCAAAAGTGATTTGATACAAAACATAGGTTTTAACCTTATATAGTTAATTGTTTCAAATAGATTCTTAATAAAATGAAAAATATTGAATGTAAAACACATGCATTAACATATAATTGTGATATTTTCCCTTTTTTCCAACTTAGTGGACATCCTTCTAGAAAAATCCTTTTTAATGAAGAAGATATATCCATAGTGATCCACTGATATTTGTTCACCAACGACTATTCCATTTTGGACTTATATATCTCAAAACTATGCTCATTGAATTTATGCATCTATATCTTTAAACTACACAACTATTTTATTACACCATATGAATCATTTCGATATATCTCCCATTTTAATGGGGTCTATCACATTTCGAGAAAAACACATTAGCCATGAAAGTTTCCCATTGAAACCAAAAGTGATTTGATACAAAACATAGGTTTTAACCTTATATAGTTAATTGTTTCAAATATATTCTTAATAAAATGAAAAATATTCAATGTAAAACACATGCATTAACATATAATTGTGATATTTTCCCTTCTTTCCAACTTAGTGGACATCCTTCTAGAAAAATACCTTTTAATGAAGCAGATATATCCACAGTGATCCACTAAAATTTGTTCACAAACAACTATTCCATTTTGGACTTCTATATCTCAAAACTATGCTCATTGAATTTATGCATCTATATTTTTAAACTACTTGAAACTATTTTATTACACCATAGGAATCATTTCAATATATCTCCCATTTTAATGGGGTCTATCACATTTCGAGAAAAACACATTAGCCATAAAAGTTTCCCATTGAAACCAAAATTGATTTGATACAAAACATAGGTTTTAACCTTATATAGTTAATTGTTTCAAATAGATTCTTAATAAAATGAAAAATATTCAATGTAAAACACATGCATTAACATATAATTGTGATATTTTCCCTTTTTTAAAACTTAGTGGACATCCTTCTAGAAAAATACCTTTTAATGAAGCAGATATATCCATAGTGATCCACTGATATTTTTTCACCAACAACTATTCCATTTTGGACTTATATATCTCAAAACTATGCTCATTGAATTTATGCATCTATATCTTTAAACTACTCAACTATTTTATTTCACCATAGGAATCAATTCGATATATCTCCCATTTCAACAGGGTCTATCACATTTCGAGAAAAACACATTAGCCATAAAAGTTTTCCATTGAAACCAAAAGTAATTTGATACAAAACATAGGTTTTAACCTTATATAGTTAATTGTTTCAAATAGATTCTTAATAAAATGAAAAATATTCAATGTAAAACACATGCACATTAACATATAATTGTGATATTTTCCCTTCTTTCCAACTTAGTCCATCCTTGTAGAAAAATCCCTTTTAATGCAACAAATATATCCATAGTGATCCATTGATATTTGTTCACCAACAGCTATTCTATTTTGGACTTATATCTCAAAACTATGCTCATTGAATTTATGCATCTATATATTTAAACTAAACTATTTTATTACACCATAAGAATAATTTCGATATATCTCCCATTTTAATGGGGTCTATCACATTTAGAGAAAAACACATTAAGCCATAAAAGTTTCCCATTGAAACCAAAAGTAATTTGATACAAAACATAGGTTTTAACCTTATATAGTTAATTGTTTCAAATAGATTCTTAATAAAATGAAAAATTTTCAATGTAAAACACATGCATTAACATATAATTTACTCGAGAAACCCAAAACAAGAAAATCATTTTTTTTATTAGTATATTAATTTTTATACCATCACACACACACACACACACACACATGTATGTATGTATATATGTATATATCCCACGACAATTATAAACTACCAGTCCATTACCTTGGATTAAGATAAAACTTTAGTTCTTTAACTGAAACTGTAGAACCATGGGGTAAACTACCATGCTCTAGAAAAATGCTAAAAGAAAAAAACATGTGATGAAAACCATCATAAAGGGAGAATTTTTTTTTCCCAAAAATGTTTTTTTGGGGCACTACCCCTGAACACCTGTGTGTGGCGTATTTTTCGTCTATATGAAACCCTAAAGTTGGGGTCCTTTCCTCCCATTTTATTCCCACCACTATGCTTAGAAAAATATATAGTGCATGGGGGTATTCACATAAAGAATATAACACACTAACCAAACATCCAATAATTCTCCTTAATGTGACCATCAATGTTGCAATGGTTAGAATGATTTCTACTACCCTTGCATGGATGTGTAGTGGCTATTTTATTCTTATCCTCCTATTTCCAGTTCTTATTTCCCTCCTTCAAAGCTTCTTGGTGCTATTTTTTCTTCAAACCACTTAAGTACCCTTTATTTTGGCCTATGATTTTTAGATAATGTTCGTATACACATGGCTCATACATTATCCTTAGCTTGGAAAGAATCACTTGTTTTTGTTGATGGTTATATAGACCCCACATATAATTAAGGAGTACATTTGGGCTCTTGGGAAATATATCCAATAATATGAGCATATTTTTGAACTTAGTACACTCTTATAAACCATTATGTCTACGTAAAGTAGTGTGAGTGATTCCATGGGTCCTCTACACATTTCATTGGGTATAATTGGGACAAGTAGTGTTAACTTCTAGAAGTTCTATAGGCAAAGTTTGTAAAGGGCCAGGTAGCCTCTGGATCTCATCTTTTATGAAAGGTGACATATCCTGTAAATTCCCCTACAGTCAATCTCTGGAATAGATATAAATAGAAGTTCTTCATTTTAATATCCATAAACCACAACCACTTTAAGGCAAATCATGTACATGTGGCATTTCTCCCATAAAATCTTAAGGAAAACATTAAAGCATGTGCCATTGTCTTTCTCCCATTAACTTTAAAGCATGTGTCATTTCTCAAGGCTTTCTCCCATTAATTCAAGGCAAACTTTGAGGCCTAAAAACTGAAAGTAGCTTAACTTCCATAGGATAGGATCCCCCAAACTCAAATGGAGTAAAATGTAAAATGTTAAAATTGGAGTGTTTTATGATGTAATGGATCTTAATAATCTAGATTGACATGGCTGTATTGAACTTCCATAGGATAGTATCCCCCAAAATCAAGGTGAGTAAAATGTAAAATGTTAAAAGTGGAGTGTTTTATGATGTAATGGATCTTAATAATCTAGATTGACATGGTTGTATTTTAGTAATGCACCTAAATTTACACCTTCCATGTTGCTTTATTCTTTTAAAATGTTAAAAGTGGAGTGTTTTAGGATGTAATGGATATAAATAATCTAGAACTCTAATTTGTCATAACAGAACTCTTTTATTAAGGACATAACTAATTTGTCATAACAGAACTCTGATATATAAGCACAACCCTCAATTCCATTGTTTTGTAGGTAAAGTACTATCTTCACATTAAAGAATTTTATAAGGTTACTCTAAAACTAAAAGCTTTCTCCCATTACTTAAAGGAAAAATTTAAAGCCTAAAAACTCAACCTAAAGTGGCTGAACTTTCATAGGATTTTAGTTTGTCTATTGAGTGTTAACTTCTACAAGGTTCTATAGGCAGAGTCTGTAAAGGGCCAGTTAGTGTTACCTTCTATATGTTCTAAAGGCAGAGTCTGTAAAGGGCCATGTAGCCTCTGGATCTCATATTTTTTGAAAGGCGACATATCCAGTAAATGCCCCTACAGTCAATCTCTGGAACAGATCTAAATAGAAGTTCTTCATTTTAATATCCATAAACCACAACCACTTTAAGGAAAACTGTGTACATGTGTCATTTCTCCCATAAATTCTTAGGCAAAGTTTTTAAAGCATAAATGTCATGTTGGCTTTCTCCCATTAACTTTAAAGAATGTTTTTAGTAGGTGCATCAAATAATTTTGCAGACCGTGTAAATGCCATTTCTCCCACAAACTAAAGGGTTTCTCCCACTAATTCAAGGCAAACTTTAAGGCCTAAAAATTGAACCTAAAGTGGCTGAATTCTCATAGGATTTTAGTCTGTCTATTGAGTGTTAAATTCTACAAGTTCTAAAGGTAGAGTCTGTAAAGGGCCAGGTAGCCTCTGGATCTCATCTTTTCTCAAAGGTGACATATCCAGTAAATGCCCCTACAGACAATATTTGGAACAGATCTAAATAGAAGTTCTTCATTTTAATATCCATAAACCACTACCACTCTAAGGAAAACCTTGTACATGTGTCATTTCTCCCTTCTCCCATAAAATTTTAGGCAAACTTTAAGGAATGTGTCATTTCTATTTCATTTCTCCCACAAACTCATAAAGGTGTGACTTTTGACATAACTAGTTGTTTTAGTAAGTGCATAAAATAATTTTGCAAACCAGGTAAATTTCATTTCTCCCACAAACTAAAGGCTTCCTCCCATTAATTCAAGGCAAAATTTAAGGCCTAAAAACTGAACCTAAAGTGGTTGAACTCTCATAGGATAGTATCCCCCAAAATCAAGTCTTTCCCCCATTAACTCAAGGCAAAATTTAAGGCCTAAAAACTGAATTTTGTTTTAGTAAGTGCATAAAATAATTTTGCAAACCATGTAAATGTCATTTCTCCCAAAAACTAAAAGCTTCCTCCCATTAATTCAAGGCAAAATTTAAAGCCTAAAAATTGAACTTAAAGTGGTTGAACTCTCATAGGATAGCATCCCCAAACTCAAGGTTTTCCCCCATTAATTCAAGGCAAACTTTAAGGCCTAAAAACTGAACCTAATGTGGGTGAACTTCCATAGTATTTTAGTTTATTGGTTGAGTCTTAACTTCTACAAGTTCTAAAGCAGTTTGTAAAGGGCTAGGTAGCCTCTGGATCTCATCCTTTCTTAAGGCATGTTATTGAACTAGATGTGATTTATGCCATAAATTTTAAGGCAAACTTTCATGCAAACCATGCATGAACCATGTATATGTGTCATAAATCTCCCTTAAACTCTAGGCAATGCAATCTTTAATGCATCTCATTTCTAGATGTGAATTATACAATAAAAGTTAATTCAAACTTTAAGATAAACCATGCACATGCCATTTATATCATGCACAAGTGTCATTTCTCCCATGCATTTGCAATAAATGTCAATTTAATATATTTTTATTGAATTTGTTTTTTTTTTTTCAGGGATAAAAGAACCCACTAAATATGGTTGAAAAATGGAAATTATGTATAGATGTTTCTTGCTATCTCAATCCAGGGAAAGTAATGATTACATATGTGCTTTCCAATTTTGCGACTAGCAAAGTCGTCCAAAGGAAAATGAATATACCAAGAAGAACAACAAACAACAAGGCATATTATATTGCATTGATAGAAGGCTTGGGAACAACTATGGAGTATGGATCAAATGGAATTGTAGTTTTCACCAATTCTGAAATTGTGTGAAACCAGATGAATGGCATGTACCAAGTTAAGAAGGAGAGGCTAAAAGAACTGCATGGAATAGCAAAAAACATTGTTAGCCAATTTCAATTTTTTAGTATAAGACATTGTACAAATGTGAATAAGACGTCTGCTGATCTATTGCGTGGGGAAATGCCAATTCATGATTCATTTATCAAGCGATGGTGTGCCATTAGATGGAACTAGAAATTATACTGGCAATACCAATTCAAGATTCATCTCTCAAAGATGAATTAGTTTTGAGATGCTCTTCTTCAAAAATTCAAGATTCATCTCTCAAAGATGAATTAGTTTTGAGATGCTCTTCTTCAAAAATTCAAGATTCATCTCTCAAAGATGAATTAGTGTTGAGACGCTCTCCTTCAAAATTTATTGATGGAAATTGTAACATATCTTGGATATGTGTGTGTTGTGTACTTATAAATGCGTCTTTTTTAATGACCATGTGTTTTTTTCAATTATATACCAAGTGTGCTCCCACCACACCATGTAAAGTGCAACTTGGTGAACTTCACATTTGCAACAAGTGGTGAAATTCACATTTTTATAAAATTAAAATGTGAGGACTTCAACAATTTTTTGTTTAAATGGAGTTTCACGCTTCTTTTTTAATGAACACGTGTTTTTTTCAATTTTATACCATGTGTGCTCCCACCATGTAAAGCGCAATTTGGTGAACTTAACATTTTTATAATTTTTTTTGCTTAAATTGAGTTTCACACATCAATTAGTGCTTTGAAAGTTGTGTTTTACATAATTTGTGTACACTAAATTACATTAATTTTCTGAAATTTATTTTGAATTTATTTTAAATAGTAATTTAAAAAAATAATTGTAAATGTCCACTGTAGATATATATATCATGGAAGGTGAATGAAGAAGATCAACAGAATCCCATATCTCTACGAGAGAGGGGGATTAGGATCGAGGGATGTTCATGGTATTTAAATATAATATTAAATCTCCATACATATACATACATGTGTGTACATATGGAATTGATTTTTTTATCAATTTTGTGAGTTAAATTAGTTGTTAATAAGTTTTATTTTTTATTTTTTAGGAGCCAAGAGGAGAATGGTGTCTACTCCATCAATGGAGCATGCCCATGGTTCACGCAATCGTGGTATGGTTCATGCAATTTAATCAATGAATATGTACATGTATTCATACATATGAATGTATTTTTGAATTGATTATAAATTCATATTTTTTATGAAGCTTCTCTCTCCTCTCGGGAGGTTGATGGTGGTTCAGATTCCCTTGGAGGGCCATCAATAAGTGTTGGCGAGTTGCATGAAGGTGGTGATATTTATTCCCCTAGAGGCCAATCAACAGATGGTCGTGTTGGTTCTCAACCAATCGGTGGTTGTGTTGATTCTGAACAGGGTCATTCTGGTTCTCAACAGTCTCAGAGTGGGCAAGATGCTAGCCAACCACATCGAGGTGGCCATCAATTTGAATATTTTTTTTATTAAATTTGTACAAATTTATTTACATGTATTTTTTTAATATACAAAATTTTATATATTGATGCAGAGGCTGAAAATGTTGCTCCAAATGTTGCTAAAAAAAGACGTAGGGCAGAACGCTTCATTCAAGAAGAAGGTTGTCAACCAACCACGACTTATCCAGCCGACATTTTCGATATACCTTGGGAAACAAACATGTATCAATGCACCTTAGAAAGGTGTCAACATCTTCATGCAAAATTGTAGAGGGATCTCGTGGCTTTGACTCTACCTATTGAGAGTCGACAAAGCTTGGAAATTGTTACACACTCTTTAGGTGAACTGGTATATGTGTACAGAAATATTGGGCCAACAACTGATACTTTTGTAGAAGTCATGAGAAAAAGAAAGAAAACAGTGATGGGTCCTGATAAATGGGAGGTTGTTAAACAAAGAGATATAACAGATATGGCCAAGTCTATGTTTAATTTCAAATAAGGGCTGAAAAGAAAGATGTTGAAGGTGCAATATTTCAAGCAACCTAATATAGCTCACTATTTGTATGATAGACACCTTGCATACCATGGAAGACCCCCATGGAACAACGAGGTTCCATTTTATTTTGCAGAATTGTTTTATGCAGAATTATTTTTGCAAATGAAACCCAATTACAATGACCTTCCCTCTCAATTTTTTGGTCCTGGGAAAGGTCGATTGTGTGACCGTAGGGGCGCTAGGTGTGATGTTGAGTTGCCTCGCCCTAAGCCACCATTGGTTAGTCAACATTTTCGTGTCGAAACTTTGCAGTCGGAGGTGGAAGCCACTTCTCAAATTAGTCGAGAAGCAAGGGATGTCATCATTGACAATGTTCACAGTGGATTGGGTGGAGTCAATGTTTGTATGAATCGAAAAAGAGCACGTGAGAATGCACACGCTAATTTTGTGTATTATATAGATGAAGAGATTGACAACATGAGTTTTGAAGTTCTCAAAACATATGCAAAGAATTGTCGCAATGGTTGGTAGGACCTAATTTTTCACGAGGAAGAGGGCATGGGAACAGTATGTGTTAATGGTTAGGGTTCAATTATTTTAACACACGTACAATTTGTAATAAATACATATATGCATACATTTGTTTGTATACATTAATCTAACAAAAATGTATCATTATATGTTAACACCATTTGCAGTTGTCACGCTTGATGAATGAATAAAATTTTAGTATCACAGTCAGAGCCTCTGGTTCAAACAATCAAGATGAGTCTCACCATCAATCATACAATCAAGATGGTTCTCACCATCAAGATATGTTGGCAAATGTTAGTGTTTTTTAAGTGAACATGATCATGTACAATTATTTTTTATCTATTATTATATATATCGAAACATGATGAGATATTTTTAAAATAAATAATTGTGCACACATGTACATGTACATATATATAATAAAATGTTTTAACAGATTCCGATTCCGTCCGATGTTTTTGGGATGGTGGTACCTTCTTCTTCTTTGGGAGATGTACCTTCTACTTCTTTAGGAGATGTGCCAAATCCACAATCACAAGTATGGACAATTTTTCACTTTTAAAATTTATGTTTTTAAGTTATATATTCCACCTCAAAAAGTTCCATTAAAAAATGAGATATATCTATATCTTGAGTTATTTTAAATTTTTTGAATTTTAGGTTTTTGGAGATTTTCTTTCTGAACCACTCTTAGGAGATGTGCCAAATCTGACAGCACACGTATTCAATTTTTCACTTATATATATATATATATATATATATATATATATATATATGTTTTTAAGTTATAAGTTATAAATTGAAGCTTAAAAGTTTTATTATAAATTGAGATCTAGAGATTTTGAGTTATTTTAAATTTTTTGAATTTTAGGTTTTTGGAGATTTTCTTTTGGAGCCTCTCTTAGGAGATGTGCCAAATCCACTAGCAGAAGTATTCAATTTTTCACTTAAATATATGTTTTTAAGTTATAATTTATAAATTGAAGTTTAAAAGTTTTATTATAAATTGAGATCTTGATCTTGAGTTATTTTATACTTCTAAATTTTTTGAATTTTAGGTTTCTATAGAGGATTTCTTTTCTCCACGGACTCTAGTGATGGAGATAGGAACATCCACACCATTTCAACCATTTGAACAAGTTGTCTAACTTTTTTTTTAATACTATTGAAAATAAGTTTATATATAAGCATTTTCATTTGAAAATTTTTAATATATATATATATATATATAACTGTACATGTATATTGTACAGTTTATTGTTGGAGATGTTCTCATGGGGGAAGTTGTAGTGGACAAGCAACAAATGGAGAGGGAACCTTATCAAGTATTGCATAGTTTTTTTTTACATTTTGTTTTTTACATGAAGTTCTATATATTCTCACTCAATTTTAAAACATCAAATTTTAATGTTTGTACACATTGTGTACAGGTTCCCCATGCTTCACAGGATAGCTCAAGGATTGTGACTTTGCTGGGAAAGACACTACATCCATCTGTATTTGATGGATGATGCACATGCACATGTGCAACATTATATTTTCAATAGATTTAGTCTTAAATTTACTTTTTTATATATAGTCTTATCTAGATGCAGTCATATATAACTTGATACTTGATACTTGTGAGATCTACAAATTTTGGACATATTTTATGTGAACTACATTTGGTACATGTGAATGTGATATATAATGTTTTTAAAACTTAAGTTTTGGATGGTTGAACTACATTTGGCATGTGAAGTAATGTTACAGTGTTATATATAATTTGTTTTGTTTTTAAAACCCAAGTTTTGGATGGTCAAGAACTACATTTGGCATGTGAAGTAATGTTGTGATCTATATTAATGTTTTGCTTTCAAACTACATTGGCATGTGAAGTAATGTTGTGTTATAATTTGTTTTGTTTTTAAAACTTAATGTTTTGATTTTGAACTACATTTGGCATGTGAAGTAATGTTGTGATCTATATTTTTTTGTTAAATTAAAACTTAAATTTTGGATGGTTGATCTACATTTGGCATGTGATATAATGTTAAATGTTTTTATTGGATAGTTGAACTACAATTGGCATGGCATGTGAAGTAATGTTGTGATATAATCAAAAAGTTTTTAAAACTCAAGTTTTGGATGGTTGAACTACATTTGGCATGTGATTATGATATTATGTTTTGTTTTTAAAATTCACTTGTCGTTTTCCAAACAAACAAAAAAAATCACATGAATATATGTACTTGTAGAAATGATTTTACACATGTTTGAATATATATGTTAAAACGATTGAAGTACAATATATATATATATATATATATATATAAACAATCATAAGATTCTAGGTCTTGTTAGATGTGTCAAACAATCATAAAATTTTAAAAATGCATTCTATAATGTATATATATCCAGTACGTGCAACATTTTTCATCAATGCATGTATAGAAAAGCTACTTTCGGTTAATACCATTCTAGAACATATATATCCAGTACCTGCAACATTTTTCATCAATGCACATAGAAAATCTACTTTCAGTTAATTTCATACTTTCGGTGAATTTCATTCTAGAACATATATATATATATATATATATATATATATATATATATATATATATATATATATATATATATATATATCCAATACATGCAACATTTTTCATCAATGCATGTATAGAAAATCTACTTTCAGTTGATACTAGTGTGCATGTACCAAAGCAATGTACATGTGCAAACGCTTGCACAGATAACATAACAAGGCAGCTCAACTTTTAGTTGAGTTCTGAAAGTTCTAAAACATGAATCCAAAGAGAAGAAATTTTTGGGCAGTTCAATCAGAAAAATTCCAATGGAATGCCATCTTCAATGATCCGTTCATGATCGGATTTTGACATTTTCCATTTCTTAATTTTCATTTTTTTCTTTGATTGAACCTCTATCAACTTTATGCGTGTTGCACACACTAAGTGACTATATTGACAACTTATGACATCAGGTTCATAGTCTTCAAAGTAAACAAAATCCCCACTTTGATTAGTTTGTCTGAAAAAATAACCTTTCAATATAATAGATCCTCTGTCATATGGAAACACGTGATCATTATAGTTTTCTAATAATTTCATCTTTCATTCAATGTTACGCATCAAATAATACTTCACATTTTCATCGTTGTTAGTAGGTGCAATTAAAACAAAAACATCTCCTGCAAAATAAAACAAACATAACAAACTTATGTATTTAAATTTATTTCTATATCTCTATCATTTGAAAGAAATTCGAATTTTACCTTCTCTAACAAGATCAGAACCCTGATCACCATCAGATGATATTGTAGTCTCCTCTGATTGCATTTCTTCAAACATTGCAACGAACATTTTACCCTTTGTATTTAGCTCTGTATGTTTCCAATCTTTTACATACATTTTTTTTTTCACAAACGTCATTGGATTCTGTGTTGTCTATGCAAACATGACAAAAACAAGAATATTTCTTTTATCCTATGCAAACACATTTGTGGACAGCTTTGTTTTTAATTGAATGTAATTTTCGAGTCCCTTTTATTGTTTCGACGTCATTTCCAATTGATCTATCTACATCTTCGATCCCAATATGCCAAAAAAACCTATATATGGAAAATTCAAAGAAGAATGTAAATATGATATCAAAATACCATCAAAGATAATCATTTTGATAAATGTACATTATTTAAAATTAGATATCCAATAAAAATTAAATTGAATGTACCTTCGCACTTCCCTTGATTAGTTAGTCTCATGGCTTAGAGCATCGCTGCACCATTGAAAAAATTCTTTAGCGTCCACAAGTCGGTTCGCAGAGGGGTTCATTTGATATCTTCGAAGTTCTCGTTTTATGGATGCCCCTGCACTGTCATGTTCTCCTTTTCCATTGCCAGTCTCAAAGAAATTCCAACAATGTTTAATGTAGGTTTTCTTATGAAGACAACACAACCAAAAGAATGATCGTGAAGATTTGAATTAACCTGTGCATCCATCTGACCATATCCAATGTTCATTAAATTTTATTCCACGACTTTTCAAGGAGTCATAAATCTTTCCAAAACAGTGTTGTACAAAATATGTATAATGTGTATGATTGTCACTGATATAAAAGTGATATTCTTTAATAACATGTCTATTTTCACTAGTGCTTTCTATATGATCGACATTTTGTTCAACATGTCTATATAGAATATGGATGACCATGGATACTTGGTCAGAATGATAGTATTCACTTTGAATTTCTTTTTGTGGAACAAATGTGTAGTTTTCTGCAAAATCAATTACTAACAAAATGGTCCCTGGTGGAAAAAATTCACAAGATTTTTTGAATTGCAAGTCTTGCCATCGAGCTCTATGGGAATGCTTGGTGTATTTATAAATTTTTGCCTCAAACTTTCTCAAAAAATCTATCACAAAAATTTCTTCTTCTTGTAATTCAATTCTTTTAGCACTATTTGAACCTTGAATCGATGTATGGATATATTCATATCTCTTCCATTTCACTTTCATGTTGGACAATGATTGCTCATTTATATCAATACGATATCTGTTTTGAAAATTAGTTAAATTTCCACAATCATCGCATTTTTTTACCACCAACACATTTATTTTCATAAAATAATTCATCGCTTTCTCTTTTACATAGAATTTGAGTTACGAAATCAGGGATAGTGGAAGGAGGAGGTGAATCTTTCCAAAATGTTCTACCAAAATTAAGGAATGTGTCATAATATTACCCAAATTTCACATGATAACGACAACAGCAAGTGTCGCGTACGGTGATAGGTTTTACATACCATGGTTTTTGTTGAACAAAAGCACTGATTGAGACATGAATTTCATGATTCTCTTCTTTGAACTTGTTGAAAAACTATATCTGAGTGGTTTCCAAGAAATGTTTTTCATGTTGTTCATATTGATTTCGTGCTATTCTTCTTCGCATCACATCCTTCGCATTTGGCGAAACACGTGAATTTTTTTTCCAATATTCATATATTTTTTTTTTAACATTTTCTCCAAGTCTATCTTTGTAAGGTTGCCTAAAAATAGCTCTCCAACAAGCGAGTTCATCATTTACATCTATTTGCAACCGAAATTTCCAATGTTTGTGCAAAGTTTTTCGTGAGGTTCCTAATACTCGTGCCATAGATTTTACCAAGCAATTATCTTTAGTACTTGATGAAACCACTGCCATATGTATTGCTCTATGTACAACTGAAACATTTTTTTGTCTAGATCTTCTAATTGAATTTATAACACTATTTATATTTTGTATCACATTTTCCTTTATTTTTATTTTTATCTTTTATTGATTTTCGAATACCCAATAAAGTTATAGCTTCTTTTAATTTCCTTAATGATAGGAGACCTTTCAAAATTTGGGCTCGAACTGTCACATTTTCCTTTATGAAGTACGTATCAAAAATGCATTTGACACGATATCTTATAACATGTTCAGCTCTTTTATCTCCATATGTGTGAGTGTCAACATTTTCTAACATCTCATCATCGACATTGATTTCATCTGTATATATTCAAATTAATGGTACACAATAAGTTTATATATTCAATAAATAACTAAATTAATAAATATGGATAATTTCAATCATAAGTGCATTTGTTCAACACACACACACATACACATATACCTTGTGATTCAATTTCTTCACTTGAATTTCTTTCAACATTTTCACCATCTTCAATCATTGGTTCAATATCTCTTTCACTTTTTCTTTCAAAATTTTGTATCTCATCATCAATTTTTTGAGGAATATCTCTCTCTGTTGACACTGCAAAACATTTTTCAAATTAGTTCATCAAATAAAATTTAAGTTTCACATTTTACACTAGGAAAATTTTAAATATCAAATTCATAATATTTACATTTGCATACCTGCTTCAAATTATAGTTGAGGTTGATTTTCCCTTTCAATATTTGAGAGTGCTTCTCTCTTTCTTTTGCGAGATTCTCTCGTCTCTTCTCTACATTCCTTAGGGTCTCTTTTTCGATCATATTTTCTTGCACAATTCCTTCGATTTCCCATGATAATAGAGTAGGAAGTTCAAAAAATTTCATTCAAAATTTTAGACAAAAACTCAATTAAAAAAATATCACAAAATATTTAATTTAAAAAAAACTAATTCTAAATTTTTTTCAAAAAATACATCAATCCAAAACACTTACTTTAAAAAATCTGAGAAAAAAATGTCTTATAAAAATGAAATGAAGCTCAAAATATTTCCTTCCAAGTCCTGCAAAAAAATTTCATTTAAAAAGTTAGACAAAAACCCATTTTAAAAAATCATTATAAAAGATTTACTTCAACCCAAAACACATACTCTAAAAAAATTTCACTTCAAAAAATACCTCCAAAAAATGTCCATTGAAAATTAATTCCAACTTCTTAAAAAAAGCCACTTTAAGAAATACTTCAAAAAAGCTTCTAAAAAAATATCACTTTAAAAAATACCTCCAAAAAATGTCCTTTGAATATTAAGCTTAAAAAGAATCCTTTCGAAATTAAGCCTAAAAAAAGTCCTTTGAAAATTAAGCCCAAAACCTCTAAAAACAATGAAAATTAAGCCCAAATCCTCTAAAAATGAAATACCTTAAAAAAAATGAAGCCCAAAAAACATCCAAAAAATATATCACATACCTCCAAGAAATGTCCTTTGAATGTACCTCCAAGAAAAGTCCTTAAACTCAAAACAATCCTTTGCAAAAATGTCCTTTGAATGTACCTCCAAGAAAATTCTTTAAACCCAAAACAATCCTTTACAAAAATGTCCTTTGAATGTACCTCCAAGAAAAGTCCTTAAGCCAAAAAGAATTCTTTGCAAAATCAGACCAAGACCTTTGCAAAATAAGGCCAAATGTGCGAAATTATGTGAAAATAGTGAATGCTTTTACATCAATTTATATTGCCGCGAAATGTTTTTTTGGAGGGGTTTCATTGTATTTTCTAGTCAATGGAAAGTCAGGTAAAAGTTCGGCCGAACTTTTATAAAAATTTCAGCCAAACTTTTATGTCATTAGACTTGATGGGCCATCGGCGCAAAAAACAATTCGGCCAAACTTTTTTTAAGAGTTCGGCCGAACTAACACGTATGCAATTATGCAGAACTAAGCTCTGAATACATATCTTCAACTTTGGACTGATTAAACTCCATGAAACATTCTGAATTAACTATCGGAACCAAGACAAGCATTTTCAGAATTCAATCTACTTTCAGGAAATATAACTTTTATGGAATTTCATAAATATTTACTAATTTTAATTAATTTTGTAATAAAACGGGTGCAAACAATTTCTAAAGGTCGTTATGATTCAGTGAAATCATAATTCTATATCTTCCAAAATGCACTGTAAAAAAAATTGAAAAAATTATGGTGCATTACATTGGTCTATCATCTGTAATGGGTAGCTTTTCGATTTTTAGTTTATAACTTATATGTTAAGAAATTTCGTGCGTCGCGAAACATATTCAAAATATGTAGTTTTTTCATATTGGACCAGTTCAATTTTTTTTAGTAATTATGATATGCATTAGTTGGCTTTGTAAATATAACGAAACCGAAGTAGACTCTATCTAGATTGTTGTAACACATTTTGTTTCTCAAAAACACAATGTTTCAAAGAATACAGCAGTGCGTATTAACATGACTTCTTATGAATCCTTTGATTGTTAAAAATCACACACTCAAAGAAACACTAAGTTGACATATCAAATGTGTATAAAAAATTTCAAAGAGTAAATAATAGAAAGCTAATAAAATTTCTGACAACTTTTATTTTTATCGCAAAATGAAATTCTAAACATAAAAATTGTTTTGGCTTGCAGAAAGTTGAAGAACAGAAAAAAATGAAATTTTTTTCTCTAAAAAGGGCAAAAAGTGTAGCCCAACTTCACATAGTGATAATAGTGGTAAATGCATATGATAATTTTAATTGTACCATATTAATATTTTGGACACAAGATATAAATTATTTGAAAAAGAAAAATTAATTAAAATGGGTTCTTCCCTGATCATTGCACAATAATTGTAATGAAAAATGAGCCCAAAACATATGCAGGAAAGTTGAAATGAAAGCACCATATCATAAACTGACATTATACAAGCACTATTTACAAAGAAATGTACAACCTAACCTTCTTTACCGGTTAACTACAATCTAGGTTCGACTCTTTTCTGACATCTCTTCAAGATTTGTCATTCTATTACTCACTACTATAGAGCAGAAATTCACTGTTACAGTGAGTTTCCGCCATTGTAATAGGGAATTGTCACCACTGTAACATGAAGTTGCTGCCACTGTAACAAGGAGTTGTCGTCAATGTTACAGTGATTTTCCAACACTGTTATAGTGAGTTGTTGCCATTGTTATGTCAATAAATTATGTGGGGACTTTAGTTAGAATATATATATATATATATATATATATATATTTGGTTATATTAATTTTTTGTGGCATTAAAAAAACATTTTTTACCACCAAGATGCTCATTATATTTTATTAAATCATTTTTTCATTTAATTATTTTCCTCTTTTGCAGATGGTGAAAAAGTGGTCGCTCATCCTCCAGGTTTGGTTCCATCCAAACCCAGGTCATGCACGAACAATATTTGTGCTTCATAATGAAGCGCTTAGCCAAGTATACTAGAATATTAGAGAGATTCTGGGGACAACCACAAATAACGAAGCCTATTATATTTCCCTGGTTGATGGGCTTAGAGCATCTCAGAGTTATGGTGCAAGTTTCATTTTCACTTTCAATAATTCAGAGTTGATTACCAATCAAATGATTGGCATTTACCAAGTGATGAAACAAATTTGAAACCCCTCCACCAACAAGAAAAAAATATTGTTTCACAATTTATTAGTTTTAACATCATTTACCGATTAGATGTCCAAATGGTTGTTGATGATATACTCATTGAAGCAACATCTAGTGGACATGGATGTGGAATATATGTGGAGGAGCCAACATGTGTTCCATCAATTGTCATTGACAGGCATCGATATATGTGTCTTTTTAATGAATTGAGTGTTCTTGTGTTTTCTATTGTGGTTACTATGGTGGGATCCTATTATGGAGTTCTTGTTTCTTTTGATATATTATAGCAACATAAACAACTATTATGTCAATTTTTTATGTATTTATATGAGCTCAGTTTTTTTATGGATGGGCTCACCTTATTTTTTGGTACTTTTCGGTACGTGTATGTAAAAATGTATTTTTCAATCAATACTATTACAATTTAGTTTTGTCTATCTGTTGGAAATACTGAGAAGGGTGGGGGGAGAATCACTAATTCCTTTTACAAATGTTATTTTATCAATTAAGATCACTTTAAATAGAACCCAAAATTGAACAAAAAAATAAAGGATATTTTTATTATCAAATAGAGGACTTCAAGTACAAGTCTCTAATAAGTATACAAGTCTCTTATAAAATTCTAATGAACTCGAATTCTTAAAGAATCTCCTTCAATAAAAATTAATGTGAGATACCTTTGGTTACAAGCCAACCAATATAGCTTATAGAACAATCATTATTTTCCCTTTATACATGGTTAAATGCAAAATGCAATTGTGATATATTGAATTTTTCCAACCCATAGCTCCAACCTCATTTAAGGGGAAGAATTGTGATCAGGTAATTTGATTCACTTGGTTGTAAGGAATGATTTTTTAGCTCCATTATTAAAATATACAACCACCATTCCGGATGCGGATGGCATTCAGAATTAATGGGCCACATGGCCCTGGCCTCTTCCCAAAGCGCGAGGCGTGTGGAGGCCACATGGCTCACCACAGTGCCATTAAAACGACAATCAATTCGACTGACCGCCATTACTATCCTCCTCCGCGGCGGCGATACAACTGCTCTGTTCGGCCTGGCTTCTGCACTATGGACGCCACTTCATTCTCCACTATGCTCTCAGACTCTCCGGAAGGCTGTTTGGCTCCTCTGGACGGTGCGTGCCCTGCACATTGCGCTGATCCAAGCGCTCGCACTAACACCGGCCGATGCTGCTCTCTCTACAGTTGTATCGAGATTCTTCCGGGCGTGCATTTCTCAAACAGTGCCTTCTGCCCTGGAGCGTTTATCATTCCTCAGCATTCGCCTGGCTCTCTTGTTGTTCAAGCTCTTACGGGTGCGCACTGGGTTCAGCTTTCTCCTGGTTCGATTTTTGCTCCAGCCCTTCCTCCGGTGCAGGACATCAACAATTCTGAACCAGTCATGCCTCGACTCCATCAGCGCATGACTGCCCATCGTGGAGGCACCCGCGGAAGTTCTGTTGCTGACCGCACTAATTCAAGCAGGCATGGCTCGGATTATCCTTCTGGTCCTCCTGGCCGACTTCCCACTTCCCCTCAGCGCGACGCTCCTCTTGACTCTTCCACCTCTGCCCCTCAGCCCTCTCGTAGTCATTTCACCCGCCAAACCACGCAGAGGGCAGAATTTAATTTCTACAGCGCTTTCAACCGCCCCTCCATCACCGCCTTCATTACTGTTACTCTGCGTGAGGAAGCCTCCCTCTGTTATCCTCCTTGGCTCGACTCCACTACTGCTCCCCTTGACCCTCATCCCACCTCCATCGCGCCTCGGTCCACCTCCACTGCTACGCCCCAAGCTGACCAGAGTGAGCCTTCTGTCCATCCTTCTCCCTCCCCGGGCCTCTTCTCCATGCAGGTGCACGCAGATGGTGTCCTGAGCACCGAGGATCCTCATCAAGATGTTGATGTGGACGACCCTGAGGAATACTTCAGATGTCCAATCGAGGAGGAGAATCCCTCTCCGGCTCGCTCCAATTGAATCAGCTATGACCAGGACCAGTATGAAATCTGAACTTGTTTACTTTCATAGAGTTGCTGGTCTTTTACATTACACAGCAGATAGTGTTAGTTTTTTGCCTTCGATAGTGATAGTTTTTTGCAGACTCATAACAATTAGTATAACTATTCCACCGGTTTCCCATACCAAGGGCGGTGTGATAGGCATTACAGAGCTGGTTTCCCTATATGGGCAGCTTATTTTTGGGATTAAGCATGGTTTGCAGGCCAAGTTTCAGGCTATCAAAGCTGAACTGAGGCAGTTTTGTATTATAATATTTACATAATAGAATTAGTCAAATTTAGAAAAAAAAAATAAAATATGCAACCACCAGATCAGGTGATTTGAATTGAAGCACGTTCTAAAATATATGACAGCAACAACATCTAAGCCTGCAAACAATGAAAATAATATGAACAACCTACAAATCAACAAAGTTGACTTGATAATCATGGAAAATTATAATATGCATTCAAGTATAACTGATAAGCTGTAACCACTACGTTTTAAGGCAAGTAATTTAAGGAGTGAGTGTAATGGTGCACATGTCCACAAAGTTGCATGTAATAAAATTTGAAATCGTTATGATGGAAAATCGGGGCCCTCCCATTCCAATGGTCACCGTTGCGGAGAATCCTAACTCGGTAAAAGGGAAATCTTTTATTGTGTACAATGGAAATGGAAATCTCCCCTAACCACGATAGAAATGAAAAATCTGTTCCAAATGGGTGAAAAAACTGTGGAAACACTCGACTTTGTGAAACGAAAACATAAATCTATCAGGACAACGATAACACCGAATTGTTGGTGTCAAATGGGTGGTAACCGTTACAAAAACACCTGACTGCATATTGCCGCTGCCATAGATGATGAGACATGATATTACTAGACTCATTACCCCAACTCTTCTATTGTGTCGTTGTCCCACATTCAAAATATTGCAAAGAACAAACACAACCACATCCACTCTGAACTATGACTAAATATGGGAGGCCCAAGAGTATGCAGAGAATGTGTTGAAGAATTGCTAGAAAAATTTCCACGTGTTAAACCATTTTTTGAACAGGTCAGCTGGATAGATTATATTCATTACAGGGAGGGGTATGAAAAAGGCATATGCCTAGAATTTTCCATGCATTACAGGGAGGGTAGATCTGAGGTAGCAGGGACAGTGATGCATGCGATAGAAGAAGTGATTGCGGAAATGACAAGCTTACCCCACACGAGAGAACAATGATTTGTGCCCTGAAAACCCCAACCTGATGTTGTGCAGAAATTCCTTGAGGCACATGATCAACTACTCAGGATAGGCACAAGATATGAAAGGAAATCATTACCACAACCCTGGAAGGATGTTGCATTCCTTGTTCAAATATTTTTTTCTTGTGAAGGAAGATATGTCTTTATTTATTACGAGAACCTTTAGTTGTTAGACCACTTTTGTCATGGTAGGTTGGTTAACATTCCTTTATTTCTTGCAAAAAATCTAGACCAAATGGCCCGAGGTATGCAAAAATCAAAGTAGCTGCTTGAAATCTTGTCCCACCATTTCCTGATTAAACTTTTGGTGTTGCTGCACTGCAAAGGGAAGGGAGAACTTGGGATGAACTATTTGGAAGGCAATTGTATGTTGAAGCTGCTACCCTACCATAGGATGCCCTAGAAGCGGAAAGTCTGCCACATGACCTCCCAGCTGCAACTCTGCCCCATGACCCCCCAGCTACAACTCCGCCCCATGAGCCCCCAATTGCAACTCTGCCCCGTGACCTCCTAGCTGCAGAAATTCCCACAAAACCTTTCCATATGGCAAGTGATCCACCTAATGGTCAAACTACGAGGGTTTCTAAGGTTTCTGTTGCTAAATCCCCACAGAAAGGAGACGAAAACGATGATGATAATGAAGTAGAAATATTTGGAAGTAGACTTGTGACCAGAAGATTGAGAGGATACAGGAAACACCCGAAAGCAGTTCCAAAATCCAAGCAGAACAAGAGAAAGAGAGATTATATTGCTCTAGTTCTTGAAACCCTCCCTATTGTTACAGAAGAACTCCCAAAAGAAAAAAGCGACAGAACAAAAGAAATATCATCCATAGGATGTATTGATTGAAGAAGGAGTCATGGAGCAAGGATGTATGCAACAAGGATTCATGGAACAAGGATTAGGCCACCTTGCTGACACAGGAGAACAAGTTGATAAGGTTCCCTCTCTTGATTCTGACTATGAGTACATACGATGAGTAGCTGAATGGAACAGAAAAAATGGCCTTGCCTCAATTTAAATTTTGTATGGGGATGATGAGGAGGACCAACCCACTGCACCACCAGAACTGTATGGGGAAATGAGGAGGACCAACCAACTGCACAACCATAATTGTATGGGGATGATGAGGAGGACCAACTAATTGCACCACCATAATTGATAAAGAATAACGGTGTAATAGTAAGTACCCCTATAAATCGTCCTCTGTATATTTCATTTTTAAGGAAGAATAGGACTGTCCAAATGAAAAACAAAAAAATACAGATCAAATTTAAAACCCTAACATATGAGCTTAGACAAAAAAAAAAAACTTTTTATAGATTAGATTTCTTGGCCCAAGTTACAGAGTCCATACCCATTTATGTCATAGATATACCTTCTCCAAGGGTCCAACAAAATATTCCCCTTGGAAAAAAATATTCTGATGAAATTGTTGTGAAAACAGAGGACTATAAACCGGAGATGAAATTTACAAAAAGCACAACTGTGCATACAGAGGAACACGAATCATAGATGAAACTAACAAAAGAAACACATGTACAAACATAGGAACAACAACCATATATGAAACTAACATAGGATCAGGAACCATATACAAAACTGACCAAACACATTGTTGTGCAAACAGAGGATGAGAAACCAAAGGATAAATTAGTCTTGTGTAAATTATCATATAAGGGAAAACTAATACCTTACCATTTGCAAGAAAAATTATTTCATGACTTTTGTAAGACATGTGAAGAATATATAAACAAAGTTTTACAAAAACATAAAAACACAGTAGATGAGATGGAAAGGAAGATGAGAAAGTTGGAGAATGATAAGAAACAACTTAGACGAATAATGGATGTCGTGCTTAGTTGCAGGGCTCCTTCAACGAATTACAACATGCACTTGACAAAAATATTGCCGATGTTTAAAAAGAATGCTATCATCAACAATAAGCCTTTCCAGGTTGAATACAATCATGGTTTCATGGAAGCATATATGGCCTGCATGAATCTAGAAAAAGGCTTGCTCTCTGAATTGTACCAAAATAATTTTTTAGTATCTCTTAACAAAATATGGAACCCCAACCATGTTACAGTGGATGTCCAATTTAGAGCCTTTGTATCGTATTTGAGAAATTGAGCGAGTTTGGTGGAAGCTCTTAAAATTTATATACATAATTCCAAGAGCCTTTTATGGGTTAGAGGAAAATATCAAAGATATATGCAGGTGATAAAATAACAACAAGAGTTGGCGAGTTTTCGATAGGTAGTAGAGCATATCGCTAGGAACATGCAGGAGATCATTGCATATCGCGCAACCCAGATTCAAATATTGGAAACCGCCTCACAAGAAGGATGTAAAGCAAGGTGGGATGCCTCGAGAAAAAATCATGAAATAGAGATCCATTTATGTACCTAAACTTAAAGATAGCCTTAAAAAGGGTTTCTCAATATGTTGTTTCCATGGGATAGTGTGGGAATAACTATAAAGATCTTAGATTTCACTATCCAATGATTTGGATGCCAACAAGGATATATAAAAACAACTATACCCTGAGGAAAAAAGAAGAGTTTCAATACTGGAATGTAAATATGGAGACATGAGGGTATCTTCATCCTAGTGAAGCAGGACAAAGTGATTATTCTATAAGCAATATTCATGAAAATCCCCCTTCATTCTCAGATTCTGATTGACCCGTGTTCTTACTGATATTCACTCCCTCACTGTTGTTGACACACTAGCTCACCATTTTTGAAACACTGGATCAATGGTGCAACAACTAATAGACAAAAAACACATAATCTTTGGTGTTGTAATATATATTATTCTCCAATAATATATCACCATTAGCATTGAGCAGTTATAAAAAAACTAGTAAAATTGTGTTTTACATGTTTAGTTACAATTTCTTTGTAGAAATCAAACACATAATCTTTGATGTTGTAATATATATTATTCTCCAATAATATATCACCATTAGCATTGAATAGTTATAAAAATCTAGTAAAATTTTGTTTTTCATGTTTAGTTACAATTTCGCTGCATTACCTCTACAATTTTTTTTACATTTTCATTTTTTTTATTCCAATTTATATATCAGATTCATGTTTAGACACCAATATATGCAAGCATAGTGCAGTATGGAAAACCTCTTGAAATCTATCTTCCATAACATACAAAATAATTAATGTATTGAAAGACTGAGTGCAAATGCATGGAGTTATTTACTCACCTTAAATGAAAATTCCAACAAATTATAAAAATCAGCAAACATATCCTCACCACCTATCAAACATACATGAACATAATCAGCAAAATGATAATACATAAAATACATGTAATACATGAATAAATATTAAAATCAAATTGAAAACAAACCGTGCACAAGAACTTGGAAAGCCATTCATTGTTGGAGCGAGGGCGACCTCGCTTGTTGAGTTGTTCAAACTCAAATGGTTCATCTTCATCTTCTGCGATATTCAAGTCAATTTCCAATATTGCATTTTTTTTCTTGTTTTTCTTCTCTTTTTGGGGCTCAGGAAACTCTTCTTCCTCTTCAAATATGACTCAAAATCACCCAACCCACACATGAATTCACAATCCATAATATGAAGATTCTTGGCGTTATCCAACAATTTTTTAAACAAAGAAATCAATTGTTCAATCTCAGTCAAAGTAGTAGGAGGAATTTTTCGAACGAGGTCTATATAGCCAAATAACTCCTCAACTCAATTCCTTCAACATTTACATCAACATTGTGACTATCCATGGAAAATGAGTTTACATCTTCACCAATATCCGATATTGCCTCTTTGTCATTGTATGAATAAGTTGTGCTTTGATGATTTTTTAATTGGTTTGAAGCCATTGAACGGGAAGACAACCAACCCACATTTATGGCATGTTTGCAAATGTTTCCATGAATAGACGATGGGAAATCACAAGTTATGGAATTTATGTGATGAAAAGTGACAAGATATTGCATATTAATTTTATATTGGCTCCTTACCCAAAAAGCATGAGACATTTTCTCATGAGGGTTGGAATCATTATCTAGAATTATTTTTTCTTTTTCCTTTGATGATTCCAAGTGTTTCTCTTTCCTGTAATTATTTAAAAATCCTTCTTTTTTTAGAATTTCCTTAAACTGATAATAGGGTTCAAATTTTTTTAGAGGAACATATATCAACCAATCCATCCTACGAGAACATTTCTTTCTTCTATTAGATAGAAAGTTTGTCTTTAGGTAACAGTGATATGACTCCACAACATTGTTTGTCTCCTTATTTGCATGGGGAAAATCCTGACAACCTTTTACACACATCCCTAATTCCATAACAGTTGGATTAATGAATATATTTCATCCATGTGAAAACCAAAAATATGTTTTTCAACTTACAAATATTGTCACCAACAACCCAATTCTTGTGTAAATAGTCTAGGAACTTCTCCTTGTTAGAAAATTGGTTGAAGAAAGCATTAATTGCATTGCTCACTTCAACATTGGAACAATAATTCATAATTAAACCCAAATCACTAAACATTTATTTTGTTATATATGGACTACTGGCCAATCAATTCACATTTTTTAGCCATGCTCGACGTACATGCCAAAAAAACAAGACAACATTGCACCTTGTGATTCTCCTGCCACATTCAATTCATTTCAAGCATGCTATTTTTGTAATAAATACAAGTTATAATGCAAAATAAGAAGATTGAAGTTACGTTAAAGCACCAATTTCAGCCAATGCATCATCAACCATGAAAGCATTGACTTTCCAAATATGATTAACTTGGTGACACGTATGCATGAGGTGCTCCAACCATAGTGAAATGTCATGTGATGCATTACATGATGCCAACACTCATGCAACTGGAACCCAACTTTGTTTTTCATCAAACACCATGAGTGTGTACAACTGATACTATCACATTCAAAGAACATATGAAGTCAACTTCAGCTCATCAATCATTACGAATCATTATTAATCAAATTATTGTACTAGATCAATCATTCTTAATACACTCAACCCATACATATCCTTATTGAATGTTGAATCTATGGCTATTATGCTATTATTCGATAACTTCACCATGGTCTCCAACATCCACTTCATTTTAATTCCAACTATAAAAGGGAGCTCTCCACCATTGGGATTTTGATAAAATCAAAAATCATCTAGGTGTTCCCTATATGAAAGGTTCACACTCATTTCATACTTCTTATGCAACTGATACTTTCCTTTCATTAAAATATTATATATGTTAACAAAATATTTCCTACACAAAAGTAAATCCCTATCTTGAGTTGCAACATCCATGTCAACATATTTTTTAACATGCATTTTGCGAACCGAGTCAACTGGCACTTCCAAGAAGAAACAAATCTCTACATAGGAAACCATGTCCCTTGATAAATTTGGTTGATGTAGCACCCTAGCATGACCCGAAGGGTCTTGTTGGCCATGAAAAGGACATCCTTGGCTATCTACATGCTCATACATGTTATATGTTATTATCGTTATCTCAAGGATTTGAACCATAATTTTTACAATGAAATGGCATTGGCAACCCCTCTTTTTCACAAATGAGTATCTTTGCTTCATTTCGTCTTGTCCTCTTCTGTTCTCGGGGCCATATGAAAAATCACAGCTGCATAATTTTTTTTAAAAATTCAATACATATGAATCCATGAAAAATGATGGAGCACTATTAATACCATCATCTAAAAAATGCATCTCTAAAAAACTTACACTTCAAATAGAAAGGAATTAGTAGGCCTTGAGCCTGGATGTTTATTTTGTACATGAGTGAAAGAACATGGAGCATCTGGGTTCATTTCCTCTCCTTTAATAAAGTGTCCAATTCTAGTTGAAGGGATTTTTGCAATCCGATAAAACTCCATGTGTTTTCATCTTCTAATTCTAGAGAAGATGAGTTTTATTTAGGGTTTTGCACTGGAAGGGCAATTGTTGTTTCCAATTTGACTTGTTTTACCATTTTCCGACCCAGTGAGTTGTTGCAACAGTTAACTAGCAAGTTGTCACTATGGTTTACCAACGAGTTGCCGCAATGGTTGTCTAACAAGTTGACCTGTGCTCACCTATTTTTGGTGCAACCTAGAACAATATTTCCTTTATAAAATAATCTAAATAAATCGGGCCAATAGTTTGAATAAATTAGATTCTAGTAATGTCGAGGAGTCCTCATCCATTGAATGGTGTTTTAGTAATGTGGAGGATACTTGGTATCAAAAATTGGGTTTTGACCAATAGCATAAAAAAAACAAAAAAACAAAAATCCATATGCTTATTCTTACCGTCGCAGTCGAGGGACGAAATAGGATACCAAAAAGGTTTACGCATTTGCGAAGATAAATTAGCTATTCTTACAATAAGAGTGATGTCTGTGTATGCAAATTAACCATTTCTGGGCTCTGCATATGTTTTGAAATTTCTACGTCGAGTTACCAAACAGGGCTGGGTTTCATTCCGAAGCATTTGTAGGGCCTGTCCCATTTAGGGACGCCCTATGTATGAAAATTAATTAGGCAATTAAAACGCTCCAATTTTCAAATTACTCCATCTGAGGATGCAGGGGATATGAAATTCATCGCAAACAAATGCAGGAATGGAATTTAGGGACAGTGACCTTGGAGTAGGTGAGTCGTCATGTCACCTACAAACAAGAGTCATGAAACAGAGTCATAGCTGTTAGGAAACAGAGTGGTTAACACATACATTGGAGACATAAATGTTAACATTAACATTGGGGGAGTGTGAACTACGCTCGCCAAAAAAGCCTTGCCGACGATGAGGGGGCGCGAATACCTAAGGGTATTTCGTTAACCCATTAGCTTACTCCTTAAACAATACATACTTGGAGGTGAATATGAAGGTTTAAATTAAAAGGGTGTGATGTATTAGCTATGACAACTCGCATAACTCATCAGAACACACTTTTAACAAAGGGAGAATGATTTTTTTAGAGATCTCTATGAAATGGTGTGTAGCGCTAGGGTTTCCAGAACAAAGGCTATTCATAGCTATGCGGAGGCACCTCTCAAGCTCGCTACAACCCGACTACGAATCCACGACGCGAGGGTCATCGCCCTTTGATACAAGTGACCCTTGATCGAGGATCTGGTGTGGTTTCCTCACAGCGATGGCTGCGCAGGGTACTCGACAAACATCAACATATACCCACATGGTTTTAGAACCGATCAGTGCACCTTCACCTGCGAATGGAAGATCCGCAACCATTGCTTCACTATCGAGCACCCATGGTTGGTGGCTCTCAATGACAGAACCCGACGACACCTGGTAGACATGCAAGGAAACCCCATGGACACACTCAACGGAGGTACACGACGGTGGATGGAGGACCAACAAGACAGTTCTAGGAATATATTGGCCGTAGACCGACCTACCTTCAACGTCATTTGAATATTTTGGGTTCCCTTCTTCCTACGACTCGGGGTCTCCTCCGATCCTTGGATTGGGGCTGTCATCGATGCACCATCTGTTGGCCCCTGACAGATGCAGATGCCATGTATCTCATTGAATATGACCTGTCTTCACATAGGCATCTCAACACAAATGGAGTCTCCCATCATAGAAGGACCCATAATCGGCTCTGGCAGGAGAAAACAAAAGGGAAACATAAACCATGGAAGAGGTAAACACAAACATATTTCAAATTTTTATTAAAACCCCTGTTGGGGAAAATATAGTACTATGGACAGATGATACAAATAAGGTGATAGACCTCAAAATGAAAATCACACAAGCTCAGGGATACCCAATACCATTATAATCACTGATACATGAAGGTAGAGCACTATAACACTTGAGAACCATAAAGGATTACTCCATAACCTCTGTCTCTACCATTATCCTCAACCTACGGTTGCCAGGAGGAGGAACAGGGGACCATGTAAAAACTAAAAGCTTAGGTGGAGCAGGGAGAGGCAGTACCTCAAAACAGGATCACAATAATACAAGGCCATCCTTCAAGAACATACTACGGCGGAACAAAAAACCAACTGCCCCTAGGCCTTACATAGTAGAGCAGTTGAATCATACTCCTGAACTGGCCATAGATATACCTGAGATTGATGATCATCGAAACACATGTCAGGCACCAGCACTTATATGCCAATTCAACAGCTTCTGGACCAAACCAATGGACCTCTTTCAGTGGATATTCAAAAAATGGACCATGGAGTGCGAAATACATCTCTGCTAAAAAGGCTTCTTTATATTTAAATTCCAACATTCAGAAATCAGAGTCTAAATTATCTAGGAGGGTCCGTGGTTTTGGGGTTCTACGAGACTTTACATCACCCCATGGTTCCCGGAATTTGATGCTAACACTATGGTTGTCTTGAGAATGCTGATTTGGGTCAGAATATATAATCTTCCCCTATATTTCTGGAGTGACAACTTCCTTCAAGGCATTGGGAACGTCATTGGGCGATACATCAAAACATATACACAATGACTGGAGGAGAAAATATTCACCTTCGCACGTATCTGTGTAGAATTAGATCTCAAAAAAAGATTGCCAGAAAGCATTTAGTTGGTACATAAACAAAAAAAATGGATGCAACATATAGATTATGGAAACACAACCTTCAGATGTAGAATCTGCAGAAATACTGGTCATCTACAAAATACCTATCCTGAAGCAAAGAGAGATAATCGAAGAAAGAAGAGGGCCGAAAAAGCACCCAAAGGATGGAAATTTCCCCATGCGACTCAAAGGAGGAGATAGAATAAGAAGAGGAAGTACCCACTATAGATGGGAACAAACAGTCAACAATTTTCCTAAATGCACAAGAAAAAGAAACACATGATCCATTTACAATACAAACACAACAATACCTGCCCACAAAGGAACCAGTTGTAACAGAAGTGGTGGGATCAAACATCATCACTCATTATAAACCTCTGACTCGGACAAGGATGTTGGAGCAACTACAGTTGAAAATTAGCTCGCCCTTTTCTCCCCCACGTCATCTCAAGACGCATGGCGGAAGGTGTAAAAAAAGAAAAGGATAAAAACTTAGTTTTTTCTCACCATTGTATATTAATGATCTTTGCATGTTTTTTTTTTTTTTGGAGCACTAGTTTCGACTGGTTGTTGGGATTTTTTCAACTGAGGCAATATGTAATTTTGTTTTTCATAATAAAATTATGATTTTTCCTGTGGAAAAAAAACTATAACAACTCGTTGAAAGATGAGAGAAATAAAGGTCACGTGATTCACTTGATACACTATGTAATAAAAATTAAATCGGATGATAGAAATCCAAGTTAAAAACTATAACAACTTGTTGAAACTTGATACACTCTATAATAAATGATTGTTGCATTTTTTTTTTTTTTTTTGTAAGCTTGGTAGTTCTTTTCATTTTTCACCTTTTTCTCTTTTTTTTTTTAACTCCATTTTCATCAACATGTCCAGATACATCATCCAGATCGGGGAAGGGAATTGAACCTGTGATGAGTGCTATAACAGCCCACCTCACCACCATTTAACCAAGACCCCACAGACAATGATTGTTGCATTTTACTTCCAAAAGAATTATTATGAATATGACTCACTATGAAAAACTCCACGAGCTAATTACTTTATTTGTCTCTTTAAATTTGATATAAATTTATGCTGCTTAATATGAAATTTGAAATACTTTATATAGATGAAAGTAAGAGTTAAATATTTAAGATAATAATTTGTTTTTATTTAATTGAACAAAATGAATTACACATCATCTTCATATTAAGCTGTAAAATGCACCTTTTGTTTTTTTTACTATTATTAGTTTCTCTTTTAAACTATACAATGTCTATAACAAACACACACAAATCAGATTTTAAAAATAAGAATGTTAATTTATTTGCGGTTGAAAATTTTAAAATAATACTTCTAATTAGGGAGAGATGTGTAATTTCTCTTCTACTCAACTTCAAGTTGACAAAATGTCCTAAAAAAAAAAAATCTGAATAAAAAACAATATTTGCTATAATAAAAAAATGAATATACATTTTTTGTTAATATTAATTAAAAACATTATAAAAAATGAATAATCCCACACTCAATAGAATGTTGATATTACAACTCAATACCAAAGAGATGTGGTAACATTATTTCACTCTCACTCTCATTAATAAATAAAATATTTAGATGTAAAGTCCCATACTTTTATATTAACTTTAGAGACAAATAAAATAAAATACTTAAAAAAAAATCACTTTTAAATATGAAAGTTTTTATACTTTTAAAAAATATTTTAAAAGGAAACTTAAATAAATTACTTAAATATTCATATTAACTAATTTATTTCAATAATAATTTATGTTCATTATAATAAAGTATTTCAATGTGTAAAAAGAAGTAATTAAAGAAAACAATATGATTAGGGAGAAATGTGACTTAAATGTTAATAATAATAAAATAGTTAATGTGGATCATAAATAAAGTATTTCAAGATGTAAGATTAAGTAATATTGATCGTCATTTAAAAATATATAATTAATAAAGAAAATATGTTAATGTGGACAATGTTGTATATGAATAAAGTATTTCTATACTCATATTAAGTAAAATATTTCAATTCCATAAAGAAATTGGAAAAAAATATTTTTTTTTTATAGTTAAAAATAATTTAAGTGTTTTTCATATATATATTTTTGGTCAATTTTGTTTGAAATCTAACAAAGATTTGTTGGAAATACAACAAGTTTAAGCCATGTAATATATTGGAAAATTACACATCTTCTTTCTCTCTATTTATAGAGAGAACCAATATATATCCATTTTAACTATGGATCTATCAAGAAAGAGAGATCAAATCTATCAAGGTGCAAGACTTTTTTCAAGTTTTTCACTCTAAAAGATGTTTATGCATAAAAAATTTTGATCCATTTGAACTCTTGGTAGATCCAATCAAGATGGATATATACTTATTTATTCTTCAATTTCAACTGATGGATATATGTAATTTGATTGGTGAATAAATTAGAAATCTTATTGTAGCATTATCTAGATATAATTCCATGGTGTATTAAAGAATTGACCTATTCTCCATTTCAATGAGACTTTTAATTTATTCACCAATCAAAATTTTAAAAGTAGAAATTTTAAAATACTTGTTTTTTTTTAAAATTTAATTGGTGAATAAATTAAAAGTTTTATTGTAACCCTATCAAGATATAATGCCATGTGTATTGAAAATTACTTGCCACTTTTCTATTCCAATTGGCTATTCAATATTTGTGTTAGGATTTATGGATATTTTGTTGTTAATTTAATAATTAATATTATTGGTTGGGTCTAGAAGTACTAAGAGAGATGTTGTCTCATAGAAATACATTAAAAATAAAATAATATTTACATTAAGAATTTTAAAAATATTAATGAAAAAAAAACTTTCAATATAGACAGTAAATATTAACAAAAAAAAAATACTTTAATGTCAGCCACAAATAAAACAAGAGGAATAGATGCAATGAAACATAGATCTTCTCTTTGAGGAGTCTACATTTTGCTAGCATTTCCATCTCCACACATGCTTGCTCGAAACAACTTCCTCATAGCTTCCTCTACATTTCCAAAGTGCATAGCTTCCTTGTGCAGATCCTCAGTAAATATTTTCCTAGATTGTTGATAGATTTCCATAGAATTCAATTCAATTTCTATAAAATTCCTCAATAAATATTTTCCTAGGTTGTTAATAAATTGTCATAGAATTCAATTTCTTCTATTTGCTCATGGTTGCATTGGGATTTTTGAGCAAACACCCTTATTTGGTATTCATTTTGTTCTCGTTGTTTTTGTTTCTTTGTAGGACTATCTTCTATGTGGTCTACTCTGAGATCAGGACCAACATAGTACTTGAAACCCACAACCTTGAGTTTTTCTTTCAAGGACTCGCTATGAAACTGAGCGAGAAGGTTATTCCCATTTGGATTATCAGAACATTTCTATTGTTATAAAATATATGAATTTGCAGTGTAGGCCTCTTGTCCGTCCAAAATATTTAATAAGATTTTCAATAGCTTACAGTATGTCTTCTACATACAATAGAAAAGAGCAGCGTTGGCTATCTGCGACTTATCTTGCAGAGATAGTTAAAAATAGAGGAGTTACAGTGGTAGATGATACTATCTGTGACTTATCTTGCAAAGATAGTTAGCAGTAGAGGAGTTACAATGGCAGCTAGTAGCTAGGTCGCACCAATTATTAAGGGAGGACAAGAGTTGGAACCAAACAGAAACAAAAAAACACGATAGATGGATAGGGAACATTAGACATGATACTTAGTTATTAATCTAATTATAAATATGTTATTAGTCCAAATTATGAGTCAACTGAGGAAGAAAACCGAGCCCGAGAGCCCCTACGATGAATTAACAATGTGCCTGAAACTCGCTCTGGAAATTCCCGTCTGGCCCCGAATACCATACAGGCGCGGGCTACCACGAAGTATTCACACAAGGGGGGATCAAAACCATTCAAAGTAGAGGAGGGTAGTCGACTCTTGAGTTTTGGCAGTGATTTTATGTGCGAGCAGATCGGAAGCCTAACAAACCGCGCAGTTGTGGGCAGGTGGAAATTTGAGATGCACAGTAATTTTAATATGATGGAGTGGCTGTTAAAGGTCTGGGGGAAATTGCTGGGATATATCCTGCGAGTTAGAAAGTTGGAAAATGGGAAGTTTTGTTTCCACCTCATGAAAGACAGTGATGTGGGAGAGGTAATGTGCAGAACATGGGTAAACGAGAGATGTTTCTTGGCTTTACATCGATGGGATGCTAGTTTTCATCCAAAACTGAATGCTTCCACCAATCATATCATCTAGGTTAAGTTATATGGTCTCGCCATCTAGTTTTGGAGCATATGGGTTCTTTCTGCGATCGGTGACAGTATTGGAAAATTCCATTACGTTGATCCAAAGTGTATCGGGGTCTATGACAAGCGGACAACGTGGATCCTAGTAGAGGCTCATTTTGTAGGGGGTTTGCTAGCTCTGATTGACCTCCTTTGGGATGGGGTGATATATCATCAAGCTATCAATTACTGGAGGATGCCATTCAGGTGCCATCTCTGCCATGAGATTGGTCACCTGATGCGGAAATGTCTCCGTTGGCGGGATGACGTGAAGGCACATCACAAGATATCGGGTGGAGGTATTGAAAATCAATCTTCTACTTCTGTGCGAGCTTAGCCGTAGCATATGTCTTACGCGGTAATGCTGACCTCCTCAGGTAAGAATTCTTCCCCTAGTCCTGCGTTTTCTATTGATTGTGAGCATGATCTATCGATGGATGTGCGGTCGGAAATTCCGGGGGGGTTATCGGCCCTTTCACCTCCTTTTTATCCAGGGAAAGGGATTCCTCCGAATGTTTTTTTCCCTTTAGAGCTGCAGGGTAGGACCTCCTCTGATGACTAGATGGTGTTTAGGACCCTTTTTCCCCTACCTGTTATATCCCTGGAGGAATCTCGAATGCCTATTCTTCCTTCTTCCCCCGATTGTCCTATCGACTGCTCGGATATTTCGACTGATACTTAGTCAGTTTCTCCTTCCTCCCCGACGACCTCCCCTGATGTTTTTCCCTCTCCAAGGAACTCCATTGGGAGTGACATCGAGATGTTACTACTGAATAAGGTGGCAGACCTGGAACCTCTTCGGGTTGACAGGGGTCGTCCGGTGTCACCTACCATAACTATTAGTCCATCTTCCAGATCAAATGTAACAATTTGGAGAGGGAAATATAGACCTAGAAGGGGGAAAAAAGTCGGTCTCGGCTTTACTTGATGGTCTCCCTGATGAAAATTTTTGGGATGTCCTAGTATCTTTGGCTATTGGAAGGGTCCTTAGAGAGATGAACTCATCATCGGATTTACCTTAATGATGTTGTTGTCATTGAACTTGAGGGGTTTGGGGGGTTGAGAAAAGTTTGTGTCTGTTAATTTTTTTTTTACATTTTAAAGCCTTCTATTATTTTCATTCAAGAGACGATGTAGTCATCTGATAGAACTATTGCTTGTTTTCATGCTATGCTACCGAAGTGGCATATGGTCGCAAAAGATGCCATTGGTCGCTCTAGAGGACTGGCAGCTCTATGGGATCCCAGATGAGTATCCATAAAGGCTTTCAGTTTTTTTGGAGGGATCCTTCTAATGGGTTTCTTTCAGGGTTTTAGCCAGCGAATCCATTTAATTAATATTTATGCTCCTTATTTGGATAGACTTACTTTCTAGAAGAGAATGGAGGACTGTGGTATCCTACTCTTACATAACTCTATTAATGCAGGTGAATTCAACTGTTCTTTATCTGATGACGAGATATGGGGGGAGAAGGGTAGGGATGATCCCTTATCAGATGTTTTAAAAGGAATTTTCATTAATGCTGTTCTATGTGACATGCCTCTCACTGTTAACCGTCCAACATGGTTCAGTGGGAGAAAAAGAAATGAACTTATTGGAAAGAGGATTGATAGAGTGGTAATTGATAAATTCCTAAGATAAAAAATGGGTTGCATCACTGTAAAAGCAGAGGATAATACCATATCGGATCATAGTCCAATCTCTATGAACTGGGAGTTTGAAAAAAGACAAGGGGGATACCCTTTTAAATTCAATAGAGTTTGGCTGGAAAATGAGGAATTCAATGTTTTAATTGAGGGTTATATGAAAAGTCACAAAAGGAAGGAGGGATCTTCTGCCATGAATTATTTATCCAAAACTATGAGGGACTTGAAAAAAGTGATGCATTTATGGGAAAAAAGGCAGAAATCAAAATTAAAGGATAGGATCAAAGAAATCAGTTTTGAGAGGGCTAAGATTTTAAAGGAAGTGGAGGAAGGTAGACCACCTGCAAACTTCTGGGAAAGATTAAAAGCATTAGAAGCAGAACATAGATCACACTTATTGATTGAAGAGAAATCTTGGAGATTAAAGAGTAGAGCGACTTGGCTAAAAACCAGTGATAAAAATACAATTTTTTTTCACAAATATGCATCTGGAAGAATAAGTGCAAATTCCATTTGGCAAATTGAGGAAAATGGAAATACTTTACATTCCACGGAAAGCATTAAAAAAGTTGTTGTGAATTTCTTCGGTGAACTATATGAGAAGAAGGAGGTATCAGGGATTGAAGCTCACCTTGATTTCATTGATCACTATCCTAAAATGTTCGAGGAAGAGGATCTAAATAAAATGAAAGAGAGGTTAGGATCGGATGAGATCAGGTGTGTACTCAAATATTTTTCCGTAGATAAGAGTCTGGGTCCGGATGATTCTATCCCAGATTTTTTTCTGCACTTTTATGAGGACTTCATATTGGAGATAACAGACATGGTGGAAGAGGCAAGGATGGCTGGGAGAATCCATAGGGCAATTAACTAAACATTTTTTGCTTTAATTCCAAAAAATAAGTGAAATCTAACATTTAATGACTATAGACCTATATCTTTGTGTAATATGTTATACAAGATAATTTCAAAAGTTATTGCAGATAGAATGAAGGTAGTACTCTCCAAACATATCACACCTGAACAGTTAGGTTTTAAAAAACATACGAGTATACATGATGCTGTGGCATTAACTCAAGAAATAATCCATTCCATACAATCTAAAATATTGGAAGCTGCAGTCATGAAGATCGATTTAAAAAAAACTTATGATAGAGTTGATTGGGGATTCCTAAGGCTGGTTTTGTTTAAAATTGGTCTAGACAGAGAGGTGGTAGCATGGATTATGGGCTGCATTACTCACACTTCTATGGAAGTTATTATTAATGGGACAACCACAAGTTTCTTTCGTCTAGGCAGGGGGCTAAGACCAGGATGTGCCTTGTCCCCCCTCCTCTTTATTTTGATCATGGATTCTTTAAGCATAAAGATAAAAAAGGCTACAGAACTGGGGCTTTTTAGAGGAATAAATATCTCACCACAGAAGGAGGTATCACATAGCCTGTTCGTCGGCAATGTACTTATCTTTGGCATCATGCTGAGAAGAAGCTGGGAGGAATTAAAAGTTATCTTAAATGGCTTCTGTTACTCCACGGGGATGATGGTCAGTGAGGGGAAGTCATGCATATATCATGCTGATGGAGATGAAGAGGCCTACATAGAACTAAGTAACTCGTTCAACTACAACATCGCTCCACTGAAATAGGGTTTGACCTACTTGGAATTTAGGTTGAAACCTTTGAATTACACAGTGGAGGATTGGAAGTGGCTAATTTTAAAATACCAGAAGAAGATTAGTTGCTGGTCCTCGAAATGGTTATCGAGGGGTGGGAGACTGATTCTGGCACAAGCGGTTTTACAACAATATAATGTCTACTGGGCTCATCTATTTATTATCCCAATCAAAATTTTGGCAGAAATCAATAAGGTGATGGCTATATTTATTTGGAATGGGAGTAAGGAGTGTAGAACTATTCACCTAGCTCGTATGGAGTGCATCACAAAACCAAAATAAAAAGGAGGCTGGGGTATTCTTGATGTGGAAATCTTTGGTAAAACCCTCATCATAAAATCCATTTGGAGATACTTAACCTCAAAGGGAATCTGGAGTGAGATCATTCGACACAAATACTTGGGACAAAGGGATATGGAGGCCATCCTCATTTCTAGCTGGGTGGATGCCTGAAACAAATCGAATATATGGAAGGGTTTCAACAAATCATGGAATCTGATTATGGGAAATCCAAAGTGGTTCTTTGGTAATAGATACAAAATTCAGATAGGAAGCTCGAGATTACTTGGATTTGGTCTGAATTCAAACCTTTGTAGTGAGACTATTGATAAAATAAATCGACAAGGTTATTTTTATATGAGCCAGTTAATTAAAGATTGGGAAAATGATGTCCCAAGATGGAAGTCATATCAGGAAGTGGGTCTAGACAGGTATAGGATGGAGGAATGGAATAACTATATAAAATCTATTAGAAGTTTGGGTTTGAGGAAAGGGGAAGAGGGAGACAGAATCACTTGGGAAGGAAAATCAACTGAGGACCAGATCAAAACAAAAGAGATCTATACAGAGTTGATAAACAAAAAACTGGAAAATGAATAGGACAGCTGGTTTAAGGATATGTGGAAGGAAAATGTATAGGTCAAGATGATTATCTTTATATGGCTAGTGTGGAAAGACAAAAACCTCACCTGGAAAAATTTACAAAGGAAAGGATGGAATGGTCAGGGGATTTGCACTTTGTGTGGCGAGGATTCAGAGTATAATCAACACTTATTTTATAATTGTACTTTTGCAAAAGAAACCCTTAAATCTTTATGTTCACATTTTTAGCTTATAACACCTAAGCATAGGAAAACATTCGATTGCATCAGATGGTGGTATGGGAGGGGGGAAATCTTCAGAAACATTTAGTTTTTATTCGATTGGCACCTATGGTGTGGGAGAAACAAGAATATTTTTGAAGGGCTGCCTGTTTCTACTGATAAATTTTTCCTGAAAATCATCTGCACATGGGAAAAGATGAAGTTAAAACAAAATCCTCCAAGTGATTTATTTAAGAGACTAAGCCCTTTTGAAATTCACTACCCCACAAGTTTCTTTGATGGAGCCTCACAAAATCAAAGATGTGGCTGTGGTGCTTGGCTAATGATTTCCCCAACTTGCCATTACATAATATATTGAAGCGGGGGGATGGGATCAAATATGAGGGCGGAAATATTAGCGCTGTGGGGGCTACTTTGGTTTGCTTATTAGTTATACATCGAAAATCTATGGGTCTTTGGAGATTCAAAAGTACTCATAGAACATATGAACAAAAGAACCAACCTTAATCTGGGTCATCTCTCACATTGGCTGGAGCGAATTCACTCTTTGAAGAGGAATATTAACTCAATTTATTTTTGTCATATCTATAGAGAAAAAAAAAATGAAGCTGGCCGCCTTTAAAAAAAAGGTATAAATGGTATCTTTGGAGAAATACACTATGCATTATACAACGTCACTAGACCTAGAGCTGAAGGAACAATAAATTTCATATGAGGCATCTTTTTATCTTTTAGTTTTTTTTGGAACAGGAAGGTTTTGGCTTCGGGCTATTTAATTCAATCTGAAGACATAAATGTTTTATCACTTTTCCTGAATATGTATCTGAACCATAAGTATTTCTCACCAGAGGTTTCGAATTTTTGCAAAGTATGTTGCTGAAAATTCCTAGCTAGTATTTATTTGGGGTTGGTCCTTTTTTTGTTTTTTGAAAGAAATTGATGTAATGAATTGATCCTAGTACTTGAATCATTTGCCCTGGTAAATTATATATACCAGAAGTATTTTTCATGTTGAAAAAAAAGCTGAGGAAGAAAAATTAAAACGATGAGGGAGATTCAGAATTTCACTTTAATGAGATAGGGTAGATAGTGGTTCTGATTGTGCTTCCCGCGAGGATCGTAGAGTTGGTCAAAAGCAATGTCCCATACATCTAGATAAAGGCCCTGCCAGTAAAGCTGAGATAGACTTGTTCAAACCAATGCCCACTACCCTCACGAGTCAAGAGTTTCCTTTCGGTAAAGTTCTTTCTAAGGGTTACAACTTAGGAGTTGTCTACTGACGCAACAAAATAATTAGGATGGTAGTTTTTTTGTTGGAATCACGTAAAAAAAATTCAAAAAATCAGGTAGTTGGAGTGCTTGAATTTCATTTTTGATGGTGGAAATGGATTGAAAACCATAAAAAACCCTTAATGCACCCAAAATACTGAAATTTAATGACTGTATCCCAAATTTTCAAAAATCGTTGCCGAAATTTTTCATAATCTTACTGGAATTTTTGGATTATTCTGTGAGTTTTTTAAACTATGACTTATGATTAATCTCAGAATTTCCACCTTGTGGGGATGGGGGTTTAGATGCGATTAATTGTTGTTGTGGGTGGGAATAAATAGCTACCTTTATTGGTGCAACTGTGAGTCATCAAGATCAATTGGAGGTCATTAGGAATTGGCAAGATCAACAACTACGTAAAAGGTCCCTTTTCCCGATGGATTTTTATCAGAAGAAAGCCAAATATATTCATATTATGTCCAGAAATTTCCTATAGGTAGTGAGAAGACTGAAGGGTCGATATGGACACGGAGTGAAGGTGTTGGCTGCTGGGGGGAGGAGCGAAGCTCTGGCTGGTGCGGCAAATATGTTTGTGGCTAGATGGTGAGGCGCTCCAGACTGTTTGCATCTGAGTATACTAGGTATGGATGCAGAAGGGTGCTGTATATGGACACGAAGTGAAGGTGTTGGTATGTGTTTGGTTTATGCTTTCTGTCTGCCATTTTAACCCACCCTTGTAACTGTCCTTCTTTGGGGTTTACGTTACACAAAATGTAGCTATATACTGACACGGAGTGAGCTAATGGTGTATGTTTGGTTTATGCTTTCCGACTGTCGGAAATTCCACCCTTGCAACCATTTTCTCTGGGGTATATGCTTTTTTCCCCACTTTTTTTTGCTTCTATGCTCTGGTTGGATGTCTTGGGTATCATGGGACTGTTGTAAATAGAGTTTGGGGATCTTCTGGCTAGTTGATATATGTTATATTCCTCTGACGTAGAGATTTTACACATCATATTACACTTCCTGTTTGCAGTATACATCTTCTATTTGATTTTGATTACCCATAGGTGGTCTTCTAAGAGGTTTTCCCATGTCCGCTAAGGATACTATTCGAAAATCATTCGGGTTGGGGGAGGATAGAGAACCTGGTGCTGCATGGGCTCACTCGCTCAATCAAAATTGTGCTTTCTGTGGAAAAAATGGTTGGCCTCTTTCATCATATCATAGAATTTTAAGGAAATGGGCATCAAATGATATCATTGGTGGTGGGGATGCATGGGATGCAGGTGTTGTTGCTATTGCTGTTGCGAACTGACTAGTAATCTTAAGTAGTTGCTTCCCCACCTCTTTGGGTTGTTAATTAGAGGTGGATTGTTTCGTTAATCTTTGAACCTTGTCTATATCTTGGTGTATGTACATACTTGCAGGCTGTGTTTTTTTTCCTCACCATTGCTTTCAGTTTTCCTTTTGACGCCCATCTGCAACTAGGGTGGCATTGCATTTTTCGATTACTTTTCCTAGTGGCCGATTCCTTAAAGATACTATTTTGAGGTGTGCTTTTCGGCCAGAGCCTCTTTCCATTTTTTGACCCACCTAACACCTCCCGCCTACCCTATGACCACATGAATTTATTTATGACGCATGCTGACCACATGTTTATGTGCTCGCTACCGGGATCCTCCTTGTACATTCGTGTCTGTGATATTTCGACAAGACATTCTCTTGACTATCGCTTTCCGCTTCCTACAAATCCATATAACTGGCACTTTTCCCTATAGATGTCACCCCATCTTGGAATTTTTCTACGCTCTCTCCTTACCTCCTTAGTGCATGGCTACCTACCCCTTTTATTTCCCTGCCCATTTCATTAGGCTTCCCTTCTTGGTATAGGATGTGGGGTGGTTGATGTACATTTAATTCCCTTGCTTGATCTATACAACTCGGTTATTTATACTCTTTTTCATGGAATTGGGTTTTGATTTTCTAGATGCTCACACCACATCACAGGAGGCCTTCATATAGGCCATGTTGGATGTCGAGCGGGCATATGCCACATGGAACTCGAGCCATGGCCCTCCGGGACCCTCACTTGCCTCTTCATGATTCATTCTTCACCCTGTCGCTCCATGTACATTGCCCCATGCATCTCCTGTGACACATGGTGTTTCTCGCCCAAAAAACTGGAGATTGCGGGTGAAAGAAAATAAGATCATTAAACCTTTTTCTGAAACCAAGCTACTGAGCTTCAGGTATGATGCCTTTGGGGCTGTGTGACAAGCTTATAGAAATGAGCTCTTGTGGGATGCTGGATATTTTTAGGAATGCCGGAGAAATATTTGCAGGGTTGGGTTAAGAAGACTTGATCTCCATTGGTTGGATATCCACCAAAGGTGAGCCTTCTTATGAATTCCTGGTTCAACGTGCATTTCCTTCACTCAGATGAGGTGGATAAGATACTAAGAACCACTTGGGTTCATGGTGGAAGTTTCCTTCAACTCCACAAGTGGTACATTGGTTTTAATCCATTTCTGGATACTCTGAGAAACAACTTGGTTTGGGTAAAATTACCTGGTTTACCTCTTGAGTTCTGGACGAAGCCGACTCTTACTGCTATTGGAAATGAAATTTGAAAATTCAGGTACCTGGATCTTGGTTGTATGTGGGCAAAGGATAAGAGGATTGCGTGGTTACTGGTGGAGGTTAACTACTTGGTGGGCTCCTCAGGAACTTGAAACTAGAGTGGGGCATGAATAATTTTTGGAAACATGTGGACTATTGGGGTTTATCTTTTAGGTGTCTCATTTGTGATCGCACGACACACCTAATGAATCAATGCCCCCGGGGATGCAAATATGTTCCATTTTCTACTCGATCCCACCAGAATTGTGGACCATCTCTAAAAGAAGTCCATGCGGATGGTTTTCGACACAATTATGAAGCGACTTCTACATCGTCCCCTCACTATGTACACATTGTTTCATCTTCCTCTCTGATATATTCTTCTCTTGATCCCCCTTTGTCTGGGGATCCTGATGACTCTGTGATGCTCATCACCCATAATGATCTAGAGAGAAACCATATTTTAGATGCTCTACACTCTCTTGTAGCTCGAAACCCCTTTGATGTAAACCCCTCTGTATCCCCCTCGATTCCACTTTTATCTCCCAATATTGTCGCTCCTCCAGATTCTTTACCTGAGCATCAGCTAAAAAAGTCCTGACCATTGACTCGCTTCCTGTCTATGCCCCCTCTTGAGTTAGCTTCTCCTCCTCTTCACCAATTCTATAAGGAACCTGCCCCCCCTTGATTCTCCCCACAACTCGATTGGAAGTGAATATTCTGCTAGCCTCCTGCATCTCTGACTACCAATCCCTCATCGGCCTTGAATATCACTATTTGGAAGAAGTGTAAAAATGGTAGTAGACAGTTCTATCGGAGACAAGCCAATCAGTATCTTGAAAGGGAGAACTCTGAGGGATTGAGAGATACTCCAATTATTGCACCTTCTGAATCTCAAGCACTTAGAGAATTCGAGCATGACTTTGCCACTCCATGATGAGTATCCTTTCTATTAATATCTATGGTCTGCAAGAGACCACTCCAAAATTTTGAATATGTGGCATATTTTCTCTTTTTCCTCACCCTTTATCGCTATCTTTCAAGAAACCATGTCTTTCTCTGCTCGAGCTATCTCTTTTTTTCATTCCATTCGTCCGGATTGGCATATTGTTGGTGTTGATTCAAATGGATTATCCGATGGCCTAATTTTTATGTGGGATCCACATCGTGCAAAATTTCATGCTTATCATATTTTTGCTGGTATTCTACTGTCTGGATGGATCCATGGCTTCCCTGATCGAATTCATTTGTTAAATTTGTATGCTCCTTGCTGTAACTGCCCTTATTTTTGGGATCATCTCGCGTCCTCTGAAATTCTCAACATCAACAATGTAATCATTTTGGGGAACTTCAATGCTACCTTGTCCCCATCCAAATGATGGGGTTCACATTGTCGAATGGATCCCTTAGCTGACCGAATTTTCCAACTTTTTGCAGAGCACCATCTTATCGATGTATGTCCTTTCCCTTTGTCCCCCACCCGGAGTAACCACAGGACTGGGGATTATTACATTGGTAAACGCTTGGACCGCTTCCTCGTCCATGAGAACTTAGCTGAAATTATTGGCAATTTAAAATATTCAATTATCAGAACTACTCTCTCAAATCATCTTCCTGTCATATTAAAATGGTGACTGGAAAAGGTTTGAAAAGGGATACCATTTAAATTCAATCGGGTGTGGTTGGAAGACACATATTTTAACACGCTGGCCGTCGGATGCATGGGTGGAAACCCCAACTGGGACGAATAATCGGCCATGGATATATTTTCACAAAAACTTAGTATATTAAAGAGTAGGACACATATTTGGGAGTGAATGAATAAAAACCGTTTGATATGGGAATTACAGAAGATTTCCTAGGAGACAGAAAATTTCGGTAAATCTATTGAAAGGGGTTTTCCTACACAATAGGATTGCTGTCATCTATGGGACCTCGAGAAAGGAAAAAAATAGATCCTCACGATATAGGAGATCACTTGGAAATTAAAGAGCCTAGCCACCTGAATGAGGGAGGGAGATCAGAATACGAAAATTTTCCACAATTATGTTAATCAAAGGAACAATCAAATACTTCACACAAGAGATACAAGAAGAAGTAGTCGTACATTTTGTAGATTTTTACAAATGTAGAATGAGGATTGATTTTTTGGATCAGTCATGGGCACTGGAACATTACCTATACATATTTGATGAAACATCCAATGCTACACTATTCAATCCTATCTCTCAAGATAAAATACACTAGGTTCTTAAATCCTTTGCAAAAGATAAATGTCCAGAGCCGGACGAATGGGCAGTGGAGTTTTTTTTACACTTTTTTGAGTTAACGGGTTCCAGTCTCTTGGAGGTGGTTTAAGAATCAAGAATACTTGGGCGGTTTTCGGGAAATATCAATTCCAAGTCTTCCTCTCCTTGCAATTTCAAATATTTCAGACCTATATCTCTCTGTAACATTGTCTACAAGCTGATTTCTAAGGTGATTTATCTCTAGATCTCTGGTATCCTTTATTCCCACATTTCTGGTGAACAATATGGTTTTCTCAGTGATTGCTTGATACATGATGCGATTTCCACTTCCCAAGAATGCATACATTTGATTCATACACATAAGATGGATGCATTGGTGATGAAGGTAGATCTACACAAAGATTATGACAACGTGGATTGGTCTTACATTCGACTAATTCTGTACAAGATTGGTTTGTTCTCATACAACATCGAGTGGATCATGGCATGCGTCACTCCTGTCTAGTATGATATTATCATAAATGAATTCCCCTCAATTTTTTTCAAAGCTGGTTTTGGTCTATGAAATGGATGTTCACTCTCTCCTTTGATATTTATTCTCATTATGGATGAGCTTAGTCTAAAAATCATAAATGCATAGTCCAGGGGCCTATTTGGAGGCTTACATATCTCTCCTCAGGTGGACATCACACACTCTTTCTTTGTTGACGACATTATCATATTTGGTATGGTTTATCAGGCACAATGGTCTTCTCTTGATTACATTTTTCTAAGATATGAGTCTGCTTTAGGTTTGGAAGAAAATGGAGGCAAATGTATTCTTCTTTTCGCTACACTAGATAGGAGGGACATGGAGATTATTGCTGGATTGTTTGGAGTCAGTATGGCACCCCTCTCAAATGGGTTCACCTACATTGGTTTCAAATTGAAATCTAACTATTATCTAACCACTTACTGGGCATGGCTATTAGAGAAATACAATAAATGTCTGAACACCTAGAAATACAAATGGCTATCCCTAGGAGGTCAATACATCCTCATACAAGAATTTCTGCAACAAATTACAATGTATTGGGCACATCTTTAAATTTCCTTTGTACATAAAAAATTGCATCAAATCCATTGTTACAATTTTTTTATAGTCTGGGGTAAGCGAGAAACACAAAATGCACTTATGCAGGTGGGAATTACTAACAGTTCCAAAATATTTTAGCGGATGGGGATTATTGGATACCTAGGTTTTTGCCCAAACTCTGCTGAGAAAATAATTGTGGATAGCTATCATTGTTTTAGGAATCTGGAAAGACATTTTTCAGTACAAATATTTAAATGGCCTTGAGCTGCAGTAGCTATATAGGACACAAAACTGCCTACGTCAAGGGGATCTTAAATACGGCAGGGTTTCAACATGATCATGAATTTTTTTATAAAGGGTCTGACTTGGGAGTTTGGTAATGGTCAGATGATAATGTTGGGTCTCGGCAATATAAACAGAGCCTCTCTGGAGCTGAAGATAGATGAAAAAATTCTATAGGTCCTTCATAATAATGGATATCTTTTCCTATTCCAGATCATTAAAAAATGGAAACAAGACTGCCCCACCCGGAAGAATGTTGACGAGATGGGTTTGAGTGGACAATTGGCTTTGGTATGGCAAGATTGCAATGCCCAGCCTAGCATGGCTAGTCTCTGTTTTGTTGAATGAGGAGATTAGAGTGTATGGGCGGGAAGGATGCATATAAAATCCATTGTGGTTACTGATACATGTATAACTAACATCATCTAGAAACTAAAACTGAAGGATTTCTTCTTGTTTCGAAATTTTTGGAAGAAGCCCATTGTTGGCCCTTGTTTTTTATCCAATTTTGTTCAGTTGAATACACTTTATTACCATGATATCCATCCATATACCATCATATTCACTCTATTTTTTCCAATTAATTCATATCCAGGTATATAAATTAAGTTTTGCAATTTTTAGAAGTTTTTATAAAAAATGAATTTTAAGTGCATTTTTGGACCAAACCAGAAATTCCCGTAATGGCTACATTGATGTCATACTTTCAGGACACCTGGGCTAAAGCTGGATACATTTATAGAAAACTTGGGAACTAAGATTGGATGTACACCTATTTTTTCGGTCAAACAGAGCTTAAACAAGCCCGGTCAAAGGCGGTTAAATAGGACCTGCTTTTATGGAAATCCCTAGGAAATAGGTCAAATTTAGTATTTTATGGGATTTTCCAGATTTTGAGAGATTAGATAGATGAGCTCGACCTGAATAGATATGATAAGGATATCCATGGCTGTAGGAGACATTTTAGATGAGTTTATTTCATATTTTCTCTATTTAAGCCTAAGACATTGAAAGCATTCATATGTAGAATTATATAACTTAACTTTGATATTTCTGAAACTTTGGGAGCTAATTGAAGGACCTGTTCTCTTTCCTTTTCTATTGTTTTATATGGTGAATTATTAACTGAGTTTTAGTAGCTGAAAGTACTCACAGCATGCGAGGCAAGGGTCGAGGGCCCCCACACCGAGCTAAGTGCACTTTCTGGTTAATTTAGTTGCAATTTCCTGAACTAGTTTTGTTTTATGCTTAATATATTAATTAGATGTATGATGATGTGTTATGATTTCTGATGAATCTAATTATAATTTATATTATGCATATGAAGGGGCAACCCAATTTTTAAGCTAAACATTCCTTCTATTTGATCAAGAACTAGAACAAGAATTCATCTTTCCTGCTTTTAAATGATTTTCTGAAGTTCCTGTTTTCTGACAATGGCATTAATGATGAATGATTCTGTAATGAAGGAAAGCCAAGATCTCCTTATTTAGGAGCCTCTTCAGTTATTCTTTCATGCATCTTAATATATTGTTCATTAGTGGTTTTTGGTTTCTGATTCATGAAGTAGTTTTGTAGAGAAGGACTAACAAGTTCTCCTAAGTTAGGAGCTTCTTCTGCTGCCTATTACATAATTGAATTAGAAATTATTTAGTTCAGATTTATATTTGTAATATACATTTCATTTATTATTAATAATTCATCTTCTAAACTTGACTATAGCTGAAACCCATATATCTTGGAGATGCTTATAAGTTCTACAAGTCCGTATTGATAATAAAATACTTGCGTTAGTTTACCTAGTAAACAACCCAACATTTTTGATGTTGTTGTCGGGGAAGCATATTTCGAAGTGGTAAATTAGGAAGATATAAAAAAAACAACAAAATACATATAAAAAAAAAACAAAACATGGTTTTTCTTTTAAGTTATGTTTCTTCCACAAAAAGGGTAGATTCGTTAAACAAAACCCCCCAAAAATTCATCCATCCATATAACTAACAACACAAGTTGTTGGAAGACCTACTTTAGAGGAGTTAGAGGAAAAACATAGATCACGAAAAAGATTAACTCTAGTTGAAATACAGATCTTGTTAGCCTTGGAAGTAAAAGTAAAGCAATCACCAAAAGAAACTCCTTCTGTAGGAAAACAAAAGGAAATACGAAAACCAGTTGTTGAACAATTAGAGCAACCTATCCTTGAATAAGTTAAGGTAGTTGAGGAAACACCAAATCAACCTCATATTGAAACATTACATATCTCTGAATAGGAAATGGTTGGCGACGGAGAAGGATCAAATATGCCACTTATAACTCCTGAACAGAAAATTGAATATGAGAGACAACAAAGGGAGTGGAAAAGGAAAAGAGAGGAAGAAGGAGATTGGAAGAAGAAAGAAAGAGAGAGGAATATAGAAGAATATAAGCACTTAGAAGGATGGAGGAAGAAGCAAAAAGAGAAAATGAAAACAAAATACAACATGATAATGAACAAGAAAATAATAATGACAGGAAGCTACTTTTGGCTTTCCAATATTAGATACAAGAGCAATATTAGGAGAAGAAGTGAAAATGAAAAACATTCCACCTTTTTTATTGCCTAAATTTTATGGGATGTTAATAGAAGATCCTGATTCATTTATCTTTGAGTTTGATATATTATGTATAACTTATGGATACACGGATGATACACACAAACTTCGTCTCTTTCCCGCTACTTTGAAAATAGCAACATTAAAATGGTTTATGGGTTTAGGAGAACATACAATAGCTTCTTCGGATGATATGAAGAAAATTATTCTTAAAAAGTATCAAGCTTACTGCGGGACTAGAGACTGAAAAGAATACATTTTTAGAATGACACGACAAGAAGATGAAAGTTTGGAGGAGTATCTAGAAATATTTCTTTACAATTTGAAAAAATCCAAACAACATTCTCTAAATCTCGATACCATCCATACAATATTTCTTAAGGGTATCAGAGATGAATATTTAGATATCATTAATGTGATGGGAAAATGAGATATCTCCAATCTACCATTTGATGAAATTGCTAAACTTTGTCATAAATACTCTAGGGGAAGAGACAAAAGTGGAAAGAGAGATATTACATCAAGATCTTTCAAATCTACATCAAGTGTAGTAACAAGAGAAAAAATAGGAAGTTTATGAGAAAATTTCAAAACAGATCTCTTAAGCACTTTGGGAACACAAGTAGATGTCTTAAAAGCTAAGAAGAAAAAGATAAAATATTAGCAATCTTTTTTCCAAAGTGTAGGCAAAAAAATCCATTTAGGGAATGTCCTTTGCAAGGTATACAAGTATGTGGAATTTGCACAGAGAATCATGCAACTGAAAACTACCCTAAATTAAAAGAGTTGCAAATGGAAGAATTGAAATGGGTAGATTCTATCTATTATATGGCACCAAGGAGACCTTGGCAACCAAGGATGCCTCAACAAAACCCCCAGAAATTTCAATATCCTTAGAATTCATGGAACACTCCAATTCCATGGCAGGCTTGGCCTCCACAACAATATTAAAACCAACCTACAAAAGGTTGGAGGGGATATGGTTATGGAAACCAGCCACCTCAGTAGATGTACACTCAATAATATCAATATCAAAAACCATACCCTCAAAAACCATACCCTTAATACCAAAAATTCCAGCAACATCATCCAATGCCATTTCAACCCCAAAATCATGCACGAATGCTAACTCAACCTCAGCTGCCTGCTAACCAACCACCTCCTATACCAACACAATTTCTAGCTCAGCTAGTATCTAATCCAAGTAACAAAGTGGATAAACCAACATACAACGTAGAAGAGGCAACATACTATCCTACATATTCCATTCTTCCCATACAAGATGCCCACTTAAGGTCTGGAAATGTGTTACATAAAGATTCTCCTCCAATAATAGATGAACAAACTGAACAAGGAGAACAAAGTCAACAATCTCAACCAGAACAACAAATTCAGAAGGGTAAATCTATTATGACTCAGACTCCACCATATCCAGAGAGATTAATACAATAGAAAATCCCAATATCTCCACCTAAATTTGATATTCTGGATGAATTGAAAAATACATATTTCAAAATTCCTTTGTTGTAGGAAATCAAAGATATTCCAATATATGCAAAAACAATAAAGGAGTTATGCATCAAGAAATCTGGTAGAAGAAAAAGAGATCCACCCACTATCCAGGTCATTGGAAGTTTAGCTAGTCTTAAGTCTACAAATACAACCATTGAAAAATATGTTAATCAAGGGATCCCTATGGTTACCATTTCGATCAAAATGTTTTCAGTGCCAAACACTTTAATAGACTGAGGAGCAGCTATAAATGTTATGACTACAAAAACTATCAAACATTTAAAACAACATTAGACCTACTACTACAGAACTTGTAGATAGATCTAAAGTTGTACAGAAGGAATATTGGAATATATCATTGTCTCACTGGATTCATGGGAGTATCCTGTAGACTTCCTCATTTTTCAACCAAAAACAAATTTAGGAGGCCATCCATTAATTTTAGGAAGACCATGGTTAGCCACTGCAGATGCCTTCATTGGATGCACGTCAGGAAGTATGATTATTTCCCATGGATATGGAAGAAAACATGTTACATTGTATCCTCCAACACAATCTCCTTCTTTATTATCATGGCTTGATGGATAAGAACAACAAGAACTTCAATATGTTCTTAGTATTAATCAAGTCTATAATTTTAGATAAGAGGATTACAATGATGATTTATTAGATCTTTTCATATCAGAACCAAATATTTCGGAGCAACTTAGAATAACACAATATGAAGCTGCAAGTCACCTTTTAAATCAGTGTTTCTAGGAAAACTGTACTATACAATCACTGCAAAATTCATTTGAAAGTATTTTTCCTGTTAAATCAATTACCAATTCAAAGAGTAAAATCATCGAGATCAGTCCTTGGAGAAATTTGAATATTGGTAATAACTTACAATCATCACAAGAACAAGAGGTAATAACACTGTTATAGAAATACTCAAAAGCTTTTGCCTGAGATTACAGAGATATGCAGGGGATTCATCCAAAGACATGTATCCACCACATTTACACTGATGATCAAATCAAACTTGTAAGGAAACCATAAAGAAGGATGAATCCTATGATGAAGGAAATAGTGAAAGAAGAATTGCAGAAACTGTTACAAGTTGGATTCATTTATCCTATTTCTGATAGTCAATGGGTTTCACCCTTGGTTTTGGTGCCTAAGAAAAATGGGAAGTGGAGAATTTGTGTATATTACAGAGATCTCAATAAGGCCACATTAAAATATCATTTCCCTTTACCATTTATTGATAAAGTACTAGATTCATTAGCTGGGAAGAAATTCTTTTCATTTCTTGATGGATTTAGTGGATACAATCAGGTAAAGATAACATTGGAAGATCAAGATAAAACAACATTTACTTTCCCATGGGGAACATATGCATATAATGTTTTGCCCTTTGGTTTATGTAATGCACTTGCTACTTTTCAGAGAGCATTCCTTGCAATATTTGCTGATCTGATACATGAGTGTGTAGAGGTCTACATGGATGATTTCATTGTGTATGGCGGAACATTTAATGATTATTTAAAAAATATTGAAAAAGTTTTGAAAATATGCATAGAGACAAATCTATCACTCAGTAATAAAAAATGCTTTATGATGTTAACTGAGGGAATAGTGTTGGGACACCATATTTCTTCTTCACGAATTAAGGCAGACCCAACAAAAAATCAAGTCATTGTGAATTTAATGCCACCCACAACACAAAAAGAAGTAAGAAGTTTCTTGGGTTATGCAGGCTAGTATAGGAGATTTATTGAAAATTTCAGTAAAATAGCTTTTCCTTTATTCAAGTTACTTGCAAAAGATGTGGAATTCCAATGGACAAATAATTGTCAAAATGCACTTGGGAAATTAAAAGAAAAATTGTGAGTTGCACCGATTATTCGAGGACCAAATTGGTCATTTCCATTTCATATATCAACTGATGCATCTGACACTGCTATAGGAGCATCACTTGGACATAAAGAGAATCAGTTTAATTATGCCATATACTTCATAAATAAAAAATTAACACCGGAAGAATTGAACTATATCGTTACAGAGAAAGAAATGTTAGCTGTAGTACATGCAATTAATAAATTTAGACATTACATAACAGGTTATCAAGTATTTATCCACACAGATCATTCAACCATATGATATTTAATGAAAAAAGCAATTACAAATGGCAGAATAACTAGATGGTTGTTATTGATGCAAGAATTTAACATCACTGTACAAGATCAACCAGGTAAGGATAATCAAGAAGCAGACTTTATATCAAGACTTCATTCACCTTGTGATCCAATCCAGTTTCAGATAATTTCCCAGATGAACATCTATTTGCGATAACTTTCAAAACTCCATGGTTTGCAGATATAGCCAACTATTTATCATCTGGAATCCTACCATCCCAATACACAAATAAATAGAAAAGAACGATAATTAGAGAAAGTGCTAGATATAGTTAGGTCAATGGTGACCTCTTTTATACTAGTTCTGATATGATAATACGAAAATGTATTAGAGAGGACGAGATTATAGATATTTTGAAAGCATGTCATGATGAGCCATGTGGTGGTCATTTTTCAGATAAGCAGACGAAACACAAAGTGCTCAAAATTGACTACCACTGGCCGACAAACTTCAAATACTCTAAGGCCTATGTAAAGAGATGTGACAACTACCAAATAATTGGAAGACGAATGGCATCAGATGAAATGACATTAAAGCCACAAGTACTAATAGAAACATTTGAGAAATGGGCTCTAGACTTCGTGGGACCAATCAACCTGCCACCAAATGGAAAGAATTACATCTTGGTATGTACATATTAGGTTACTAAGTGGGTGGAGGCAAAGACAGTGGCACAAGAAACATAAGATAAAAATTTTTCTTTTCTATTTGAAGAAATATTTCTAAGGTATGGAGTTCCATGATAGATTGTAACTGACCAAGGCACAAAATTCACATCGAATATTGTTCGAGTTCTTACAGAGAAGTACAATATCAAACATAGAAAATCAACTCTATACCATCCTCAAGCAAACAGACAAGTGGAGTCAACAAATAAAGTCCTGGAGAATATCATGACGAAGACTGTACAAATGAATAGAAATGGCTGGTAAGAGAAATTGAGAGATGCACTATGGGCATATAGGATAACATGGAAAAACACAACTGGGTTCAGTCCATATCAGTTGGTGTATGGAAAAGAAGTCCCGTTACCCATATAATTTCAAATACATACATTCAAGTTAACAACAAAGTTGGGAATGGAATTATCTGAGGCACAACAAAAAATAGTCATGGAATTAAATCAACTGGATGCATGAGATAAGACAACAAGTAGTAGAGCACACATATCTTGTGCAAAAATAAAAAATAAAATGGCATGATCGATTCATCAAGAATAAAGTGTTTCAAAAGGGATACTGGGCATTATTATTCGACTCCAAGTTTAAATATTTCAAGGAAAAGTTTACAACTCATTGGCCTGGGCCATATGAGATCAAATAAATCTTTGACAATGGAGTTGTAAAAATAAAAACAATTGACGAAGCATCTATTTCATTTGTGGTTAATGGACATAGGCTTAAAGTTTATAATAAGCCTATAAATAAAGAGGATTTTATGAAAATAATTTCAATAGATACTGATCTGGAACTAATGGAACAACATAGCAATATGCCTTCCATAACTCCAGAAGAATAAAAAATATAAAAAATATAAATAAAAATATAAAATATAAAAAATAATAAAATAGTTTGGTTGTGAAAATCCAGGAGATTGGTAGAATACAAACTCGAATTCATATCAAAAACCAACTTGTTTGGCCAATATGAATTCTATTTTTTTTTTTTTTACTTCAGTATGATTTTTGCAGATATATCCTCCAAGACATGCAAGACTTGAGGACAAGTCTTAACATCAGCAAGGGGGAAGCTTGTAATAAAACTATGTAAATAGTTAGAGTAGCTGAATTAAAGAAGGAACCTGAATTACAATGTACAAAGGGACTTGATACATCATTGGAAATACTATGCAGAAGGGACCTGATACATCATTGAAAATATTGTGCAGAAGGGACTTGAGATATCATTAAGAATATTATCCAGAAGGGACCTATATCATATGACAGAAGAAACTTGAAGCATTGTTGAAAATTATATGTTAGAAGGGACCTAAAATAACAAAATGTCAGAAGGGGCCTGAATTGCATCAATATTCAAGCCTAAAGAACATGTTATAAGGGACCTGAAACATCAAAATGTAAACTGCAGAAGGGACATGAACAACATCATCCTGAATCAATAATTAGATGCGAAAACATGAAGCATAAATATTTCTCTACATTTCTACATATCATAGAAGAGCCATCGTTATGATAATAAAGACAATGTCGACCATTATTTGACCGAAGGACATCATTGACATCAAACAATTTATGGGAATACAAGTACAGTAAGTGAAAATTTTGCTCTTAAAATTTTGATTTAAAAAAATATATTCTAGAGGTTGTTAAGACTAATTTAGTACTTGATATGCACATTTTACCTACATTTCATTACCTATATTTCACTACCTTTATTTCATTATATTCCTATCCATATTCATTATTCTACCCACTATAATCCTACCCATTTAACTATCATTCCATATGCCATATTCCATATACCATATTACATCAACCCTAATTTTCTTAAACACAAGGATAAAAAATGAAAGGCTCAATTATCAAACTCTTGTTGGACTTACGAAAAGAAACAAAGGTTAGTTTCATGTTAAAAATTTAATTTTCAAATATGACCATTCTATGGTCATTTTTTAAATTAAATTAAAAAAAATATACAAAGATCAAAACCTAAGCTACAAAATACAATATGAAAATATCATTTGAGGGCGCAATCATATGCATATATGATTAGAGCTAAGGTATATGGGCGGAAAATGCAATTATGATAAAAAAACAAAGTGAAAATGCAATAAGCTAACCTAAGTTAAAATGATGCGATGGAATTAATGGAGATATGATGCGTGGGAATGGAAAATCAATGATGCATTTCGATGGTATGATGCATTTTGATGGGAATAGAAGGCAGTCAAGAACATGGTTGGTCAGCATATGTCATGAATGAAAAATGAGAGATGGGCCGTGTAATAAGTAAAGCCAAGAATGTGGATGATGGAGGTATACACCGTGGAAGAAGTACATAAAGCAGGTCAGAAAGGTTAAGCCACGAATGCATCATAGTCAGAGGTCGGCGAATAAGAAACGATCAAAAAAATTTAAAAACACAGTGATTCAACATTCAAACAAACCCTGTGTAATTGGTAAGAGCCTCTACCATTTTTGAACCATAGACCTCCGTAAAACTGTGTTTTCTTCACCATCATAGCCATTGCAGGCTCAGTGAGGGAGTTGAATGTCGTGCAAACCATCGACACACATTTGAAATATCATGTGTAGAACGAATTGATGGAGAAAAATGTAGGAAGGTTGTGAAGGAACAGAGGAAATCAAGCACATAGAAACGAGCAAAAGATATAGCAACAAAAGAACAGAGAGATAAGAAGAGGAGAAGAGTTGACTGGGATATGAAACAAGAGATCTGGCAGTTGTGTCAATCAAACACACCACCAAACTGCAAAGATCTTGTGGAACAAGAAGGTAAGAGAAAAATCCCAGATTTTTCTCATTAAATGCAACGGATATTCAGATAAACAAATTTCGGGATTTTGTGTGAACACAAGTTGAAACTACGAGTTATAAATGAGTGCTTCCACCACTGTTTAAAATTATCATTGCCACATAACTTGTCACTGCCACCGATCACTTAACTCTGCCACCAATAAACACATATTTCTCATTGGTTTAATGAACAAATCCTTTGAAATATTAAGGGATATTTCTGATTGAAATGGCGTTGTCTAAACACAATAACTCAAGTTATCTCAAAGATATCACGAAAATCACTCCCAGATCAGGTAAATTCATAATTTCTTCATGTGAGGTTTTATGTGAAAACACAGTCTTTGATTTTGATTTTGATACATACAGAGAACAAAGTGTTGTTTTTAACACACAGTGGCATCATTTGTTTCATTTATGAATGGTGTGTATGGGAAAATTCATTTAATTTATGTACACAGTGAGAATTTTCGAAACAAAGAAGAGATTATTGATGAATTGTGGAAAAGGAAGAGATTGAATTATGGGTTAAGAAGCAATAAAAACATAGTCAAGATGTTTTTTTGGTATACAGATAGAAATGTTTATGGATTTTGAAAACACAGTGAACCCATTTTCATGAGATTTTTGATGAATGTTGACATAGATACAGTGAGCCATTCTTTGAATTTTTTTTTGAACACAAAGAGCTTAGGACATTTCATATTGAATGCATGATGATTTTTTCTTAAGAGGGGAGGATTTTTGTGTGAATTTGAAGAACAAAAATACACTGTGGTATAATTTTTTTTTATCTCTTTTACATAGTCAACTCGGAGACAGAAAATTATACATCAGGGACAGAGGAGTTTTTAAATTTTTTTTTGATGAAACAAAGGATAGAATAAGAAGAATAGATTAATAAAAACATGTTTTTTATGTTTTTATAATATTTCTACATCAAAAGTTTGTGTTTGTAGAAGTAGTGAGTTCATTTTTTTCAAGAAAACAAAGGTTGAAGAGGATTGGTTTCACTTCTTTGTCAAGGGCATCAAAAAGAGGCAAGCCTTACCACCATAATGCATATGTCAACAAATATCTAGTGCATAAATTTTTATTTTTCAAAATGATAACGATGATAGTGGAAGGATATATTAATTTGCTTTCAAAACACATGGCAACAACGATATAACCAAAAGACTTCCACATTGGGAGAAAGACACAATAGAAATTTTTTACCAAGCTGGTCTAATAGGTTTCCTTCAGAAGTTTAATGGGCATAATGACAACATTACAAGGGAGTTCATAAATAATTACACATAGGAGAAAAATATGGTGGGAAACTTAGTCATCCCATTAAATCTAGAGTTAATTTATCAAGCCTTAGATTTTCTATTATGAGGAGAACAATATAACAAGGGTTTGCATTTTAAAGATAACGGATGGACCTTCTTTGTAGAGAAAAATACAAAGGGATCATTTGACAAAAATAAGGGGATTCCAAGATAATGGTTTAATGAGCCTTGGGCAAAGTTAGTTTTGATCATTCAGAAATTATTCACATGTGATAGTAGGCACAATGTAGTGCACCTATATCATATTAGATTGCTTCAGCGCATCAAAGGAGATATGAAAATTAATTTGCCATACTTTTTCTCTAAAAATTTGATCAAAATGATAGAAAATGTGAAGAGTGAAACCAAACCCAAATAGGCACAAATCCACCATCAAGGAATCATCACAATTCTTGTTGAGTATTAGTTGAGAACCAAGGGTGTGATGTGAAGAGAGTTCCTAACTCAACATCAGTTTGCAGAACAAACCATAGAAGAAAAATTCAAACTAGTTCAGGAAACAAAGAGTATAATGAATTCACCCCTTTATCCAAGAACAAGGTCAAAAAAGCAACGAGATACAATCATGATTGCAAGAGAGGCATCCTTCATGTCCATTCCTAGGAGACAAAGAAGAAAGATTCCAACAGACATAAGTAGCAAAGAAAAATAACCTAAGGTAAAAATTGTTGAGACATCTCCTATAACAAAACAAGTTGATGAAATTATTGAAAGATTGTAGAAGGAGGTCTATGAAAAAACATTAGAAAGCACCTCATATTTTGATAATGAGGAGATTGAAGCCACTTCATTTTATAAAGGCACCAAAGAAGAAGAAAAGGAGAAAAACCTTAGCAAAATAAAAGAATTGATTGATCAATTGGAGGTGAGCGGGATATTGGAGAGGCATTTGAAGAGAGAAAATAACACATACAAGAAAAACAATGAAAAGTTGATCAAGGAGAATGATAAACTGAATGAGGAAGTGGGAAAATTGAAAACAAAGAACAATCTTCTTTTCATGCAAGCATTCAGATGGCTCAAAGAGAAACACTCATGGAAGATCAAGTATGAAAAACAGAGAGTCAAGGCTTCAATATACAAAGAGGAACAATATAAAGTTATAGATTCTCTTTTTCAAGCAACACAACAGGAAGCATCTGGATTAGGTACAGTATCTACATCAAAACTCAGAAGGTCCAAGAGGAAGAGGCAAGAATGATGACATGCTATTACATCAGCGCGGGGGAGATGTTGGCCCTCGTTTTTTATCCAATTTTGTTTAAGTAAATGCACTTTATTATCATGACATCCATCCACATACCATCATATTCACTCTATTTTTTCCAATTAATGCATATCCAGGTATAAAAATTAAGTTTTGCATTTTTTAGAAGTTTTTATACAAAATGAATTTTAAGTGCATTTTTGGAACAGAACATAAATTCCCGTAATGGCTTCATTGATGTCATACTTGCAGGACACTTGGCCTCGAGCGAGATACATTTCTAGAAAGCTTGGGAACTGTTAGTGTCAATTTTGTCATACTGCCATCAGTGATCAAATTTTCTCTTTTGCATTTGCATAGTAGGAGTCCCATACCATAAATTTTCACCATTCCATTAGGTCATGGATTCATTGATGGTAGTGGTTTTTCATGAGCTGATTTCCCTCTCTATGGTCTTCAGTCATGATTCACTTTACTCTCCAATTCATGTTATTAGGTCATAGGGTAGTCTCATTAGGTTCTAGGGTCTCATCATGGTCAAATTAATGAGTCAAGTGTCAATAAATATCAGTAAAGTCATGAGGAGGTCAAATAAACTCAAAGGCATACTATCTGGAAAAATCAAAGTGTTGTTTTACTAAGCTTGATGTAATTTTCACCTTAAAACATGTTTTTAGGCAAAAGCATGGCACTTTTCTTTCATTATTATTTATTATGTAATTCTATGTCTTCATATGTAATAAGTTGAACTTCAGAAGCTACTATCTCCACAGAGCCACCACCCTGCCTTTCAGAGGTGTTTTCCACAGCATTTTCAGTGTAAAACCATCTTCTAAGTATGTCCATTGGAAAGATCCCAGAAAGAGCTTTCCAACGATATATTATACTCTTAAAACTGACTCCTCGATTGAAAAATATGCCTAAGTGAGCAACAATCCCCAATAGCCTAACCTTACCCCTTTTCTCATTTGTCCCTTAGACTTTATTTCATATAATTTTAAATTTTTTCATTATAAAACCCTTTCCCTCCGACCCGATTGCATCCCTTTTCTCCCGATCCGATCGCACCCTTTTCCCTCGATCCAATCGCACCATTAAAATCGCATACTTCTGATTGACAATTCCCCAATCACAAATCTCCGATGCGATTGACCCCGCCCCGATCACATCTGGACTGTTGATCTTCTTAGCGATACGAAATCCCACATCCGATCGCAATCTCTTGATCGCATCGCAACTTTGCAGCGCTCCTGAATTTGTTCCCGCTCCTGTGATTTCTTTCGATGCGATTGAATCCCGCAGATCGCATCTCCACCGTCGATCCGCCCTTTTGATCGAACGGCTCACAAGCCATCGCACCATCACAATCAACATTTCCCGCAGCATTTCTCCCACTCCACTCCTCCGCCGATTTGCGATTTTCGATTACCCTTGGGTCCCACCTTAAATACCTTCCGCCTTTTTAATGAAAAATGGTTTTTCCCTTTGTAAAATGCGGAAAACTCATTTTTATTTGTTTTAAAGGGATTTTTCATTTACACCATCGGACATCGCTTTCCCTCGCTTATCCCTGCACCTCTATTGTGTTACTCCATCGCACCCGCTTCCATCGCATCGCAAGTTATCAATACGATGGTGCCCATTCCTCTTCCGTTGCGATTGCGATTTTCCCTGAGACTCCCCATATACACTATCACATCGCAGTTTCCAATCGCATTGTCCCAGTACACCTTCCCCCCTTTCCGATTGCGATTTGCGATTGCAACTCGGTCCCACCATCCTTTCCTTTTCTCTTTTTCACCCAAAAGGGAATTTTCTTCATTAAATGGAAAAATTTCAGTATTATTGGTTTCAAAGGGCATTTGTCGGCATAAAGGGATTTTCAACAAAAGAAAAGAAATAGTCAAGGCCGAGAGCTAAATATAAACACAGAGATCATTACAGCACGACAGTAACGATAAAAAGGAGAAATGGCTCCAAATTTGTCTTTCTTCTCCTCTGTTTGAGCAACTGCAAATTCTCCAGATGGTCAAAAAGTATTGTTTCTCCTTCTTTTCAGGAGCAGATTGTTGGTATTTTCCTATATTCAAATTTCGGTTCCTGAGCTGGTGAAACAACTCCTTCTTCTGTGGACCTACTCCCCTCAATTTCTGTCTATTTAATGTAACTTTTGAGTCATTTTTAAGGGGGGAATAAAGTGTGGAATAAGTTGGAAATCACTGAGGATGCTCTGCGCTCCATTTATAACAGTTTGGCAAGGAATTAATAAAGAAATGCAGCACTGATTTGTGGGACCCTGTGGTATGGATTTTAGCACTGTTCTTTCCTTTGTGTTCATCTGTTAATTGTTATGTTTTCCATTCATTCATTCATATTTTTGGTTGAATGTTTTCAAGATAGATACGTAGAATCCATTGTATAATGCTCTGCCTTGGGAAATCATTCAATACTCTATATTTTCTGCTATTTGAAAAGGATCAATCTCCTATGCCCTTTTCAGCTCCTCACCAGTCTCACACATTCCATCATTATTTAAACTGAATTGTTAAAATCCCTGCCTACCTTGCCCCGCGAAATACCCTGTATCTCTGATTTATTTCCCCAGTTTCAAACTGCCCAACCCCATCTGTTCCATACAACCCTCAGATTTATAAAAAAATTCAAATTATTATACCTAGCCTAAAATCAGTTTGCAGTTATAATTCATTGAATATTTTTTAGGGAGAGAGCCCTCTCTTGACCTTGTAGGGCTAGCTACAAGGCTCAGCGTGGTTTGAGGTTACCCTGATTTGCCTTCTTTCAGCCTTAGGTTCAAATTAGGTGCTAACAGGAACTAATATTGGATGTACACCTATTTGTTTGGTCAAACCGAGCTTAAACATGCTCGGTCAAAGGAGGTCAAACAAAACGTGTTTTTATGGAAATCCGTAGGAAATACGTCAAATTTAGTATTTTATGGGATTTTCCATATTTTGAGAGATTATATGGATGAGATTGACCTAAATAGATAGGATAAGGATAGCCATGGCTGTAGCAGACATTTTATATGAGTTTGTTTCATATTTTCTCTATTTAAGCCTAAGATATTGAAGGCATTCATATGTAGAATTTGTATAACTTAGTTTTGATATTTCTGAAAATTTGGGAGCTAATTGAAGGACCCGCTATATTTCCTTTTCTGCTGTTCTATATGGTGAATTATTGACTGATTTTCAGTAGCTGAAAGTACTCACAGTGTGCGAGGCAAGGGTGGAGGGTCCCCACACTGAACTAAGTGCAATTTCTGGTTAATTTAGTTGCAATTTCCTGAACTAGTTTTGTTTTATGCTTAATATGTTAATTAGATGTATGATGATGTGTTATTATTGCTGATGAATATAATTCTAATTTATATTCTTCATATGAATGGGCAACCCAATGTTTAAGTTAAACATTCCTTCTATCTGATCATGAACTAGAACTAGAATTCCTCTTTCCTGCTTTTAAATGATTTTCTGAAGTTCCTGTTTTCTAACAATGGCATTAATGATGAATGAATCTGTAATGAAGGAAAAACATGATCTCCTTATTTAGGAGCCTCTTCAGTTATTCTTTCATGCATCTTGATAGATTGTTCATTAGTGGTTTTTGGTTTATGATTCATGAAGTACTTTTGTAGAGAAGGACAAACAAGTTCTCCTAAGTTAGGAGCTTCTTCTGCTTCCTATTACATAATTTAATTAGAAATTATTTAGTTAATATTTATATTTGTAATATGAATTTACTTTATTATTAACAATTCATCTTCTAAACTTGAATATAGCTGAAACCCATATATCTTGGAGATGCTTCTAAGTTCTACAAGCCCGGATTGATAATAAAATACTTGTGTTACTTTACCCAGTAAACAACCCAACACCCATCCCTATAAAAATATTACATTTCACTTGGCTTTCATGGAGAAATAACATACTCACCTAGGAAAACCTCTTGAAGAGAGGATACCAGAGACTGGGTCAGTGTTCATTTTGTTTGTTAGATACTGAAACTGTTAGCCATCTTTTTCTTTCCTGCCCTTAGATTAGGACAATATGGATTTTATTTACACAGTTCTCCCAAAACTCGGACTAGCTTTCACAAAATTTAGAAAAATGCATAATGATGTGGGATAAAGGTACTCCGAGATACTAGACATTACGTTCTTACTTTTTCTAGGAGGTGTGGATGGCTAGGAACTGGGATGGCTAGGAACCGTTTCTTTTTTGATGTAAGACCGATCATATACAATCTGATTTGCTGCAGAATCAACTCATGGTTTGTAAACACTTCAAGCTCGATTGATAATTTAAAATATCTATCTCATCGACATCTTCCCCCTTCGATCACCTTTCCTGCAGGGTTTTTGATGGTGCAGAACAACATGGACACTGTGGATGTGACTCTTGGATCAAAATAGACAATAGACAACATTATAAATTGCATTGGAATGGTGGACTTGGTACCAACACAAAGGAAAAAACTATGGCTCTATGGGGTTTGATATGGTTTACCAACAATCCACTAGTAAATAATTTACATATTTATTGTGATTCACAAACAATCATTGATGGGATTAATTGTTTTAGTGGGTTTGAACCACCACGTCTGCCGGGATGGATAAAACACATAAAAAACCTCCTTGACAATATGCAAAGCACAACAATACAACACATCTACCGGGAGGATAACATGATGGCAGACTCTCTCTCAAAAGTGGGCCTAAATGGTCAATATAGGTCCATTCAGTACCAGTACTTTGAAAGCAGCCTACAACAGGATGCGGCCTCCATACAACTCCCTTGAATCTCCAGCTACAGTGATATGGATCTATCAAATATGTTTTTTTTAGAACTTTCTTTCTGTTTATATTTGTTTGAACTAATATGTATCTTCCTACATATTTCTCCTCACATACTGAACATAAATAAGTTCTTGGGATGCACAAAGATGGAATGTTGAAACAAGCTGAAGATACAAGATTTATGTTTTATTTTCCTTTATATTTGTGCCTATGTTACATGAAGTGTAGTGAATATTGTAAATATAGTGTTATATTTTTATTTATTTTGTGCCCATCTTTGAATATATGGTCCATGATGTACTATGTATTGGTTTTGATTAATACAAAACACAATGTTTTTTTCATCTAAAAAAAAGTCCACTCGATCAACTTTCTATGCTACTTACTTTGTGGAGAATTCAAGTTAAATGACTTCCCCTGATTTAGAGGGGACATTCCCCACCGAATCATCCCCCACGACCTTCAGCTACATCGAATCTTCTATGACAATGAAATCTGGTTTGAGAACCCATTACCAATGAGTCATAATTGCTAACTTTATTTGTTACGAGTGTCAGTAAGAGGAATTTCATTATGTTCAATTTGTGCGTATCGCCCCAACACAACAAACTTCTACACAATTCGTGGTGGTCCCTACAAATCATATATGAAGAAGTTCATTATGTAGCTCTACACAATGAATTTTTGCACAATGAACATAATATTATATGTGTCATAGTGCATTTACTTTGTATATATTAGGTTCAAATTTTACAGGTTTTTGTCAAAATGTTAGCCATAAAATATTTAATTAGATGGTAAACCACTTTTTAAATGCTGAAGTTTTATGACTAAGATTTCAAATAATTTTAGAAAAAATCCAATTCACAACACATCTAAGAATTATAATTGATGTTTTAGCCTCAATTTTTACATATTTTTGTCAAAATCTTAGCCATAAAATATTTAATTCGAGGGTAAAAATGTTTAAGTTTTATGACTAAGGTTTAAAATAATTTTAAACAAATTTCAATGCATAATGCATTTAGGAACTATAATTTAGCTGCAATATATTTATGCCAAAGGATTTAAAAACATTCCCATTAAGCATGATAAATTTGAATGAAATTTCAATAAATTCCAATTTGATGTGAATTTAAAAATTAAAATTTGGTTGCATGAGATAGCCAAAAATATTTGAAAAGCTCTCCAATTGAAAATTTGGAAATCAAAATATTTTACCAATTAAAATGTATTTAAAAATATTTAAATAATTTTTCAAATTTCTATGTGTTTCGCTATTGTACACAATGGTTCATAAACATGGAAAATTTCAGCAAAATTTTATCAAACACGACAGTAATAAAGTATTAATTTTTTTACAGGATGAGTAGTGTGTGGAGCTTTACTTGTGCAGAGCTTTATGCACAAGCTAATATCTACACAAGTTATCGATGGCATTTATTGAACAAAGAAGAAACAAATGACAAGTTACTTTGATCCCACTCAGACACGTACATAGGTTGGGGTTTGATAGATAAATACTGAGTCTTTGTGTAGCCTATGTAGTAGTCCCTATTCTCATATTACTTGATTTCTAAGAGAAGCGAGGATTGTGGAAACGAAGACTATCATTTTTAAATTGTGAGAGTTAACTTGATTTCTGAATCTAATTATGGAAGTGAAGAGTGCACATTATGGAATCTAGAGAGAAATTGATGCACATTGTATACCCAACAACTGGATTATTATAACTTATGCTTTGGATTCTCTGTTGGTTGAAACAACACAAACCCAAATAAAATATGTTTTTCATTATTTCTTTGTTTGATCCTATAGTATCCCTTACACGATATTTATTTAGACGGGTCAGATCTCCTTGTTCTTTCCCTAATGAGATATCCAAGTTGTGGATATATTTCAAGTAGATGGAGAACATATTATTCATGTCCCCTATCCTATCGTCTTGCAACTGCTCTATATTCACCACCCTTTTAAGGGTATCTTCTATCGCTCTTAATATATGCTCAATAACCTTCAATTGGAGCTGGTTCTCCATTTGCATCCCGGTTCTATCCGCAACCGCCTCCTCCTGCAACTTCCCCACTAAGGTTTTGACATGCCATGTCGTCTCCAATTTTTTGTGATACATCATCATCTGTGTTTGGGAATTTACAGTGTCTATAATCCAGTCAATTTATTCTTCACTTTGGCCACCCAGGACAACCCTACATAGATTCCTAACCTCATTCTCCTAGATTTCCACGATTTCATTCCCTTTTTTCGGGACAATTGCTTGATAATTTGTTGCAACCTCTCTTATTGAATCCTCCATCCTTGTCCTCTTAATAGTATTTGAACCCTAAGCATTCGTGCCGGGGCTACCCCTCAGCCTACCCCCAAAATTACGTCACGTAGCCATTACAATGTCAGGAGCCTTAATTGTCAAAATAAAATACTCCCACTCGCCATAACACCACCTTATAGCCTTCAACCTTATCTTTATAAGGTCTACACGCCTTCCATTCTCTTCATATAAAGGAAACATCCAAAAAAATCATACTGCCTCCTCCTTTGAGCACCTTACTTATATATTTTTGGAAACATCAGAATACCAACGATGTTACTATACAAATGTGCAAGTCTAGGGAATCTTCCTTCTCATTCACCCCTTGAATTGGTCTTTGAAAAATCATTATTATCATGGTCCTGTTCCAGTAAAAATCCCCTCCGGGCTTCGTATTTTTCCACTCCTCGTGCCACCCTTTGAAATTTTGACGAACGATCATTTGAATCCAAATTCCTCTCCCTCCCATCATCAGTTTTCACCTCCTTCATATGTTGTAAACACTTACCGCTTCACTCTTCCCTAAGAGTTGCTACCTGTCTTACCATAAAAAAATTATTCATTCATATCGCCAGGTGGTTCTCTACCCTAATCTGGGCCCACCCCTTGTCTGTCTCCCCCCCTTCCTGACGTGGAGTAATCTTGCTCTGCTACTGTTCGACAATATTCCTTTAGATGTCCCTCCAACATGTCCTCCCAAGCCTCCATCGTTAAGCGATCTAGCACTCCCCACCATTTCATTTTCCATTGTTTTTGCGAATGCGTTTGCTAAGCGATGAACCAAAGTGAACTCCATGGTTTGCATCCCCTCTATGTTCCTCTATATCCATTGGATTAACTGAGTGAGGTTCCAATTCTTCATGATTTTTCTCAGTTGTGCACCACATTGCAACCGTCGCACTTCTTAAATAACTAATGCAAAATCCCCTTTGACTATCACATTCACCATTCCTTCCTAGCGCAACGTTTTCAGCCCATGCTTAAGGGCCTGGAATTCTTCTACATTTTTCAAAGCCCGTCCCATATTTATTAAGTATAGTCTTAAAATTTTACCTATCCAGTACCTAATGATCCCTCCATCCCTTGGCTTTCTTGGGTTCCATTTATATCCCTTGTCAAAATTTAGCTTGAGGAAAGCTTCCCAGGGAGCCATCCACATTGCAGAACCAAGTTGTGTGTGGCACTCTATGGGTATGTGGTTTAGACTTCTCAAGTAATGTGTGTCAAAATTTTTGATAATGATTTCTTCCTTAGGGGAGGGTTGTTCCTATGAGGTTTGAATACATCTTCTAATAACTATCTCCTTGAACTGACTGTGAATTTCCTCCATCAGGTTTGCAACTGGGAGCTTCTTGTCACAAAATATGCTGTGATTGCGTTCCTTCTAGACAGACCAGAGTATCAATCCCGAAATTAAATTCCAAGTCATATTCATCACTTCATTTTTAGTATACTACAACCACCATTTTTTTATGGTTTCTTGTATAATTTCCTTGCTTTTATCGGTTTGTCTAAAGATGAGGGTCAACCACTACCATAGGGATTCAGTATAGCTACAGGTGTTCAAAAGGTGATTAAGGATTTCTTCTGCATTTTCTTAGAGGCAACACTAAGATGCACCAGTAATTCCTCGCTTTGCTAAATTTTCCCGGGTTAGAACCTTCCTGTCCAAAATCAACATAATAAAAATTTTAATTTTCGGCCAATGTGGGGCCAATTAGACTTTTCTCCATGATGGGTCACTATATTCGTTATGTCCTGATTTGAGGTATACCTTAGATTCCTTAAGGTTGAACTCCCACCCCCTCTTTTTGTCCCCATTGAAGTTGATCATGGTCGTTGTTCATCAGGATTCTTCTTTTGTTTAGTTCCTCTGTGATATCCTGGATTGTTGAATCACTCAAGTCTATCTATTGCAATATGTTTAGGTTCCATCATCTCCATTTGTTATTCTCTAGTCCTTGTGCCCAAAATTGGTGGACTTCCTTGTATCCCTATCTCTCCGTGGTTAATTTTAGGTGCTACCATTCCTGTATGTATAATTTTGGTTGTTGTTTCCGTGCATCCTCCCAGAATAAAGATTCCTTTCCATTTATTATTTCCCAGAAAAAATGTTGTTTTATGATTTCTCTATTATTCCAAGCCAAGTTCCATATAGCCGACCCCTAAATTTAACTGTATATCCTAACCAGGTCTTTTGTTTGGAAATTAGGGGCATATTTCTCTTTCCACATTTTTTCTCATGAGTCTTCCCTCTTTTAAACCAATTCCACCACAATTTGGCTCCATTTGCTCTATTTGTTATCTCTAGGTATTGGAACCCTAGACCTCCTGCATTTTTTGATTTACAGACCATGTTCCAAACCACCTATTGGAACGGGGCTCCCTAAGCTGCGTTTTTTATATAATTTTGTAATAGTTTGTCTTGCGTAGGGGTTTTGGGGCGGCTCAAAGCCCCCAATATTTATAATTGGTTAAAGGGTAAACCTAGGGTATGCAAACCACAGTTTACAGACCATCGGTAGCAAAGGCTATGATGATATAAATAGATAGATAGTTGGGTCTAGTAAGTAAGAAGAAGTAAGATTGATTCTACGTGCGACTTGTTGAGATCTATTGGGGTTTTTTTGGGTAAGGAATCTTGCTGGCTATGTGTGCGGGTTGGGTTTTGGGTTGTAATTGGGTTTTTGGATACTAATGAATGCGAAATATATTTGAAGTATCTTATGATATCTGGATTGATCATGTTTATTACTGAAGTGAATCTATGTTATTGATTTAAGCTGCGATTATAAAGTTCTGTGATAGTAATTGATAATGTGCACATGGATGCGAATGTATTGATTAGATCTGTTAATGAAAGTAGCTTTGTTATGGTTACATGCTGATTATACTATTAAAATCCTGATAATAGACTCATTATGTGCGAACCTGATAGTTCAACAAAGATCTGCATTAATTAATTACTCTCTCCTAGGGTGCGGAAACCTAGTTCGAGCACCCTCCCATACTACTTCGGGTGAGACCTTGGCCTGCGAAATTAGGTCATTACTGAAAGGGCCAGTAGTATAGGGGTTTGTTGGAAAAACATAACCTCTAAATATGGGTCAGGACCCCTCGAGCCAACAAATGGTTCCGTTGCCGGGACCGGGAGCATTTTGAGAGAGAGATTGGGTAATGCCACAAGGCCGTTAGAGACCTGAGAAACTGGAACTTGAAGACTAGTTCGAAAGACGGATTCGGGAATTTTCTGTAAAGGAGAATCGCAGCACAAAGTTGACAACTGAGAAGTGGAAAAAAATATATATTTTCACCGAAGTATATGAAATTTTCTTTGTAACTTTTGCGCATGAGCTCCAGGAGTGGTTAGGAAGGCTCGTAGAATTCCAGACGTGTTGGAAGGATGATCAGGTTACACAGTGGATGCCGAAATTGATTCAACAGTTGGAGAAGTCTGACAACACGATCACCCGTACGTTAGATCATTGGGTGGATAGGGTGCTGGGAGGGTTTGTAACAGAATTCACAGTCGATCAGTTCGTATCCTATTCTGAGGTAGAGCAAAGGTTCTTCAAAGGTTTCTGAGGTAAGTTCTTGTGAAAATTGCCATTTTTAAATTAAAATATTACTGTGCCAAAAGGGCATTTTGTGCAGCCACACCGAATGAATGACCTCTGATTAGAGCGAGAGTACAATACGAAGTGGGAAGTACTACCAAACCAACTGAGAAGGGGATATATCCATCTACAGTCTAGTAAGAGAGTCGGTTGCGCACGCAGGAAATAGTCCTCCAGCCACACCACCTTCAAGTCAGCCTAAGGGCAAGAACTCCCCCACACCTTCACCACCACCAGAAGAAGATATGGCCACACACATGAAGCTACCCACCTTCAAGGGTGTAGGAGATGAAGATATGGACCGATTTTGGTTTGTAGCAGAATCAATATGGACTGCGCAGAATGTGGCTAGTGATGCTGTAAAGAGAGCACAACTATCCCTCGCCTTTGAAGGAAGGGCCCTGGACTGGTATATTTGGTACGTAGGCCAGCATGTGGACCCGTATATTCAAGATATTAAGAATGCTTTAAAACAACAGTTCCGGAAGCCTAAATCCTACTCGCAGCTAGTAACTGACTTGAAATATTTTAGATAGGGACCCACTGAGTCTGTATGGGAGGCAGATCAGCGGTTAAAGAAGGTTATCAGAGATGGGGAATTTTAGTATGATGATAGACAACACAAGGAATGGTCCATGGCCATGCTACTACCTCACCTGCACAGACCTATGGGTCAGCAAGCAATTGAGACGCATGAGAAAGCCTTAGAGATTTCTATGAAGCTAGAAGTTGTGCCAAGAGACGATGCCCAGTTTAGGGTGCAGAAGATCCAGGGAAAGATGGAGGCAATGCACCTCAAAATCTACAATCTGCAGAAATAACAAGGAAAAGAAGCTAGCCCAAACGTATGGTTCATAAGATGTAGGGTGTCTGGCCACACCAAGGATCAGTGCCCTCTGATGGTGGACTACATGCATGCTGGGGGGCCCAGCCCATTGCGTCTTAAAGAGGCCGCAGGACCATTGCGGATTGTCGCATAGCTAGAATATTTGATACCAGCCACTGCCCCCATCTCGGTGCTTATGTTCAAGAATTGAAGCAAAAATGGTGCCAATTATGCTCATTTGTGGGACATGACGAACATAACTATTGGACCTATGACTTAATGATAGACTGATGAAACATATACACGGTGCATGCTGACCCTTCTTCACCACTATCTCCCTCAGGCAGAGGAGGCTCCCCAACAAGAGGCAGGGAAGGGGGAAGGGGTGGAGGTGCAGGGAAGGGGAAGAGGGAAATTGATTTGTTACAACTGTGGAAAAATAGGGCACTTCGCAAGGGACTGTCCAAACCCTGCACAAAAATCTTACCGATATTGTAGACAATTGGATCAAGTGATTGAATACTGTCCAGTCCTAATAGAAAAAATGTAGGAAAAATAATAGACACCAACGCATAATGTGTAGAGAGTTAAGGTGGATTCGCGAGATAAAGGACCAAGTATTAATGTCATAATGCGCAGCGGCATGGATACTAGAGGAGCTGAGGAGAAAGTCGTGGCTGAACCCCTTATCCGAAAAGCTGCTATCAAATATGAAAGCTTGGACCTACAGAAGGAGAAAGAAACCTTTATCACAGCTCGCAAAGACTTTACCAAGGATGAGGCATCTACTTCCAAGGCTCCAGCAAACCTAAGAGTGGAAGACGAAGTTAAACCATTCCTACTAGCATGTATGAAGCTGCTACGCAACCAGAAGGCAGTAGAAAATCTTCAAACACTGATAGAAAACTGCGCAGAAAGAACTGACCCTCCTACAGAGGCTAGAGATTTTCACAAACTATACAAGCACAAGAAGCACACTGGGCAGGAAATGCAGCTAACAACGCAGATTGGAAACTATGAAATGGACAAGGTCATCCTGAATTTGGGATCAGATGCAAACATCCTGCCCAAGCAAACATGGCAGTGGATGGGAGAACCTAAGCTAGAATGGTCTACTATACAACTGCACATGGCTAACCAAAAAAAAATCATACCTTGGGGAGGTTGTCAAAGATTATGGTAGATATCGCAAGAGTTAAGGTACGCACAAATTTTGAAGTAATTCAGATTGTGGAAGATACAGACCCTATCCTGCACTCTTGGGACTGGATTGGGTAATAGACATGGGAGGCATTATCAACTTAAAGAAAGGGAGCATGGTTTTTGAGAATGAGGGTACGAGAGTGATAGTCCCTCTAGACCTTGTGGAAGGAAAGTGGTATACAAAACTGGTGTGCGAAGAAATGATGTGGATCACATTTATAAACTAACTGCCTGGGACGAGGATTGGATTAATCCTACATATGATGGTGTGATTTTCTGGGGGAAAGACAGTGAATTCCTCTCTGACTCCGATGGGGGGATAGAAATTTGGCAGAATCAATTACATGACATATCTGCACTGCGATGTCTTAGGATCACGAAGAGCTTCTAGTGTATCTCTTCAGAGGTAAGAAAACTGCCCTACTTTGATGGTTCTGGTAGTATTAGGGATTTTTTGTGAACAGTTGGAGCTGAAGTCCCAAGGGAGCGAAGAATGTGGGCACTTAACCTAGCCATGCGTGCAACCCTTGCACGGTGGTGGGAAACTCATAAGGGGACGTTCCAGGATTGGGAGGAATTCAGCGAAATGATGATTCTACGGTTCGAAACTCAGGTTCACCTATGCGTGGAGGCTTTTCTTGGCCAAGGAGATCTGCACATGCACGTGGACGCATGGACAGAGGTATGGTGTGAAAGGACCATGGATGAATGGGTCCACCTGTTTATCCATGCCTTGGGGCCAATTCCCACTGCATGGTATCTTGATGCAGAGCTACACCAGCACACCTGCCAATGGGAGACCATGCGAGATGATTTTGTGGGGATGTTCGGGTTGATAGGCAGAACTGAGGCATTGGATGAAGCTTTACAAGACATTGATGACTCGGTATTTTTTGAATCGCGCCCTTGTATGGAGTATGGGGCACAAGCTTGGGATACGCAGATGCAGGATACTGTCAACTACCGCAATCTATCAATGGAGGAATGAGATGAAGACCTGCGAAATATCATTATCCCAGAATCAGAGGGAGAGCACGTAGTTTCTGGACCCTTGCTGTGGATTGTTGATGTGACCAAGCCTCTTAAGCTAAGGGAAGTTAACATTGGAACATAAGAGCAACCTAAGCTAGCTGAAAGTGGGGACTACTAGGATGATGATACACTTTGGAAAGTCACATAACTCCTCATGGAGTAACAAGACCTATTTCCTACAAAATTCTTGGAACTCAAAGGGATTACAAGGGACCTAGGGGTCATGTGCATCACTTTAAAACCAGATGTGCGCCCTATTAAGCAGCAACCTTATCGATTGAACCCCAAGTATAAGTAGAAATTCAGGGAAGAACTTGAAAAAATGATAGCTGCAGGTATCATCGAACTAGTAGAAAAGTCAGATTGGGTAAGCCCTATGGTGGTCCAGGAGAAAAATACCAAAGGAGAAATAAGAATATATGTTGACCTGTGCAAATTAAACGATGCTTGCATTCATGACCCCTTCCCTATGCCATTCTCTAACAAAATTCTCGATAGTGTGGGAGGGCAGGGAGCATACTCGTTCACTGACGGGTTCTCGGGCTACCATCAGATCAGGATCGCACCTGAAGATCATAGAAAAACTACGTTCACCACTGAATGGGGATCCTTCTAGTACACTGTTATGTTGTTTGGGCTCAAGAATGCCCCTGCCACCTTTTCGCGGGTGGTGGTCGCAGTATTCAAGGAGTTCATCTAAAAGTTCTCGGAGGTGTATTTTGATGATTGGACAGTATTTGTTTTGGTAAAGAATCACGTCTTGAACCTGCACATGATGTTGGATGCCTGTAGGAAGCACCATATTTCCTTGAATATTAAGAAGTGCATATTTTGCGTACATTTCGGGATCTTATTAGGCTACATAGTCTGTTAGCAGGGACTAATGGTTGACCCCACCAAAGTAGTAGTTATCATCAACTTAGTAGTCCCTACAACTGAGAAACATCTGCGCTCCATTCTCAGCCACACAGGGTACTGCATAAAGTTTATTCAAGGGTATGCACTGATCACGGCACCCATGGAAAAACTACTGAAGAAGGATGTATCATTTTTTGGGACGACGAGTGTCATAAAAGCTTTGATCTACTCAAGGAAAAGACGATCTCTACACCTATCCTCATATATGCTGACTGGGCGAAGGTTTTCCATGTCCATGTCGATGCATCAGGGATCGCCCTGGGAGCTGTCCTTACGCAGCTTGGGGAAGGGGACATTGACCACCCTGTTGAATTTGCTAGTAGAAAACTCTCTAGTGCGGAGCGTAACTACTCCACTACTGAGCGCGAGGGGCTGGCCATGGTATATGCCATGCAGAAATACCGACATTATCTATTAGGAGGGAACTTCAAGATGTTCACGGACCACTCAACTTTGAAGTACCTAGTGAATAAGCCTGTGTTGAGGGGGGGGGATTTGCCGATGGCTACTGCTATTTCAAGAGTATGACTTTGAGATCATCGTGAAGCTGGGGAAACTGAATTCTGGGCCAGACCACTTATCCCAAATCGAGAGTGGTGAAGAACCGACCAACCTAGAATAAGGACTGCCAAATGCACAACTATTTGCATTAAGGTGGTTGATGCGCACTTTGCCGATATCATTCACTTCTTAATTACAGGGATGGAACCTACAGAGTATTCGGTACAACAAAAAAAAGACTTGGTAACCTGCACAACAAACGTTACCATCATAACGGGCCACTTGTATAAGCTGGGAGCTTATGAGGTGCTACAAAGATACATTTTGGAGCATGAAAGACAAGCCATCTTAGCAGAAGCCCATGGGGGGGTAACAGGAGGTCACTACGCAGGGAACGCGATGACGCATAAGATATTGAGAGCTGGGCTATGGTGGCCCACACTACATAGTGACTCTCATGACTATTACAAAGCCTGTGACACATGCCAGAGGACAGGAAGATCATCGCGCAGAGACAAAATTCCCTTATAGCCGCAGATGGCCCTACAAGTGTTTGATAAATGGGCCATCGACTTCATCGGGCCCATCAACCCACCAGGTAAGAAGACAAGTGCCGGCTACATCATCACTACAACTATTATGTAACCAGATGGGCCGAAGCGCAAGTTGTGAAGGATTGTACTGCAGACATTGTTGCACGCTTTATTTTTGAACATATTATGACCAGGTTTGGTTGTCCAAAGATCTTGATGAGTGGTAGAGGTACGCATTTTGTTAATGAAACAATACAGGTCTTGACTGAAGAATTTCAGATCCACCATGCAAAAATTACCCCTTATCACCCACAGGAAAATGGAGTCATAAAAGATTTTAATAAAATCTTGGAACAAGTGCTAACCAAGGTCTGTAATGTCAATTGAAGTGACTGGGATGTGCGCATCCCATCAGTCCTCTGGGCCTATTGAACCACATGCAAGAAGCTGACTGGGAAGACACTATTTTGGATGGTTTATGGAAAGGAGGCCATTATGCCCATGGAGTATATTGTTCCTAGCCTGCTCATTGTACCCTTTACGAACATGGCGGAGCCCAATATCATGGAGAACGCTTAGCGCATCTAGTCACCTTGGAAGAAGATCGATTCATTGCTAACTTTCATTAGAAATTTCAGAAGGCATGGGAAAAAGCATGGCATGACAAACATATTCAACAAAAGATCTTTTCGGAGGGAGAATTGGTCCTGCTCTATGATAGCCAGTTTGCAAAGCACTTGGGGAAGTTCTGTCAGCACTGGCTAGGTCCCTATATGGTAAAGGAAATCACTACTGGAGGATTTGTCCAGTTAGCTACACTGCGCGGTGATATGGTACCAGGATATGTCAATGGCAGCCAGCTCAAACCATACCAAATAAAATGACTATATGGTCGGAGTAGTTGTATGGGGCAGAATACGTGCAGGTAGGAGGAAAAACGCAGGCAGGCTCGTTGTACGTGCAGGGGTCGATCGTAAGTCTGGAAGCCCGGAGAGGTGTGCTAGGAACACAGGGGTTGATCGTAGGTCTGGAAGCCCGGAGAGGTGCACTGGGAATGCAGGGGTCGATCGCATGTCTAAAAGCTCGGGGAGGTGCACTGGGCACATAGGGGTCATACACAACAGCGAAAAATAGCCATTGGAACAGTAAAATTGGGAAAAAAGCAGATTTTAGTGTTGAAAGGAGCGGGAAATTAGCAATTAATGAGCCAAATTCCGAATATTTTTTACCGTTTTCTTGATGGTAAGTTTCAGATAAGCTTCACCCAACCTTTGGTCACTACCCAAAGCTATAAAAGCAGGAGGGGAGCTAGAGGAGGGTTATGTGCATTCTGAACAACATGTGCCTTGCAATTTCTTGTAGCTATTTTACTATGTTCATGTCTGGAAGTGTTGCCCCCTCTAGTTGATTCAATCAAGTAGCTTCAGGTAAAGATGCAAACCCCATGACCGCTATGACTCAGGATGAGTCACAAGATTGTGTTGGGGGCCTATTGGAACGGGGCTCCCTAAGCTGCATTTTTGATATAATTTTGTAATAGATGGTCTTGCATAGGGGTTTTGGGGTGGGTCAAAGCCCCCAATGTTTTGTAATGGGTTAAAGGGTAAACCTAGGGTTCGCAAACCACGGTTTACGGACCATCAGATAGCAAAGGCTACGATGATATAAATAGATAGATAGTTGGGTCTAGTAAGTAAGAAGAAGTAAGATTGATGCTACGTGCGACTTGTTGAGATCTATTGGGGTTATATTGGGTAAGCCTCCTACTGCATGTGTGCGCGGAGATCCTCAGTCCTACTGTGTGCGGACCCTGCTAGCTGTGTACGTGGGCTGGGTTTTGGGTTGTAATTGGGTTTTTGGATACTAATGAATGCAGAATATATTTGAAGTATCTTGTGATATCTATACTGATCGTGTTTATTACTGAAGTGCATCTTTGTTATTTATTTAAGTTGCGAATGTATCTGTGATCTATGAATTAGTTATGATTATAAAGTTTTGTGATAGTAATTGCTGATGCGCACGTGGATGCAAATGTATTGATCAGATCTGTTAATGAAAGTAGCTTTGTTATATATGGTTACATGCTGATTATACTGTTAAAAGCCTGATAATAGACTCTTTCTGTGCAAACCTGATAGTTCAACGAAGGTCTACCTTAATTACCTAATCTCTTCCAGGGTGAGGAAAATTGGTTCCAACACCCTCCCATACTTCTTCGGGTGATACCTTGGCCTGCGAAAGTAGGTCATTTCTGAAAGGGCCAGTAGTATAGGGGTTGGTTGGTAAACCTTAACCTCCAAAACTGGGTCAGGACCCCTCGAGCCAACACCACCTGTTGGCCTGTGACCACACACAAAGTGGAGAAGGAGAAAGGAAGGGAAATCCCGACTGTCAAAAAGCTTCAAAGGAATCAATTCGCATTTTAGTTCAGTAGAAAGGGGAAAGTGTAGTTGATAAGGTTTAATGGTGAGAAAACTTCATTTCCGCCCTCATTCATCTCATTTATCCTCTTTACCTTCATTTACCCTATTTTACCCTTTATTTTTCCATTTCTAAGGTCCCGCGGTACATTTCTTTATTTGCAGCTCCGCCCCCCCCCCCACTTTAGACGACACCTTACCCCTTTCTTACCTTCCCCCATCGCAAGACTGCAAGATTCATTCTTATTGTAAAAAATCCATTCCTTGCCATTCAAAACTGTTATCGAAACTCAACTACCTTTGCGCACTGCCGACCTCTCCGCTCATCACATTTCACACTCCATAGAATATAACCTTTACCCTTTGCTGCTTCCATGAAAAACTTGCGATCTGTGATTTGCGGGCGGGACCCCACCTCCATCTGCCACGTCACCTTCCCCACACTTCACACATCGTATTTTCCATCACTTGCCCTCTGCTTCCATATAAAATTTGCGATATGTGAACTACGGGCGCGGCCCCACCTCCATCTGGCATGTCACCTACCCCGCCACTGCACATCGCTCCCCGCAACTTTTAACATTTACCACCCGCTGCTCCCAGCTAAACCTTACGACATACAATCTGCAAGCACATTCACACCACCGTCCGTGCCACGTTACCTTCCCCGCACTTCTCACATCGCACTCTTTACTGTTTACCTTTCGCTGCACACACATAAACTTTGCGATATGCGATCTACAGACACGGTCCCACCTCCATCTGCCACGTCACTCGCGCCAATTGCATATCGCTCCCCGAAAGATTTAATATTTACCTCCCGTTGTTCCAATATAAAACTTATGATCTGCGATTTGTGGGCACGGGTCCCACCACCTTGCCACATCATCAATGGCCCTCCTGTATCCAATATTTCACCCATTTCAGTGTTAATTAGTCCCATTAAACCCACTCCCACTCCTACTTCTTCCATCCTTCCTTTAGCTCTGCTCGACGTCAATGCATCTGACGACCCACAATATATTTCGCACCCCCACCACCTTCCGAAGGTTAATGCCGAGGGGGGAGGGGGGATTCGAAAGGGCTAGTTTCTAATACCGCCTCTGGTTTTCAATTTAAAACACAACATGTGATTTTGGGTGGAACAAGCAATATGGTTTATTCAATTTTCTCATGATAACCTCCGCTAAAGAGTTTAGCACGCACAACACAACTGGCTATTCCATAACAGGAAGTGGAAATCATGAGGATTAGAGAGTGGAGATTTTTCAAACAATAGGTGGAATCATATGATGAAGGCCGGATCGCTCACCTGTTCTCAGCCACTTCTTGCCACTCCTTTGAAGATTCTGGAATTTGGACTCCCTGGCCAATTGTTTTTTTTATTTTTACTGTTAGATAGTGATTTTTTTATGGTAAAATCCTGATTTTATCCAATTTTGTTTTGATTTTTCTGTTGCAAGAGTGATCGCTTGAGTCACACTCTGATAGTTTGTTAGGATATTTTGGTTTTCACCTGTGTGGGTCAATCATGAAAGAATATTCGATCGTAAACCCTCAAGGGGAACTCTATATCTAGTGAGTTCTAAGATGAAAGAAAGGTTCTGGAATTTTAAAGAATTTTGTTGTAGTTTTGTAGGATTGTGCTCCCTGTGCTCTGAGATACATATTTGGGAGAGTTGTTATTTGTATTCCAGATGGAGCAATGAGTAGTATGTATATGTTTTCTTCTGTTATCAGTAATCTCCTTTCTATGTGTAATCATCTTTCATGCTATGCTTCTTTGATGGTTCGTGTAATGTAGCTGCTGATAGTCTACAATTTTATTCATGAATTCGTGTTTGTGTAACACTCATGTGTTAACGCTCATGTATTAAGCTTGTTGCACTCCCTTAATTCACGCTCCAAGAACCTCTATTGTTTTCCATATCTCATTCACATATGTTTCCTTTGAGTTCACAGGGGACAAATTCTTAATCCTCTTAAGCCTATCTCTTGTGGGTTCCTTCTCCATTCTTTCTCAATGCCTCTGCATATTTTTAAAGTTTCTGCTCATTTTTTTATACTTGGCCCATTTAAAAGCCATCAAGCCTCACATCCTCTTGAGCCCTATAACCGTATAGGGAATTCACATGAATCGACTCCAAGGTCTGCTCCATCCATGAACCACCAAAACCATTGTTCTGTTATTCCATATTTTATCAGAGGAATTTATACAATTGTCCATATTTAACCTATGATTTTAAGATGTCCTAGGCACTGGTCTCTTGCAACTCAAGGCTGTATCTAGGAGCTACAACATCTTTTTGGCACCGTTGCCGGGGAACGAATTAGAAAACCTTTCCCTGGGATACGACATTATCTTCACCCTTCAATTAGGTGAGCATGAAGGGTTGAGAGTTGCATATCCCTCAGCTTGGCGACTCCACTATTATGAAAGTTAAAATCAAGTGTAATCCTAGCTTACACCAGGCCTCATACCCGATTAGATACTTCTCAGCAGAGATCCCCTTCAGTATCTGATCCAAAAAAAGATTATATTTTAGAGAATCTGGAGGGAGCAGCAGCCCATCCAGGCTGACCTACCATCATTTTCTCTAGAATATTCACCTTATTCTTCTCAGAAAGTTGATATCTATAATCCTGGCTCTATAGCTCATGTACTTGAGTATCCTCCAGAAACCTCTGCTTTAGCCAGTTTAGACCTAAAAGACGAAGCTGAATCCATTGATACTTCTTTGCCTCCCTTGCATCCTACTCCAGAGGATGAAGAAGTCAAAGAAGTTACAACACTCCAAAGCTCATTACAGATAAATATCCAAACCTGTACTCAACATATACATGTTGTACCATGTCCAAATCATCCTCAGAACTTACCACCATCGCCCCTCATGGTTTTGCCTGGTTTCCTCCTCAACAACTATGCTCCATTGGCTTTACCTCAAGTATTGAATGGCATGCCTCAAGATTATCTAAAGCTCTTACCTTGGTTCAGTGGGGAAGATAGTACTTCTACATAGAAACACATTGAAAACTTATGCACCTTTGCTGAGAATGTGAACATGGAGCACCTAGATGTGGTGTTGAGGATTTTTTTCTAATCCTTGGATGGAGAGGCTTGAAAGTGGTTCAAATCTCTTACTAATAACACAGTCACCTCTTGGGAAGAAATGGAAAATTTCTTCACACTAAAATGGGGAGAAAAGAGGGACCATGGCTATGTTCTCACTGAGTTGAATGCTCTCAAGAAGAGACACAAAGAGGATGTAACATAATTTATAAACATGTTCAATAAGCTCTAAGATAATATTCCTACTGAAATAAAGCCTCCCCAAGCAGCTTCTAAGGTGGTTTCAGGAGCGTTTGAACCAGAGTTTGGGTTCACCCTAAGAGAAAGAAAGTCTACATCTCTGGATTAGATCCAGACTGATGCATTGGAGGTAGAAGAAAACTTTTCTTCTACTGGTAAATTTAAATGGAAGACATAGCATGAAGCTAGAAGAAAGAGCAGGGAGGAGGCTTCTACTTCTAATCAGGAGAGGGAATCATAGGAGTACAAAATTTAAGAGATGAATAAGATGATCAAGAACCTCTCAAATAAGCTGGTGAATCTTGAATTGGAGGCCAAGAATTCCCCTCCTTGTCCTAACCAAATGATTCCAAACCGTGGGTTTAATCCCAAATACTAGAAGCCCCCTCTACAGTTGTTGCAGTAGGAAAGGAAAGAGAAGCAAGATCACATCCAACCTCCTCTATACCTGGAAGGGGAAATGGAATGATAGGCCAAAGAAGTCACAAAAAACCAAGAAGATCAATCCCTCGCTTACTCATAGGATAAAGAAGGTGAACTCACCCTGCAAGAAGAGCAAGAAGAGAAGGAAGTCCCCCCAAAGGATCGAGATATTGACAATTACTGTAGGTAGTTTGTGGATTTAATGCAAGCTCAACTCCATAAGAAGTATGACCTCAGGTCCTCTAGGTAGAGAACCCGAGTGTAAGAACAAAATGAAGAGTCAATACCAAGAGAATAGACCCCTTCTAGTTCTGCCAGTAAGGGGGAAAAACCTTTAGAAGTGTCTTCCCATCATAAAGTTATTGCGTCCACTTCCACAAAGCAAGGCTCTGATCCTCTTGCAAACGAGAAGTCATCATCTGTAGCCTTGAACTTGCCTGACCACCCTAAAGGGAAGTTCAAAGAAGTCATTGCAGAAAAAACTCCCACGGCCTTTAACCTCCAGAAATAACTAGAGAAGGTCAAGATCTCAGTTCCCCTAATCTAGCTTCTAAAACAACCTTCATACAAGGCCCAAGTGTCCCAATTCATGCTGCCCCATGGTGTAGGCCCTCTCCTTGACAACCTCAATCTCCAAGAAGAAAGACCCATGGTATTTTTTGGACCTCATGTAGAAGAGCTGGACTCAGCCACTCCCCCATTCTATGTGACTCTAGTTATACATGACCTATTATTGCACAACTACATGCTAGATTCCGGGGCTTCACATAATCTATTGCCATTGTCTGTCATGGAGCAGTTGGGGTTGCAGATTACTAGGCCTTATAAAGATCTGTATTCTTTTGATTCCAAGAGGGTAAAATGCTTGGGCATGATAAAAGATCTGGTAGTAAGCTTATCCCAGATTCTAGCCAAAAGTATGGTAATGGACATTGTTGTAGCCTCTATCCCAGATTGGTACGGAATGTTGTTGTCTAGATCTTGGGGATCAAAGATGGGAGGATCTATAAAACTTGACCTCACCTATGGCACTATTCCAGTATTCGGTGGGGAGGAAAGAATATTATATCGTGAATCTAGATTCGTGAAGATGGTCACCAAAGCCAATGGTTCCACAAATTCTCTAGTATATGGTAAGGAGGGTGAATTCTCTTGTCTTATGCTCAAGGAGGACGGAAATTTCCTGCAAGAAACAAGGATATCTCCTCTAATACAGAAGAATCCTATGAGCATAGAGGAAAACAAGATATGGACATTGTAGTTTGATGGAGCTTACTCCCGAGAAGGAAACAGAGCCAGGGTACTCTTGATATCACAAGAAGGATGCTTGGTTCCCCTCTCCTTTAAGCTGTAATTTGAAGCCAAAAATAATGTGGCTGAGTATGAAGCCCTGTTGTTGGGGTTTTAGATAGCACACAAGATGAACATATAGAACCTCAAGGTGTTTGGAGATTCAGAGCTTGTAGTGAGGTAAGTTAGGATCCAATGCTAAACTAAACACCCGTGGTTCAGAGCTTACAGGAATGAGGTATGGGATTTAGTTGAGAACTTCTTCTCTGCTTTTAATATTCTATTCATGTTGAGAGATAAGAACAGAATGGAAGACTCACTAGCTATGGCTGCTAGTAATTTCCGCCCCTTGCAAAACCCTTTGCTCAGATATGAAGTTGAAGTTCTATACCACCCTTCCATTCCAGAAAACATAAATAATTGGCAAGTCTTCGAAGATGAAGATCAGGTCCAACGTTTTATGGAAATAGTGGGAGAGTTCTCAAATATGGTGAACGATTTAGTCCCTAAGGCAGACAGAGAAGAACCAAAAACTAGGTGGGAAGAGACACTGGCTGGACACCGTGTTCTATAATTAAAGGGAAATGTAATCCCCAGGGGGCTCGTGCCATTGAAGAGATTGTTTGAAAAGAATTATATCCCAGTAAACCCCAGAAAAATGACCCTCGATGAGCCTATCAGGGATGTGAATATTCAGAAATAAGAAGATCCGAAGGTGGTGAAGCTGTCAAAAGGGGTTCTTGAAGAATACCAAGGTCAGTATCTCAGTTTTTTCCAATCATATAAAGACGTCTTCACCTGGTCATACCAGGATCTGAAGACTTTTGGCATGGACATTATACAACACAAAATACCTCTAAAAGAAGACACTAAGCTTCATAAGAAGAAGCTGAGACAGATCTGTAGAAATTATATAACTGATATTTTATATGTCCAAGATTCACCTGGTCATACAGTATTTGACTTCATGCACAATACATAATCTATTCCACCATTGATCATTATATGCGAAAATTAAATTAATTGCATGCACACATTAAAACCATAAAAATTCACACACATTAACACAGTGATTTATGGGAAAGCTTAAAGCTGAAAACCCCCAACTATCTGTATAATATATGTCATAGAGATCATGTAACAATCATTATACAAAGCTTCTCACAAGCTCTCAGTACAATCTCCAATCGCTACACACTAAATCAGGTCTGATCTAGCAAATCCCATGCACCGATCTCTGCCACCTGCTAGCCTGCCTCTACTACGCAATCCCTGCTAAATATGGGCTCTGAATGAACTCTAATTGGTCCAGACTTTCTCATGCAATTCTCATTGGCATCTCCATCATTGTGTGGTGCAAAATCATGCAACACTATAGTCACAACTGATAGTCTACTTGCTCTTTCACCTACCTCTCCACTGGTCTCCACTGAAATTGTCCATGCACTATAGTTAACTGATGTATTCTTCAGTTGATTAATGAGTTAATATTTAGTGAATTAATTAATAATTAATTCACACCACTCTCACTAGTGTATCAATCAGTTAGACTAGATACAACTAGCTCAACTGTGTCTAACTGAGTTAAACTGAACACAGCTCCAACAACTACCTCAATAACTCCACCAAACTCTGTCACATGAGTTCTAACTGAAGTCTCCATGCAATAGCTCCACTTAACCCTTAGGAATAGTGTAATTCCTTCTGTCAGCTCCTGTGCCACATCTGCGCACTTAACTGAAGTGATCCAAGAGAATAAGATAATGTTTATAGTTCAAATATTATTAAGAGCTAATAATATTCAACATAGCTATTTTTACACTGGCAATCTAAAATTAGATTCCGCCCAGTATGTCTAAAAATAGAAGTCCATATATTTTTCCAACTTGACCAGCCATCCATAAATAGCATCCTGCAACTCATAGAATATGATCGACATGTCTAAAAATAGACTTGCGCCAAAAATAGCCTGCGGGCCCACTTAGTGAAGGCGACTTCTTTCCACTAAGCTCATCATCTTGTTGCAATCTCAACAAGATCAACCCCCTTATTCTCCCAACTATCGAGAAGCAAATAAAGAAGCTGTTGTAGGCCAATATCATTTTCCCCTTAAGATACTCCAAATGGGTGGCGAACTTGGTGCCTGTAAGAAAGAAGAATGGTGAAATCAAACTTTGCATGGATTTTCACAATCTTAACAGTGCCTCACTCAAGGATAAATATCCCCTCCTAAATATGGACCACATCCTGCAAAAGGTGGTGGGAAAGGTGGTGGATGGCATCTTAGGATATAATCAGGTGGTAGTGCTCCTGGAAGACCAAAAGAATATGGTGTTCACCACGCCTTGGGGAACCTTCATCTATGCCTGAATGCCCTTAGGTCTCATAAATGCCAGTGCCACATTCCAGCGTGCGATGGACATTGTTTTCATAGGAGAGCAAGATAATTTTGTAGTGATTTACCTAGATGACATCAACGTCTTTTCAAAGAGTGACACTGAACACATAAAGCACCTTCGACGAACCTTTGATAAATGCCGCAGGTATGACCTGTCTCTGAATCCTCAAAAACCCATGTTTTCCTTGGAGGAAAGAAAGTTATTGGGCCACAGAGTAACTAAGCAGGGAGTGGAGCTCGAACAGAAGCGGGTAGAGGTGATAAACGTCATTCCCCTACCAAGAAAGAAAAAGGAAGTATAGGTGTTCCTGGGAAGAATAAATTTCCTTAGAAGGTTCATTCCCAACTATGCTGAGATTGTTTGAAACATCATCGGGATGCTGAAGAAGAACAATGAATTTAGATGGACTCTTGAATCAAGGACTCTTTCAACATGATCAAATAGGCCTTTTCAGAAGCTCCAGTGTTGGTCGGTCTAGATTATGGGAAGTTGTTCGTGATTTTCTCTTTTGCCTCTCCTCACACAATAGCTACAATACTTTTACAGAAAAGTACCGAAGGACATGAAAAACCCATTGCGTTCTTCAGTCAAGTCCTGCGAGACACCGAGTTGAAATATGATATCCTGGAGAAGCAAGCTTATGCTCTAGTTAAATATCTGATCTGAAAATGAAAGTATTTGTTTCGATGTTCAAGGTATTCATTTCCATTAAATTAAGTGTGCAAAGTGTTTGGATAATCTTGCAAGTGAAACAAATTGTTTTTGATAACTGTTTATGAACTTTGGTGTGAGGGAGTGTTGTTTTAATTTACGCTTTAACAACTTTAATCTAAATAACATAGCAGAATAACTTCACCATAAACACACAACAACATGATGAAGCAGTTCACCCCTCCCGGGCTACATCTGTCGGGTCCAAGGGTCCAAATGGGCATGTCCTTCATATATTATGATGCTCAAATTGGTAATACAGTGAGAAAAAGACCTAAACAGACCAAACTAGCTGTGAAAATGAATTCAGAACATAGAAAGAAGCTAAGAATGAATTTGATTTCACCTAAAACAGTGAAGTGTAGTCCAATGCAGCTTCGTTTCCCTCAAGGCCTTGATGGCTTCCCAAGCTTCTCTGAAGTAAAAATGGCTGAAAGACACCTCTGATGGCTCTACAAGTTGTTCCAATGGCTCTAGAATTTTGAGAATACCCGAAATCAAAAACAATTTCGCTGCAAAAGGTTCAGTGATGTGAAAGTTATGACCAACTGAAGTTTTGTCCAATTTTGCCTAAAGAAACTCCACTAAACCTAGGGTAACTGCAGTTAGCTCTGCTACATATGGCATAAGTGCCTAAAAAGGAGGACTCCACTCCATTTTGGCTGCACAGTTTGGGTGGAAATAAGTGTTAGGTGGGTAGTGGTCACATGGACCAACTAACCCATCGTCAGCGGAACCGTTTGGAGCCAACAGTTTAAGGACTGTGGCATATAAATGTTTACGAAACTGCCGCCGGAACATGTGAACACATCCTCCTAACCATGACTATCAGGGTCTTGTTACCCACTGGGCTAAGCCTGAGGTTCTGTGCCGTGGTTCTATGTAGAGGGGGTTGGCCCCCTTTCCGCCCCAGCCTTGATTTTAATAAACTTCAAATATGTGTGTTGATCTATATATATTAAGAACTAACATGCGGGAGGGCCAGTCGAACCTGTGGGCTGATAGCCACCCGACCCGGGGTCGATTCCTGCCAACTCCAATATATTTTTCCACTGTAAACTCTTTTGTCCTGTGGCCACATGGCGGCCTCTGGGCCTGCCATGTGGCAGAAACTGATTGGCCCATAAAACACAAATGAATAAATCCTCCAATCTGGGAATGAAAAATGTTGAGCCATGATTGGTTGTTGAAGGAATATTCCATGGAATATTCTGTGGAATGTTCCTGGAATATTCTGTGGAATATTCTTTTTTAAATATTTTTTTAATCAAAGTCAACCATGGTCAAACTGGTCTTTTACATGAAATTGTGAATTTTCAAACTTGAATAACTTTCACATACAATTTTGGATTTGAGTGTCATTCACGGCTACATGATCATATCAACGAGGCCTATCCAGTCATTCTGGTTTCAACCAATTCTGAACAGTTCCAATTTTGAGCATTTTCTTCACTTAGGACATGATCACTTGATCACACCTTCCAAATGGGAAGATTTTGTACCCACAAAAGCTCTCTTCTTACAAAAAATGAAGATGAGGAGACTGATTCTCCACTATTACAACTTTGAACCACTGAAATATTCACGACTTCATCAAATTGAGCTTCTCATAAAATGATAAATTGTTCCTTGAATTCACTGACCGACCGTTGCTAACATTGACTGAGTCATGATGCAAGTTATTGAAATTTGTAGAACAACAACTATAATTTGCAGAAAGCATACTATTTCTATAATGGTCAAACTTCAAAGAAGACTGAAAATAAGATTCACCTTGCCAACTGTCCACATGGAGAATTTTTGCCGAATGAGCCATGTACTTGTGCTGAATCCCGACCAAGATTTCTCGCCATACCAATCTGCCATTCTGAAACTAGCAATAACCCTTGCTAAACTGTGTGCCCTCTTTGCTTGCATGCCTTTCCATCTCATGGAATCTTGCACCGCTTTGCACCGACACTTTGTTCTCTGCACCGATCGACACCAAAGGTACCTTGTGCAACATATTGTCATCTTCTTTCAAAGACGAACTGTTATCAGACTCAAACATATCATCATTTATATCAGAAATATCATGAAAAGGAAAATTTACAAAATCTTGTTGTTTAACCATCAACAAAGTCAGATTTTGACTTGCATTAACTAGCCTTTTCAATTGCCTTGCATGGACTAAAGAAGATTCTAGCTTCTTCTTATGTGTTCTCACAATGTACTCTTTTCCATCCTTGAACGAATGATACTTGTTCTCATGGCGATGGAAGATTTCCTTTCTGTCATATAAATATGTACTACCCAACACAACACCTGTAATGTCAAGCGGTACTACATCCAGTTCAACCCAATCAACATAATGAGCTGTTATGGCGAAGCACAAGATGCACTTCCTTGAGACTTGTAAGTTTGCATCCTTGCATATCCACCCAAGTGGATAAGGCTTTGGATGTGGAATTGTCTCAAGTTTCAGCTGTTTGACCAAGTGTTCGAAGATAATATTAGCTTGAGACCCACTATCAAATAGTGTGTCTATTTTTGTGTGGTTTGAGATTATCCTCACATGAAATAGATCCTCACATGAAATAGCTCTATCCTCCTCTTTTCATTTTGAGTTTCTTTGTGATAGTTTAATGTGCTAGAACTGGGATTTGTTTCTTGTACATCCTCTTTCCACTTTATGTTCTTTAATACCATGGTGATACTTTTAGTCTCATCACCTGATTTAGACCCTAAGTCATGTTCAACAGTTGCTACAATTTTTCCCTTGTCTTTGGTTTTGTCTTTGTTTTTATATTTCTATGGTTTCAGCTCCGGATGAAGCTTCCAACAGTGGTCTTCATTGTGGCTTGTTTTTGAACAGTTATTGCAAAATAATTTCCCTTTTTCCTTTCTAGAGTTTGCAATCCTTTTTCTTCCTTTGCCTTTAAAATCACTACCCCCATTCACATCAAAAGTGTTTTTCCCTCTAGCCTCTAAATGCGTAGCTTGTACACAAACTTCGTCTAGACTAGTAGGATTGAACATAAGGATAGTATGTATAAGGTAATTATGCAAACCACCTATATATTTCAGCAAAGTATCTTGACTTTGTAAGTCTACTCCTAACAACAGTGCTCTTCTCCTAAACTCTTGAGTGTATTCTTGAACACTTTGTCCTTTAAGCTGTCTAAAGTTTTTCCAATTCATTATAGCCTTTTGTAGATGAGCAAGAGGATAAAATTGCTTCTTAATTGCGGAAATAAATTCAATCCAAGATAAAGTAATCTTACCATGTTTCTTTATTTCATCCTTGGTCTTGGCTTCCCACCATACCAATGCTGCTCCATGCATTCTTAGTGAGGCTAGTTGTATCTTCGTGTCGTCATCATGAAGGTTTTGAATCCTTAAATAAACTTCCAATTGTCTAGTTTCTCTGCATTGACTTCACTGTCAAACATGGTCAATTAAAATTTGACATCAAGCTTTAAAAAAGGATTTTTACCAGTGGTTTTCGACTTATGTGACTGGTTTATCGAAGCCTAGGAAGACAATGTCGAGGAAGAGGATGGCGATGGAGATCGCCATTTCCTCCATGTCCTTTCTTAGACTGGTCATTACTCTTCTTTCCTCCTGAGGAATCCTCTCCTTCCTTTTGGTTTTTAGACCCTTCTCCAGAAATCCTATCATTTCTTTCTTGATAGAGGATCCTTACCATTTCAGTCATATCCAAGAAAGCTTTCCAGAAAACCCCTTCTTCTTCCTTTGGATCCATCTCTTCAGGAGCTTCTCCTTCTCTTGAATACATGCTTGTAGCTGCCTCTAGGGCTCTTGGAGGTGGTTCTCTGGCCCTTCTTGGTTGTGGATTATTTTGTGCACTAACCAAGTTTCCTTCACCTCTCTTGAGTTTTAACCTAGTAAGCATCAAAAATTGCAAAAAAATGACTTAATCTTTGCAAAAAAAAAATGCTGAGTAAAAAATCTAGCTTCTATGGCTCTAATCCTGAGCTTTGATACCAACTAATATGAAAATGAAAGTATTTGTTTTTTTTTCAAAGTATTCATTTCCATTAAATTAAGTGTGCAAAGTGTTTGGATAATCTTGCAAGTGAAACAATTTTTTTTTTATAACTGTTTATGAACTTTGGTGTGAGGGAGTGTTGTTTTAATTTACTATTTAACAACTTTAATCTGAATAACACAACATAATAACTTCACCATAAACACACAACAACATGATGAGGTAGTTCACCCCTCCTGGGCTACATCTACCGGGTCCAAGGCTCCCAATGGGCATGTCCTTGATATATTATGATGCTCAAATTGGTAATATAGTGAGAAAAAGGCCTAAACAGACCAAACCAGCTGTGAAAATGAATTCAGAACACAAAAACAAGCTAAGAATGACTCTGATTTCACCTAAAATAGTGAAGTGTATTCCAATGCAACTCCATTTCCCTCAAGGCCCTAATGGCTTCCCATGCTTCTCTGAAGTAAAAATGGCAGAAAGGCACCTCTGATGGCTCTGCAACCTATTCCAATGTCTCCAGAATGCTAAGAATACCTGAAATCAAAAACAATTTCGCTCCAAAAGGTTCAGTAATGTGAAATTTATGACCAACTGAAGTTTTGTCCAATTTGGCCTAAAGAAACTCCACTAAACTTGGGGTAACTGCAGTTAGCTACGTTACATATGGCATAAGCGCCTAAAAAGGCAGACTCCGCTCCAGTTTGGCCACGCGGTTTGGGTGGCAATAAGTGTTAGGTGGGTAGTGGTCACATGGACCAACTAACCCACCGCTGGCGAAACCATTTGGAGCCAATGGTTTAAGGACTGTGGCATATAAATGTTTACGAAACTACCGCCAGAACATTCCTAACCATGACTGTCGGGGTCTTCTTACCTGCCGGGCTAAGCCTGAGGTTCCGCGCCGTGGTTCTATGTAGAGGGGACTGGCCCCCTTTCTGCCCCAACCTTGACTTTAATAAACTTCAAATATGTGTGTTGATCTATATATATTAAGAACTAACATGCGGACGGGCCGATCGGGCCTGTGGGCTGACGGCCACCTGACCCGGGGTCAATTCCTGCCAACTCCAATACATTTTTCCACTGTAAACTCTTCTGTCCTATGGCCACATGGCGACCTCCGGGCCTACCACGTGGTGGAAACTGATTGGCCCATAAAACACAAATGAATAAATCCTCCAATCTGCAAATGACAAATGTCAAGTCATGATTGGTTGTTGAAGGAATATTCCATTGAATATTTTGTGGAATATTCCTGGAATATTTTGTGGAATATTCTTGGAATATTTTGTGGAATATTCTTTTTTTAAATATTTTTTTAATGAAAGTCAACCATGGTCAAACTGGTCTTTTGCATGAAATTGTGAATTTTCAAACTTGAATAACTTTCACATACAGTGTCGGATTTGAGTGTCGTTCACGGCTACAGAATCGTATCGACGAGGCCTATTTAGCCGTTCTGGTTTCAACCAATTTCTATCAGTTCCAATTTTGAGCATTTTCTTCATTTAGGACATGATCACCTGATCAATATCTAAAGTCATTCCGGGTGTATGTGTTACAATCTGCCATAACTGCCTATGTTCCCACAAAAACGGTGAATTATATCTTGGTACAAGGCGATAGTGAAGGAAAAGGGGGCAAGTGGATAGCCAAGATTCAAGGGTAAGAACTAGAGATAAAGCCTACCAAGCTCATTAAAGGCCAAGGGCTAGCCAAAATCTTGTCTGAATCCAACTTTCAAGCTCTGGGGATAAATATTTCTATGAGAGGAGGAGGGGCACATGAGGACATAGGTGCACATCAAGGCATAGAATCTTCCACTCAAAAAACACATGTGAATTACCTTCTCTCCTCATGGTATAAAAATATAGTGGAATATATTTTAATGCTGAGATGTTCTCCTAACTATGATAAGGCCAAGTACCGTACCTTAAGGTTGAAGTCTTAAAATTATATCGTGACAAATGGACGACTTTATGGGAAGGACCTTGAGGGGATCCTACTATTGTGTTTAACAGAGCAGAGATATGTGGCGGAAATTATAGCTGGCAATCCACTACACAAAAGATCCCGAGGGAAGGTTTCTTCTGGCCTAAACTATTTGGTGATAGATATGCTCGTGTCCGGGCCTACGAGAAGTGTCAGACGTTCGCTGAAAAGCAAAGGCATGCACCTCTCCCATTGATCCCAGTACATGTTGAAGAACCTTTCAAATAGTGGGGAATTGACTTCATAAGAGAGATTCACCCAGCCTCTAGCAATCAGCATCGATGGATCCTCACTGCTACGGATTACTTCACTAAGTGGGTAGAAGCCGTGCCCACAAGAAATGATATAGATTCGGTGGTGATCAAGTTCTTGGAGGAGAACATAATAAATAGGTTTGGATGTGTAGCTAAAATCATTACAGATCACTACAAGGAAAAGACCCTCTAGTGGAGGTTATAAAGGAGGTTTTTAGTGTTATAAAATTGGCCAAAATTTTCAAAAACACATTTGCTATAAAATCCATTTACGACTACGGAGGTTTTGGCAGAGCTTTTTAAGGAATTTCAACACAACTACAAAAATTGGGTAGCCGGAGGTTATTATGGATGTTTTTTTCATCGGTGCACTACTAAGGTGTCAACGCACTGATGCGTGTCATCTAGAAGGTGGATCGAGGTGGTCGAAGGTGCATGCACTGGGCTATCAAGGTATACAACCGCATTGGGGCACAATGTTGGTGATACTACGCATGGGGCCATTCTAATTGGTCTTGGGATTTGTGCGATGCCCATAGGTTGTCTCAACACACCGGTACGTCGAGTTATAGAAACGCACCAGTGCATAGTATCAGACAAACGCACCATTTTTTCTAATTCATATTGGTATCTGTGCAGTGCCCATAGGTCGTACAAATGCCCCGGTGCGTAGACTCACATAAACGCACCAATGTGTAGTATCGCACAAACGCACTAAGATTTATAATTGGGATTGGTATTTGTGCGGTGCCTATAGGTCGTATAAACGCACCAGTGCGATGTATCATACAAATGCACCAGTGTACAGTAACTGACACACACCGGTGTTCATTTTGTATTTTCTAGAAACATCGACCTGCGACAGTGCAATTATTGTGATTTTTAAAATTCATTATTCATCAAAAGTCGACACATCTTATAACAATATTCATATTAATTAATTTTTTATTAATGCATTTGAATGTGATGTTTGGATTAATTTTTTATATCATAACATAATTAATATGATTTTTTAAAATTCATTATTCATTAAAAGACGACACATATATATCTTAAAACAATATTCATATGAAGTAAAATTTTATTAGTGCATTTGAATGCGATGTTTGGATTAATTTGTTATATCATATCATCAAATTTCACATCTCTTCATTATAATATTTAATCATCCATAAATTTAATCAGTGGTGTTACATTTCACAGCGACAATGGAGAATGCAATAGAATAAATTAAAACATATTATATATATATATATATATATATATATATATATATAAGGTAGTCTTTGTCATACAAAATGGGATAGTTATTGGTATCCCTTTATCTTTCAATTGGGACACTATGTCCATTACATCAAAACAAAATGTCTGATTGCACAGACAAATATTTCAAAAAATACAACGCCTTTCTTTGATATCCAAATATAGTGATCATCATTCTTCGCTTGAACTGTTGTAACTGCTAGAGCTCCTTCCATGACTTGGGTTATTTTCAGGAATGTTTTGTTCAAGGCGTTGATTGTTTCCTTCTTCTTTACCTTCCATATACAAACATAAAAATAAAGTGTAATGAGTGTATATACATTGGTGAGAATAATGAAAATTGCAATATTAAATAATATACATCAATGTAAATCGAAAAGAAATGACGTACCATAGCAACAATTAAGTCATGAACTGTACACATTATTTCAAAACCATGTAGTATGCCATCTTTCAAGATTTCATCTATTGGCACAGTTCCATACTTTGTTTCCTGCAAGTTTTATACCCCATAACAAATCATATATTTAATATAAAATATTTTTTTGTTCTATTAATTATAGATGGAGCTAAGTAAAATAAGATCGATAGATGCTTACAAATTCCACAATTAATTTCTAATCTGCAAATATATACTCACGACCCATATTTAACACAATCTCAATCAATTCGTCTGATGGTTCTTCTTTGTATGTTAGCACCTTTTTAAAGACATTCAATGATGATTTTTGTAAAACAACTTAAAAAATACAAAGGTGAAATCTAGTTAAGTTGTTATAAGGAAATAAAAATTATTCACAAACTTAGATATCAACCCTTTTCTTCCTTGTCGTCTTGTTTTATGTGCTGAATGGGTTATATTTTATTTTCTTTTCTGTAAGAAAATACTTGAAAAATAATATTTAATGCTAAATTTTTTATTTATTGTACCTAATGATCGAAAAATTCAATGATTACATATTACATTTGAAGCACGTTGTTGTTGAGATAGCTCCTCCTGCGATGCAATTTTGTTCATTTCTTTGACCATCTCCTTTTACACCTTTTTGGACATTCCTACTGGCATATTTCTGATATCATTTCGTTCATCTTTTGAGATTTTCATAATCTTCCAAAAAATGTAACATGAAAATAAACTATTTAATTTTTATATTGATATATGAAAAGTAAATATAACAAAAGTTATATTTATAAATGATATTTATACATAATTCTAGACAAACATTTAAAGGAATATTACTTTTTCATTCCTTCTTTTTTGTTGCTGTACGTTTTTTCTATTAAAAGTCTGACATGTCTCATTAACCAATTCTCTGGAAACTCTTCCTATAGGTTAGATAGAATTTGGTTCTTGGAATCATTGGATTGATTTTTGTAATGTAAGTGTAAAGAACGTCTATACATTCATTCCACTAGACCCCTCAAACTTTTGTAAAAGTTTCCCCCCCTTTCGTTAACCTCCAGCACCACTCTAGATGAGCTAAGGAGCAATTCATTTTCATTTGCATGTTCTATTTTTTTTCTTTTCTTAGAATAACATTCCTTTTCTGAGTTGTTGGTCCCTGTAGAACATTAAACAAATTTGAATTAATATATTTTTTGACACATGTTATCTACTAATTTTAATTATATTATTAATGAAATTAAAAAAGAAAAGAAAATCATATTGGATCAATAGTATTTTTGCATTCACCTGATTCATCCTTTTGAAATTTTTCCATCAAGATTTTAAGCTCTTATGGTCCTAGATCAGAAATAATCTTATCAAGCTTCGTCATTTTGTGGCTCTGCATGATATACAATAAACAATACATATTAGTTAAACTTACATATAGTTCAAAAATAATATTTTTTGTAAAGAATTTACAAAGAAATTGTCTTTTTTTCTTTTCTTGATGTGTTATCAGTATTTTTGTTACTTGATCTCTTGTCAGCCATTTCTTTATCAATATGAAACCTATACCATATTATTCATTAATATATTTTATAAATAAATTGTCAAATTTTGAGGTAAAAAAAAAATCTCAAGAAACCAGTGCTCCCTTCATGGTGTACGCACTGACGTCCGTGTGTAGTGGTCTTATAAACACACCAACAAAATAGTATAACACATTGTACGGTGCTCTGTGTCAACAAGGAGCATCGGAGCGTTACATGTTAACCACCGCACCGATTTACATAGACAAAATAATAAAAATCGTCCAATGGTAGTTTTTTTAGCATAAACGCCCCACATAAACAAGGGATCACCATATGGTGCTCTCTGTGAACTAGGAGACCCGGTGCGATGCGTTATATGTTACATGGTGCACCGATTAACGCATTTTTTTTTTTTGTGAAACAACACGAGCGTAGTGTGCCATAATGAAATAACGCACTGGTGCCCTATTTTACATATGGTGCACTGATTAAAAAAAAATTGTTTTTAAAATTTTTGTCACATAGTACTTCCGTGTTGCGCAGGGATAATCCAACGCATCGGTGCTTTAGGTTACACCTAGAGCACCGATAAAAAAAAATTATGTTTTTTTAAAATTCACACAAGGGCCGACATGGATTGGGATTCGACTATGGAAGTCGTCTCGTGGGTTGGATGTCTTAGGCCAATATATAGCAATACAAACCCTATAAATCTAAAATGAAAAGCCCTAATTCTGATATCATAGAAACAGGAAGAAGAAAGGGAAAAAACAAAAAGAATGTAGGGTTTAGGGTAAAAATGGATTTTTATTTTATTTTATTTTATTTATTTTTATTTTTTATTTTTATTTTTATTTTTTCTAAAAATGAAAAAGAAATTGAATTTTTTTTCTTATTGTATAAAAAAACCTACAGAAAAAATTAAAAAAACAATAAACTTTAATCATGAGGTTGTTTGAAATTCTATGCTACAGAGTTTGAATCACCAGAGGTTTGGAATTCTGATTGTCTGAATAATTCTGTTTGAACGTATTTCGCTACTCACAGTGTTCTCGTGCTCTGTTGCTCCAGGTATGTCTCCTGCAAATCTCTGCCTGAATTTTTTTGCAAAAATAGTGAAATAATGAAAAGTGTTTAGTATTTAAAGCATTGTTTTATGAAATTAGATTTTCGAAAATATTTTTCCGTCCATTTTTCAATTTACCACTTTTTTTTTTCACTTAAAGAAAATAGAGTTGCACTTTTTTTATGTGCGGTTATTCGTCACCAGTGCATCACTTAATAACACTACACTGGTCCATCCGTTTATAACATGGCACCAGTGCGCAGTAACGAAATTGCACCGGTGCGGTGATCTGTACATTAGCACCGATAATAAGAAGTCAATTTTTAAGGCACCAAAATTACTTTTAGGTGTGTGCACCAAAATTTATTGTTGATTTTGTTCAAATGCAGGGAGAAACTATCATAATTATATCGAATGGACAATTTTTCAAAATTAAGCTCGTTCCATAATATTTCTCAAATTCTATCGCGGAGTTCTCCCTATCCATCTCGAGACGTAATATTTACTTCAGATTTTATTTATATTTTCATTATCAATTGGATTTATGTTTTTAATCCATGCCAATCATGCAAAAATTAATTAAATTTATAATGTATACAAATTTGCAGGCTCATACAGATTCAGAATCGAGTTCATATGCACAAAATATTCAAATAGCTCCAAAATGTCAGAAGCTCTTATTAGGAGCAGCATACCGTAAGGCACATTTGGTAGACGAAAATGGATAGCCGCTTCACCCTACCAATTGTAACAATATTTCATCTTCTAGCCACAATCATGGGAAAATGATGGCAATAATTATAATTGTTTGGTATATTGATTAATGTAATTATTTCAACGTCAAACCAATTAATCATGCAATATTGTCAACGTGGTTACTAATTGATATCATATATTTTGTACTAATCATTTTCATTTTTTTATTTTTTATTTTAAATTATTAGGATTCTGGTGATGATGAGCGACCTACCTACCATCTTCAGTTGCACCCCATGACAATATCAAATCGAGAGAAGGCTGAATTAAGAGAAAAAATTGGAGAGGAACGATACCAAGAATGGCTGAATCAATCACCGATTCAATTCCCGCTACGTCCAGATTCACCAATTAGGAATGGCTACAACAATAGTAGTTCTTCACAAGCTGGCAATGGAGGTAATCAAATAGAGGTTGGTATGGATGATTACTTAAGGGATATGATTTCCATGGAGACAATGTTGTTATATGCATTCCAAAATGACGATCAACTAGGGGATGATGCTCATATCGCTGACACTTTTTTCGAAAGCCTTAAATTTGCTTCCACCACCCCTCTCTTTCGACTGGGCGGTTAGTCAAATTCCACCTAGTTGGGGACAATGATGTTACTATACAACTTGGAAGCAAATTTTGGCTTGTCGAATGCATGTTTCTCAGAAATTTTGAGGTAAGTTAGCATAAATTCCTCCCTTATATAAATTTGAGAAATATAAACAGTACACAATGAACATTACAAATGGTAAATTTCATGAATGTTAATAATAATATCGGCATTAATATACATTTATTAGTATATTTTTCTGTGATCACCAACTACAAGTTATTCAAAGATAAGGTTCTTCCAAGTGATAATGTCTTGCCCGGTAGCTGCGAGGAGGCAAAGAAATTGTTGAAAATGTTGGGTGTTGAGTACATATCATATCATGCATGTCCAAATCATTGTATTCTATATAGAGGAGAATATGAATACAAATAGATATGTCTGAAATGTGGGCATGACAGGTATGATAAATAAAAAAAGAAGGGTAAATAACGTACTAGTCCTCCTTTTAAGATATTGAGGTACATGCCTATAATCCCAAGGATTCAAAGGCTCTTTCGTTGAAAAGAATTAGCTATGTTGCAGGGATGGCATGCCTCACATAGAAGTGAGTTGGGAGTAATGTGAATCTCAACTGATTCAATATCCATGAAGCATATAGAGGATACATGGCCCGAAAAATTCAAGGATGAAGTACGAAGTCTACGAATCAGCATAGCCATGGATGGCGTCAACCTATTTTCCCTCCATACCACCAACTATTCTGTTTGGCCTGTAGTAGTGATCAATAACAATATCCCCCCATGGTAGTCTATGAATAATGAACATCTTATGTTGGCTCTCATAGTCCCTCGTAGAAGATAAGTGAAGAATATGGATGTCTACTTACAACCACTGGTAGATGAATTGAAGGAATTATGGGATGGGATAAATGTATACGATGTATCAAGACCCATCGCAGCGGAGAGGAGTTTTACGTTGTAAGGATATGTGCTTACACGACACATGATTATCTAGGCTTAGGAGTTTTCTCTGGTAAATTACTGCATGTTTAATTTATTGATTTGTTTATATACGTAACAATATTCTTTCACATATTAGTTATTTAATTCATTGTAATTGTTCTAATCTTCATGATATTCTTTAACGTGCCATGCATATTAATTGTATACAATAATCTCGCACGTCTTATAACAAAAGGGTATTTTGGATGTAAATGTTGTGGACCTTCTCTGAAAGCTAGATGGTCCAAGGACCTACGAAAGCCAGTGTATGATTGCTCCACGGTATTCCTCCTAGAAGAACACCCTTACAGAAGAGCAACATCCGCTTTCAATGGTAAACGAGAGAACCCAAAGGCCTCCAATAATGATACTAGCTGAATAGCTTAGAGCATATGAGAAAGAGAAGGAAAAGGATTTCATAGAAATGTTCGATTCAAATGGGGAGCATATGTTTGATGATCCATAATTCTTCAACACCTATGTTGAGAAATTTCTCATTGGGATGAAAAGGAAATCTATCTTTTAAAACCTCCCATATTGGGAGAATTTTAAGATTACCCACTTATTAGATCCCATGCATATATTTAAAAATGTTTCATCTTCTTTATGGAGGAACATATCATCGAGACAAAGTGACACATTGGCTGTTAGGAAGATATTATTACTTCAAAAACTAAAAAGAAACATTGGCAAAGACGATTAGAAAGTACAGGATTAGAGGCAGGCGTTGGTCCCTCTAATTCATGGTATTTCAAAGAAGGTGATGTGCCATGGATTTTAAAAAAAATGATCTTTATTTGGAAAAGGAAGTTATAATGGGTGTGAGGTTGCCATCTTCATACGGGTCTTCACTATAGCACTGCTTCACCATGGATGACCATTTGTTGGGGTTGAAATCACATGACAATTTGAATCTTCTAAGAGTACGTATATTGTCAAAAGAATGATTTTAATATTTGTTATATTAATAAAATTTATTCCATGCAAGGATCATTAAACATAACTAATTTTGTATATTATTGCACGTGTTTATAACTTTGCAGTGTCACTATCCTTTGTTCGCGCGTGGGTGTGTGAAACATGGATTCCCTAAAGACCTAGGACATGCCATATCTAAATTATTTGCATTTGTACGTTGGATCATGTCAAGGAGATTCATGTGGCTAACATTCCACGATGGCGTCAAGAGATAGTTGAGATTGTTTGTATGTTTGAGAAGGAATTGCCGATGAGTTTCATGGACTTGCAGGTTCATCTTCTAATCCACCTAGTAGATGAGGTTGAGTTAGTTGGGGTGGTTTCTTGTCGTTGGATGTTCTTCTTAGAGAGGTACATGAAGAAATTGAAAGGTTTTGTTTGAAAAAGGGAAAAACCCGAGGTGTCTATGCCAGAGAGGTACATATTGTATGAGTCTTTCTATTATGCCAGTGAGTACATCAAGAAGATCGACAATAGACCAGGTGCGGTGATTTGGGACGATGAAAGGGATGAATACAAAAGGGGATTTTCTCCAAACGAGTGGAAAAAAGCGCTTGATAAAGAGTGACTTCTAATTTTTAAAATTTATAGAAAGTAAATATTCATTTTTAACTTTGATATAATGCATATTTTTATCTCTATGTACTATATTAGTTTGATTTCATCAGCGAATGCAGAAATTGAAACAATTAATAATTTTGTTCTTTACAATTCTGAAGCGACACAACCATGGGTCGCATTGTATGAACAAAAGAGGATGAAATGGGATAGTGACAGGAAATAATTCAGACAGTTGAATGGTAGAAGTGTGCCTTATGTCGATCATTTAAAAGAAAATATGCCAAAAATATGCCCCAACAGTTGGGTTGCTGACCAAGTCAGAGAGAAATACGGTGCAACCGGTCGTTACTCGCGTGCTGAAGAGGATGCGCTAAACGTAGGGATTGGGTGCAGCAACTTGGTAACAATCTATTTAATTTATATGTACATTTGAAACTTATAAGACATCTATATTTCATATTTTAACTGTTGGGTTATTATAAGACACATGACACTAAGATTTTTTTAAACTTTCTATAATAGGTGCATTTGTTCCCATCTATGTGGGCATATGGACACCATTTTCGCACAGAAAATGCCGATGCTAGAAACATCACACAAGACTGTGGAGTGGAAGTCAAGTTCGATCAATCTAGTCGATCTAGCCATCGTGATCAAAACCTAGTACAAGGGACATTAGGTTACGTCGGAAAGATACAAGAGATAATTGAAGTGGATTTCTCTTCTTTCTAATGTGTTATTTTTAGGTGCAAGTGGTGGGACACATTTGATCGGAATAATGTAAAGGAAGATCACAATAGTAGGTTGATATGTATCAACTCTAAAAATATGTGGGATGAAGCTAAGCAGCCCTATGTTTTCCCCAAACACTGCAACCAGGTTTTTTTTTACCCAGATGTGTTGGATAGGGATTGGCGGTTAGTATTGAGACATGACCCTAAATCAAAACATATTTTTTAGAACAATAGTGTTATCATGCCATGAGCTGGAAGATAATGAGGGTGATCATGAGAACCAAGAGTGATATGGTACATGTGTTATTTAATCATCAATATTTATACTTTTTAAGATGGGTTTTTCGAAACATTATAATACGTATTTTGAATTAATTGGAAATTTGCATTGTGTTAATGTTAAAATCAACATTTCACTTGATAATTTGCAATTATGTTGATCTAAAAAACAATGGCGTACTACTGTATAAAGTTCTTTCTTTTTGTATGTAAGACCATAATAAAATAATGATAATTCTAAAGAACATGAAATTATTTTCATTATTTTCTAAACTTTATTATGTTACAATAATTCATATTATTCTAATTTATTATTTTACAATTATTTAAAATTTTACAAATTTACCAATTTAAAAATTTTAATAAAATCATTTCACATTAATACAATTAAAATTTTACAATTTCACATACAATTACAATTAAAATTACAATTATAATTTTGGAATTTTACATACAATTACAATTACAATTTTACAATCACAATAATTTCACAGTAATACAATTAAAATGTTACAAATATTTTACATAGAATTAGAATTAGAATTAGAATTTTACAATTTCATGTACAATTACAATTACAATTACAATTTTATAATTTTGCATACAATTATAATTACAATTACATCAATTTTACAATTTTACATATATACAATTACAATCATTTCACAATAAATTAAATATTACAATACAATTAAAATTTTACAAATATTTTACATATAAAAATTACAATTAATACAAATACAAATACAAATACAATTTTATAATTTTACATACAATTAGAATTACAAATATTACAATTTTACAATATCATGATCATTTAATATTAAATTAATTAATAAACATCACGATCATGATAACCATTTTACAAACATCATATTTGACTAAAAAACACATTCAAATTCGCTAACATCATCGTGATCATGATCATCTAACAAAACACAATTAGCATTATATAACATCATCACAACAAAAACATCAAATATACATCTCATGTGAAATAACTGATATGACATACACATCTATCTGCAAGCTACACATTAAATGAACATATCTAACATGACCTAACACTATACACATCATGATGATCACTAAGATGTAAATTAGTACAAATGCACATGAACATAAAATACATGGAACACACACACACACACACACACACACACACATATATATATATATATATATATATAACTGAATAATATCATAAATATACATTTGTAATATAAATGTCATATATCAGCTGGTGGTATATCATCAATAGCAGTACTAGTCGAGGCCTACTCAGTCAATGGTGCAGCCTTGAGAAGCTTAGTTGATACATGTTGATCATCACGTGCCTGCTGATTTGGTACTAGTGCCTCATGTTGATCAGGATCAACTGTCGGTTGTTCATCGTGATGACTGGACATGGTCGATGGTCCAGCCTGCTCATGATCATCGTGATGACTGGACATGGTCGATGGTCCAGCCTGCTCTCCATGATGATTGTTGCTCGATGCTAGTGGAGGCTACTCATCTGGCGTGACGCGAGGTGAACGATGATCACTCCCTTGATCGTGATCATCATATGATGCGTCAGCATTGCTCGCGGACTGTTGGTCACGTGTCGTGTCTCGACCACGCCTATAACATGCAAGGGTCCTCCTCAACGGTGTAACTAAGGTCGTAGCTCCTACGACATGCCACATTAGGATGTACATGTCACGCAGCATGCCTCTCCACATATGTACTAGCCTACCATCGGCCTGTATGTCTCTCATAGTAGCGGGCTTGATTCCTGCCTCAACAATCAATGCATAGAGTTGGTCACCCAAATCCATCCTCAATCTACTATCCAGCCTACCGCGCCTAGCAAAAGGCGGTACCGACGCACCAACAGGAGCAGGTCTCTCTGCATCGGCCTCCTGATGATCCTCGACATCTGGCATATCCTGATTGTCATCAGGATCCACACCTGGATCATGTGGTGGTGCTGACATGTCCTCACCATCAAAAGACCCATTTCTGCAAAATATATACAAGTAAACAACAATAATTAGATAATTTCATTACACAATTTAATAAAAACAAGTTAAAGAACATGTTAGAATAAATTTAAATAAAACAGTAATACTACATTTACCATCCAATGGCTCATCATCTGTGAAGAGGATGTTGGCACACCCTCGAAAATCAAAACCAACATAAGGACATGGGACCATAACGAAGGGATTCTTGTCAACACTGGCTAGCAACTCCAGTGCATCATGCGATATCCTCGCTGAAAACTTAGTCTCGACCCTCTTGGGCATCATCTCTCCCCACATGTGCATCTGTTCCTCCAACATCGGGCTATGAGGCTCTCAAAAAAAGTAGGACTCGTCTCTGGAAACCTCTCAAAAAATAAACAAAATATATCTAAGGAAAAAGGGAAGTTGACCCTCCCTTGTGCATGAACACGACATCTATCTAAGGCTGTACAGAACTATTGCAAAAAAATGGCAGACCACCTGACAAGTCATGGCTCATTTACTAAAGAATAAACATACTATAGAAGTGGGAAAATAATGCGTTTCCCGTCACTGGTGTTGTGTGAAATGGTCGAAATCAGAAGTGAGAGGCACCTCACCTCCTCACTACCAAATGCAGCAATACGTAACTAACCTCTGGAGACCTGAAAATCTAAAGGAGATAGTATATATGTACTAATGTATCTCTGGGAGTACACCAACTGACTCCCTGTTGCATAGCCAACTGGAACCTCTGGGAAGGAGGGAAATTTACCCCTCTCCTCGATAGCCCTGTAATGAAATATATGCCCTCCTCAATGGGTGCGTACCACTCGTTAGGACTAACCCAGAAAACCTGTAGGTGTGAATTCCACCTGTGGATAAGATGTCTCAAAAACAAACCATGGGCCTTTAGGAAAGTAGCCTCCTCATAGAACTTAAGGAGGCCTACCTGCCTTAGGAGCCTCTGGGTAGCTTCTGTAATAGGGCGAGGGTACACATCTCCCTTCCTCTCTTGTGCCTCCCATAGGCGAACCATGTTATACTGGTCCACTTGTTGTTGCTGTTGTTCCCTCTCTTCTCTCCTTTCACGTCTCTGAATGATTGACATATTAAATACAATTTTTTTATTAAATAAGACATGTATTTAGGAATATACATATATAATTTTTTTTGGAAAAAAAGATAGTCGGTGTGCCACAAAAAAAGACGCACTAGTACCAGTGCATCTTTTTGTTGTCGCGCACTAGCGGCGATGTAGCAGAAATTTTTCAGCGTACTGTTGACTATGGACTGTTTCAGAAGAGCGTTGCACCGACCAAACTCTACGCCCCAGGGTGTATAGTTTGGTCAGCGCACCGAACACCTGACATCATTACATAGTCAACAGTGTATTCTGTTACTAAGCCGCATCGTTGACCCTGTCAAAAAGTGAAATGCAGTGCGCTGACAGAAATACCCACCCCGGGATGGATATTTAAGTCAACGCACGGCATTGCCGCTATTCCACAAGGTCAACGGTGCGGCTAGGTAAATGACCGCACCGCACTTTTTTAAAATTTTAAAATAGCACGGTGAACCATACTGTACTGCCTCGGAACCGGTGTAGATACCATTAGCACCGATTGCGGTGCAGCCTGTAAATTTACAGGCAGCACCACGAACCGGTGCGAGCCGAATGGCTCGAGTGCACCGCACGACAAATTTTGTTTTTTTATTTTAAATGGTTAATTTAAGGTAATTTGAAATTATAATCCGCTAAAAGGCTTAATTGTGGCAAAACAAGAAAAATACATGTACATTTGGCCCTCAAGGAGGCATATTGGCTGTAGAATTTGCAAAAGTAAATTTTCCCACCATTTTGCAAAATTCAAGATGGACATTGGTGGGCAATGCACAACAAAAGTGCATGCAACGGGTGCAATGGGAGCACCAACGTCAGGGCGGCTCAGACAAGGATAAATTGCACTAGTGCTTGAGAGCTCTAGAGCACTGAGAAAAGTGAAAATTGTTTTTTATTTAACCCTGTTCCGATGTGAGGGGTTTTATAGGCGCACTAGTGCAGTTTCTTAAGACCGTACTGGGAAGTTTTTGTTATGGTGCAGGGTTTTAGGATGCACCAGTGCACTACAGTAATAAGACGCATCGGGCAGGTGTGTACGGAGCGTATGGTGTTAAGTGTGCCAATGTTTTGTGCGCACCAGTGCTTTCTCTTGTTGAACGCACCGATGCGGTTTAGGATGATAAGTGCATCAGACGAAAAACATCCGCAAAAATCTCCACCCACCAACCTCCTCTAGTAACCTCCGGTGGAAACAGATGTTTGGGGTATTTTTATAAGGGGTTCCTCAAAAACATCCGCTAGAGGGTCTTTTCCTTGTAGTGGATAATGCTCAGGCTTTCCAGTCAGCTAAATTTGTTAATTTTTGTCAGCGTTACAACATCTTGCTAGGGCACTCCACTACGTAATACCCACAGGGGAAAGGGCTAGAAGAATCATCTAACAAGACACTGGTGAGGATATTGAAGAAGATCATCAACAAAAATCAAAAGAACTAGGATTCCCAGCTCAAGTTTTCACTCTGGGAAAATCACATCACCACTAAAAGATCCACAGGAAAGTTCCCTTATGAACTGGTGTATGGCAGAGCTATATTCTTCACTATTTAGCTTACATTACCTGTGGCTCGATTCTTACAAGAAAGCAAGGAAGAGCCAAATGACCTTATTCAAAGAATGAATCAGTTAGTGGAGTTGAATGAAACACGAGAACAGGTAAACCTCGTACTAGCAGAGTATCAAGAAAAAATGAAAGGCTTATTTGATCAAAGAGCTAAAGATAGAGAAATCCGAGTTGGGGATTTGGTGCTATGATGGGATATCAGGTGAGCAGAAAAGGGAAAGATGGGAAGTTTTACCCCCTCTGGTTTGGTCCATTTAGGGTGGCAAAGGTCAAAGAAAACAATAATTTCGCACTGGAGAACTTAGAAGGAGACATAATTGAGGTGCCCATGAATGGGCAATTCCTCAAGTTCTATTTTCATCACTGATGAGGGCTAATCCAGCTCACTGTATATATCATTCCACTATCTATACTCTATTTTTTTTCCTCCACTGTTTGCATTTCTGCCATTTCATCTTCCATATCATCTTCCACTATTCCCATTTTGTTTCATCCATTATTTGCATTTTCCATTTCATCTTCCATATCATCTGCCATTTAATCTTCCATTTTGTGTCCACTTGATAGTTGGTATAAAAAAATTTCTAATCAGTGTGAATTTGTGATTCCATGTGCCCAATAAAGCACATGCATTCAGGTCAGCAGGTTGTCAATTCACTGAGAACATCACATTGTCCCCAGATGGAGCCAATGTTGGCCTCTGAACACACACAAAGTGGATAAGGAGAAAGGAAGGGAAATCCTGACTGTCAAAGAGCTTCAAAGGAATCAATCTGCATTTCAGTTCAGTAGAAAAGGGAAAGTGTAGCTGATAAGGTTTAATGGTGAACAAACTTCATTTCCTCCCTCATTCATCTCATTTACCCTCTTTTACCCTTCATTTTTCCATTTCTAAGGTCCTGAACTACATTTCTTTATTCACAGCTTTGCCCCCTCACTTTAGACCACAACTTACCCCTTTCTTACCTTCCCTCATCGCAAGACCGCAAGATTCATTCTTATCATAAACAATCTACTCCTTTCCATTCAAAACTATTATCGACTCTCAATTACCTTTGTGCATTGCCAACCTCTTCGCTCATCACGTTTCACACTTCTTAGAATATAACCTTTACCCTTTTTTTCTTCCATGAAAAACTTGCGATCTGTGATTTGCGGGCATGACCCCACCACCATCTACCACGTCACATTCCCCGCACTTTGCACATCTCATTTTCCATCAATTACCCTCGGTTCCAAATAAACTTTGCGATATGCGATCTGTGGGTGCAGTCCCACCTCCATCTGCCACGTCACCTTCCTCGCCATCTCACATTGCTCCCTGTAACTTTTAACATTTAGCACCCGCTTTTCCTAGCTAAACCTTGCGACATGCGATCTATGGGCGTGGTCCCACCAATGTCCGTGCCATGTCACCTTCCCTGCACTTCGCACATCGCACTCTTTACCATTTAACTTTCGGTGTGCACACATAAAATTTGTGATGTGTGAACTGCGGGTGCATTCCCACCTCCATTTGTCACGTCACTCCTGCCCATCGCATATCGCTCCCCGCAAGATTTAACCTTTACCTCCCGCTGCGCCCATATAAAACTTGTGATCTGCGATTTGCGGGCGCGGGTCCCACCTCCTTGCCACATCATCAATAGCCCTCCTGTGGCCAATATTTCACCCATTTCAGTGTTAATTAGTCTTGCTAAACCCACTCCCGCTTCTGCCATCCTGCCTCCAGCTTTGCTCCACGTCAATGCATCTAATGACCCATAATCTATTTTGGACCCCCTCCACCTTCCGAAGGTTAATGCGGGGTGGGGGGGGGGGGTTCTGAAAGGGCCGGTTTTTAATACCACCTATAGTGCTACATGGCTGCTTGTAGTGATTTCGCAACCCCCAGCCAATACCACAAAACATTCATGCCCCCTTCGAAATCCAATACCGGTTTGCAATTTAAAACACAACATGGGCTTTTGGGTGGAACATGCAGTATGGTTTATTCAGTTTGCTCAGGATAACCTCCACTAAAGAGTTCAGCATGCACAACACAACTAGCTATTCCGTAATAGTAAGTGTAAATCAAGAGGATTAGAGAGTGGAGGTTTTTCAAACAGCAGGTGGAATCATATGATGAAGGCCAGACCACTCACCTGTTCTCAGCCACTTCTCTCCACTCCTTTGAAGATTTTGTAATTTGGCTTCCTTGGCCAATTGTTTTGTTTATTTTTACTATTATATAGTGATTTTTTGCTGGTAAACTCCCGCTTTTACCTGATTCTGTTTTGATTTTTCTGTTGCAGGAGTGATTTCTTGATGCATGCTTTGATAGTTTGTTATGATATTTTGGTTTTCACCTGTGTGGGTCGATAATGAAAAAATATTCAATTGTAAACCCTCAAGGATAACTCTATATGTAATGAGTTCTAAGATGAAAGAAAGGTTTTGGAATTTTGAAGAATTTTGCTGTAGTTTTGTATGATTGTGCTCCCTGTGCTTTGAGATACATATTTGGGAGAGTTGTTTAAAATTAATATGATACAGAGCTGTTATTTGGATTCCATATGGAGCAATTATTAGTATGTATATGTTTTCTTTTGTTATCACTAATCTCCTTTTTATGTGTAATCATCTTTCATGCTATGCTACTTTGATGGTTCGTGTAATGTAGCTACCGGTAGTTTGCAATTTTATTCATGAATTCATGTTTGTATAATGCTCAGGTGTTAATTCTCATATATTAAGCTTGCTTCACTCCCTTAATTCATGCTCCACGAACCTCTGTTGTTGTCCATATCTCGTTCATATCTGTTTCCTCTGAGTTGACAGGGGATCGACTCTTAATTCTCCTAAGATTGTCTCTTGTGGGTTCCTTCTCCATTCTTTCTCAACACTTCTGCATATTTTTGAAGTTTCTGTTCATATTTTTATACTTGGCCCATTTAAAATCCATCAAGTCTCATAGCCTCTTGAGCCCTCTCACCGTATAGGGAATTCACATGAATCGAATCCAAGGTCTTCTCCATCTATGAACCACTAAAACCATTGTTCTCTTATTCCATATTTTATCAGAGGCATTTATACAGTTGTCCATATTTAACCTCTGATTTTAGGATGTCCTAGGCATTGGTCTCTTGCAACTCAAGGCTATCTCTAGGAGCTACAACACCACCAATGCCCATTTTTGTTTTTCCTCTTCCCCTTTCCATAGGAAGTTTCTTTGGACCTCCCTGATTTTTTGGAGCACTCCATTAGGTGTAGATAGGATGGATAACATGTAACCTGTGATGTCCTGAAGCACTTCCTTTACTAGGACTATCCGACCCGAAAAGTTTAGAGCTCTCAATGTCCATCGTTTAACCTTGTCTTTCAAGTTAGAGATTACTTTTTCCCAATTAGATTTCTTCCAAGCTTGCACTATTAGGGGGACCTCTAGGTACTTTGATGGAAGGGATTTCCTTTGGAACCCTACAATAGTTGTTAATATTTTTTGGACAACAATGTGGGTATTAAAGAAAAAAACCATAGACTTAGACTGGTTTAACTCCATACCTGAATCAACCATGAAGGTTTCCAAGATGGCTTTGAACAACTAATCCTCCTTTACCATAGGAATTCCATGAATAATGAGATCATTCACAAATTGATGATGAGTTGTAGCCTTACAATACTCATGCAACTTAAATCCCTTTATGTCTCCTTCTTTGTTTTCCACTCCTATCACCCTCCCTAGGCCTTCCATCATTAAGATACACATGAAGGGAGACAATGGGTCTCCTTGTCAAATTACTCTAGATGGAAAGAAAGGTTTTTCCAGGGCTCCATTAATCAGGATTGAAAATTTGATTGATGATACTTGTTCCATAATCCATTTGATCCAATGTTTATCAAAACCAAACACTTATAACATTCATTCCATATATTCCCAACTAATAATATCATAAGCCTTAGACAAATCTAGTTGCATGATCATACCTGATTGTTTTGGGTCTTGAGCGAATGATATATTTCATGTGCAAGAATAACATTATCCAAAATATGTCTCCCCTCAACAAAGCCTGACTGTTCCTTCGAGATCATACATGGATTAATTTTTTTCATCCTGTTGGCTGCTATTTTGGATATGATCTTTTATAAAATGTTACATAGGGCTATCGGTCTGAAATTATCCAGGGTACTCAACATTAATCCTTGGGAATTAGGGCTTCAAAATCCAAATTCAAATATATGAGAATCGTTGCCGACTCCTGAGAATTCGCCACCACCTCATAGATATCATATTTAATTACTTACCAACAAGCTTTGAAGAAATAAATATTAAATCCATCAGTTCCGATGGATTTACCATTAGCCATTTCATTCACAGCCCATACCACTTCATCCATGGAGATTGACTTATTTAGATTCTTGTTGTTCTCTTCCATGATCAACTTACAGATATGCCTCACAATCTTTTGAATATTCTCTCTTCTCTCCACTTGGGGTTCTTTTGCTATTTTGTGGAAGTGTTGGACCAGGACATTCTCAATATCTTGATGTGCTTCCTAATTTTTCCCCTTCTCATCCTTAATTCTAAGGATTCGATTTGAATTCCTATGTTCTATTGTTGATTGATGAAAGAACTTAGTGTTTCTCTCCCCCTTCCTGAGCCATAACACTCACGATTTCTGTCTCCATAGAATTTCCTCTTGTCTACATCTATCCTCCCACTGCTTCAGTAACTCCATGTCCTCTCTTATGCTTTCCTCTAAGTAGCCTTCTATGATCATATTATGTGTTAATGTTTCCATTTTTTGTTCCAATTACTTTTTTTCTTGGAAGGTGTTGCCAAAATTTATCTTATTCCATTGTTTTAATTTCAAATTGATAAGTTGTAACCTTATTCGTAAGGTATACATTTTGTATCCCCTCACTGGGATATGTTCCCCCCACCACCTTTTGATATTCTCCATAAAGGCAGGGTGATCCAACTAGAAGGTTTCAAATCTAAATGGCCTATTTTTGGGGTTACATAACATCTCAATCATTAATATTATTGGACAGTGGTTAGATCCTCCACAGAGAAGGATATTTGTTGTCGCATCTACCCCTCTCATCAATAAATCTTCTGAAAGTAAAAACATGTCAATTCTGGATGCAACTTGATGTTTCCCTCCTCACTTTTTACTCCATGTGAAGCACCCATTAGGAGTTTCCATATCAATGAGATTGACCGTCTTAATGAATTCCTTGAATGCTTCAACATATCTTTCTACTCGTCTTTGGCCCCCATTATTTTCCGATGAGAGGTTATCATATTGAAATACCCCATAGAACCCAAGGGAGATGCCCTTTCCTAATTTTTATCTTATTCATATCTTAAAGGAAATTTATCTTCTCCTCGGTTATTTAAGGCCCATAAACATTTGTAATCACCATTGTGCTTGGAGTCCCTATAACTTGCATTTCTAGCAAATGATCTTATTGCTTCTGAATCAAATAGGATCAAATATTGGGGGTTCCATCCAATTTAAAATATCCTTGCAGAGCCATGCACTTCCATGTCCACAATATCATACCTAATCCTTTATTTCCTACTTAAATTCTTGATTTTCTCTACAGATCACTTTGAATCTTGCAAGAAAATAGGATTAGGTTGTTCCATTTTAATCTTCTTCTTGAGAAAATGTAGTTTCCTAAGGCTACCGATGCCTCTTATATTCCATGTTAAAATTTTCATGATTTAATTACAGTTATGGGTGGGCGAGCTTAACAATCTCATCTTACATGAATTTATTAGCATGGCTCCCAGCTCCTTAAGAGTAAAGTTGCTCGACTTCCTCCCTCTTTTATATTTCCTATGTCGTGACACCAAATCCGTTTAAGATCCCATTGACTTCACTCCCAACTCGACTGTTTCTAGATGTGATATTTTCTAACCCCTTATTTTCATCTCTTCTTTCATCAGGTAAAGATATTGGATTCTATCCATTTGATCCATAGGGATAAATTCTAGCCCTTGTTTTCTCGCTTGCTCCACCATATCTTGGAGGTCAATACCCTCCTGTTCTATTATTTCCTGCAGTTTCGGGTCCTTTATTCCTACCTCGCTTGGGGTTATTTTCACATCTCCCTCAAAATCCTTTGATAGATATGGGATATCCCCCTGTTGTCCATTATCTGCGGTTGGTTGCAACATTTTTTCTTCTTTCCCTTCGCGTTTTTCCCCATTTTCCTTTTCCTCAACCCCTTGAACCTTTGGGTTTTCTTTGGATAAGAATTCAAAGCTATTTCTCTGAGCTTTTCACCCTCTCTAATTTATTTGTTGTTTTCTTCTATTAGCTCCACCCCTTGGGTTGGGTCTAACAAAACTGTCTACATCCTTTTGGTATGTCTCTTTTCCTTGTTCCCCCACTTTGCTTAAAGGGAATTCCATTATCTGATGTCCACGTTCATGGAATATTCTGCATCTAAAAGGAATATGCTCATTGCCTACGAGTTGTATCCAAAATTCACCCCAAAACTCTAATTTTACTGCTTCAGACAATTCCCTAGACACATCCATTTTCACACAGAATTTTGCATACGATGTGTATCTTCCTTGTAATGTTGCTTTCGATTTTTTAATAATTTTTCCTATAGTGTCTCCTATCAGCTTTAGAGTTGAAGGAAGCCAATAATCCTGGGAAACGGAGTACAACCGTACCCAGACTGGGACATTGGTAAAATTTTCCTTCTCCGGGGTGAAATTATCCATCTATGGCCTCATGTGCAAACTAGTTTATGCAAAAGATTAGGGACCGCCATAAAATATTCGGTCTCTAACTTCCATATTGGAGAAGACAAACGTAAAAAACCCTTTATACACTAGATGTAGATCTATCTCACCTCTCGATTTATAATGATGTTTGATCTAGTCACACAAGGATTTTTCTATGGGCCAAAGGCCCATAAACTTGCATATGACAACATATGACCTCATATGATCCCTGAAGGCCTAAGTCTCGAGATCAATTATCATGGCATCGGGATATCCATTTTTTTTGGCTTACACGACCCTGTGGAGAATTTTGACTTTTTTTGTTGTTGATCATCTGCTTGTTTTCCTGTCGGGCCTCTGTCTTCATCTCTTCTCTGTATGTTCCCACCTACTCCAACCGTACCTTCGACATTCTCTTACATAATTTCTACATGACCGCTGAAACCTGCCTTGAACCCCTTCCCATTGTTCGTTACCACATTCTGATAAGAGGGAGCAAGCTCTACTCCCTCCTCCTCTAAATACCATCTGATTCAAACCCTAGGCACCTATGACCATAAAACCTTCGCTTCCCCCGAGAACTAGTAAAATCATGTCTCGGTGTATCCTAATTAAATTATTTATTTATTAACATTTATACATTGATATATTAATTAAATTAATAATACATAATTAAAGAAAAATACTTAATACATAATTATTTTAGTCAACCACATTAGTCAAACATAGTTAAATATTAACACATTCATATTTGGTCAACCTATGTTTGTCTTATTTGACAATAGTAAACCTTAATTCACTCAAATCTATCATGGGTCCCTATAACAATAATTAATTAATTAAAACATTAAAAATTTACTTAAACCATTAATTAAAATATTTAATAACATTAATTAAAAATTCTCACAATATATTAATTAAAAAATGTATTAATAACGTTAATTAAAACCTTTAAATAAATATAACAATATTAATATTAATTTATTAACTAAAGCATTAATATATAATTAAAAAAAATATTAATAACATTAATTAAAACCTTTAAATAAATATATTAATATTAATATTAATTTATTAACTAAAGCATTAATATATAATTAAAAGGAAAAATTGCTTTATACATAATTATTATACTCAACTATATTAGTTCAACATAACTAAATATAGAATTGGCCAACCTTATATTTATCACAACAATCAACCTTGTTCATTCAAAATAGTCCTTAGTTAATATAACATTAATTAATTAATTAAAACATTAAAACATTAATTAATATTAACTTTAAAATCTTAAGTAAAATACTAATAAGATTAATTGAAACATTAAAATGTTTAATAACATTAATTATAGTCCTTAGTTAACGTAATATTAATTGATTAATTAATTTTGGTTTTTAAATTTCTGTGGTTATCATCTTTTGAAGAGCTTCCCAGAGTATCCACAGTATCAAGAAACATTTGTCGATGTTTCGAATCCTAATGGGAATCCATCTTCAGGACAATTGAATGAAGAATTTGAAGAAGGGTTTTAAGTCATTAATAGTGAAGAAGGATATGACAGGAGTTGACCAGAGATATTAATTTTAATTATAAATTTTATTTTTATTATTTAATTTAATTCAAAAAACCAATAATTTTTATTACCAATTTTTAATAATTTTATTTCCAATTTTAATAATATAAATTAATTTTATTTTTATTAAATATAATGTGATAATATCCTAAAATTACTTATTTATTTAAAATGAGGCAATACTTAGTAAAGAAAAATTACTAAATATATATAATTAATTAGTATTAAAAACTAACTTTGTATTAATATTAATGTTTAATTAACTAAATAAATCTTAAGTAAGTAAATAACTAAATATTGTTGCTTACTAAATTAGTTAATTGGTTTATTTAATTTATTATTTAATTAAGAAAAAATCCTTAAATAAAAACCTATATTATTTAGGGATGGTTAATATCACTAATTGTTATAAAAATAAACTAATTATTTACTAATAAGTATTAACATTTATTTAAATATGTAAATAAATATTAATAACGTAAATAATTATTTATTTTATTTTATTAATTATGTTTATTTAATCTAATAATTAATACTAAAATTAATTTATGTTAGGAGGATAAATTATGTTTAAGTAGTTGCTAATAATAATAATAAATTAATTAATTAATTTTTATTTGTTAAACAAAATAAAAATTAATTAATGAGAATAATTATTAAAAGTAAGTACTTTAATTATTAAAACGACATTTAAAATAAGAGAGATAAACTGGAGACCATTTACCTGAAAAAATATACCTGGAAGGATTGCGTTTTTGAGGAACAGATTTGTCAAAGAAGAGGTCGCAAACTATCCCTAATTTCACATCCCCCATCCCTATTAAGGTTATCTGGATCTTTTATAATCTCAAGGGCCTCTCTTACTTTCCTTCTTTGATAGTGATCTTCTCTCGCAATGATCTTTGCATCTTCAAGACACACTTGATGTTTAGTTTTCGAGGAGTGCTCCGTAAGGGCAGAGGTGTGTGATCGCTCATACTTAATACGACTCTGTGCTCTTTGAGTCGTTTCTGAAGTGAACTCTCGGTTTCACCAATATAACTTTTCCTGCACAAACAGTTAATTTTGTACACTCCTTTAAGTTGTTCCGAGCTTATAGCATCTTCAACTGATCGCATTCTTTGTCTAATAGTCCCTGTTGCTGAAAATTGTGCGAAAATATCATTATGCCTCAGAATTTTGGCAATTTTATCAGTAACACCCTTAATGTATGGTAGAGAAACCCTTCCCCCGTTTTCTTGAGGTTCATGGCGCTTCTGAGGTAAGATCGAGCCCTCAGATCTTTTTAGGGCCTTTTTGATATCTCTTTCTTTATAACCCAAATCCCTAAAAGCAAATGACAAGTGACTGATTTCTTCGTTAAGGTGTTCAACATCAGATATCCTCATGGCTCTAATAGCAAGGGTATTAAGGACACCAAACTTCTGAGTTGGATGATGGTAGGACTCGGCATGGAGATAACTATCAGTATGGTTTTTCTTCCTAAACAAATGGTGCCCTAGTGTTCCATCCTCATTCCTAATGACAAGAACGTCCAGAAAAGGAATGCACCTATTTACTTCAGCCTCCATAGTAAACTTAATTTCTGAGGAAATGGAGTTCATGTGATTAAAAATCCCCTCCAGATTCTCCTTCCCATGAGTCCACTTTATGTTGGTGTCATCTAAAAATATTTTCCACCAATCTGGTTTTAAGGGATATGAGGCAAGGGCCTTTTTGTCAAAGTGTTCCATATATAAGTTGGCGATAATAGGGGATAGTGAAGATTCCATTGCGACTCTTGTTACCTGCTCACAAAATTCCCCTTGGAAGCTGAAGAAAATGGAATTTAGGCAAATATCCGCAAGCTTGGCTGTTCCCGGATCAATGACTTCTTTAATGACTTGAATTGCCTCATCTAAAGGAATCTTAGTGAATAATGATACCACATCAAAACTAACCAAAATGTCACTCTCCTCCACCCCCTGATCCTTGATGAGCTTGAAAAAATCATTCGATTCCTTTATGAAAGAGTCAGTGTTCCCAACAATGGGCTTTAGGATCTTGGCAACATATTTCTCCAGCTCATAAGTGGGGGATCCTATGGTATTGAAAATCGGTCTAAGGGGGATTCCATCTTTATGGATCTTGGGTAATCCATAAATTCTGGGCATGAAATCACATGAAGGGGTCAATTTCTTATTTAACTTGTCATCCAACCCTGAATTCTTGATCACTTTCCTAACTTCTCTTAATACCTTGTGCATGGGGTTGGAGTTAAGTTTCTTGTAGCTACTGCAATCTAGATGCTCTTTCATTTTTCTTATATAATCAACCTTATCTAGAACAACAATAGCACCACCTTTATCGTCTTTCATTATCACAATGTTGTCATTATTGCATAGAGCCTTGAGAGCAATAAGCTCTTCCTTACTTAGGTTGCTCCTCGGAGTTCTAGCTTTCTTCAAAATAAGGGAGCATTCTTGTATCAATGATTCTTTATCATCGAGAGCTAAACCTCGAATCCCTTCCTCAATGCTACACAAAATTCTTTCATTTGGAATGCCCTTGGGTGCAACCACAAATCCTAAGCCCTTGCTAAGAATATTGATGGAATCTTGACTTAGCTCTATAGATGATAAATTAACAACTCTCTTATTCTTGGTAAAAGGTTGATGTCCCAACTTTTTGATGGCACCATCATTTAAGTTATTGACAGAAAGGTCAATATCCACAAAAACCATAGGGCTCTCCCTCTTACTTTCTATGTTATTGTAAACCATAGAACTTTGGAAACATGGCTTATGGTTATTATTATAAGGCGGTTTACTATGGTTTAGTTCACGGCTATGCCCAACTCACAAAAACCGATGTCCATCATTAACACAAAGGTTAAGAGACCTACTTCGATTTGGACTCATAACATCGCCGTTGAACATCAACGATAGAGATATTAGCGTTGTCTATAATAACCGAATCACGAAACCTAGCACGTTTGTCCACCACCGAATCTGAACCAGATGGAGTATCATTCATGTCTACAGCTTTAGATTTGTTGCTATCAATTGATATAGAGGAAATAGGATTTTCGTTGTAACTACGCATAATAGATGGAGACAACAACTTGGGAGAATATCTCTAGTCAGCTCCTGTCATATCCTTCTTCACTATTAATGACTTAAAACCCTTCTTCAAATTCTTCATTCAATTGTCTTGAAGATGGATCCCCTTTGGGATTCGAAACGTCAACAAATGTTTCTTGATACTGTGGATAATCCGGGAAGTTCTTCAGATGATTAATTAATTAAAACATTAAAATATTAATTAATATTAGCTTTAATATTAGTAAAACATTAATAAAATTAATTAAAACATTAAAATGTTTAATAAAATTAATTAAAATTTTCACAATATATTAATTAAAAAAATATATAAAAATGTTTAATAACAATAAACAATAATTTAATATATTAATTAAGATTTTTATTTAAAAAAGGTTAATAATATTAAAGATTAATTTTAAAATATTTAAAATATATATTAATATTAATTAATAATAATAATAATAATAATAATAATTTATTAACCTGAATATATTGATATATTAATTAAAGATTTAATAAATAATACAAAAATAAAATTAATAATATCATTTTTCTTGCAAAAAGGCATGATGAATTTGAAATGCAGCTTCAAACACTTAATGTCTACTGCCCTAAGATGGGTATGACAGTTAATACCGAAAAAACCAAAGTCATGATCATTAAATCCAAAAAGATCACCCATGGTAGTTTCGTGTATAATAATAAGAGTGAGACCAAGCGGTGGCCCATTCCCAAGACTCCTTGGAATAATAGAATTTGTCAGATTTGTGATACTAAGCAGGTGGAAGATGAAAATCACTTACTCTTAGACTTCCCAGCTCTCACTCACATCCGCTCTCAATTCCTTAACATCTGCCACACTTCCAATATTCTTGACCTATTAAGCCGACCCACCTATAGCGATCTTTGAGCGCTTCTTTCCCTTTTCTTTGATCATAGAAACAAGATTTTGAAGGCTCAAACTTAGATTCTTTTTTAGGTCTGATAGGTCGCATTGGTCTTAGCGGATGTTAATCATCATCATCATCATCATCATCAATATTAAATAATGTTAAAAATAATATTAATATTAATATTAAACAATAACACTAAAATAATATTATTTTTTAATAAAAATAAACATTGATTTAAATTTTTTAAATTAATATATTAAGCCCACGAGGTGTAGCTCAATTGATGATCGCCTTGTTATGAAGTCATATGTAAAGAAAGATATTTAAAGTTTTAATCTCCATGGGTTAGACCAACAATATATATATATATATATATATATATATATATATATATATATATATGCTAATTAATAATAGTATTAATTAATTATTATTTTTTTTGGTAAGCTTGGGAAGACTACACCTTCATCATGTCCAATATATCACCCCGATCAGGGTGGAGAATTGAACTGATGACTTCACATCAAGGAGTGCCTTAACAAAGCACCCAATCACCATCTATCCAAGACCCATTGACTAAAATATTAATTAAAATATTTAACATTAATTTAAAAAGAAATAAAAATATTAATTTTAGTATTAATTAATAATAATAATAATTAGTTAATTTATTTACATTAATACATTGATATATATATTAATCAAAGCATTGATACACAATTGTGGTAAAACTGCTTAATACATAGTTATTATAGTTAACCACATTACACAAACATGACTACATTTAGTTTTGGTTAACCCTATGTTTATTATATTTCCCAATAGTCAATCTTGTTTATTTAGAGTCAACACTATGTTTATTGTACTTGACAATAGTCAACCTTGTTTACTCAGAGTCATCCTTAGTCAATATAACTGAACCATTTTCAATTATAGTCAACCATGGTTGACCAAAATCATTCATTGTCAACCTTAATCAACTATGACCATTCTTCGTGGGTCACAATCATGATTTAAAAATACTTAATAATAACAATGTTAATATTAATAAAGGTAATTAATAATATTTAACTTTAATAATAATAATAATAATGTCGTGATGTTGAAATTGTACAGAAATGTGCGTGCCATCGCAATGTGGTTGACCGCATTTCATAACATGTGGGTGAATCTTTGACTATGTTTAACAATCAATAGTTTTCAACTTCAATCAAACATAAGTGTCTATTAATATTACTGACAATATATTAATTAAAATATTGATTTAAAATTGTTTAATAACATCAAAAATTAATTTAAATATATTTAAATGGATATATATTAATATAAATTAATAATAATAATAATTTATTAACATTAATGATGATGATGATGATGATGGTTAACATCCACTGAGACCAATCTTTGGTCTATCGGACCTAAAGAAAGGAGTTATTTAGTTTGATTTAAGATTTTATTCTTATGCTCAAAAAGCTTGGAGAGAAGCCTCCCGAGCTCACTATAATTTTGACATCTTAAAAGGCTAGGAAGGTCAGTCTTGCAACAAAGATTATGAAATTGAGCTCTAATGTGGTTGTACACGCGACACTCTAAGAGGAAGTGATTTTCATCCTCGACGTTCATATTCTCACAGAGATGGCACATCCTTTCCATCCATGGTGTTTTAGGAACTGTCTAACGACCTGTTTCACTATGGAGCTCATGAGAGTTTGTTCTAATCTTGGCTATATTAATTTTCTTCTTTGAGCTAGTTAAAATAGAGAGATAATTTTGATCTTCTACAGTGGGGTTGATGACCTCCTTATAATATCTTAATTTTATTTTAGCTGCTAGATCTTTCTCACACCACATTTTTTCTCTGAACTTAGAAGTAAGAATTTTTTTAATGTTATTAATGTTTTGCAATGCAACATTCTCGTCGATCTCCCAATGGTTTAACCAGGCCTTGGTGTCTTTATACCAACCTCGTTTAAGCCTTAGGTGGTTTTGGCTGGAATTTAAAGCTAGCTTAGGAAGTCTATGGTCTCCTATGCTATTGAGCTTGTGCTTGTACAACAGAAGCCTAGTCATAGCTAGGCTCTCGAAAGAGGAAAGACCCACTTCTATAAGGATAATAGGATAGGGTGTATTGCTTTTCATTTTAAGGTTATACGTTAGAAAACACTTCCGTATTTGCTCAATATTTCTCGAGGATTCTCTAGAGATGTTGCAACCCCAAACCTCACATCCATATAAGATAACAGGAGTGACTAAAGTTTCAAAGAGGAACTTCTTTCTATCCCACATTACGAGGTTTGCCATTTTACAATTATTTTCAAGACCAAAATAAGCTTTCCACCCCCCATTAATCCTTTTCTGAATGCTATAGTTCCAGTTGAGTTTGTGATGAATATCAATTGCTAGGTACTTGTAAGAAGACACTTCCTCCAAGTTATTACTGTCATACATAAAATTAGCATAAGTGTCCTTCTTGGATTTGATAATCATAACTTTTGTTTTGTCAGTGTTAACAGACATACCCATGGTAGAGCAGAAATCCTTAAGAAGTCTAAGTTGCTTATCAAGATCAGATGGGAATCCTTGCAAGAAGCACAATATCAGATTAGATATATATTTTTTTGCTTGTCAAGTGGTCTGAGTTCATCAAAGATTTCATCATGCTTGACCTATGGCTTGAGAAACAGCAACCCAAGGGCATCTAAGCAGTCAAAATCACTCGGGGATCGCACCCAGCCTTGGCCACACTGACGCTAAGCTAACCGGGTTTAAATTTTCTCCTCCCCCTACCACCGCTGCAACAACCTCCACGAGGTTTGATCCTGGGTCATACTTCTGACGAGGCCCATCCTCAACCAGTTGTGCTAGTGGGACTTGACAATTAAAATCAACACATTAATTAATTAATTATTTAAATTGTTAATAACATTGATTAAAACATTAAAATCTTTAATAACATTAAGTATTATTTTAAAAATATAAAAATATTTAAATTAATATAAAAAATATTAATTAATATTTAAATATTAATTAATAAAAAATATACAAATTAATATACAAATATTAATTAATAATAATTAATAGTCAACCAAGAACATTCATGCTCTATAGACTCCTAACAACCAATCATAGTTGTTGATTGTTAGAATGGTCAAGCATGGTCAACCAAGGTCTTTATGGTTGATTATGGTCACCATTGTGATAAGTCAAGATATTTATGGTTGAATATGGTACAATTCCCTATTGATGGTCAATCCATGTCTCTACGGTCAACCATGATCAACCATGGTTAACATGGTTAAATATGGTCAACCATGGACAATGTCTCTATTCTCAACCATTATCAACCACGATTAAAGAAGGTAAAACATGATCAACCATAATTAGCCATGGTCAACCATAATTAACCATGGTCAACGATACTCAACCCTTGCATTAATCTTCAACCATGATTGAATTTCATCAACTATGATTATGGTCTCTTTGGTTCAATTTGTTCAACCATGGTTGACTATGGTAAACCATGGTTAACCATGATCAACGTGGTCAACCATGGTAATTTATTATGAACCATTTCCAACCACGGTCAACTATATTCAACCATCATCAGCCATGGTCAAGCATCATCAACAATGCTCATAATGGCCAATCAATGTTTCTATGGTCAATCATGATTTACCATGGTTGAATATGGTTAATCATGGCCATTGTCTCTATGGTTAACCTTGATCAATAATGATTAAGAATGATAAAAATGGTCAACCATGGTTGATTATGGTAAATCATGATCATCCATGGTTGAATATTGTCAACCATGATCAACCATGATTGACTTCTCTATGGTTGAATATGGTCTACCATGATCAACCATGGTCAACAATATTTGTGACATGGTCATCTTTGGTCAACGATAGTTAACCATGAACCTTTCACGGTCTAGAGACTCGTAATGGAAAACTAGTCAACTATGGTTAGAATGGTCAAACATCGTTAGCTAAGGAATTTATGGTTGATTATGGTCAATCAAGAGATTTTATGCTTGAATATGGTCAATAATGACCAAACATTAAATTGCAATGTCACATTAAATTGCAATTTATCCAATGTCACAATGCAACATTACAAAATGTGGTCAAGTACCACATTTAATAATGCGTGTGAATCTTTGAATATGATTGAAAATCAATAGTATTCAACTTCGGTCAAACATAAATCTATATTAGAATTTAATATTGTGATGTTTGAATGGTCTGAAAATCTATCTAACGTCGCAGTGTGATAATCGTTGTCAGAATGTTATATTACATTGCAATTTATTCAATCTTTCATTTTGACATTGAATAAGTTTAGATTTAATATTCGAGTTTATGATATTAGGTTTAGGGTTTACGAATTATTCTAGTTTATAATATTTGGTTTAGGGTTTATGATTTATTCTGGTTTATAGAATTGGGTTTAGGGTTTATAATCAAAAGGTTTATAATTGTAGGGTTCAAAATATTGATCCCTTGGGTTTATAATATAAATTTTAGGGTTTAATATTATTCCCTTGGTCTTTTATCACTTGGGTTTATAATATTAATCTATAATGACCATAATAATATATTAGGCTCTATAGTATTAATCAAATGGTTTAATATTGATCGGTTAGGTTTATAATAGCTTGGGTTTATAATATTTATCCTTTGGGTTTATAAAATTAATCCCTTGGGTTTATTTATCCCTTGGATTTATAAAATTAATCCCTTTTGTTTATAATATTAATCCCTTGGGACTAAAAATCAGTCATGGTCAATCAATGTTTCTATGGAAATCATGATTCATTGTGATTGAATATGGTTAACCATGGTTATTGTCTCTATGGTTAACCTTGGTCAAAAATGATCAACCATGGTAAAAATGGTCAACCATGCTCATCCATAGTTGGATATATCAACCATGATCAACCTTGATCAACCATAGTCAACAACCATCAACCATGGTCAAGCATCATCAACCATGGTTATAATGGTCAATCAATGTTTCTATGGTCAATCATGATTCACTGTGAATGAATATGGTTTACCATGGTCATTGTCTTTATGGTTAACCTTGGTCAACAATGATCAACCATGGTAAAAATGGTCAACCATGGTTGATTATGGTCAACCATGATCATCCATAGTTGAATATTTTCAACCATGATCAAATATGATCAAGTTATCTATGGTTGAATATGGTATACCATGATCAACCATGGTCAATAATATTTAATGTGCTCATCTTTGGTCAATGATAGTTAACCAAGAACATTTTACGCTCTACAGAATCCTAATGGAAAACCGTAGTCAGCAATGGTTAGAATAGTCAAACATGGTTAGTCAATGACTCTATGGTTAATAATGGTCAACCATTGTCATCTATCAAGATATTTTATGGTTGAATATGGTCAATAATAACCAACCATTAAATGGCAATTTATCCAACGTCACAATGCAACATTCCAAAATGTGGTCAACCACATTTAATAATGTCAAACATAATCTATATCAAAGTTTAATAGTGTGACATTCGATTGGTACAAAAATATATTAAATGTCACAGTGTGATAGTCATTGTCACAATGTTATATTACATTGAAATTTATTCAATCTCGCATTGCGACATTGAATAAATTTGCATTTAATATTTTGGGTTATGATATTGAGTTTAGGGTTTATAAGCATAAAGTTTATAATTTTTGGGTTTAAATTATTGATCCATTGAGTTTATAATAGTAATCCTAAGGTTTATAGTCCCTTGGGTTCATAATATAAATTTGAGGGTTTAATATTATTTCATTGGGTTTTTTCCCTCGAGTTTATAATATTAATATTTAATGACCATAATAATATATTAGGGTCTATAATATTAATCAAATGGTTTAATATTAATATGTTAAGTTTATAATATTTATCCCTTGAGTTTATAAAATTAATCCCTTACGCTTATATGCCTTGGGCTTATTTATCCCTTGGGTTTATAAAAGTAATCCTTTGGGTTTATAATATTCATCCTTTGGGATTTTTAATCCCAAGTGTTTATAATATTAATCCCTTCGGGTTATTAATCGCTTGGTTTATAATATAAATAATCCCTTTGGTATATTAATACTTTGGATTTATAATATTAATCCCTTGGTTTTATAAAATCAATCCCTTAGGTTTATTAATCCATTGGGTTTATAATATAAATAATCTATTGGGTTTATCAATCCCTTGGGTTTATAATATTAATATGTGGTTTATTAATCCCTTGGTTTTATAGTATAAATAATCCATTGGATTTATTAATCCATTGAGTTTATTAATCCCTTGGATTTATAATATTAATCCCTTGGGTTTATAATACCAATCCATTGGTCTACGGGTGGTAGCATAGGTGAAAAAAAGCATGTTGGTAAGCCCTTCTATATCCAAGTGATAATAAGTTAAATCCCTTTGGACATGTCTCACTAGTCTAACTTAAAAAAAAAGTAATATCAATCCATTGGGTTTATTAATCCCTTTGGTTTATAATATTAATCAATTAGATTTAGTATTGGATTTTATAATTTTAGGGTTTAAAATAATAATGCAAGGATTTATGATATTGATCTTAGAATTTATAATATTAATCCTACGGTTTACAATATTTATCGTAGTTTGTATAATATTATTCCTAGGGATTATAATATTAATCTCAAGGTTTATAATGTTGGGTATTATAATGTTATGGCTTATAATATTTGGCTTTATATTAGGGTTTAGTATTGTGGCGTTGGAATGATATGGAAATATATCCAACGTCCCAATGTGATAATGATCTGAAATGACTGTATTAGTTTTTCCATGCTAAGGGTCTTTCATTTTTAAAAAACATGTGCATAATTTGTTCATTAGTTTGCATAAGGATTAAGGAGTTTTTCCATGAATTATAGATGAACTTTAGTAAATTAGAAGAATAAATAACACTGAACAACAGTGTAAAACATATAAATAAGTCACCACATGAAGTTTACACAGCAGGCATGATGAAGCAGTTCACCCCTCCTGGGCTACATCTACTGGTCTAGCTCCCAATGGCTTATCCATCTTTCATTATGCTTAAAATTTTGCTATTACATGTAGTTACAATGCTCTAATGGATTTTTTCTCTACACCAATGGATTCATAATGCTCCAATTAGTCAAAAATGACTCTTCATTTCCTCATAATGGTCGAAAATTGAGCCTCCCACACTTTTGCCCAATATCTCCTAGGAAAAGTCCACTAAATGTGGAGAACTCTAGTTAACTGGAGTTAAATTAGGGTTGACCGCCAAATTTGGTGTGCCCTTATCCTCTCCACCAATAAATTTGTGCATTAAAAGTTATGGTTAGGGCGGTGGTCACATGCGCACCCCTAACCGTTAAGAGGCTTGACAGATAGCGGAAACAATGAAATACAATATCAGAGTTTCATTACATCCATACGCGAAGCAACCAACGTCAGATCCCTTTTACAGGTCTTCACAATATCAAACAAATTCTCAGCTGTAATACAAGGTACATCGTAGATCGGAAGCAATATAATTTCACAGATCACAATGCTTATGATATCACATGTCGGCAAATATAACAATTACCGCCAATTTGCATAATACATATAACATAAAATATAAAATTTGGAAATTTCGCAAATCGCAGGAACTAACTTATCGCAAATCGGTTGTCGCAACGTTTAGCATATAACCTTAACCATAAAATTATATTAACCACGATGTGTGATATGCACTTAAGCGCTATACGTGGCTCCTCTCGCATCATCGCATTGTCGCTTATATTATTTAACTTGTGATGTTTTCCATGTAAATAAAACCATTTCTGATTGCGATGCACATAATCTCTCCTGTTGCGATTTAACTCTCTACTGTTGATCTCCCACTGTTGCTTCTACGATATAATCACCACCGTTAGGCCCTCGCTGTTGACTGGATCATGGTCGTCCATTCCACCTGCACCATTTACGCAGCTGTGCAATCCCCGATTCTATATGCAGAGTTCAAGAATCCATGACAACCATCAATTCAGATCCCACTCTGCTGGTCGATCCGGTTCTGAACCTATTTTCCATTTCGAACCCAATCTTGTAACTTGAATTTTGAGCAAAATTTATGAACTCCTGATCATTCCTCCCCATTGGGAAGCTTTTGGACCCCAAAATACTTGCTTACCTATTCAGTAGATGAGGGTACAACTCCCTCACCTTTCCAATCTCCATCCATTTTTCCTTGCTTGGTTTAGTGCCTTTGAGCCCAACTCGAAGGTAGTCAACACTTTCCCTCTTTTATGCTCTTGTCCTCTTGTTAAGAATTGTATCTTCTTTGAGCTCATCCAAACATTTTGGCAAGAAATCTTCAATAGAAGGTAGCTGAACATCACTTCCTTGATCATCGATCAAAGGAGGCTCATACAAGCATAATTTTTCAACATTAACAAATGAATACATTTGCATGTAAGAAGGAAAATCAAGTTGGAATGCATTATTACCAACTTTTTTTATGATCTTGAAAGGACCATAGTGAATGGGTTTTAGTTTTTTACCTTCCCCTTGCATTCTTTCTTTGCTAATGTGCAACCATACCTCATCTCCCTCTTGAAACTTGTGATCAACCTGGTGTTTTTCATGCCTCTCTTTTTATTTGCTTTGACTTTTCTCAAGCTGTTCTTGAACTTGTTGATGTATCATCTGAATTTTCTCAATGAACTTTCGAGCCTTATCAATATCACTATGGCCATCAATTGCAACATCCTTCCAAAGATGAAGTCTAATGGCGATTTTGGAAAATACCCAACGCATGTTTCAAAAGGTGAGATTTGTGTTGAAGAGTGCTTTTCCCAGTTGTAAGCCTGCTGAATGTAATGAAGTTGTTCATCCCACAACTTAGGATATTTGCTGCAATATCCTCTCAATAGATGCACAATTGTTATGTTCACCACTTTGGTTTATCCATCTATTTGTGGATGAAAATCGCCACTCTTTTTCAATTTTGTGTCCATCATTCTCCATAGATTTGACCAAAAATTCCCAATAAACCTGGAATCCCTATCACTAAATATAGAAGTGGGCAATCCAAAATGAACTCAAACATTTTGAAAATAAAGTTCAGCAGTATGTTCAACAGTAATGGTCTTCTCACATGGCATAAGTAAACACATTTTACTGAATCTATCCACAACTAAAACAAGATAATCTTGTTGCTTTCTTGACATAGGTAGACCTCCAACAAAGTCCATGGAGATGCTCTCCCATGGCCTTGATGGTACCGATAGTGGCATGTACAATCCAAGCTTCCACTACTAGGATTACTTGTTGCACACATATAACAACCTCTTATAAAATGTGACACACTATCTATCATGTGAGGCTAATAACAATACCTCTATATATGCGCCATTGTTTTGCTTACCCGAAAGTGTCCAAAAATAAGAGAAGAATAAGGTTCTCTCATGACACTTAGGCTCTCTCCTTGTGGAATACATAGCTTTCCCAAATGAAACAAATTTTTTTTATGCATGTGATAATCTCTTTCTTCAACTTGATTCCCTTCACTCAAACTAGCATACACATCTTTGAAATCAATGTCATGTGCATATTGTTCTATGTAACTCTCATGTACAACAGAATCATTTTTGAGTAAACTAGAAGCACTAATGTTTGGTATCAAAAGCCTATCTGCAAATTTATTCAATATACCTTTTGTGTACCTTATAACCAAGTGAAATTGTTGAAGAAATCCCATCCACCTGAAATTTCTTGACTGCTGCAATTTTGTTTGCGACTGCAAGTACTGTAATGGTTGGTGATGAGTGTGTACAATAGTCTCTTTACCCATCAAGTAGTGTTTCCACTTCTTGACACTTTGTACCAACACATATAGTTCTTTGTCATATGTAGGATAATTAGTCACAACACCATTAAAAGTTTTTGAAATAAAGGCGATAGGCTTACCATGCTGCAAAAGGACTGTGCCCATGGCATAGTCACTAGCATCGGTTTGTATCTCGAATGGCTGTCTCAAATTTGGTAGTGCAAGGACTGGAGCTGAACTGATATTGTATTTTAAAGATTCGAAAGCTTTTTGTTTTTTACCTCCCCATTGGAAGCCTTTCTTCACACTTATCACTGCATGCATAGGAGTTGCGATGGAAGAAAAGTTAGCAATAAATTTCCTCCAATATTAAGCTGCACCCAAGAAACTTCTTACCTTGGTAATTGTTTTGGGTGTGGGCCAATTCACAATGGCCTCTACTTTATAAGTATCAATCCTCAATTCTTGTCCTCCTAAAATATGTCCCAAATATACCAAAGAAGTCTTTCCAAACTCACATTTTGACATCTTAAGAAACAATTTCTCTTTCTTCAAAATATTAGGCACTCTATTTACATGCAAGACATGATCTTCTCTTGTTTTGTTGAAAATCAAAATGTCATCTAAGTAAACAATAACAAAGTCATCAAGGAATGGTCACAAAACATTATCCATAACCTGCATAAAAGTTTTCGGTGCATTACATAGACCAAAAGGCATAACTAGCCACTCAAAGAGTCCTTGTTTGGTTTTGAATGCAATTTTCCATATATCACTTTCTACAATTCTTACTTGATGATATCCACTTCGTAAATCCAAATTAGTGAAAAACTTTGATTCTTTCATCTGATCAAGCAAATCATCTATTCTTGGGAGTGGGTAATGATTTTTTACTGTAATTTTGTTCAAAGCTCAAAAATATACACACATGCACCAAGTCCCATCTTTATTTGGTATCAAGACTATGGGTGAACCACATGGCGAGGTGGTTGGCCTTATGATACCTTTATCCAAAATCTCTTTGATTTTCCTCTTTATTTCAACATTCTCCATTATAGACATGTGATACATACCGATGTTTGGAAGAGGACAATCCTGTTGCAACTGAATCTCATGTTGGATTTCCCTTTTTGGAGGCAATCATGTTGGCTCCTAAAACATCTCATGATGCACATTATCCACATCATATAATTATGATTTCAACTTAGGATCACATCCCTCAAAATATTCATGATTAATATCAACTTTGGGCTTAATCATAAGAAGAACAAAATTCTTACTTGAATTTACTAGCTTCTTTACCTGTCCAGCATTTACCAAAGCAATGTTTGTCTTCTTGCGGTGTGCTCTAACAATGAAATCCTTTCCATATTTGAATAAATGATACTTGTTCTCATGGCGATAGAAGATCACTTTCATGTCATACAAGTATGAACTCCCTAATACAATACTAGTTATGTCAAGTGGAACCACATCTAATTCAACTGTGTCAAAAAATCTTGCAGTGATTGCAAACCTCAATATACATTTCCTTGTAACCTATAGATTTGCATCCTTACAAATCCAAAACAATGGATATGGTTTTAGATGTGGTATGGTCTAAATATTAAGTTTTTTGACCAAGTCTTCAAAGATTAAGTTTGCTTGTCACCCACTGTCAAACAATGTGTCAATCTTGGTATGCTTGGATATGACCCTCACATGAAACAATTCTATTTTTTCTTCTTTATTTGGAGTGTTTATGTGACAGTTTGATGTACTGGTACTCGTTTTAGTTTCAATTTATTTTTCCTTCATGTTCTTCAATCCCATGGTTGTAATTTTAGTCTCATCACCTGAATCAGACTCTAAATCATGTTGAGTTGTAGCGACATTTTTCTGTTTCCCTTTGTTATTGGGTTTCTTTAGCCTCAATTCTGGATGTAATTTCCAACAATGAGTTTCATCATGGCCTTATTTTGAACAATGTTTACAAGTCAATTTTTCTCCCTCTTTCTTAATAAAAGCATTCTTTTTTTTTTACCTTCAGGGTTTTTCCCCTTGGCTTTACCCTTAAAAGGTTTCTTCCTACCCTCTTCATGAATGTTCTTCCCTCTGGCTTTTAGATGTGTGGCTTGAACACAAACTTCATCTAGACTGGTGGGGTTAAACATGATAATAGTATGTTTTAGGTAGTTATGTAAGCCTCCTATGTACTTTAGCAAAGTGTCTTGGCTCTGCAAATCCACCCCTAATAAAAGAGATCTTCTCCTAAATTCCTCGGTGTATTCTTGCACATTTTGTCCCTTTAACTGCCTAAAGTTCTGCCAGTTTATCATGGATTTTTGCATATGAGCTAATGGATAAAACTGTCATTTAATAGTAGCAATAAAATATGACCATGATAGAATAATCTTACCATGTTTCTTGATTTCCTCCTCTGTCTTGGCTTCCCACCAAACAAGTGCTGCATCTTCCATTCTCAAAGAAGTTAATTGAATTTTTGTATCATCATCTTGAAGGTTCTGTATTCTTAAATAGACCTCCAATTTTCGAATCCAATTATCTAGCTTGTCTGCATTTAATTCTCCATTAAACATTGGCAATTCTAACTTAACATAAAGTTTTAATAAAGGATATTTACCAGTGCTCTTGGGCTTGTGTGGCTAATGTACTGAAGAAGAGGTAGAATATGATGATGATGATGATGAGGGTGAGGAAGATGGCTCTCCATTTCCTCCATTTCCCTTCTTTTACTTGTCTTCATCATGTTGACCTCCTGAAGATCCTTGTCCTTCCTTTTGGAGTTTAGATCCTTCTCCTTCCAATCTCTCATTCCTTTCTTGATAAAGAATTCTAACCATCTTAGTCATGTCAAGAAATTCTTTCCTAAACACTCTTTCTTCTTCCTTAGGGTCAACTTTGTCATGAATTTCTCCTTTCTCATGAGGCATGCTTAATGGAACTTCTGCTTCTTTAGGAGGTGAACTAGGTGGTGGAGATTGTGGAAATATTTCTCTCCTTTGCTTTAGCTCCTTTTGAGACCCTCCTGCTTCCACCAGTTTGTCTTCTCCCCTTTTGAGCTTGAGCCTTGTAAGCATCTAAAAATCGAAAATAGTTAAACAATTCTTTGCATTAAAAAACACCAGAGAAAAACTCTACCTCTAATACCATTTGATTTGAAATAATTGTATTAGTTTTACTGTGTTAAGGGTCTTTCAGTTTTAAAAAACATGTGCATAATTGGTTCATTACTTTGCATAATTATTAAGGAGTTTTTCCATGAATTATAGATGAAATTTAGTGAATTAGAAGCATAAAATAAGCATAAATAACACTGAATAATAGTGTAAAATATATAAATAATTCACCACATGAAGTTTACACAGTAGGCATGATGAAGTAGTTCACCCCTCCTAGGCTACATTTGCTGGTCCAGCTCCCAATGGCTTTTCCATCTTTCATTATGCTAAAAATTTTGCTATTACATGTAGTTACAATGCTCTAATGGTTTTTTTCTCTGCACCAATGGCTTCAGAATGCTCCAATTAGTCAAGAATGACTCTTCATTCACTTAGAATGGTAAAAAATTGAGCCTCCTACACTTTTGCCCAATATCTCCTAGGAAAACTCCACTAAATGTGGAGAACTCCAGTTAATTGGAGTGAAATTAGGGCTGACCGCAAAATTTGGTGCGCCCTTATCCTCTTCACCAATAAAACCATGCATTAAAATTTATGGTTAGGGCAGTGGCACACATGAGCACCCCCAGCTGTTAAGAGGCTTGACAGTTAGTGGAAACAATGGAATACAATATCAGAGTTTCATTACATACATACGCGAAGCAACCAACATCGGATCCCTTTTACAGTTTTTCGCAATATCAAACAAATTCGCAACCGTAATACAAGGTACATTGCAGATTGGAAACAATACAATTTCACAAATCATAGAACTTATGATATCGCATGTTGGAAAATATAACAATTACCACTGATTTTCACAATACATATAACGTAAAATATACAATTTGACGATTTCGCAAATCATAGGAATTAACTTATCGCAAATCGGTTGTCGCAACGTTTAACATATAACCTTAACCATAAACTTATATCAATCGTGATGTGCGATATGCACTTAAGTGTTATATCGACATGTGGCTCCTCTCGCATCATCGCATCGCCACTTATATTATTTAACTTTCGATGTCTTCCATGTAAATAAAACCATTGCCTATTATGATTCGCGCAATCTCTCCTGTTGTGATTTAAATCTACTATTGATCTCCCACTGCTGCTTCTGCAATCTAATCACCATCGTTTTTCCCTCGTTGTTGACTGGATCACGGATGTCCGTTCCACCTGTAACATTTCCGCGATTGTGCAATCCCTGATTCTATATGTAGAGTTCAAGACTCCATGACAGCCACCAATTCAGATCCCACTCTGCTAGTCGATCCGGTTCTAAACCCGTTTTCCATTTCGAACCCTATCCTGTAACTTGAATTTTGAGCAAAATTTATGAACTCTGATCATATAATCATTGTCACAATGTTACATTATATTGCAATTCATTCAATGTCACATTACGACATTGAATAAATTTGGGTTTAATATTCAAGTCTATGATATCACGTTTAACGTTTATGATTTATTCAGGTTTATAATATTGGGTTTAGGGTTTTATAATCATAAGGTTTGTAATTGTAGAATTTAAAATATTAATCCCTTGAGTTTATAAGATTATTCCTAGGTTTAATATTATTTCCTTCGGTTTTATCCCTTGGGTTGATTACTCACTTAATTTGTAATATAAATAATCCCTTGAGTTTATTAATCCCTTAGGTTTATATTATTAATAACCCATTGGGTTTATTAATCTCTTGGTTTATAATATTAATCCCAACTACTTATATTAATACCTTGGGTTTATAATATTAAACTCTTGGGTTTATTTATGACACGGGTTTACAATATTGATCCCTTGGTTGATTAATTGCTTGATTTTGTAATATAAATAATCCCTTGGGTTTATAGTATTAATAATCCATTGAGTTTATAATATTAAAGTCTTGGTTTATTAATATTTTGGGTTTATAATATTCATCCCTCGGGTTTATCGATACCATGGGTTTATAGTATTAATTTCTTGGGTTTTAATATTAATGCCTTAGGTTTATAATATTAATCCCTTGGATTTATAGTATTAATCCATTGAGGTTTCTAATATTATTGTCTCGGGTTTATAATATCAAGCGCTTTGATTTATTAATCCCCTTTTTTTATAATATTCATCCCTAGGGTTTATCGATCCCTTAGGTTTATAATATTCATCCCTTGGGTTTATTTATCCCTTCGGTTTATAATGTTAATCACAACTATTTATAATTTTAATCGCTTGATTTTTAATATGGATACCTTGAGTTTATAGTATTAATCCCTTGGGTTTATAATATTAATTTATTGGGTTTATTAATCCCTTAGGTTTTTAGTATTAATACATGGGTTTATAATATTTTTAATCCCTTGTGTTTATTAATCCCTTTGGTCTATAGTATTAATCCACTGGGTTTAATATTGGATTTTATCATTTTAGATTTTAAAATATTAATGCAAAGATTTATAATATTAATTTTATCATTTATAATATTAATCATATAGTTTATAATATTTATCGTAGGGTGTATAATATTATCCCTATGGATTATAATATTAATTTTAGGTTTTATAACATTAGAGTTTATAATATTTGGATTTATATTTTTGTGTAATATTGTGATGGTGAAATGGTATGGAAATCTATCCATCCTTGTAGTATGAAAATCATTGTCACCATGTTACATTACATTGCAATTTATTCAACGTCACATTGCAACATTTAATAAATTTGGGTTTAGTATTATGTTTTATGATATTGGGTCTAGGAATTACGATTTGTTCTTGTTTATAATATTGAGTTTTGGGTTTATAATCATAAGGTTTTATAATGGTAGGGTTCAAAATATTAATATCTTATGTTTATAATATTGATCCTATGGTTTATAGTCCATTTCATTTGTAATATAAATCCTAGGGTTTAATATTATCCCGTTGGGTTTATAATATCAATCATCCTTTCAGTTTATTTATCCATTTGGTTTATAATATTAATCCCTAATATGAATACTAACATATTATGGTTTATAATATTAATCCAAGAGTTTAATATTAGTCCATTTGTTTTATAATTCATTGAGTTTGTAATATTTATCCATTGGGTTTATAAAATTAATCCCTTTGGTTTTTTATCCCAAGGATTTATAATATTAATCCCTTGGGTTGATTAGTCATTTGGATTTATAATATAAATAAACTATAAGGGATTATTAATCCCTTGGGGTTTATAATATTAATAATCCATAACTTTATTGATCTCTTGGGTTTATAGTAGTAATCCCAACTGTTTATAATACTAATACCATGGGTTTATAAACCCTAAACTCTTAGGTTTATTAATTCCTTGGGTTTATAATATTCATTCCTTGGGTTTACATTATTAATCCATTGAGTTTCTTAATACAAAGGAATTATAATATTAATTCCTTGGGTTGATTTATCGCTTGGTTTTATAATATAAATAATCTTTTGGGTTTATAATATTAATGCCTTGGGTTTATTATACCAATCCCTTAGATTTATAATGTTAATCCCTTGGATTGATTGATACTTATATATATATAGTTAATAATATATATGTAATATAATATTATATTGTAGTTTAATATATAATCCATATATATATTATATTATTAATATATTCTAATTATATATATAAGTAATATTATATTGTATTTAGTTTAATATATAATTTGTATATATTTAATATTATTAATATATTTCAACTTCATAGTAATATTCATTAATATATAACAATTATTGGCTATAATATAATGGTGAGAGATAAACAAGTATTATTAATAATAACTAAATATTATGTTATAGTTAAAATATAATTATTAATATATTAATATATTAACATAGTATCATATAACTATATTAATATACAATATAATATTAATATAAGAAACATAAATATATAAATATATAATATGGTTGTTATTATTTTTATTTATATAGTTATTAATAATTATAAATATATATATATATATAAAAGATATACTTAATCATTTTTAATGTGGATTATATAAACTTTAAACTTATATAACCACATTTATTAATATAGTTGTAAATGTGATTTATATATGTTTATCCATTTATATCGACCACTTAATAAATGTAGTTGTGCTAGTACTACACCCTATTGATATTATGTAAATTTTTTTCTTTACCATGGTGAATGAGTAACTCTTTAGACTAATATATAGGCTTTAAACTTATATAACCACATTTATTAGTATAGTTGTAAATGTGATTCATATATGTTTATCCACTTATATCAACCACATTAATAAATTTAGTTGTACTAGTATTACACCCAATCAATCCTAGTGGTTGCCTTATAACACAAAGAGTATAGTCAGCACCCTGCAACCCAGAGATACTTATGATTTAGCAAGAGCTGAAAAATGAGAGTCTACTCCTTCAACGCAGATTATAGCCGGTCATATACTAAATGAAATTTGAACCATTGAACAATGATCAGAGAACAAAACTTACCATTAAACCTAATTCAAACTTTTCTCTAAAATACCAGGCTAACGGCTCCAGCGATATACCTAAAGCGCCTTTTCTTTCATGTCGATCGATAAGGGCTCTACCCCTATGCATTGAACTTGCATTTCTAATGTTGGAGATACTCTCTCTCGTCCCGACCCTCACTCACGGCTTAGAATCTCTTAGGAGCTCCAGTTCCAGAGAGAACAGATAACACAAATAAGCAATTACAATGTAACAGAGTCCATCACCTTCAGGGTTATCTTTATTTTGACTCGATTTTGAATGGGAGGGGTTGTTTTGGCCATGTGCTTGATTGAAAAAAAGGACCAAAAGATCTAATGGATCTAGAGAAAAATGTTAAGAATGGAAGGAAACGCACCTGCCTCCTCCAATTCCGATCGTAGTACAAGAGAAGAGAGGCTGTAAGAGCTTTACCCAGTTAGTGACTAGAAGAGCAAATTATACATTAAATTAAACTTATAGACAAGGCCTTGTGAAATGTCATAAACTCGCCAAATGAAGAGTTGGAGTTTACAAATATATAGTTTTTTATTACAATGATTTCGCAACACAGTAATGTATATTATAATCAACATAATTTGTTAATAGTCATAATGCATGAAGTCCAAATTAGTACTCTACCGACTTTGTCGTCTACGTTAGAGACCAGATACTAATATCACACGTCGTTATGGCAGGAAGTGAAAATGATTACAAGCATTTTACTTTTCTGGCACATTTTATTGTTCTATCAAAATGGTTATAGAACCATTCCTTTTGCCATGTGTTGCCATAGTATTTCACGAAATTTTTACGTGAACAAATGTACTTGAGAAATAATTTACATATTGGACAAGAAATAATTTATTCATCCAATTATGAAATTTGTGTTGAATTGTCTTTATAAAATAGCAGAAGTTTAGTTGTGTTTTGTATTTTCATTGGTGGAATTCGCTAATATGTATTTTTAAAGTGAAATTATTATTTTTCATAGTTTTAAATATATTTGTGAATCTATAAAGAATTTATCAACATATTTTTAATCATTTATTTTTGGGAAAGATTATTAATTTTGGTGTGATGGGCTAGATTCTCTTTTTCTCTTTTTATGGCTGGGACCTGAACTTTTAGTTGAGGTGAATGAGGTATGGGGTCAAGGAAAATGTAGGTCTCTCAGTGCTTTCAAAATTTAATGGATGGAAGCATATGTCTTGATTGATGTTGTTCCATATACCTTAGCATCCACTTGGAGGAATGGCAGGACGCGGGGAGGGCATTTTAAAAAGGCTAGACAAGTTCCCACTTAGCCACAATCTCCTCGATAGACTTAAGGAGGTGGTTTCTTCCATTATACCCTAGCATATGTTGGACCATCATTTGATTTTATTATCTTGGAAAGGGATGGGGGAGCGGAGGGCGCACCCATTTAAGTTCAATCCTCAATGGCTTAAGATGGAGGAGTTTCGTGCTTTGGTCAAAAGGATATGGAACACGCATAACTGTCATAATGATATGTTCCCTGTGATATCTTCTCAACATAACTTAAAATGGCTTAAAGTTGTGACCAAAAAATGGATCGTTGTGAAGAAAAAGGACAACTAATTCAGTTATTTCAAATCGATAACATGATTGAGAAGTTAAGTGATATAAATGATCCTTTATACTTCTTATAGGCATATCGAGACATAATTATATCACTGGAGGGCATAAGGGGGGAGATTCTAAAGGGCCAGGACATCAGACAGAAGAGCAGGGCTATTTGGATTGAGGTTGGAGACATGAACACCAAGTATTTCCACAACGAATTTAACCTCAGATCAAGAACAAAATTACATCAAACAGATCAAGGATGAGGATGGGAACATTTATACCACACAAGAAGTTTTGGAAGAGGTAGCCGTGAGACATTTTGCTGAACATTTCTCTGCTAGGTACTACCGGTTTGCGGATCAAGAACATTTTATCGATCTGATACCACCTTCAATGTCACAGGAGGACAATGCTAAATTGAGCGGGGAGATTTCCTTGGAAGACTTGGTGGCCACATTTAAGGAATGTGCGAAGGACAAAAGTCGTGGACCGAATGGTTGGGGGGTAGATGTTATGAAACCAACTCACAAAATAGAAGAAAAGAGAGATCAATGACTTAGAAATCAGCCTCTTCGAGGGGGAAACCTCCTTTACATTACATAAATAAACAATTCTTGGATGATTCAAATGAAAAAACGTCCTTTCTATATATAGGAGTCCAAGGGGTCACCATATAATCCTAGCCGACATAACAATAATAATGTAAGGGAACAACAATAACAATAGTGGGCTTATATGGGCATAATAATAAAAATATGGGGACTACATGGGCACACCAATAACAATAAGGGGGCTACATAACAATAACAAAAAAGGGATACACTAGTATTATAGGGACCTAGCATGCCCCTCTCCTTAAAAAAAGTGTTTTCCTCAACGCTTGAGTAGTTATGGATGCTTCTGTATAAAATTATCATCCTCCCATGTCGAATCTTCAGTGATTAAGTTCTTCCACTTGATGAGATACTCTGAAATTGATCGATTTCGTAGCTGTCAAGTTCTTGTTTCCATGACTGCTTCGAGTTCCAATATGATTTTTCCTTCTTCGTCAATTTCTAGAAACATTGTTTAGACTGGGAGCTTGTCACCTATAACCTTCTTTAGGCATGAAACATGGAAAATTGGGTGTTCTTGGGAAGATGCAGGAAGCTCCAATTTGTATGCCATAGTACCAATATTTTGCAACACTTTGTAAGGACCATAATACTTTGGTGATAATTTATTATCCTTCTTAGCTTTCTTGAGGGACATTTGTTTGTATGGTTGTAGCTGTAAAAATACCCATTGCCTACATCAAAACTTCTTTCACTCCGATGTTGATCTGCATGATGTTTCATTCGATTCTGCGCCAAGGTGAGGTTATCCTTTAAGAGTTGGAGAACTTGTTGTTGATGCTTGATGTGATCTTCCACTGCTTGAACCTTAGAATTTTCTCTTAAAGATGATGTGATATAGGGTGGATGATATCCATAAAGTGCCATAAATGGGGTCATTTTTGCTGCGGTATGGATGGAAGTGTTATACCACGATTCATCCAAAAGTAACCACATGACCCATTGTGTTTGTTTATCAGATACAAAGAAACAAAGATATCCTTCCAAAAATTTATTCAATATCTCAGTTTGCCCATCAGATTGAGGATGATATGATGAGCTATGAGCTAATTGAGTACCCAAACAAGAAAATAATTCCGTCCAAAAATTTCCTGTAAAAATGGGATCTCCGTCGCTTATAATAATCTTTGGATTTCCATGTAGCTTTGAATTGTTTCCATAAATGTAGTAGCAACTATACTAGTTTTAAATGGATGAGATAATGCACAAAAGCATGCATACTTGGTAAGTCTATCAACTACCACCATTATGAAAGTCTTTCCTTCGGACTTGGGTAAACCTATGATAAAATCCATTGAAACCTCCTCCCAATGTTGAATTGGAATGGATAAAGGTTTTAACAGACTTAGGTCTTAATTGTCTCAACTTTATTTTGTTGGCAAACCAACATTCCACCACAAAATTTTTAATATCAGATTTAAGGCCATCCCAAAAATATTCCTTCTTGACCCTGTGGTAAGTTTTTAAAAATCTCGAGTGCCCTCCTAAGGGAGAGGTGTACAATTCCAAAAGAATCTTTTGTTTGAGTTGGGAATTCTTACAAATATATAAGTGATATTTGTACCATAATGAATCATTTTTCCAGCCAAATGTTTCAGATGTACTGGGATCTTGCTACAACTTTTGAATGAGTGTCCACACCTCTTCATCATTCTTCCATTCATCCCTTGCTTCAGTTATCCACTCAGGTTGGATAATAGAAATGGCAGAAAGTAATGCTTCCACATCCTCATCCTTTCTTGAGAGTGCATCTACAACAAAATTTTGCTTCCCTTTTTTGTAGATGATTTCAAAATCATAACCCAACATCTTTGTGACCCATTTTTGTTGCTCTTCCGAAGATAATGTTTTTTCCAAAAAGTATTTAAGGCTATCATGATCTGTTTTTACCTTGAAGTGTCTTCCCATTAGGTAAGATTGCTATTGCTTTAGTGCATGTAGTATTTATAACATTTCCTTCTCATAAATAGGTTTTAATAAATAATTTCCTTTGATTGGATGACTTTAAAAAAAATGGGTCTTCCTTCTTCCATTAAAACCACACCAATTCCATTTTGTGAGGCATCACATTCCACAATTAAGGTTTTTGTGAAGTATGGCGTAGCTAAGACTGGTGATTGGCACATTTCCTCTTTACAATGTTTAAAGGCCTTAGTTACTTCTAGAGTCTAAGAAAATGCATCTTTCTTCAGTAATGATGTTAAAGGTGCTGATATTCTTCCATAATTCTTAAAAAACTTGCGATAATACCCTATTAACCCCATAAATCCTTGAAGATGCCTTATGGTTGTCGGTATTTTCCATTCCTTAATGGATTTAATTTTGTTAGGGCCTACCTTAACATCCTCACGAGATACAATATGACCCAAATATTCTACCTCCTGTACTCCAAAGAAAAATTTGGAGGTTTTTTCATATAATTGTTTCTCCTCCGATAGTTTGAGTGCCATGTCAACATGTTGAACATGATCCTTGATCCTTCCAATACTTGTTGTAGATTATAATATCATCAAAAAATACTAACACAAATTTTCTAAGGAAGGGTTTGAAAATGGAATTCATCAAACTTTGAAATGTGGAAGGTGCATTAGTAAGGCCAAAAGGCATGACCATAATTCATAATGACCGTCATGAGTTCTGAATGTTGTTTTCGTAACTTGAGTCTTCATTCTAATTTGATGATTTCCAGAACAAAGATCCAACTTGGTGAAGTAAATTTCTCCATGTAATTCATCTAATATTTCATCAATGACGAGGATGGGAAATTTATCTTTAATAGTAATCTTGTTGAGCTCCCTATAATCTGGACGAATATGCCATGATCCATCCTTATTGTGCACCAATACTACTGAAGCAGAGAAATAAATTTTACTAGGTTGAATTATACCAGCCTCTAGCATTTCATGTCTCACTCTTTTGAGAATAATGATATTTGTAAGGCATTATATTTGGAGGAACATTTCCTGAAATCAAATGAATAGCATAATCATGATCATGAATAGGTAGGAGTCCTTTGGGAGTCTCAAATATATTGGAATGATTTTCCAAGATTTTTTGGAGATTTAGAGAAATAGATGATTTTGATGTTTGAACCTGTAGTGAGCATAATTGTGAAATTATAGCTTGTTGTTCTTTCCTTAGAATATTTTTCATGATATTAGAGTTGAATATCTTTCCTGGCTTCCCTGCGATACCCTGTAATTCAACTTCCTTTCCTTCCAAATAAAAATTCAAGAAAAGTTCTTGAAAATTAAAAGCTACCATCCCTAAAGATTGTAACCATTGTACTACTAGTACAACATCAACACCACCCATTGGGACGGTGAGCATTTGACTATTCAATACATATTACCCCATGGTTAGTTTGATATTATGGCACTTTCCAGAGAAATAAATAGTTCCTCCATTTGCAACCATCAATTGACACTTTGGTGTTGGGTATAGGAAGCAATTCAATTCCTTGGCTACCTTACAATGAATGAAATTATGGGTACTACCCGAATCAATAAACACTATTAAATTTTTATTCTTGATATGTCCTTCTATCTTGAGAGTTTGAGTAGTAATTCTTGCCAATTTATTACAAGATATGGCTGGATTCATTTATTCTTACTCCAGGGTTTGTTCCTGGTGTATATCCTCTTCTTTTGAAGTTTCTAGTTCCTTTTCTTCCTCCTCTTCACAATCTATATAAAATAATTTCTTATCAGCACACTTATGACCTTTAATGTATTTTATATCACAATTGTAGCAAAGCCCTTTTGCTCTTTTTTATTCAAATTGTTGTGGTGTCAACCTTGTAGGTTGTGGAAATCTAGGAGTAGCAACACTTCCATCTTTATAGTTATGAGTTGTAGGCTTCCTTGTCGCCATAATTTTGTTTTCAATTTTTCTTGCCAACCTGAATGCCTTCTCTAACGAATCAGGTTCCCAAAGAGGAACCTCATGTTGGATGTTATCCTTTAAAGTCCCTATGAAGACATCAATCATGTGTTCCTATGGAATATCAGTTATCCTTATATTCAATTTTTGGAAGTCCTCAATGTACTCTACCATTGAACCCTTTTATTTTAAATTTATCAATTGGTTGAAGAAGGTGTTGCTCTTTGTATCCTCATAATGTGCTAACATTTCCTTCGTAAAAATCGACTAAGTGACAATTTTTTTATGAGAGAAAATCCATCAATACCATACAAATGTATTTTGTTTTAAATGTAAAGTTGCAATGCATAAATTTTGTGTGTTTTTCACATTATGGAGATAAAAATATTGATCCATCTGTAGTATCCATGTTACCAGATCCTTGCCATCAAACTTCCTCATATCGATATTTGGAATATGGTGGGTTTTCTATCCAACATTAGAGTCTATGAAATCACGATTACTATTTATTTTTTTCTCACCATGAGCTTTCTCTACTACCTTTTTTCCATTAGGAATCGCTTCTTGTAGCAACTTTCTCAAACCTTACTTCAAACCTTCCATGTATTCTTTTAGATCATTCTTCATGTATTCCATGTTTCCTTTAATTTTTGCATCAATATTAGATTCCATGCCATCCATCTTAGCTTCCATTACATTTTTCAAACCATCCATCTTAGCTTCCATGCCTTTTTTCAAACCATCCATCTTAGCTTCCATGCCTTTTTTCAAACCATCCATCTTAGCTTCATTTCATTTTTGGTTACTTTTTGCGAGAGAAAAATTCGTTACACTTGGTATCATAATTTTGATATATCATATTGCATTTCTTCCTCTTCATGCATCATAGTGGAGCTTTCTAAGGGCTTAATTGGCGTGGAATTATTTTTGGAAGGAGTTATAGAACTTAATACTTATATATATGCTTCAATATGCCCTTGGAATCACTTGAAACTGATTTTTCAAACAAAAGTTATCCAATTTTTTTAAATAAACACCTTTTTCTTGCGTTTAGGAGCTTGATCTTGAAACGATTGTAACTCTATAATTTTAGATCTCCAAGATTTTATCTTCGGTCGTGTAGTCACCCTATGAGTCTTCTTTCCAATGCCACATGTTGGACTTGATTTGGTCACTTTTTACATAATTCCAATCTGACGTCTGAAAAAAAAGTTATGGCGATTTTACCTTCGCCACTTGTTTGAGATGAAATTCTGGAGCCTGCAAAAACCCTAACTTCCTGAGATCATATCTCCAAAAATATAGTGAACAAAGATCTGAAATGTTTACATGAAGTTCCTCTGGATTTTGGCTCAAATTGGTTTTTTTTTTTAGCTTCTTAAACCTTGCATAAAAAATGTTATAGCACAAATGGCACGATGACCTGTTTGAAGAAGCAAAACCCTAGAATCCCAAGCTCTGATACCAAATGTTATGAAACCATCTCACAAAATAGAAGAAAAGAGAGATCAACGACAAAGAAATCAGCCTATTCGAGGGGGAAACCTCCTTTAAATTACATAGATGAACAATTCTTGGATGATTCAAATGACAAAACCCGCTTTCTTTATATAGGAGTCCAAGGGGTCACAATATAATCCTGGTCGACATAACAATAACAATGTAAGGGCACAACAATAACAATAACAGGCTTATTTGGGGCACAATAAGAAAAACACAGGGATTACATGGGTAAAATAAAAACAATAAGGGGGCGTTAGTAACAATAACAATAAGGGGATACACTAGTATTATAGGGACCTAACAGTAGAGTTGTTTCTCTCTTTTAAGGAGCTTATGATCCAGGATTTACTTAAGGTGGCTAAAGAAATCCGGTCTAGGGGTTTTATCACAGGGGAAATTAACGCAACATTTATCATACTAATCCCGAAGAAAAGGGACACGATAACATTTGCTGACTTGAGACCCATTGTGTCGTGTAAATCAATGTATAAGGTTATGTATAAATTAATTTCTATGAGGATTAAGCCTATGTTGACTAATTACATTACTTAGGAACAATTTGGTTTCTTGGAAGGGAGGCATATACAAGATGCAATTGGAATTGCACAAGAGATGACACATACTATTTACTCATAGAAACAACAATCCTATCTCCTGAAGGTGGATTTATGCAAAGCCTATGATTGCATTGACTGCGAGTTTCTATTACTTATTTTAATTAAATTGGGATTTAATGTTGATGACTACAGATGGATTATGGAAAGCATCAAGACAACAAATTTTGTTGTCATTATTAATGGCCCTCCATCTAAATTATTCTCGACAGTTAGAGGGCTGAGACAGGGTTGTGCATTGTCACTATTACTTTTTTTGTTGGTGATAGACACTCTTAGCAGGAAAGTGTAGGACATTGGGGAGAGAGGTATCATCAAGGGGGTTCAATTTTTTAGACAACATTGGGTGACACACCTTAAGTTCGTAGATGATTTACTATTTGTGGGGCAGGCTAATATGGAGGAATGGAACGCATGTATGGTTCCATAAAGGAGTTTGGGACAACTTTGGGCTTGCTTATGAACATGGCCAAATACCTACTCATACACAAAGGGGAGAGGGATAATAGAATTCAAGAAATCAACGAAATATTTGGGGTGACTACTAAGATATTATATGAAGGATTCACATAATTGGGGTTTGTGCTAAAACCATATGGATACACAAATAAAGACGGGAACTAGTTAAATGATAAATTCAAATCGAAATTGGACTGCTGGACACATAAGTGGATGACTATCGACGAAAGACTTACCATGCTTAAGTCATTTCTCCAAAACCTATCCATTTATTAGATGCATCTATTGATGCTACCAAAGGAAATTCTACATATAATACAAATGATCATGAGTAGGTTCTTCTGGTCTATGCGAATCTGGGTACTAGAGCTGACTGTAAAATCCATTTGGTTCGGTGGAACATCATTTCCAGACCAATTGAGGATGGTGGATGGGGTATTATAGAACTTACTAATTTTAATAAAGCCCTCCTTATCAAAAACATGTGGAGAGAAGTTATGGGAGAGGGTATTTGGTCTTGCATCATCCAAGATAAATATCTCTATGGCCAATATTTCACTAGTTGGATTATAAGTGGCGCTAAGAGGAAATCTCAGAGATCCTATATTTGGAGAAGTATGTATCAGGTTATGTAATTTCTTATGGGCAATGTGAGATGAGAGGTAGGAGATGGAGCTAGGATACATGTAGGCTTGGATGCCATTGCTGGAATGTACGCCAGACATACCTTATCATTACAGGTACTAAAATATTTAAACAACAAGCAGATTTCCTCCTTGAAGTAGGTCTCATGTCCAGGGACACAAAATTTAGGCAGACATGCATGGAGGTTGGCTAAGGAGTTGGGATTACCTACTGTCTTGCAAAAGGAGTGGGAGGATTATACCTGTGGTTCGAGACATGTTGATATCTCCCTTACTTGCAAAGAGGATGATATGTGTTGGGGTGGAAAACCTAATAAGGGGAGCCCGATGGTCAAAGACATATATTTACAATTACCGAAAATTGACAGGGGGACAAAAGTAACAAAAAATTTTCAAACAATTTGGAAATGGCAGACACCAAACAAGATTAAATGTTTCAGCTGGCTTGCGTATCACAATCATATATTGACATGGAAAAATATCCGAAGGAAAGGTTTCCAGGGGCAGGGTATATGTGCTATGTGCAGGAGGGGTGATGATGAGATCAACCATATGTTTACAATCCTCCGATACGCTATGGCCATATGGGACGGAGTGTTGGGATTTTACATAGCAAATAAAGGAACCTACTCCAAATTAACACTATTGTTGAAGGCATGGACAAAGAATAGGAAATACAGGGCTCTGTCGCTATATGTGTTATGGACCATATGGAGAAGGCTTAATGGCATGATTTTTTAGCAGAAGAACAGTGAGACATATGAGGACATCAACAAGATGGTGGCTTTTTCCAAACAAAATTGGGCCAGTGTAGATAAGAAAAAGACACAGAACATTCAGACCCAAGGAAATTTGGCAATCGTTCCCTATGAGTTTTTTTTTTAATGGAGAAAGTGCTAATAGAGATTGTGGATGTGGAGCTGTCATCTATATAGAAAAGGAAGTATATTTTCACTTCTGGCGGGAGGGGGGAAGAGGAACAAACAATAGAGCGAAATTATTGCACTATGGGGAGTGTTGTGTGCTGCGAGGTGGTGGATATAGATCAGATACAAATTTTCGGAGATGCAAAAGGTGTTGTTGAATGGGAGAAGGGTTCCAATGACTTTAATCCACCTATTATAAACAAATATGTGGCTAGCATCAAAGCTTTGGTAAGGACTTTTGTTAATGTCAGATTTGAACACCTGTATAGAGAACACAATGGAACAAATTATCTACTTTCAAAAAGAGGCATAGGTAAGAAGTTATTTTTCAATGCTCACGATCATGGAATGATGGTAAATGCAAGTACCATCGTCTACTCTTAAGAAAGCTAAGATATGTAAAGTGGACCACGGTGAAGATAGACATAGGTCTAAGTGGCATTGATTGAGATTGTAAGAAGTAGATGAACAAAATTAGAACAAATTTTTTGTTTCAAACAATAACTTGAGATTGTCTAAGTGTCTTTTTGTCGCACATAGATCTTAATTTTGTCTAAATGTCATATGTCATATTTTGTAGCATGATGAATTAAGTAGCGATTTAGCATGTTAAAATTCTAGTGATGAATATCTATACCGGAGTGGTAAGAAGAAAAAGTTTAAATATTGATGTACTACCTTTGATATAATATAATAAGTAGTGTTTTTTTCTTCTACTACTACTAATAATAATAATAAATAAATAATCATTCAATTTTTTTTTGTTATTAACGAAAATGGAGAATGCCAATATTATTTTTTGAGTGTGTTTTTTAGTAGACTAAGAAAATGAATTACAATCCTGCAATGTGAAATGCAAGTAGTTCGGATGAATGCGGAGGATAGTTCTGCATGGGTAGTGAGAAAATAGTGGAGATCCAATTGATAAAAACGTGTGCATAGGGTTCGTATCTAAAACGAATTAGTGTGAACTAATTGTTGGTATTGAAGCAAAAAGCAATATCATAATCTTATGTGTTGTACGTTAGGATTTTCTCCATCAAAGCTACCTAAGGTGGGCTTCCCTGAATTGAGCTCGCATCAATACATTCTGCAACCCATCCAAATCTTACGCCACAACCTCGCCCTCATCTCAGGTTCGAATCCCCCATAACCATGGCTTGCAGCGTTGGAGAAAATAGTTGTCCTAGCTCACCATTAGGAACGCGCTGGATATCACAACAATGCGAGCTTATCACCGGGCGGATGAAATAAAAATTTGGGTTTGGTTGGCTCCCATTTATCATCATTGCCATGGTCATATGATCCTCCAGGCCGGTCCAAAACATATTTATGGTTCGGATTCCGTAGTATAGCGTCCCCAACGAGCTCATTCCTATCATGTATGTGGGGAATGCTTAGCATTATTGTTGAATTATTTATTTATTCAAAGATTTGTATTGTTTTGGACTATAATACATACACATTAAATACCACATAAAAATAATCCAAGATTCAACCTTACGTGCACAGCGAGACCATACAAATATCAATGCCTACCCATGCATGAACTTTGTAGTGTAGATATTGTTCGGCATTTAACTTGTGGGAACGACAATTATTGCAACTGGTTACAATATCCCCAACAACGTGCATCTTTTTCCTCCTCATATTCGTCTTCGTTTTGTTGAAAAGCTATGCATCTATGATGGGACATAAATAATGATAATTAATTGAGCATATGTGGAGGGACAATTATTAGCATATAAATAATTAACGAGCAATACTGCTTAATGAGGTAGGGAATACTATTAATATAAATAATTTGAAATCTAATTAGCTTCGTCTATTCATTTTGAGGATGTCCTTGTGCACAAGTTCATTGTGGGGAGGTATTTTGCACAATTAACTTTCACACAATGAACTTCCTCACTATGTTACTAGATTTGGGACGGTAACCACTGTTCTTGGAAAAAAAATGGTGGAGAAACAAGACGGTATGGAAAACACCGTTTTGTACGACGGTTCTCGAAACAGATTTTTTCTCCAGTCAACCCCCAGTTCATCCAGTTAACTCTCATTCCAAGAATGCTCTCGATGCAAAATGCATTGCATGCAATCTAATTTCTTTAGTAGTTGTGATTCATGACACCCCATAAAGCAAAGTTTGAAGCAGATTTGAGTTGCAGAGGAGAGTAGATTTAGCAGATGACACAGATCAGATCTGAGCAGAGGAGAGGAGGGCAGATCAAATCTGAGCAGAGGAGAGGAGGAAGTAAGTTTGGGATTCCACTAAGTGGGACAACATAAATTATGAACACAATTGTTTACCAAAGGTATGATTACTCATTCAATCACAATAAAGTTATTATTATTATCTAATTTTAGGGTCAATTATTTGACTGTTAAGTCTAGAAAAGCATACATACTCTATCTCTCTTTGATTTTGAACCTATGACTTTTATTGCCTTTTAAGAAAAAACACATGTTATTAACCATTAAACCTACTCAAACTGTATTTAAATATCTTATAATTAAAACCTAATTTTTTGAATACAAAACCATTGTAATATACTTTATTTTTTACTCCATTTCCAAAGTTGTTGAATTATCATTTGTCCTCCTCTACTTTAATTATGATATAGTTCTTCCTAATCCATAATTTTCTCAACATTTATTGAATTTATTAAATCATAGTAAAATGTATAACCATCCATTAATTCTTTTATATGAGTGGAATAGAAGCTTGTTCACAATAACACCACTGTACTTTTAAATATCCTTATTTTCATATTTTCTAGTATTTTCTCTTTCCTAGTTTCTTGATTAATGTGAAACCTCCCAACTCCATTTCTCCTCTCGTTGGTGTTTCTCGTTTCTGGTAACATAGCTTCAACATAAGCTTCGTCTAACCGTGTAGGAGAGTTGAATCTCGTTCCTTTATTAATAAAAATATAGTCAAATTATTTGATATTTATGTATCAAGATACCTGATTGAATATGATAATAATATTTATTTCTATGCACTGATATCAAGTTCCAAATTTGAGAAAGTAAAGACTCAGATGTTAATGGAAAATTAAGGTACTTTGCTAAGATAATTTTTTTCGCAATTGTTTAATGTTTAAGATATATAATGAATTTTGTTGATGAAATGTAATTTAATTGGTGATAATAAAGTTATATGTAAAATAAGAAATTCAAAATTCAAATCTTCTAAATTAAACTAATAAAAACAAAACACAATATTATAAGTAAATAACAAAATCTAAACACAGTATTATAAGTAAATAACAAAATCTAGAATTTTTGAGAATCTAAAAATGGATTTCACTTAAGTAAACCAACAAAGGTGGAGAAGAACACCGTCGCATATCCTGTCATACGGTGAATATTCATGGATAAGAAATTTATTGAGAAAATCGAGAATAGATTTTTGTATTGACGATTGTTAAATTTAGTGATTTTTGTATCTGTAACTGAGCTATGTTCTACTGGAAATGGCATATATTTTAATAATTTAATGATTTTTGTATCTGTCACTGTTCAACTGAGCTATGCTCTATTGGAAACGGCATATATTTTAATAATTTTATAGTTTTTTAAAAGTCCTTTGATAAATCTTGATAATTATTTGGAGAAATTAAACGAGGAAATCTAGAATAAATTTATGTATTCATTAGTGTTGTTGTATTATTGAGCAGAGCCTTGGCATAACAACTTGAGAGCATTCACCAATAGAATGACCACTCATAAAATTAGGGTTTTTTTTTTTTTTTTAAATGATTTTTCAGGTAGTGACAAATCCTAAAAATAAAATGTGCTCAACCAGGGGAATTATGTCCCATCAAAGGTTGTTCAACCAATAGGAAATGAGAAATAAGATTTCTAGAAAATTAGAAAATAAATTTTGAATTTACATGAAAATAGAAATGTTGAGCATTTTACCAAAACTTTGGTTAAATTTGCAAAAACACAAAAAATAATAAAAAGTCAATGCACATTGACCACAAGGAAAATGTTATAGTCCATGACCACATAGGGACTAATAAATAACATGATTTTACATCACATTTATATCTAAAGAGAGAGAGGGAAAGCAATTGAAAATATATTTTTTTATAATTTCCTTCCTTCCTAACTAATTTTAGCATGGGGGAGATCTGCAATTCATTCACTACATTACATCCTTACATGAAGGAGATGTTTAATTCCTGTCTTGCTGAAGGTAGAGTTGTCATGTGGTATTTAAAAAAGAAATATTAATGGTAAAAATGTACCAACCATAAATACAATATTTTCTTGTAATTTTACTAGCTCATATGAGGAATATGTGTATTTCCTTCACTATTTAAAAATATTTCAATAAAGAGATTAAATAAAATATTTAAATATCCATTTTAAGTAATATTTCAATATCAACTTCATGTATATCTATATGGAAAGAGAAAGTGTGTCTGTATCTTAACCGTAAACAACATATTTTTTTAACAAGAACCAATCAATTTGTATTAAAATGTTTTAACATAAAGTTCAATTAAGTTGCATCTTACCAAAAATATTGATATCAAAAACTTAATCACCTAGTCTTTTCATATAACTTCAACCATCTAATATATAGATTACATTCTTCTTCCAGTCCTTATTATTCGAGTTGTATATTCACCAAAAGATATGTAGCAAAAAAAAATTGATAGGACATAACAAACAAAATTTAAGTATTGGGAGACTTCTCCTGTGCATTATTTTGTTACTAGACATCTCCCTTTTTTTTTCTGTATCCCATCTGATCATAAGATCCACTATCTGGGATCTTAGATAATCCAATTCATCGATGAATCCTTTTCATATGGGTCTAAATATTCTACTTGTTATCCATTATCCCACTAATTTCCTGATGCATAACATTAAGAGTGGAATCCACCCAATTGCCACTGCCATCCTATGTCATGAAGTCCAAGTTCCCCACTATCCAATGCAAGTACAATTCCTAGAGTTGGAACTATTGAAATTTCTAAATGGCTTCAACCAAAATGATGATTAAATTTTATTTCCACGGGTTCCCAAAGTTAGAAAGAAGATAAGGAGAATAGTGACACTACTAATTTTTACAATCGTTGAATTTTTGAAATAAAATACAAAAGGAGCTCGAAACAACTTGAGTTTACGCATACTTAACGAATGAACAAGAAAATTTAACAACCATTTAGTATACACTAAAATTCATGCCAAAATTCCACGAATTGCTGAGCTCCGGGCTAGGAACAAATGTGGGCATCAAAAGGAATTTAAGAAATCAGAGAGAGTACACATTATCAACTCTATACCACAACACTTACACTGTGATTCCTTAGTAACATAAGTTGCTAAATCTCACAACAAATTGACGGCCATAAGTATAAACATAACATAACAATTCAAAAATCTCTGGGGAAAACCATTGAGATGCCTATCCATAAAGTTCCAAGCTATCAAACATAATGGGAATACACACAAAAAAACATTGGAACTAATATGTAAAATGGCATGGATATTAAACTAGACAGCTCATCACAATGATATGATACAATTATATTTAAAATATGAAATTCCACACTATTATAATTTTATTTCCTTTTAGATTTATGAATATGTAAATTATTGGTAATAGTGTATGCATGCAAATTAAAAATATGCATAAAATATAAAACAATAGAATAAAATATCACAACACATTTGACACAATATTTGGCGAGGGAAACCCTTTCGAGAGAAAAACCCAGTTGGAAGGTGATATCGTTTCACTCTTTTTCTTTGAATAGAAATATGGCTATCAGTAAAAATAAGTATGCTATGTGGCCCGTGGGCTACTATAATGCACAAATCCTCTCTGTGTGCTCTATCTCCTATCCCTCTTGGCTATTTTTTTCTCAGCTATGGAACAAATGCACTCGATAACATACTAGTGGATTAGTTATAAGACAACTTGATAACGTACTAGTGGTTAGGTTTGACTACATAAACTCTTAACCAGAGTTAAAATATAAAATCTTCTAGATTATTCTTCATCATAATCACATGGATAGCCCCTTTTTCATGAATGATGGGGGTTGACATGGCATCCTCTTGGAATATGGTGGCAAAACATGAAGGTCAACTTTTGAGTGGCATAATTTTCACATACAAACTCTGATTGACGCAATTATTGTTATGTTGGAAAGATATATACATGCATAATAGGAAAAAAAGGTGTTTCACTAAAGTGGCTAAGTTTTGCCTCCAAAAAATGTTTTTTGATGCCTCAAAACACTCACATAAGGTTTCATATCCCAATTTTCCAAACTGGGTCTTGCCAGTAAAGATGGTCTTGTGAGGTGATTCCTCCACTCTTTTGTTGGGAAAAATATTGATAGGGGGGAGGGAGGGGGGAGGGGGTGAGGGGTTGAATCAGTATTTAAAACTCATACATACTTTAATTTTATTTACTGAATTCTATACGTGAATTTACTTAATCCAACTAGCATATGTACATGATTTTCATTTAGAAAACTAGTGTATGCCTATAGAACTTATAATTCAGATAAATCTCCAGTAACTCTACTTAGACTAGTGCATTAATGACTCATCAAACATTTAGTAAGCATTAAACATCCACAATAAGAACATAATAAACCACCACACATAAGAAACACACATGAACACCATGATTTAAGGTGGAAACCCAATGTGGGAGAAAACCACTGATGTAGTCGTCTCTGTCTTCAATATTTATTATATAGAAAACTAATTACAATCTTGTATTGGCACAAACTCATACCAACACACAGGCACCCACTTGTAGAAGGATACAACCTTCACTTGTTCTCCAGCTACTACTGGAAGGGAGCTCCAACCCCATGATCTCATTTACTAGCCACCATTGGAAGGGAGCTTCAACCCCTTGCTCTCATTTACCATCCAATACTGGAAGGGAGCTACAACCCCTTCATATGATCACCAGATCCTACTGGCAGGAACAATCGACTTCCTCACTAAAGGCTCCAACCCTCAACACCACAGCGGACCATGTTTCATAAATTTTCACACTGGATCCACTGGATTCAATTCAACACAACTTGTAGGCCTCTTTTCATCAGATTTTCAGACTGGACCCACTATACTCATTTAAGCCGAATACCATACATCAAACTGAAAAATATAACTATACCAAATCATTCATTGAATCTTCAATCAACCAACCAATCACTGATCTTTAATCGCAATCAACTAGAAGCATAATCAATACTCAAACATCCCAAATATATATGAAGACATCATTGAAAGACAACAAAAACACAGTAAAACTGATCAGAAATTTCCTTTAGAATTCCTCAGTAAAAACCTTGGCTTGTATACATGCCTTCTAGAAGGCATATTCATGTATGTACATGCTTATCCCATAACCAATTCACGTATAGATATCAATATTTTTACTGAATATATACATGCCTCTGGAGAACCAAACCCACGTGCATACACGCCTACCTCGTTTTAAACTCATGTATAGATCTGTAAATAATTCAGGACTGCGCAATACTTCAGAACTTCAAACTTATTGAGATCACACCCTTCACTGAAGCAAACAAGCGTGAGACCATAGATCTAAACAAATCATGCAAATACATAGTCATTTTAGGGCTAGAGATTGTGATCCATCATTGTATTCATGAGTGTATCATTATATGATATCTATCAATCAAATATAGCCCATACTGTGCAAATTTACTTCAGATTGAAGTAATCATTCATTAACATAAATCATGCACACTTAGCACTTTGATCTTCTCCTCCTTATATAGTTTAAGCCTTAGCTAATACCATGAGCCAAAACCACAAAAGTGTCGATGGTATTCTTGGATGGGATCAAATAATTGTTACTGTGCTTAATATTGTGGGCTAATACCATGGTAAATACCCCTCGTTTTATAAAATTAGTGCGCCAACACATACGCGGCTTTGATTCTTTGTTTCCGCGTGTATACACGATTTTTCCTTCACTAACCCGTACATAGATATTCAAATCTTTACCTTATATAATCTTCTGATTCTGACCTGCAAACCTCTGTCTCGTCATTCTGTCATTTTGTTCCATCACTATGTCACCTCTAAACTGATCTGTGAACTATGTTATAAGTGGGTTTCCATTAAGGACAACACTTTTATCATAATTCCAACATCTTTCCCCTTTGAAAACATTGAGATGGATGAAAAGACATATAATGATCCAATCTAGATTAATGAATTTGGACCTAACACATGAAGGAAAACCCATACCTAACTTAGCCCCCTTAGAGTTAATTTGCCATTGTGCCAATGTTGACAATGGAAAATGGAACCAATGTCTTCCTGACTGGGTCCTAAGAGATAAAGTAGAATAACAGAATCCCAAAATACAACATTTATCCCCATCAATATACCTTTTATACTACAATCCAACCTCTCATTAAGTTTGGAAGAATAACTTGTCATGATGCCTCTTCTCCATTGATTAATTTTGAAACCTTCTACATCCACAATATACCCCTTCTACACCTGTGATAGCTTTAAAGTATATTTTATTATGTTCCTAGAATCTTCCGACATCATATTGATCCATGAGCCATCAAAATACATGAATTGACACAATAACCTCGTCTATCTCCTTCTATATGTGGTTGTATAGAGCCACTATCTGATTAACCTAATAAAATTAAACACATTTAGGTTTATTTTGAATGTAAGCCATGGGGAAATCTCTCATGATGATGAGAGGGAGCCCCTCCCATTTTCCCATTATAAATTTTTTTATAACCATTTTATTAGGTACCATTTGAATTTACCTTAGGGGATATAGGCTTTATATGGCTCCCTTTCGCATGCCATTTCTCCTTTGGAAGGAGTTGATCCCAAGTTATCTAGCTTATTAGTTTTGGAGTTATTGCTTCTTAAGACATGGAAATATTGTCTCCATGGAATGGATTGGAGAAATTGGTGTATCCTCTTGAAAATCTATGATAACTTCATATATAGAGGAAGAGATCCATAAATTAAACGATATATTATAACTTAGATAGAATATCGAATGATGATACATATTGTATCCCCAATTTAACAAGTTGGATCAATCCTTAAAGAAGAGCATAAGCTTTTGCAACATTATTAGAAGCAACGTGCAATCCCCAAGCAAAACTACATTCTTGTTGTTTCTCAAGGTCAAAAATCATACTCCCCCTTTCACCCTACTCCAACCATCAATAAAATATTTTAATGATCATCTTATGTAAAATAATTTTATTATCTTGGAATATATATAAAGAAAAAAATATCTGAAAAAAAAAATCTTGCTCCATTGATAGGTATTTTCCACTTCTTAGTATAAGAGAGGAAAACTGAGAGCTTTTCTATGTAGCATTCAAATCTCTCTCTCTCTCTCTTTCTCTCTCTCTCTCTCTCTCTCTCTCTCTCTCTCTCTCTATATATATATATATATAATATATATATAATTTAATCAAAATTCACATAGTAAATTTGAAAATATGAAATGACCAAAAACCACTCATATTCCACAGTAAAAAATAAAACATCCTCCAAATTTTGAACAAATTTTATGAAAGGCAATATATATTAGAAAAATCAATTATATTTTCAAATAAGTGCCAATAATGCAATCCCTAATTTACAATTATTTAATAATTATTGTACTTTAATAATCAGAATGAGTAATTTCCGGGTCAATGTTTTGAACTAACCAATATGATTCATCATCAAGATAATTAAATAATTGTACTTTAATAATCAGAATGAGTAATTTCTGGGTCAATGTTTTGAACTAACCAATATGATTCATCATCAAGATATTGATGAGAAGACAATCCAAGAGAATAAATATTGTAGATATGCTATAAGGAGGTCCAAAAAATAAAAAATAAACCCATAACAGTAAAACAAAACTAAATGTTAGAGAAAATCAAAAGCTAGAAAACCCTCTATCCAAAAAATAATAATATAATATTAGACTTAGTCATGTAAATAGATAATATATATATATATATATATATATATATATATATATATAGAGAGAGAGAGAGAGAGAGAGAGAGAGGTACAAATTTAATAAAAAATATATTATATAATTATTAATATATGACAAAAAAAAATCAACATAAATAAAAAACATCAATAATATAAATTCAATATTTATGAAGAGGCTAATTAAGAATATAATATATAGTATAATATTTTCAAAATATATTAACTTATATATTTAATAAAATAAAATTAAACTAGCAATTACACCACATGTTGCAAAAGAAAAGCAATACCATAAGAAAGAGTTATTTTATTTTATTTTATTTTTATTTTTGTGTAATTTGACATAGTCAAAATGTTAAACATGACATTACAACATTTATATTATACACTTAAAATCAATCTAACTTATTAAAAATAAAAATAAAAACTAACATTAAGAAAAAAATATAAAACTATTTACTTGTGGATCTAATGGCCTAAAACATTTCAATTGTCTAACATTTGATCCTATGGCTCAGACATGGACACATTGACAACTAGGGAAGTTTTTTTCAAATAAGAACGCCTTACAGCGTAAATATAACAAAATATAAAATATTTAATACAATATTGTAAGGAAAATGGTCAACATAATAATAATAAAAAAACTAAATTAAAAAATGATAAAGTAAAACAAGAAAAAATATAAAAATAATAAAAATATTATCATAATGAAAAAATATATTAAAGAGTATAAAATAAATGCATTATATATGAAAAAGAATTAAAACAATGTCATATATAAAAGGATAATAGTATAAAGCGAAGATATGATGACTCAAAAACATAAAAGTAAATATATGTTCCCATATTTATAATTGCTTGAGAAATACAATGAAAAGTATACTCAATAAAACAAAGTTCACATCAAATGAAGAGATGCATTTGTAAATAAAATAAAATAAACAAAAATAAATAAAGACGAGTGCAAAAACTAAGAAAATGATAATGCAAGGGCATGAGTTTAATTATTGCTTATTTTCCAACCATCATCTTCGTTGATATTGTTGGTACGCTTCTCAATTTCAATGGCCTCCATAAAGCTATTATGATGGAATTGATCAATCTTGACAATGATTTTGGACTCCTTAATACATATTTGGTGTTTAGTTTTCTCAACTTGCTTGGATAAAGCCGAAGAGCTGGACCAACCGTGTTTTATTTTGACTATGTGCTCATGAATCCTCTATTTTATGGAGTGGCTAGTCTCTCCTACATAAGGCATCATACATGAGCGTCGGATTACATAAACACCTTTCATGTTTGTAGGGTCAGCTGGCTCTTTGATAGGTCTAAGGGAGCTCTGAATGGTATTAAGTTGTTTGAAGGTGGCACAGATCTCATTCCTTTTAAGAATGCACACATTCTTATCAACAATTTCGAAGATGAAGGGAAGTTGTACACTTGTAATTGGATCTTTAGGGTAATTCCTTATTCTTGATCCTTTACTAGATTTTTGGAAAGATTTGAGACCTTGGTGCTTATTATAACCATTATTTTCAAAAACTTGTCAAATATGGGTTTTCTCATCATCTAAGTGACTTTCATTAGAAATTCTTATAGCACAAATGGCCAGGGTGCTAAGGACCCCAAATTTTTACACTAGATAATGATGGGATATGACATGAAACCCGGTGAGAAGGAATCCATTTCCCTTCTTTGAGATGAGTACATCAAGGAAAGGAAGGTGACCATTGGCTTTGACTTCCGTCATGAAATTTATGGAGTTAGAATAATTATTTAGATGTTGTAGGAACCAATATAATTTGTCATGGCCATGGGTCCAGTTGATAAAGGTATCGTTGACAAACCTCTTCCAAAGATTAGGGTAAAACTATAAAGAAGTGAAAGCCCTAGTTTCAAGGTCTTCCATGAAGAATTTATCTACGACAGGGGGGAGTGGAGAACCTATAGAAACACCTTAGTTTTTCTCATAGAATTCACCGTAGAAACTAAAAGAAGGTAGAGGTTAGAAAAATACCAACCAATTAGGTAGTATTAGGGTCGGTAATGTGATTAATAATCTCAATAGCTTTGTTAATAGGGATTTTTGTATAAAGTGAAACCACATCAAATCTAACCAAAGTATCCCCTCGATTAAGCTTAATATAAGCTAACTTGCTAATAAAGGAAGTTGAATATTTAATGAAGGAATCAATAAGGCCAACAAGGGTCTTGAGCTTCAGTGTTAAGTCCTTATCAAGAAGATAAGTGAGCCCACCTATTTTATTGACAATGGGTCTTAGGGGAGCTCCATCCTTATGGATCTTAGGGCGCTCATAGATCCTGGGTGTGAGAGGATTGCTCTCAATTAGTATTTTGTTGACAGGGCCAAGGGAACTATTAGACTTGATAATGTTGGTGACTTACCTTGAGACATTTTTAAGGGGGTTCTTACTGAGATTTTTGTATCTCCCACTATTAGTGAGATGATACACCATTTTTTTTAGGTAATTAACTCTATATAATATCAAAGCAACCCCACCATTATTGGCTTTGAGAACAACAATGTCAAGGTTATTGTTCAAGGCTACAAGGGCTTAGAATTACAACTTGCTAGTATTTCTCTTGGGAGGTTTATCCTTCCTAAGAAAAATAACACAATCTTTCCAAATAGCCTCCTTAATGTTATCGGGAAAATCATTAATCCCATATTCAAAGTTACAAATAATTTCTTAAGAAAGGATATTTTTAGGAGCTAGGAAAAAATTCAACCCTTTTTTCAAAAGGAAAAAAACAAGAGGGTCTAAATCAAGACTAGAGAGATTAACAATTTTTTATTTAGCGAAGAGGATTTAGAAGAAGGAGATATGACACCACTGTTAAGGGTAACTCGACAAGGCTTCCAAGGTGGATTCTATGAGAAAATATGTGGTGTTATTATGGGTTATCCGATATCCCTTGTTGTAGCTACCCTCTTCATGGAATACCTTAAAAGTAGGACTTTGTGTTCTTCACAGTTTCGCCCCAAGATTTGGAAGAGGTTTGTCGATGATATAATTATTATCTGGCCACATGGCCATGAAAAATTAGTTTTTTTCTTGCATTATCTAAATAATCAGTCTCACTCCATAAATTTCATGATGGAAGTTGAATCCAATGATAGCCTTCTTTTCTAATCTGAAAATAAAAAATAGGCTAAAAAATGAAAGTGCTTTGAATCTCCCGAAACTGGTGTCGAATCATAGTGTTTATCGTCCTGATTCCAATGATGGTTGAATCACCTCAATCCAACATTTTATGCAAAAGTTAGAACCTTCTAAAGTTTTTTACTAATAGCTAGAAAGTCAACAACAGGGTTGACTCGGCTACTGATTGGGTAATCTGTATAGTGGATGTCATCAACTGACTGTGTAGGGTACAGATGATGGAGGACCAATCCCATATCGACACGTGGAAGTTTTTTACTGAGGCAGGTGGTTAGATTTTATTGGTAGGTTTGGTTTGAGGTGGCCCAATACGAGGGTGCCACGTGGTCCTATGTGGTTGGAAAAAAACTTGTATAAGGGTTGAAGGGCCTTGGAGGGGTTCGACCCCTCGACCTTCTGCAACATAGTTTAACTCCCAACCACCAAGCCATCGCATTATTTCTTACCATATAATGAAATCCTATTGTATTTGTTATGATGGTTTCAGCGATTTGGGAGGAGGGGCCAGTTGGTGAGCCCTGGCCCCTAGTCATGTTGAAACCATACGACTACAGGTGGAGTGGAGAGGGGCGAGTGGGAAGCTCCAATCCCCATACTTATCGACACCCATAGGACCACATAGAGAGCTTCAACGGAGAGGGCAGGGCACTTGGCCCTAGCCCCAGTTTGATTGGTTCCCATACAACCTACAACGTGGCGGAGGAAGTGGACTGAGTGGCACCTGACCCACGCTAACCTCAAGCTCCATGTCCGTTATATGACCACAGGAATACAAATCGGAGCCAAATATATTAGTGGCGAGCAATTGGCCCCAAACCTCAGCCATGTCTTGATATCATATGACCACATGCTGACGAAGAAGGAGCTTAGTCAGAGGGGGTAGGTAGTTATCCCTGAGCCCCTACCACATTGTGTCCACGTCACCCTGACCCGATGCTTAGGGTTATGGTACAATTTAACAAAGCAACAAATTGCACCTTTTTTGGCGGGAATCCTACTAGTCACGGGTGAAATTGTCACTCGACAGACTCTGTAAAGGTTTAAATCATCACGTAGTTAGCAAATTTTTCTAATTTGCAGGAAAAATAGTAGAGCTTGGTTCCAAGAGGTATATCTTGCTCAATTTTTAACCTTTTTGAGCTCAAGAAAAGCCTAGATATGGTTTTTTGTTTTTGAGTGTCTTGGACTCAATGACAACCTCAGATTCCCAATTTTAGCATTGTATGATGGATTTTTTTACAGATTCAAGTCCTTTAGTGCTAAATTCAGACAAGGTTTGGTAGTAATATGGAGGCATATTTAAGCATGGAAAGAGCCTAGTTATAGGTTTTCTAGACTTCCAGTTTCATCTACATTAATATTTACTTCGATAGAACAACTATTTTCAGTATTTTCTCATTGTGCTTATGAGAGAAGCCCTTTTCAACACTTTAGTGTGATGCAGTCACATGTTTATGTGCTTTGATTTTAGGTGGAGTATAAGGACCTATTGTGAGAGAGTCCTTTTTTTGTTGACAATTTTTAGTGTGAATTCTAATCGCAAGCGTACGAAAAAAAGCTCACTTTAGTTGTGCATAACAAACAACCCTAACATCAAATGTTGTTGTCAATTTCCTTAGATCTGCAGTAGGTGATCAAAATAAATGTTACAAAAGTGCAGATCTATGTAGTTAAATACATTAAACAACAAAAATAAATAAGAGTTTCTCGATACATCCAATAGACAAGACAAGAATTTATAAAGATTTTTTTGTATTATGACACCTGGGAAGGGAACATAGAAAGATGTTACCAGTACCCCTCAATGGGATGGGTTCTTATATGTCCTCAATGCTTCAGATCCAAGATCTCTCTCTCTTGATGGTGCAGAAAACCCAGCCAAAATGGAACTCAAAGGGAGCTCACTAGAAAAAGTAGGAAAATATGACAATGATGGAGGATCAAAGTCAGAGCAAAAGTATAGATAAAAAGGTGATCTCAAGGCAAAAAAAGGTAGTCAATGAATGGAAAACTCTTCTATTTATAACAAAATATTGAGTTAGTCTAGATATTGGTGCATAATTAAAATATTATTAACCAAATCTAGATCCAAATTTTATGGAATATTTTATTATTTTTGTTGGAGGGAAAAGGAATTTGAATTTAATAACCATTATTAGAAATAATAAATAAATAAATGATTTATTTATTATTTTAAGGATGTGGTTAAGGAATAATTAAATAAATAATGATTTATTCAATTATTTATAAATGATTTAGTCAAATTTAACAAGGAATATTATTAAATAATGATTTAAATAATTATTCCTAGAAAATAATACGATAAATAATGATTTATCTAATTAATTTTCCTATTTTGGGTTAAATATGACTAGGAATATTAATTAAACAATGGTTTAGTTAATTATCCCTAGAGGAAAATCAAACAAAAAAGGATTTATTTAATTATTCCTCACGGGGTTTCCTGTTTAGACCATAAATAACTTAATAAACTATGGGTTATTAAATTATTTCTCATAGTGAAAGCAATTTTCCTATGGTAAAATTGGTCTTACATGGTGTAATTTAGTCCAACTAATAGTGACAGGTTAGATGACCAAAAATTGGTGTAACAGATTCCCCCCCAACATGCGAGCGTTAGGAGCTAATCGTATGACCGAAGTACGTTGTAAGAACACAATCACTAGACACCGAAGGGGAGTCAGAGAGAGAGAAATATAAGGTGAACTGAAGCGAGAGAGGACAAGACCATGAGGAAGTGAGACTTACAGGTGTGACAAGTCTCTTTTATTAGTGATTACCTGATCTAAATGAGGCAGGGGAGGCATACTTATGCCCGTCGAGATAAAAAAATTACAAATAATAATGGTGTGCCCAGCAAACATGGGTTTGAGCTATATAGTATATGCTAGCATAAACATGGGCTAGATAAAAAAAACATAATGGATCCCACAAAAATACTGTGCCTGGTACAACAACCAGTACTTATACAATAATATCTGAGTACATGAGATATAAGTACAACCAAAGAGGCCATGTAAAACAGGAAAGGGCTCTGAAAGTCTGAATGATACATGAAAACTAAAAAGGCGTTGCAAGCAAATGAGGCTGGGAACATCAAATATCAAGAGCTGCATCCAAGGCTATAGTAAAGAGGTCATCCGGGTATGTGGGGGGCTACCTGAAGGGCCACCCCCTCATGAGGTCTGGAACATCTCACACACACCTGGGAATCACTGGTACAATCTGTTGCATCACTAAACCATCAAGTATACGTATCTCGATTGTGCCATAAGGAGTTGGAAATGAGAAACAATCAATTCAAAGGGCAATAAGGGGTCCCTTTTCCTAATCCAAGGCACCGAACAAGAGTGGAAGCTAGAACCAAGGTACACCACCCTCTAGACCTGTCTTCTAGAATGAATAAGATGATGTCGACAGAAGGTGGTCCACCATAGGTGAGGCAATCATGAATCCTCAACTAAGGCATGAGGGATAATAGAAGAGAGACTGATACACTGACACCAGGGATGATGGTGGAATGGGGGTTACTAAGTAGCAGGATGACGACTTCCCTTGTTAGAGAATAAAGGGCATGAATGGCCTAGCAACTACTGACTCGACTCCGAAAGGGATAGGGGACAGTATGACTAGGGAAAAAAATGTGTGACATGAGAGAGGTACAAAGCAATAAAGGATGGAAGACTGTGATGGGAGACAAAAGGGACTCAGGACAGACTCCATGGATGCGATGATGACTCAACTCGGATGCTCTAAACAAGGGCGACTCAATGATGCTGCCCCACAAAATAGGCCTTGTGGGGACCATAAAAACATGAGTACAAGATGGTTACTCACGAAGAAAATCGACATGAGGATTGAAAAGTGTGAAGGCAAAGTGGTGCCCCAAGTACAAGTGTCGCAAGTGAAGAAATTCGATTTTGAGAAGCGGTGAAGTGACCCTTCTTGGAAAAAAGGTTTTTGGGTGAAGTATCAAATAACCAAAAATGAAAGGATACCCATTTGAGTGCTTGGTGAGAGCTTTCCAATAGTGCTAACGGTTTGTCAAACTGAGCTACGGTTTGGTCGCAATTGGAAAAAGAAAAATCTGAGGTTTTCTTTTTATAAGGAAATTTCCCTGCAATTTGATTCATTTCCAAGTGTAGATGTGGTGAATGTAGAGAGAAGAAAAGGCCCTAAATCTTGCGGCGATCGTAGCAGAAAAACTGATTGTTGGAATCAAGATATTTCAATTGCAGGTAAGAGGGCTAACCATACTCTTTCAATTTAGTGGATTAAAGTTTCAAATTAGGCACCCAGAGCTCAGGAACAGATCCCTGCTCCTCCTCATAGTCGGTTTGCACTTTTTGGGGTCTTTTCTGCGACCTAGGTAGTAGGTATTAGGAAAAAAACTATGACCTGTCCCAGGAAATGGCCTGAAAAGTTTGACTTGTCAAAGAGAGGGGTTTTAGTGTTTTTTTTTTTCTGAGAGCTGGGATTTATGGTTATGAGACAATCTTTCCTTTCTGTATGCTAACAAACATGATGGTTTTGTGCAGGTATGCAGAGTTGAGGATCAACTAGAGAGAGAGAGATCTGGATACATTAAATTCTGAGATTCGAGGGTATCATGCAGTTCGTGCCGCATTGGCCAAGTTTGGGGTCCTTAAATTTGTGGAGAACCCATTGATGAGGGTAGGAGAGCCCTTGTTGGCCCGGAAAGTTAGCTATTGGGACCCAGATCATGAGATCTTTATAGTGCAGGGGCACTGGATCAAGTTGAATGTTCAGGATATATATTTCCTGACTGATCTCCCGCTACTGGGGATGGTGGGAAACAAACAACCACTGTTACCGCAAGGGCAGAACATTATGGAGTTTGTAGAGCGCAACTGTTGACCGAGTGTCCATGTGAAAGGCACACTGATACCGATCGGAGATATAAAGAGGCTAAATAATTGTGCTATGGCTGCAGTGGTGCTGCGGATCCTGGGCAACTGGACGCTCCACCACATCACTAGGGGGCAGATGATGCTGGTTGAGGGATTATTGAGTGGGACCTACTATGGGTGGGCCCAGATGATGTTGTCGTCATTGAAACGACAACTGTCACTGTGCAAGAGGCAGGTGAACCATGATTATGCGTAATCACAGTGCTTTTCTCACTCTTATTTGAGAATATCCTGACACTTCATCCTCGTATACAAATCCAAGATGGGGGTCTGCGAGAGCCCAAGATGCGCCGCTGGGGGCGGCTGCTGTGTAGAGGAGGAGGTGGGGTAGTCGGACGGGTGTTCCGAATCGAGTTTTTTGCACATTGGGATCAGATTCCATTATACACAGACGACTATCCCTATAGTGGAATGAACTATCATGGGGACCCAGACTTGCCACTTCCACCAGGTCGAGCATGGGGGCCAGATGGTAAGTGACAAGTTGCTTATCTTTTACGGTGCATTTTAAAGTTTCAGAATATTGTATATGGTACTGATTCTTTTACTTTTGGTATGAAGATATAGCACTGGCATGTTGAGGCCTCAGAAATATGTGGAAAAAACAAAGGGGGATAACCACTCGGTCCGAACCTTAAAGTAGTTCCTTTTCCGTTTGGGATAGTGGCTCCGACTAGGTGTGATGAGACCAGTTTCCCATATTTGGGTTTTTTTATGATAATTTCTGGGATTTCTTTTCAAAACATTTTTGCAATGATGAATTGCTACAAAATAAGACAAATTTATTTCTAAGTGAAAAACTTTGAATTAAATTTAATCTAACCAGGGATGATATTTAAATGCGATCTAAAGAGATATCTATTTAATATGTGATGATGAAATCATCACAGATTTAATAGAATTATTACTGTGTAAGATGATTCTCTTGAAAAAATAGTTAATCAAAAGAAAATGAAAGATATATCGCATTTATTTGATGACCATGTATAAAATAACTAATTTCTACCTTTATATCGTACAATAGTGCAACTGATATTTCAGTTAAAAATAATTAATTCTATATATGATTTATGAAAGCTGAGTTCATCACTAACATTCAGAAACAAAAATAACATACATGATAATAGTACGAGATGTGTATTACTTCTACTTATCGGATTAGTGATAATAGGCCATATTCAATTCTTCAATCAAAGAGTCGTTCAAAGAATACATAAGTGCACCAATAGTGATTCAAAAAAATGATATTTATAACTGAAAGAGGTCGTGTTCCATTACTTCATCAAGGCATTCACAAACTTACTTAGAAGTAGGCATTATTTGCAAATGTTCTTAACAAAATCTTGGACCCTTCTCTAAATGAATGAGAAGGGTTTAAATACTAAAACTAACTATAAACTAATTAAATTATTTACAAAAATGTAGAGGAGGTTTCGAACAACCTTTCTCTAAAACTTAACTTGAACAATAATCTAGGAATTTAGAACTGATAATCCTGACTTTATGGATCATGTATTTCTGTGTGATCACGAAGTTGGCAGATATCTAGCATTGTCTTGAGCTGAGTTGGCTGAGATATTCATGATCAATTTTTTTCCTTGAAGGTAACATTTGAGATTGTCGACTGAGACTCTTGGGCTAATTCTGTGAGAAATAGAAGAGTTTGTTGCTGATGATAAGGTTTGATAAGAAAATTCCAATGATTTTCCTCATCAAACTTATTGACTTTCTTGATTATTTATTCCCGTTGTTCTGCTTTCTGTGTCCATTTTAATTCTACTTCTTTTGTTATTGAAAACACATGAGACGTGCTTTCTTCAAGAAGTCTTATTTTAAACAATTGATCACATAAGAGTTGTATAACTTCACTTGATTTGTTGGATGTCTTGGTTGTTGCTCTTTCTGTTCAGATGATCTATGCTTCCCATTCTATAAATAATAATTCCTTGTGAAGCTTATCTATTTGTGGTAGATTAGCTTGCTTTCCTATATCTGAGTTTTTCCACTGAATGTGTTCTTCAATTTTCTTTTTAAGTTTCTCACATTATACTTTTTGGATTGAAATTTGCTGAATCATTATTTTATTTGAATCACAATAGGAATCAATCGTAGCAGCTTTATGACAAAATATTTTTTGTTTTTACTTTATCAAAGCATTTATATCAAGTGCTTCTTTAATTAAATTTTCTGATTGTGATTGATTATGTAACTCTACCATGGATTTTTCTAGCTATGTCTATTTCTCTTTAAGCTCTGGGTGACGTTCTAACTTAATATTTTCAATATCTTTATGGAACTGTGCTGAACTTTCCCTGATTTTTTCAGTAGCCTTGACTCTCTCTACATCTAACATCTATTCTAACTCTTGTATTATAGATTCTCTCTATTTCAAAAAGGTTCTAACTTGAGTTGCCTTATCTACAGTGGCTGTGGCATAAGCACCTGCATATTGTGACAATTTAGTCAAATGATCAGGGGGATCTTCTACTAAATCCTTCCAAAGAACATCAACTGATTCATCTGTTGTTTTAGGAGTAGTCTCATCAGTTTTTTTTCTCTTATTCCTTTTAACCACAGCTCTGTGACTGGACTGTAGAAGATATCCAATGATGGAACATCTTCAATCTGTAGAATGATTTGATCTGAACAGTAAGCCAAAATGATTTCTTTGCTCTGTGTTGCTAGGATTCTCTGTAGAGGGTTAACAATTTTAACTATTTTCTGAGAAGGCTCCGGCGTTTGAAAACTTACTGCTTGGTCAGTATTGACCTTTTCTTTAGGAGTGCTTATTGCTTGGGAAAATTTTTCCCATTCATTCACTAGGTCTTTACCTTGACATGGTTTAGATTGATCTATCGTGCAGTGATCCTTTTTAATTGCCTCTAAATCTGATTTAGTGCCATTGTTCTTTGTTTTAACTTGCAACTCTATTTCTTGGAAAATTTGGTCGATTTCCAAATTTTCTTTTATAGATTCAGATTCATCCTCAGATTGATCTGACTTATCAGAGTGCTGTTGAGACTGACCAGATTCATTTGCAGAGCCATCTTTCATTTCTTCATCGAGACTGACACTTGGAGTATGCTTTTCTTCTTCAATAACTAAAAAATTCAAAGGGACATTTTTCAATCTCTCATTTCTATATACCTGAAACGCTTCAGCCTCTTCTTGACTTGATTGACTAGAAATCCTTTTAACAATATCAGAAAAATCTTCGACTCCTTGGAAGAAGTCATCAAATTTGTCTTATTATTTTATGAAAGGCTTTGTTTTTAGTTTTGCCATGTAATTTTTAATTACATCGTCGGGTTCATATAACCTTCCTGGCATGAATGCTAGATTCAACATCTGAATATTAGGAACCTCTTTGTAAGTATGGCTGATATTAGCCAAAGCGAAAGTGCCACACTGTAGAGGGAAAGAAGGCCAAATAGCCTTTTTATCATCTTTTAACTGATTTGTGACACCATTGATGAGCTGATATACTATCTCTCTCCTAAACAATCTATATGGAACATAGTACGGAAAAACATGTGGAAGAGAAGAACTTCTAAATACTCGAACATATGTGAATTTCTCTTCAGCAAACCATCTAGTTGTAGGAAGAATATCTTTACTGGCTACTTTGGAAACCCTAGGGATCTTTTCGTTAAAAATCATTTGATACATAGGCAACATGACTCCATAAAAGACTTTGTTGAAATGTAGGTAGAATTTAGAGTCCCAGAGTTCTTCATGGTATATGTGAATTGGGGTAGGATTTTTAATGGTCCATTTCCAACCCATGATTGGAAATGTAGAAGTGAAACAAATGGAATCCATAACATAAGCAGACATATAAAAAGGTGAATTTTCTTGGGATGAAGTACTATTTTTATTCCTATATTCGGCAATATGTTTGGTTAAATAATTAGACAAAAGGTCTGCCCAATTCAAAATGGATGAATTGATGATTGCGTCAATTAAGGGAACTGAATCTCTAGAGAACCTAGTACTATCAGGTTATAGCAATAAGGGTAAGGGATTTGTGTAATGGGGTACGTACCAGATTTTTCCTGCTTTAATTTCCCTTCATTGTCTTTCTATTCATGGATGACCTTGATAAGATCTGGATTTTTAGCCCTGAACATTTGCACATATCTATTATCATACTTCTGTTGCAGCGTTGTTAGATGATACATGGTTGTCAGATCTTCGGCTTTGAAAGAGCCCATAATCTCTCCTCTGGAATTTTTGAAAACTCTATCTTCAATATTTAATTTCTCAACTGCCCACTTAATCATATCCGTGTAAGGCATAATCTTCGGTCTCACATCTATTCTATGAATAAAGGAGCATGCAACGTCGAAAAGGGTTGCATCAGAGGTGGAATCAGTACCTGTCGTAGATATTTTTGTTATCACCTTTGGTCCTTCATCCTCTAAAAGTTTGTACATAGCTTCCCATCAAGAACTGCCACAATCCTTGTTATAGACAGTGTCTGAAAATAACGAAGGCATATCTGTATCCTTTGAAGATGATGCTTGAGACATCTCTTTACCCTTTTTACTCATCTCTGACTTTCTTAACTCGATAATTGATTTCCTGAGAGCAAAGTGAAATATATCATATAATGAGCATTTACAAAGATATATTAGGGATTTATTTCAAACTCACGTGAAAAACTGTCAATCTTATCAATTATCTCTTCATAATTCCTTATGATTTCAAAATTTAATGCTTGACATGGCTTCGCACACAATACTTATCAATTGTTTAAAGCCGTTAAGATCTAAAATTCAATTTGATATGACATAAGTTGCTTTTCACACGCTGATATCATTAAATGCACAAATCACGATGATTCCTTATAATATTTCGTGATTGTCTCATAAATGTTGCGAAATGTGATCTGCGCAAATCACAGATCGCAAGATTTAAAAGATACGTGTAAGTCTATATTATAATTCGCGCGCAATGCGATTTGCGAAAGCTTAAAGTGGATGCGATAGCGAAAAAGGATTTATATTTTTGAGTTTATTCGCTTCGTCGGGTCCGCAGTTGTCGCAACTTATATCACTTTGTTTCTTTAAGTTTTAACTAAATCAAGTGCGATGCGAAAAAGGAAAGTAAATATTTTTATTTCTTTGGATAGGCTTTTTAAAGAGTGCATTTCGCAATTAGCAGATTTTATGATTTAGGATTCTTTTTTAAGGATAAAATATGTGATAAGCGGTGCACTTTAGGCAGAAAATTGATTTTCTAAGTTCTATTAAAAGAAATTTTAAAACAGATTTTCCTATTTATTTCTAAAGGGTCCCTATTTATGAAAAATAAATGTGGGTTGTTGTATAGCACAACAATTGGCGATTCACTTGGATGAACCAGATGTGTTTGATAATTTTTCTTTTGAAAATCTTAAATCCTTTTATATAAAAATAAAATAGTTAAAGAAATGAAATTTCAAATAAATAATATGTTTTCCAAATAACGAAAATTTCATTTATTCACTTTTTGAGGAGAATTCCTCTATAAATATATAAGTATAAAAATCAATATTAGTCTTTACTTAGTTAAAAATAAATAGCAAATAATCTTTACAGATAAGCTTTTTATAAATTTACTCTTTTATCAAAGATAGAGCCTCTGTTCCAATGGGCAGTTTTAAGCTTTTGGCAGGGTTACCTTTTAACCAACTATGATCCATTTTTCCATCCAGTATTTCTCATCATTTTCATAAGTAAATTATATATATATATATCTACTTAAAAGCCATTGTCTTGGCTAGGTAACCAAATAGTGACAATGCCATTCACAAATAGTAATTAAACTGATCAAGTTGGCTCATGATGAGACCCCTTGTCTTTATGATATAATCTCAAGTCATTACACTATTTTGGTAGACAATATTAGTAATGTCAGTTTAACTATTTCTTTATGAACATGGTAAACAAGCTCGTAGACTTATTATCTTTTAAGTTTTCTCCAAACTTTTTCTTTTTATTTTCTTTTTAAATTTCTTTTGAAAATTATATGATTTACTGGATGGGATGAATCATAGTTCTTTTTAAGATGCTGGATGATAATGTCGAGTTGTTAGATTGCTTTTCTGTAAAAATATTTCTTACTATATTACAATTTTCTTTTCTTGATTGATAGAAGAATATTCATACTAGATAAAAATGAGATTTCATCAAACAAAATAAGTGTTTTATTGGAATTTCATTTTTCTAGAAAGATAAAATTAATCTGTTTTTTCCCTAAATCTTTCGATTTTCTTTCTTTAACAATTTTATTTTTTTAACAAGTGGAAAAAGAAAGTGCAAAAAGGAATTATCTAAGGCTTATTTTGAAAGGTCAACTATCAGTACTAAACAAATTTGTATTTATATATGAAAGCAAAAAAAAATTTAATGTACAAAGATAGAAGGGTTACCTTCTATGAGAAATATTTTTTTAAAACTTGCCCATTAACATGTAAAGAATCTTTTTTACCTGATAAATCCTGTAACAGAAATATTGATGAGCCAATTTTCTCAATTATTTGAAATGGTCCTAGCCAGAGTTTTTGAAACTTTGTATGTTTACCCTTTTCCTCATGAGCTTTGTCCCATTTTAATACCAAATCACCAATTTGAAAGTCTCTTGAACTAACAGTTGTTAAATCAAATGAAGCCTTTATTGTTTGTTGATGATGGGTATGAGTTTGCTTAGGATTTTCATTTTTTTCTTCTAACTTAAGGATTTGATCTTGTCTAAGTTGAAGAGAGGAAGAAGGATTTTCATCAATAAATTGTACTAAAGAAAATTATGGTATCGTTACGTTTGAGGGCAGAATTGCTTCTTTGCCATAAACTAACACAAATGGTGAAGTACCTATTGAAGCTTTTTGGGTGATTATATCTGCCCAGAGAGCAAACAATAAGGATTTGTGCCAATTCTTATGATTTTTCTCTACAATTCTTTTAATGATTCTGATAAGGTTTTTATTTGTAGATTTAGCTAATCCATTTCCTTGTGGGTAATAATTAGCTGAGTATTTTAATTTAAAACCTCTTTTCAAAGCAAGTTCAACCATGGCATTTCTTGAAAAGTAAGATGCATTATCAAATATCAAAGCCGATGGAAGGCTAAACTTGGTAATTATGAACTGATCAATAAAATCTATAATATTATGTGTATTGACCACCTTTAATGGGATAGCTTCTACCCATTTTGTGAAATAATCAGTTGCAGTTAGAATATACATGTGTTGTTTTGAAGAGTTAGGAGTTATTTCACCTATAATATCTAACCCCCATTGTTCAAATGGTTGTTGGATATTTACTGGCTTTAATGGGAATGTTGCCTTCCTTTCTCTTCCTGCTGTAATTTGACATGTTTTACATTTCCTTGTATATTCATGTGCATCTTTAAACATAGTCGTCCAATAATAATCAGCATGCAATATAGCTGTGGTATTTCCTCCAAAATGACCTCCAGCTGGTCCATCATGTAGTTCCTGCAATACTTTTTTAGCTTCAGTTTTTTCTAAACATCTTAAAAACACAGAATCATAATTCCTTATAAATAATACATCATTTATGAGTTGATATTGATTTTCTTTAAGTCTCAAAGCACGCTTTTCTGTATAATTGAGATATGATGGAGCATGTCCATTTTTTAGAAATAATTTTAGATCAGCATATTGTGATTGAGAATCGTTTAGGCTTACCTCAGATAGTTGCATTTCATTTGATTTATCTTCCTCTTTTGACAAATTAGAAGCTCCAGTTAACATTTTGCAAAGACCTTGTCCTTTAACAATTTTAGCTGGATGTATTTCTACATCATATTCTTGGAGTGCAGTAACCCAATTTGCTCTTTTTTCTCCTACTTCTCGTTGTATTAAAAATTTCCTTACTACTGAGTAAGGTACTATTATCTTGGTATGTGTTTTTAAGAGAAAAGGTCTGAAATATTTCAAAGATTTAAATACAGCATAGGCTTGTTTTTCTACAGCTGAATAATTTAACTCAGCACCTTGAAGATTAGAGCTAAAAAACGCAATTGGTGCTTCAATGTTTTGATCATTCAACTGTGTTAAAACAACTGCATATGATGTATCAGAAGAAAATGTATACAACATAAAAGATTTAATAAAATCAGGAGTTGTTAAAGAGGGAGCTTCAACAATAGCTTTTTTAATTAACTCAAAAGAATTTCTTTCTCCTTTTCACCATCTAAAGATTGAATTTTTCTTAATCATTGACTGTAGCGGTAGCACAATTTGGGAGAAATCTGGAACAAATCTTTTCACAAAATTAATTTGTCCTAAAAATGATTGCATTGTTTTTTTGTTATTTGGTAGAGGAATATTTTCAATCTCTTGAATCCTATCAAGGTCTATATGAATTCCTTTCTTAGAAACAATGAATCCCAATAATTTACCTTCTGATAAGGCAAAATAACATTTTTTAGGATTAAGGGAAATGCCATATTTTTTGCATCTTTTGAAAATATTTTTAAAGTAACTAATATGATTGTTCCTATGCTTAGAATAAACAGTGATGTCATCCAAGTATATAACAATTGAACTATTGATTAGTCCTCTGAAAGTTATATCCATAGAACGCTGAAATGTGGCACCAGCATTAATCAGTCCTAAAGGCATTTTTTGATATGTGTATGTTCCCCATTTTGTTCTAAATGTTTTTTTTAATCTATCATGAGGATGTACCATGATCTGATTATACCCCGAAAATCTGTCTAGAAAAGACATCAATTCAGACCCTGCAACTGATTGCAATATCTGTTCCATGGTGGGTAAGGGAAAATTATCTTTCTGATAGGCTTTATTCAAGTTTCTAAAATCTATACAAATTCTAATGCCTCCATTATTTTTCCTAATTGGAACCATGTTTGACACCCATTTTGAATGTCTAATAGGAAAAATGACTTTAGCTTTGAGCATTTTATTCGATTCAGATTTAATTTTACTTTCTAAATTTGGATGAATTTTTTTGAGTTTTTGTTGGACACGTTTTTCATTTGAGATCATAGGAATGGTATGCTGAATTATGGAAGCATCATATGTTTTAAGATCTGAATAATCCCATGTAAAGACCTCTTTATATTTTTTCAACAATTTGATAAATGATATCCTTTCTTCATTTTTTAGACCAAGACCTAAGTTGATGTTCTGAGGTTTTTCTGGAGTACCGAGATTAATCAATTCAAATTTCAAAGTAGAAATTTGAGTTTTTGAATTGGTCACTTTTTTAAATCTATCTTTCAAATCATAAAGGTCCTCCATTTTGACTACAGATTTGGGAATTGGATATTTGTTTGTTTTATCCTCAATCTGTAAATCATGTTCATGTTCATCTAAGATTTGACCTTCATAAGCTCTGTCTGATGTAAGAAAGTCTACTATATCTGCATCATCGTTAAATACTCTCCAATTTGTTATATTGTCAGGAATGGATGGTCTAAAAATTAATTTAATTGAAAATCTATCTAGACTAAAATCTTCAGGTGGTATAAGTCTAGATGCTACATTACCAAGTAAATCAGTGCTCACATTTTGTAATCTAGGAATTGTAGAGATATTGAATGCAATAAAATGAGAAGTAAGATTATGAGCTAAAGTTTGATAATGTTTCAAGTGTCCAGAAATACAATGAATCATATTTCTAACTTGTTTAACTATTATTTCAGAATCTCCATATACTTGCAAATATTTAACATTCAATCCTATAGCTTTATACAAACCTTGTATCAATGCTTCATATTCATCAGTATTATTTGTGCATTGAAACTCGAGTCTGCAAGCTAGCATCGTTTTCTCTCCTTATGGATTTATTAAAATGCAACCCGCTCCTGCATCATCTTCTGATTTTGAACCATCAAAAAATAGAGTCCAAAATAAAGATTGTTTTGGAATCTAATTGCTAAAATTAATACATTTAGAAGAATCTGTTTGAGAAAAATTTTCAATTTGAGAAATAACAGTATTTGTTGGAAAAGGTGAGACCTGAGCATTGAATGATCCAAGGAATGATTCAGCTGAATAATTTCCTATGATATTATTAGTAAAAGCTACAGGTTCATTTGGTCCTTCTAATTCAATAAATGTATGTTTCATAAATTTCTCACGTTCAATTCTGATTTGATTTGGTTTACCATTGTATGGTAACCACATATGTGACCAATCAGTAGCAAAATATCCATGTAACTTTTCAGACCAATCCCTGCTTAAAATAAGATCATAAAATTCAGGGATGTCTACGACCAAAATATCAATCACTTGTAATACCTTTGGATTAGATGACAACCTGATAGATACTGACAACATTTCTCCGATAACTTAAACTTTTGTTCTATCTAATTGAACTATATGTACATATTTTTTTTGAGGAATGATATTTAATTTTGTACATATTGTTCTTGGAATAATGTTTGAAGAAGCCCCTGAATCAATAAGACAATTATGAACATTTTTGTCAAAAATTTCATAAGTCAAAAGAAAAGGAGTTTGAGAGATAGATCTATCACCAATTAAAACAAGATCATTGGAATTTACTTTATTAGTAGATGATGGAGGTTTTCCCATATCTCTTGAAGCTTGTGCTATAGCTGGCGGTTGTATAGGTTCCACAAGAATTGCTTTGAGTTCTCTAAGCAAAATTTTATGTTGTTGTTTGAGTTTGATCATTTCATGTAATGAAATATTTGCTTTAATATTTTTCATGTCTTCAACTATGTTATATTCAGCTATATCTGAAACTATTAAAGTTTTAGAAGTTGTAGAAGGATTTGATAGAATCGGATTTGTCTGTACAGTTTTGGATTTTTTTGATTTTTTCTTTCGTAGGAACAGAATTTTGTTTGGGATTTGACACAATTGGATCTGAAGAAGCCTTACTTCTTGTAGATATAGGCATAGCTTCATTTTCTTCTTCTATGGGAAGAATAAAATCCCATAAACCATTTAATTCAACTTCTTCTTCAGACTCTAATTCATTTTCAGAAGGTGAGGGATCTTCAGTATCTTAATCAGATTCAGCATTTGAAATCTCATTTGGAGGTTGAGATGTTGAAGGAGGACTTTTCTTAAATGGATGAAATGATTTTTTAGCAGCTAAAGTTTCAGAAACTTGTTTCTTTATATCAATCATATAATTTGACATAGTCTTTAGCACTTTTTGAAGACCTTCAAGATCAAATGGATCTTTTGAAACTTTCTTTTTAGAATCTTGACTAAATGTCACTTTATTTGTTTTCCTTTCTTCTGTCTCTGATCATTTTTCGAATGCTAAGATTCTTTTTTCTACTATGAGAGCTTCTTTCAAGTTTTCTAAAAGAGTAGATTTATTGGCTCTATCTACAAAAATATCTATATTAGAAGGCAAAGCAGAAATATACAATTCTATTTGTACTTCAACAACAGGTCTAGAAGTATTTGGGATTTTATTTAATAACCTGTTAAATCTGGAGTTGAAATCTTTGACCTTTTCACCTGAATTTGTTTTAAGATTGGAAAGGGCATTGATTAAGGATGCAACAGTCCTATCATCTCCAAATTTTTCAAGGAAAACTTGTTCAAAGGTTGCCCAATCAGCAATTGATCCTGTTGGAAAATAAAAGTTCCAAGGTCCCGCAGATCCTTGTAAAGTGTATGGAAACAATATAACTACAATATCTTCATGAGCAATTCCTTTCAAATTCATGGCTAACATAAAACTATTGATGTGTTCTTCAGCAGGAAGACCATCATCTGGATTATATTTAGGTAACCATTTTTCTATATAATCTGGAAGAGGATTAGGATTTTCTATTAATATAGCACCAGGACTCGTCCAAGGTCAATTAGCCATAACTCGATTTGGAGTTTGTGAAGATGTAGAAGTAGATCCAGAAGTAGGGGTAATGAATGAAGAACTTACAACTGGAACAATACTACTTATGATGGCACTGATTGTTTGCGTAGAATAAATGGAAGATAGAGAAGATGTGGATTGATTAGAAGAATGTGGAGGAGTGGCTGAAGGAAAATTTGATGTGACTTCACTTGTTTCTGACTTAGATCTGGATATAGAAACTTTTTTGCGATGAGATTCTAATGGAAACTCAAAATGGGGAATTCCAAGCTTCTCACTTTTATATCGAGTTAAAATACCATTTTCTTTAAATAAAGAAGTAACACTTTCCTTAGAAGTTTCTCGGTTAATAGGCTTTTCAATAGAAATAGATATTTCTTCTAATTGCTGAATTAAAGACTAAACTTCAAGAGATTCGGGAATGAATTCTGAAGTAGGTGGATGACGTGATACTTCAGGAGATGATGGAAAGGTTTCTACTACTTTTGATTTCTAAGTTGGTGATCTAGATTATGATCGGGAAACTGTAGAATGATTTTGAGGAGATCGACTCTTATGAGGGCTTTGAATTTTAGATTTTTCTACCATTCATAGTCAAGCCCTCCTTCTAGCACCAAAAATGTTGAGGCCTCAGAAATCCATGGCAACAACAAAGGGGGATAAACACCCTGTCCGGAACTTAAAGAAATTCCTTTTCCATTTGGGATAGTGGCTCCGACTGGGTGTGATGGGACCAGTTTCCTAGATTTGGTTTTTTTAAGATAATTTGCGGGAATTATTTTAAAAACATTTTTGCAATGATGAATTGCTACAAACTAAGACAAATTTATTTCTAAGTGCAAAACTTTGAATTAAATTTAATCTAACCCAGGGATAATATTTAAATGCAATCTAAAGAGATATCTATTCAATCTGTGATGATGAAATCATCACAGATTTAATAGAATAATTACTATGTAAGATGATTCTCTTGAAAAATTAGTTAATCAAAAGAAAATGAAAGATATATCGCATTTATTTGATGACCATGTATAAAATAACTAATTTCTACCTTTATATCATACAATAGTGCAACTGATATTTCAGATAAAAATAATTAATTCTATATATGATTCATGAAAGTTGAGTTCATCACTATCATTTAGAAACAAAAATAACATACATGATAATAGTACCATATGTGTATTACTTTTTCTTATCGGATTAGTGATAATACGCCGTATTCAATTCTTTAATCAAAGAGTCGTTCAAAGAATATAGAAGTGCATCAACAGTGATTCAAAAAAATTATATTTATAACTGAAAGAGGCCGTGTTCCATTACTTTATCAAGGCATTCACAAACTTACTTAGAAATAAGCATTCTTTGCAAATGTTCTTAACAAAATCTTGGACACTTCTCTAAATGCATGAGAAGGGTTTTAAACTAAAACTAACTATAAAATAATTAAATGATTTACAAAAATGTAGAGGAGGTTTCAAACAACCTTTCTCTAAAACTTAACTTGAAAAATAATCTAGGAATTTAGAACTGATAATCCTGACTTTATGGATCATATATTTATGTGTGATCACGAAGTTGGCAGATATCTAGCATTGTCTTGAGTTAAGCTGGAGATATTTGTGATCGAATTTGGTCCTTGAAGATAGCATTTGAGATTTTCGACTGAGACTTTTGGGCTAATTCTGTGAGAAATAGAAGAGTTTGCTGTTGATTATAAGGTTTGATCAGAAAATTCCAATAATTTTCCTGATCAAACTTATTGAATTTCTTGATTATTTCTTCCTGTTTTTTTTCTCTCTGTGTCCATTTTAATTCTACTTCTTTTGTTATTTAAAACACATCAAACGTGATTTCTTCAAGAAGTCCTATTTTAAACAATTGATCACATAAGAGTTGTATAAATTCACTTGATTTGTTGGATGTCTTGGTCGCTGCTCTTTCTGTTCGGATGATCTGTGCTTCCCATTCTGTAAATAATAATTCCTTGTGAAGCTTATCTATTTGTGGTAGATTAGCTTGCTTTCCTATATCTGAGTTTTTCCACTGAATGTGTTCTTCAATTTTCCTTTTAAGTTTCTCACATTCTAGTTTTTGGATTGCAATTTGCTGAATCATTATTTTATTGGAATCACAATAGGAATCAATCGTAGTAGCTTTATGAAAAAATATTTTTTGTTGTTTATTTATCAAAGCATTTATCTCAAGTTCTTCTTTAATGAACTTTTCTAATTGTGATTGATTCTATAACTCTGCCATGGCCTTTTCCAGCTGTGTCTGTTTCTCTTTAAGCTCTGCCTGATGTTCTAACTTAATATTTTCAATATATTTATGGAATTGTGCTGAACTTTCCCTGATTTTTTCAATAGCCTTTACTTTCTCTGCATCTAACATCTGTTCTAACTCCTGTATTCTGGATTCTCTTTGTTTCAACAAGGTTCTAACTTGAGTTGCCTTATCTACAGTGGTTGTGGCATAAGCACCTGCATATTGTGACGATTTAGTCAAATGATTAGTGGGATCTTCTAATGAATCCTTCCAAAGAACATCAACTGATTCATCTGGCGTTTTAGGACTAGTCTCATCAGTTCTTTTTCTCTTATTCCTTTTAACCACAGCTCTGTGACTGGGACTGTAGAAAATATCCAATGATGGAATGTCTTCAATCTGTAATATGATTTGATCTGTAGAGTAATCCAGAATGATTTATTTGCTCTGTGTTGCTGGGATTCTCTGTAGAGGGTTGACAGTTTCAAATATTTTCTAGGAAGGCTCTGGCATTTGAAAACTTACTGCTTGGTCAATATTGAAATTTTCTTTAGGAGTGCTTATTGCTTGAGAAAATTGTTCCCATTCATTCACCAGGTCTTTACCTTGACATGATTTAGACTGATCTATCGTGCACTGATCATTTTGAATTGCCTCTGAATTTGATTTAGTTCCATTGTTCTTTGTTTTAAATTGCAACTCTATTTCTTGAAGAATTTGGTCGATTTCCAAATTTTCTTTTATAGATTTAGATTCATCCTCAGATTGATCTGACTTATCAGAGTGCTATTGAGACTGACCACATTCATTTTCAGAGCCATCTTTCATTTATTCATCGAGACTGACACTTGGAGTGTGCTTTTCTTCTTCAATAACTAAAAAATTCAAAGGGACATTTTTCAATCTCCAATTTCTATATACCTGAAAGGCTTCAGCCTCTTCTTGACTTGATTGACTAGAAATCCTTTTAGCAATATCAAAAAAATCTTCGACTCCTTGGAAGAAGTCATCAAATTTGTCTTCTTCTTTTATGAAAGTCTTTGTTTTGAGTTTTTCCATGTAATTTTTAACTACATCGTCGGGGTCATATAACCTTCCTAGCATGAATGCTAGATTCAACATCTGAATATTAGAAACCTCTATGTAAGTATGGCCGATATTAGCCAAAGCGAAAGTGTCGCACTGTAGAGGGAAAGAAGGCCAAATAGCCTTTTATCATCTTTTAATTGTTTTGTGACACCATTGATGAGTGGATAAGCTATATCTCTCGCAAACAATCTATCTGGAACATAGTATGACAAAACATTGGGAAGAGTAAAACTTCCAAATACTCGAACATATGTGAATTTCTCTTTAGCGAACCATCTAGCTATAGGAAGAATATCTTTACTGACTTCTTTGGAAACCTTAGGGATCTTTTCGTTAAAAATCATTTGATACATAAGCAACATGACTCCATAACAAACTTTGTAGAAATGTAGGTGGAATTTAGAGTCCTAGAGTTCTTCATGGTATATGTGAATTGGGGTAGGGTTTTTAATGGTCCATTTCCAACCCATGATTGGAAATGTATAAGTGAAACAAATGGAATCCATAACATAAGTAGACATGTAAAAAGGTGAATTTTCTTGGGATGAAGCACTCTTTTTATTCCTATATTCGGCAATATGTTTGGCTAAATAATTGGACAAAAGGTCTGCCCAATTCAAAATGGATGAATTGACGATTGCGTCAATTAAGGGAGCCCAATCTCTAGTGAACCTAGTACTATCAAGTTTGGAAAATAGCCTACACAACATACCAGCAGCATAGCAATAAGGGTAAGGGATTTGTGTAATGGGGTACGTACCAGATTTGTCCTGCTTTAATTTCCCTTCACTGTCTTTCCATTCATGGATGACCTTGATAAGATCTGGATGTTTAGCTTTGAGCATTTGCACATATCTATTATCATACTTCTGTTGTGGAGCTGGTAGATGATACATGGCTGTCAAATCTTCGTCTTTGAAAGAGCCCATAATCTCTCCTCTAGAATTATTGAAAACTCTATCTTCAATATTTAAGTTCTCAATTGCCCACTTAATCATATCCATGTAAGGCATAATCTTCGGTCTCGTAGCTATACTGTGAATAAACGAGCATGCAACGTCGAAAAGGGTTGCATCAGAGGTGGAATCAGTACCTGTCGCAGATATTTTTGTTATCACCTTTGGTCCTTCGTCCTCTAAAAGTTTGTAAATAGCTTTCCATCAAGAACTGCCACAATCCTTGTTACAGAGAGTGTCTGAAAATAATGAAGGCATATCTGTATCCTCTGAAGATGATGCTTGAGACACCTTTTTACTCTTTTTACTCATCTCTGACTTTCTTAACTCGATAATTGATTTCTTGAGAGCAAAGTGAAATATATCATATAATGAGCATTCACAAAGATATATCAGGGATTCATTTCAAAATCACGTGAAAAACTGTCAATCTTATCAATTATCTCTTCATAATTCCTTATGATTTCAAAATTTAATGCTTGACATGGCTTCACACACAATACTTATCAATTGTTTAAATCCGTTAAGATCTAAAATTCAATTTGATATGATATAAGTTGCTTTTCACACGCTGATATCATTAAATGCGCAAATTGCGATGATTCCTTATAATATTTCATGATTGTCTCATAAATGTTGCGAAATGCGATCTGCGCAAATTGCGGATCGCAAGATTTAAAAGATACGTTTAAGTCTATATTATAATTCGCATGTGATGCGATTTGCGAAAGCTTAAAGTGGATGCGATAGCAAAAAAGGATTTATATTTTTGAGTTTATTCGCTTCGTTGGGTCTGTAGCTATCGCAACTTATATCACTTTGTTTCTTTAAGTTTTAACTAAATCAAGTGCGATGCGAAAAAGGAAAGTAAATATTTTTATTTCTTTGGAAAAGATTTTTAAACAGCGCATTTCGCAATTCGCAGATTTTATGATTTAGGATTCTTTTTGAAGGATAAAATATGTGATAAGTGGTGCGCTTTAGGCAGAAAAATTATTTTCTAAGTGCTATTAAAAGAAATTTTAAAACGGATTTTCCTATTTATTTCTAAAGGGTCCCTCTTTATGAAAAATAAATGGGGGTTGTTGTATAGCACAACACGGTGAAACCGGCTGGGTATATGGGATGGCTTGCAGTGACAGGAGCTATAGAACCTAGTGGATCGAGGGGGATGCAAAATGAGGATGTAGTGGCCCTCCTGGAGGATATCCGTCGTAGATGTGAGAAGCTGCTGACCAACGTTTCTTAGCGCAGTTGGCAAGACCTTGACGACTAGTACATCATAGCCATGTATTGGTATACCCTCAGAGTGGAAAGGGGTCATGCAGCGCATGGAGATGGATGGATAGGGGATGTGTGATCTACGAGCTGGAGGAGCCGAGCCATTGGCCCGGGACCCTCCAGATAGTGATTAGAAGTAGAGGCATGAGGTGCCCCTAGTTTTGGTTTTTTGTAACATGCTATGGGAATGTCATATGTATTAGAGTTAATGGACTCTAAAACATTTTGAATGGCACATATTATGGATATGCATCATTTTATGGTTTATGTTTATTGTCTTATGTTAAATGAGTGTGACAAATGCCAATCTATAATATTGTTTGCAATGCTATCTACATAGTGATTATGGGCTCTAGGTACATGACAAAATGTAATGATTTAAAATTCACTCTTTAAGAGCTTCACTCATAAATATCTTCTAAAAAGGATAGGATTATGCACATGATAAACACCATTCAATTGCATGACAAACAACAAAGAATATAAATGAACATGAAGGTGAAGGATGCGACGGTCAAGGGCATCGGCTAACATACCTATCAATGCATCATATTCGGCCTAGTTATTGGTGGCAATACCAATGCATATGTCATTAGAGAGGACAAGTGAATGAAAGGGGGTGAAAATGGCCCACGTTGTCGAGGCTAGATTCCTGGAGTAGCGACTTACACCATCGACATATCCGATATATAGTGTGGATGGGGGATCCATCTGAAAGGTGCCATAAGACAACAACTGAGAGGATGATGAACAATGTTGGAAACCTGAACGCAAGGTAGAAATAAAACAAGCATCGCTAGAGGGAATGCCATGGGTAGGATTTATACCCCCCGCACACTGAATAGTGGATGGTGTGGGGGAACTGCCTTGGGGGAAGCTTGTGCTCAGGTCGCGAAAGGTACCATAGACACAGATCATGCCATTTTTCTTATGGGATGGATAGATAAAGTCAGGGGTGGTAAATGCTTCCATGATGTCATCATCATAGTAGAATATGGGGTTACTGGTGGAAGGATGACCACATGACACGGCGAAGCTACCTAACTCATCATCATGAGAAGAGAGGTTCACATGCGCATCGTCATGGAGGGTGAAAAAATAACAAGTAGATGAAGAATCCACCGATGTTGAGCCCAAGGTGATCACTGAAGGGAGGCCATGCGAAACATAAGGGGAAGCCCCGGAGGGGTCTTCCACCATGGATCTCATAGATGATGACAAGTAGAGGATAGTGGCCAAAGGCTCTCTCATCTCGACATCAGGAGGGGGAATGTCAATGAGAGTGGATTTGTCCTTTGGTTTTGCTGAAGCATAACACACAAGTAAGGGAGAGGTGGACTTGTTGCGCTCGCCCTTGTATTGGCGAACTACTTACAAAGAGGTGCGCTAGTCTGTGAGGTGGGGACAAATGTGGGTATAATGGCCATGGAAATCACACAAAGCTCAAGGGTGATTTGTGTGCACAGTTTGAGTTTCTTGGCTAAAGTAGGTAAAGTAACATGGACTTCTAGGACATCAGACTCAGGAAATGTGACGTTAACCATGGGTTTGAAACAAGGCAATTTAGGACAATGATGGGTGGCTTGACCGTTAACATCACATAGAGAGCACGGAGGTGTACACTTTGGAGGGTTAGGAGGAGCAATTTTTGTTTGGGTAGCCTTGTCCTTAGGTGCCATTTTTTAGGCTTTTCTCCCCTCACCTGAGGCTTTCGCAACAGGAGTAGGTTCCTATTGAGGTGGCTAAGGCACAGAAGCAAAGGGATGGGTTATGGTGACCGGTTGGACTGGGGTCAAAGCAATGTAAGGCTTGAGCTGACCGGGTAGGGTATTTGATGCAGGATCAATGTACCAGACTGGGATCCCTAGGGTCACGTTGGGAAGGGTCAAGATAGCCATAACAGGTACCGAAAATACTCCAGAAGGGGGAGCAAGAAACAGTATCTGACTGGAGGGGTAATGGCCAAGTAGAACAACTCTGAGATGGTTAAGGATAGGGGGAACCATTCCAGGAGGAAATATAGGATCATGGACACCAGCTACATATGAAGGGCCTTAGGGAGGAGGTCTCGAAGGCTAGGTCAAAGGACTAGGAGCAGGTTGCGAAGGGCGAGGCTGCTGACTAGTTGAACTAGACCATTTGAGTTCAGACCGAAACGATTGCATCATGCAAACATTTGACGAGCTAGGTTTAGAGATAGGAGGGTGGAGACCAGGGAATGAACCAAGCAAAGAGGAATATTTATAGACTCCGGGTGAGACATTGGTGAGAGGTTCAACTTCTTGTTTATTGGTCACCGAAGAAATAATGGACTCTGGAGAGGCCTGAGACTTTAGTTCGTAATATGTAAGCTGATGTATAATGATGATATTTGTGTTGTGAGAAAATCACATCTTATGGTGAACCACATATGGGACAACAGACATCGCTTAATTGTAGCTATGACCCAATAGAATGTTGTAGTCTAAAGGGGTATCAACGAATTCAATGTCAACACAAACAATTTTTCCCGCAAGAATGACAGGACAATTGCTGAACATGCCAAGGGGTTAACTCAGGAAATATGAGTTGTTTCCAAATAGAAGCAGACATCACATAGGTGGGTGCCCCCTCGTCAATGATACATTGGGAGATGTTGGAATTCTGGATCTTGACAGGTATTTGGAAGTTGACAGATGCAGGAAGGGGGGATGCTCTGACTTGTCAACATCGAAGACAATAAAATGATCATATGAAGGATCCACAATGCCCATAGTAGTTAATAGAGCTTTTCGTTGTGAAGGGTACGACTGGAGAACTTCCAGTGTTGACATGGCGGAAGGGGATTGCACCAAGTCATATACTATACTGTAGGTGTGGGCGACTTTACTGGAAGCATCGTTTCGGCGTAATGGTCCCTTGGGATCTTGGTATGTACCTCTGCCTTAGGATGAGGGATCTATAAAGGACCATTGGGTTTCAAAATTGGTTCTATGGGAGCTGAAGACGGGGGCTCGGTTATAGACGTAGCGGGAGGCTTGGTGTACTAGCACGATCGATCCTGAAGGTTGAGATCGATGGTATTGGTCTGGTAAGAGTTCATCATGAGGATTTGGTAATCAAAGGTACCATATGGAGGGGTTTGAGCTACTATCTGACCTTCAGGGGGTTGGGCAACCACATATCCTTGCTGGGGAAAAGGATTGGTAAACACAATGGGTTGGATGGGCACAACATTAGGAGGAACCGAAGAAGAGGCTTGTTGTCCTCGAGATGCTACTTGAGTTTCCCACATTTGACGCATCTGAGGTAAAGGGGGGAAATCATGGGTATAGTTACCATGGACACTACAACAAGAACAAGGCTATTTCATGCAAAGAGGCCTGTCCTGCTTGGGTTGAGTGCCCTGTTGCTGGGTTGCAGTGTTAGTTGTATTCCCTTAGGGATTCTTTCCAACATTACCTAGTTCGGGTTGGTTCTGGTTTCATTTCCTCTTATTTTTGGAAGTGGGAGGATTAGTTGCACTCTGTTGCACATACACCTAACCCTGGGTGGGTGGCTGCTGTTGCGGAGCTTGAGAAGGCACGAGAGGTGGGGGTGCTTGTGTTGGAGGAGCTGAAGCACTGAGCTACAGATACAAATAGTAAGGAGGTGGATAAACATTGGCTTAAACTGGTTGGGAAAAATCAGGCCTTGACGTCGGAGGATGCGGTTGGGAAAAGGCGTGAGGCATGTCGTGTCCTAGATACATGTTGTTAGGAGGGGGAAAAATGATAGAGGAGTTGGCCTCTCCCTGAGGGAAACCATAAACCATAGGAGGATGAGTGCATGGATGTGAAAGGGATCCAACAATACCGTCGGCGACATGGGATGCCCCTAGTGCATTGGCACCACCAGGTCTAGGGATATTAGGTAAGACAGTATAAACATAACCAAATTGCACGTAGATCAAGTCATATTTCAACCCAATTTGGAGGTATTCTTCCTCGGTCTGAGGAAACTGAGAGGGGAAATCTTTAGCAATAGAGGGAAAAAGGGATCTGAGAAACCTGTCCATGTAGAAATGGTCTTGGAAAACAAGGGCTTGACATAGGCTTTTCCTTTTGCGCCATTCTTAAACATGGTTAGATAGGCGGGTGGCAGAAGTTTGATGCAAAGAGGTCAAAAGTTCAGTATCAGTGTCATAGCGAAGGGGAAGTTGGAAGTAAGACATAAACGCCTTTGCAAGAGTCACAAAATTAGTATGAGAGGAGGAGGCCTGGTCGACATACCGCTTGGAAGATTCTCTAGCAAGCGTATGCTGGAATAATCGAAGATGGATAGAGTCATTAGTGATAGAGTTAGACGAACACCAGATGTGGAAAGAACGAACATGGCTGGTAGGATCCTCTTTAGCATTTCCTTCGAAGTTAGGGATGGCTGAAGGAAGCCTGGTTGGCATAGCAGGCCAACTTGGATCATGGTGTGTGGGGTCATTAATAAACTGGTTGAAATCGGGAAGGCTTAGGCCTGCCATATAAGGAAGCAAGGGAGTAGCCGGAATAGTTCCTGTTGCAGCACCACTAGTAGAATTTCCAGCATTAGAGCCGGGGCCACCACCAGTGTTAGGTCTTGAACCAGACATGATGAAGGTGAAAGATGGAGGAGAGCCAGGGATAGAAACAGAAGGGGAACACGATGAACCAGAGTCAGAGTCGAAATGGGGACTTGGCGGAGGACGAACTCGAACCCTACGTGGTGGGGTAAGTCTTCCTAATGGAAATTGAGGATGAAGGCCTTGGAGTCTCTGGGATAGACACCTTGGGGGTGTAATGATGGAAAAGAGACACAAAACCCAATAAGGAAAAGAGGTAAGCAAGGGTGGGGAGGTGCAGATAAATTAATTACAATGTTTAAGTCTTGTCTTGGCAGTGTAAATCACACGCTCTTCTCTTTATTTATGCATGTGTGTGCTAAGTGTGTTTATTTTAATTAAGCTAAAACATGTGTAGAGAAAATAAAAATAAAAAATATGTTGTATAACTGTAAAAAAAACTAAAAGCGACAGTAAAATAAATAGCTAAAGATGTATAAATTTAACCCCCAAGGAGGAGGGTTTCCCAACAACTAGTCTATGGGTGGGTGAAATCTACTCAAAACACACCAAATGGCCAATGGATCTAAGGTCAAGAGGGACAAGGATCTAAAGGTCAGATCTACTGGAAAGAGGTGCAGAAAACAACAAGAAACTAGAGGGAAAAATGTTGAAAAATAGGTGGCGAAAGGCTGCAACCTAAAGGGAAATGAAGGGGACCCTAAAGGAGGACTAAAAAAAGCTGAAAATAGGTGTTTTGGATAAATAAATAATCGATCTCAAATGGATCTGAAAGTGCAGGTTTAGATGTGAAAAAATGGTTGAAAAACACTGAAATCTCAGAACACGTGCTTCAACTAAACTCCTCCTAAAAAGGTGGAACCATGCATAAGCCCTAGGGGGCTTGGTTCCTACTTCGACCAGTAAAATTAAGCAGGAACAGGTCCAATACGGGTAAAGTCGGAGGTCAAAAAACCCTGAGAAGTGCCCCAAACAAACCCTGAAAAATCACAGAAAAATTCTCGCAAAAAATACAGGTCACAGGTTCTAACCTATTTTCCGCTGAGGTTGCAGTTTTTGGGTAGTTATCCGCTACTTGAGAGATGAGGTCATAGGTTTTGGGCCAAAATGTGTGACATGCACTTTTGGCTGTCTCGGGAGCAAGTTTCAGAAAAAAGTGTCATCTCTGCTGCGGCGGATACCTATTACCTACACAAAAGGCCCAGAAACACACAGAAGTTAGAATTTTTTCGATTTAGGGTTAAAAAGGTTAAAAAAAACATCAAGGAATGAAAAATAAGAAGCTGAAGAAAAACCCTAGGGGTTGAAGCAGTTGGTCACGCAGGGATCTGAAAAATGATAACGATCGTAATTAAAAACCCTTATGGAGTCACTAGTTGTTAGTGTGAATTCTAATCGCAAGCATACACAAAAAATCTCACTTTATCTCTGCATAACAGACAACCCTAACATCAAATGTGGTTGTCAATTTCCTTAGATTTGCAGTAGGTGATCAGAATAAATGCTAAAAAATTACAGATCTATGCAGGTAAAGACATTAAACATAAAAAATAAACAAGAGTTGCTCCATACATCCAATAGACAAGACAAGAATTTATAAAGAATTATTTATATTATGACACTTGGGAAGGTAACATAGAAAGATGTTACTAGTCCCCCTCAATGGGATGGGTTCTTGTATTTCCTCAGTGCTTCAGATCCAAGATCTCTCTCTTGATGGTGTAGAAAACCCAGCCAAAATGTAACTCAAAGGGAGCTCACTAGCAAAAGTAGAAATATATGACAATGATGAAGGATCAAAATCAGACCAAAAGTATAGATCAAAAGGTGATCTCAAGGCAACAAAAGGTAGTGAATGAATGGAAAAACCCTTCTATTTATAACAAAATATTGAGTTATTCTAGATATTGGTGCATCATTAAAGTATTATTAACCAAATCTAGATCCAACTTTTATGGAATATTTTATTATTTTTGTTGGAGGGAAAAGGAATTTGAATTTGGTCAAATCCCTTTATTTAGAAATAGTAAATAAATAAATGATTTATTTATTATTTTAAGGATGTGGTTAAGGAATAACTAAATAAATAATGATTTATTCAATTATTTATAAATGATTTAGTCAAATTTAACAAGGAATATTATTAAATAATGATATAAATAATTATTCCTATAAAATAATAAGATAGATAGTGATTTATCTAATTAATTTTCCTATTTTGGGTTAAATATGACCAGGAATATTAATTAAACAATGGTTCAGTTAATTATCCCTAGAGGAAAATCAAACAAATAAGGATTTATTTAATTATTCCTCATGGGGTTTCCTGTTTAGACCAGAAATAACTTAATAATCTATGGGTTATTAAATTATTTCTCATAGTGAAAGAAATTTTACTATGGGAAAATTGGTCTTACATGGTGTACTTTAGTCCATCTAATAGTAACAGTTTAGATGACCAAAAATTGGTGTAACAACCATAATTACTTCCTATGGGGAGTCATATTTTTTAGTGATAGTGTTTTGTAGGAGAATGTTTCTTTGTAGGAGAAACAAGCCACTATAGAGTCAATAATTTGTAATGTGCTCATTTGCTGCTGAAATTAATACAACAGACCCAGAAATTGGAGTAGGGCCTAGAGGCATAGCCTAGGAGGGGTGAACTCCATTATCAATTATTGGTTTCTTCTCTTCATGTTTATCATCTTGAGTTGCATATGAATTTGTTTCTATTTTAAGCTCATGGGAAAATTTAACTCGTCATCCTTGAAGAGGTTGTGAAAATAAATTTTTCTTTTAAACACCCATTTTTTTTAACTTGCAAACTGTCAGAGGATAATCAATGTTTTCCTCCATTTTCAGATGACGTGGTATCAGAGAGGGTTTTGACCAGATTGAAAGTATGGGAAAGAAACTAAAGTGTGAAATACTCCAAGAGTTGGAGAAGATAAATCTATCTCTTCGAATGGAGAATGTCGAGCTAAGGAGATTGCTTGAAGTTTTTTAGGAGGAGAAAAGTAAAATGTGCCTATAGTTTCAGCATACAGTGGAGGAGTATAATGGTTAGTGTTCCATTCTGGAGTCAGCAATGTGTCCCTCAAATATGAAACCAATTTGTGGGGATAGTCAATATGCAGGAATGAACCCTATGTTGAGAATTATGATTGTAATTTTTGTCAGCATCTGAAGGATTCTCCCTATGTTTTCTTTGGTAAAAGTGTTTGGTTAGAGTCATCATCCACTTCTTCATCAACATATGAATGGAAAAGATGACTGGTTAGCCAAAAGAGGTAATTAGTGTTTCTATTTGTACTCCTTCAGTTAATGTTGATAACACATCTTTTGCAGCTTTTGAAAATCATACCAAGGGTATTGGTATGAAGCATTTAACTTAGATGGGTCATGATGGAAGAGGCCTTGAAGTGAATGGCCGAGGTATCATTAATCGTATCGAAGTGAAGGAACAACCACAATATGAAGGATTGGGTCATGGCCATGAAGAAATTGGAGGGTGCTCCAAAATTGTTGAGGCAAATAAATCATTAAGTGATGATATTTCACACCATGAAGGTAGTGATAATGAAAAATTTTCTCTGAAGAGAGATGAACATTCCAAGGGACATGAAAAGTCTAGTTCTTCTCGTCAAGTTCAGAGCCCAAAGGAAATGTATAAGTGTCATGGGAATTTTAGAAATTTTGGTGATTTTGATCATTTATGGGAAATGTTTCCTTGCACATTTTGTGATGCATGTGAGAAATGTAAGGCAATGGTCAAGAAAATGGATAAAATCCTTGGGAAAAGGCATGAGGAATATCTCCCAGTGCCAATGGGAAAGCATAAGAATTTTTGTACCCATTGTAGCATGAATGGGTGCTAGATGGAAAAGTGTTTGAAACTCCATCCAGAACTTTGTCCCAAGAAGGAAAAAGAGGTCATGTGATCCCTTGCAAGGAAGGTGACAGGTGGAAAAGTGGAAACTAATGTAGTTCTCGAAGAAGCCTTTGAAGAATAGCAGGTGCAGAAAGAGACCCCATAAGTTTGGTTAGGCAAAGAATGGGTAAACTATTTTGTACATTTAGCTTGCTTTGTAAAATTGTAATTAATTGTTATATATTCACATTTGGGTACTTTGTAAAGTGAATTTGTGTAAAAATCACTTATCTGCAACAAGTGTATTTTCGTTGGCTTGATGATGAGTCCATTTGTATGGGACTTTTGGGATGAGCATTTGTATTTCATCCATCATGTCTACAATTGTGTCAAAACTCACCTATACAAGTATTTCTATGTGAATCTTGTTTATGAATTTGATCTTTGGTAAATATTGTGCAGAAGATGACCAGAGTAATGCAAACAAAGTCAAGCATGTCATTAAACAAATGGAGCCAGTACATCTGAGAGTACAAGTGAAACTTGAGGACATCAAAACAAAGTACAAAGAAATGCATGGCATACATAATTGCTTATGATTTCCAGGTGGAAGATCAAGTTTGGGTTCAAAAAAGAGAGAATTCAAGGGGAAGTTTGTTTGAGCCAAATATATATGGTGTTGGAGAGAATGTTCAGATTCCATCCATCGAATATTTTGTTCCTGCATGTTTAAAATAATTGTAGTAAGCCACAATTCTAATTGTCAGGAAAATAAGGACTTCACGCAAAGGAAAGGTGGAGTAACTTGGTTGGGGCTCAAAGGCACTAGTTTAAAAAGAACAAGAAGGATTGAGATCGAGAAATTAAATGATAGTTTTCCTCATGACTTATTTATTGAGGGACGAAAATTTTGGGGAGGTATGATCTAAAGATCAAAAACAGCCTAAAAATTGAATGTGCTTGGAATATCCCAAAACTAGAGTCAAATATTAGTTTTCATTGTCCTGATTCCAACGAAACTTGAATTGCCTCAATCCAAGGTCGTATGAAGAAGTTATGACGTTATGATTTTTTTGACCAATAACTAACAAGTCAACAACATTGTTGACTGGGAATTCTGTACAAATTACATCATCAGATAACTATATATGGTACATATGAGAGATGACCAATCTCGTCTCAACATGTGTGAGGTTTGTACTAGGGCAGGTGGCATAATTCTATTGGTAGGTTTGGTTTGAGGTGGCCCAATAAGAGGGTGCATCATGGCCCAATTGGAGGATGACATGTGGCCATATGTTGTTGGAAAAAAAATTCCATAAGGGCTTAAGGGCCTTGGTGGGTTTCAACCCCTCGTCCTTCTGCAACATATTTTGATTCCCAACTGCCAAGTCATCACATTAGTTCTTATCATATAATGAACTCCAGTTATATTTTTTATGATGTTATCGACGATTTGTGAAGAGGGGTCGGGTGGTGAGCCTTGGTCCCTGGTCATGTCGAAACCATATGATCATAGGTGGAGTGGAGAGGGGAAAGTGGGAAGCTCCATTCCCTAGAATTATTGGCACCCACAGGACCACACAGAGAGATTTTACGGAGAGGGCGGGGCAGTTGGCACTAGCTCTGGTTCCATCGACACCCATATGACTTATGACGTGGTAGAGGAAGCATGTCGGGAGGCATTTGGCCCATGTTGGCCGCTGGTGCCATGATCATTAAATGACCATCGACTGACATATAAGAGCCAAAGCTAGCGTGGATGGACAGTTGGCCCCGACCCTAGGCATATGATGATAACATATGACCACATGTCGGAGAAGGAGCTTAGCCGGAGGGGGTGGGTGGTTAGCCTCGGTCCCTAGCCACGTTGTGTCCTTGTGACCCTATCTCAATGCTTAAGGGTTATGGCGCAATTTAACAAAGCAACAAATTTAATATTTTGCAGTGGGAATCTCGACGTACTGTGTAAAAGTCGAAATCATCGCACAGTTAGAAGGTTTTGCTAATTTGCAGGACAAATAGTAGAGCTTGGTTCCAAGAGGCATATCTTGATCATATTTTAACCTTTATGAGCTCAAGAAGAGTCTAGATAGGGGTTTTTTAGTGTCTTAGACCCAATGGAAGCCTCAGATTCCTCATTTGAGCACTTTATGATGGAATTTTGGTAGATTCAAGTCATTTAGTGCTAAATATAGAGAGGATTTTGCAGCAAGATGGAGGCATATTTGAGCATGGAAAGAGCCTAGTTAAACGTTTTCCAGCCTTCCAGTTTCATCTGCAGTAGTTTTTACTTCAAAAGAGCAACTATTTTTAGTATTTTCTCATTCTTATTATGAGAAAATCCCTTTTCAACACTTTGGTGTGAAGTGGTTGTATGTTTATGTGATTTGATTTCAGGTGGAGTATAAGGACCTATTGTGAGAGATTCATTTTTTTTATTCACCATCATGACTTGATGTAGGAAGTCATAATTTTGAGGGAGATCTTTTTATAGGAGATTTTTTCTTTGTAGGAGAAGCAAGCCACTCTAGAGTCAACAATTTGTAATGTGCTCATTTGTTGCTGAAATCAATATAGCATACCTAGCCATCGGAGTAGGGACTGGAGATGTAGGCCAGGAGGGGTGAAATACGTTATCAATTGCTCGTTTCTTCTCTTCATGTTTATCATCTTGAGCTGCATGTGGATTATTTTCTCTTTTAAGTTCATGTGAAAATTTAACTCATCATCCTTGAAGAGGTTGTGAAACTAAATTTTAATTTTAAAGACCCATTTTGTTTTAACTTTCAAAGTGGCAGAGGATGATTGAAGTTTTCCTCCATTTTCAGATCATTTTTCTTGATGTGATCATATTGAATAAGGGAGATGGTTCGCTTTCTCACAAGGTTTTTCATAAAATAACTCACACAAAAAACTATCTTCATGCCATCTCCCATCATAATATAGTGCAAAAATTCAGGGTTCTTAACATCCCTGCCACCTTTTCTCTGAGGATTTATGATGAGAGTTACCTCGATGATGAGAGAAATCATCTCTTGTATGTTTTTGAAAATAATGTCTATAATAAGCACCAGGGTCTCAAAGATTTCTAATAGTCTATTAAATGACCAAGGATAAGGAATGACCCTAAATATATGATGAAATCTTGGCTAAACTAAAAGGGAGAGAATTAGTTTAGTTTATTCATAGAAATTAAAATTATTTTCTTTACAATCATTAACTAAACCATTACATGAGCAACTTAACTAATAATGATCAAAACACTGAATATGTGAACAACAAGTAATAAGTAGACTAATACATCACATCAATACAAATGATTTAATTTCGCAGTTTCTACAACATTATCCAAGAATTAATCCATCAACATGCCAACAGCAATGTTCTACCAAACCATCAATGTATCTGCTTCTCTTTTGCTTGATGTTACTTTAACTATTTGCTGCCTCTTCACTGTAATTTTTCCTTTTTTGCCTTTTCGCTACACTTGCATACCTTGTTGCTGCTCTTTGTATTTTTTGTTGCTCTTGTAAACCTTCGATGATCCCGATATGCTCCTTTTCCATAAATGAAAATATTTCCAATAGTCTCCCCCTTTGGAATTGATGGCAACATATTTTCCCTCCCCCTTTCATTCTGAGAAGCGTCTTCCTTCCTATGATTACCTCCCCCTTTGAAATCAATGGCCCGGAGGTTAGAAATTACTTGTACCTTGTGAAAAATTCCTCAATGTAGCTGTCATCATTGTATTAATGCTTTATACCCTGCAATGTATTGTATTGTACAAACAATATTGAACCACTCATTGAATGAATGTAGATGCAAACAACAAATTAGGATACCGCAGAACACTGCTCTAGATTGAATACAGATCCAAACTAAATGATGCTCCATATGATATATAAATGTTGCTCCAAATACACTTCAAAATGTATTAACACTTTCAAAAGTATTGCAAGACTTCATAGGATGAACGCATTGCAGAGCAGATTGCAAGAATGTTGTTGGGAGGAAACTTTGTAAGGAATTATAATTGTATGTATATAAGCAATAAGCCCCAAATAATTCTCTCCAATTAATAAATACATTGCACATTGATGTGAGAGGATATGAACACATAGATAATTAAATATATGAGACATTAAATATGTGAGGCATTTTGTATCAGCAAATACCATAAATGTTATTAGAGTGCCCAAGGAATAGATCCCATTCTAGGGAAGAATAAATCTATATACAAAACCAATCCAAGAACGAAAATCCATCTATGGCTACTTGTACATTCTTCATCATACCAATGAACAATACACCTCAACAGTAGTGCTTTGGGAAACATCTCTTTTCCAGTGGCAGTGCAAAAGCCACATCTAGCATCTGATAGAATGAATTGGTTAGGACTAGAAATATTCTTCCACATTGATCTTTAAGAGATATGAATATAATAGAGCCAATGGAATTCATTCTAGCAAACACCAGGGATATAAAAAAATTAGTTTTATTTGAAATAAAACCAACCAACTCAACAATAGTGGGATTGTAATACATAATACTATTGATTCCAGTTAATTTTTGAGATGCATGTACACCAACTCCAACAATTAAAACAGGTCTTATTTGTTATTTTCTAAACAAGGTAAAGTATCCTATTGTTTCCATGGACTACACCTTCCAAATTTCTTCTTCAATTGCAGCAGAGAGATCTTCAATTTCACCCTTAAGTGGTTTGATTCATATATTTTTTCAAGAACTACAACAACTTGAACTTGCTTGTTCTTTAAAAATAGCCTTCGTGGAGACTATGGAAAGAACAACATCAATACAAACTGCAACACAACATGTAACCCAACTGCACCAAGTATTCAATGCCATGTCCTTGATAGAAACTTCCCACCAGTTATCATTGGCACATTCATGGACACAACTCCTCCTCTTATTTCAGAAGGTGAAACTTCAAAAATATATATTGGATCAGTGATTGATGATATACCAACACCAAACCCTACTGAAATCCTACCACAAATAAGAACATATAGGTCTGGTGTAGCAACCATACAATCACAAAAACAAGATTAGCCATAAAAGTTGTTTTTCTTGTGTCCATAAGCATCATTAAGCCATCCACCTTTTACTCCTTCTTAATAAGCTCCTCCAATACATTATTGCTCTTCCTTAATGAATGAATAATTTTATGTTTGCAAACATTTCCCATAATCACAATATTCAATAAATTGTTTAGATTCAATTAGCATAGAAAGTTTATTCCTTTTCCACAAAAGGTTTCTCAAAATATTCATGATGAACAGAAGGCCCTAGCTCTTTGGAGTAACATAAAAGAGACCCGTTCATTTGGCACAGATAATACGTTCATTTGGAACATATAATGCATTCATTTGTCACCTTTGGAGTAACGTAAAAGAGCTCCAAATAGGGTTTCAAGCTATAGGAACTAAAATGTCAAGCTCCAAAAAAAATAGTGGGTCCAAAAACTAATGCGAGCACCTGATCATGACAGACATGGAATGGTGACATACTTATCACACAATCCTTATCCTTCCAATTCTCTGTCGGATTGGTGACATATTTGGCATGCATGTTCTGTATGTGCATGGAGAACATAGCCATTACCTGTTCCTTATAATGAGTCACAATTCCTTTCACTAATACACAAGCCATTCACCTTCTTGTGTCAAGATCACTACCCTCAATATCTCTTCTAATATATTCTATATTATTCATCTCAAAGCTCCAGGCTATGCTTTCAAGGGTTGGGAAAACATGAGCATACTAGTATACGATACCAAGAATTGGAATGACTCTCTAAACCTTCTTGGTAGCAACATTTATTTTTTCATTGAAAAACTCTTCAGTATTCTCACTGATATGAGCCAATTCCAAGGAGGTGTAGGCTACTTTGGATGCTTTAATGCCCATACTACCTTTTACAAGAGGGTTTCCTTTCAAAACCATAGACTAATTGATACAACATGATAATATATCTGGGAGAACTTATGGCATTGTGTGTATAAGTTTTTATATATTTGCATGGTGCAACCCCATACTTGGTGCACTAGAAGCAACCTTTAGAATAATAATAATGTTCATGCCACTTAATGACTCTGCTCTCCCTATTCCACACCTCCCCATTTTTTTATTTTTTTGTTGTTGGTATAAATAAATTCTTGAATAGTCTTAGTTTATGCACATGATTTGACACAAATGGCACTACTATAAAATTTGTTTCTCAATTCCTTCTGAACATGATTTCCTGAAGTATATTCAAGACACTTTTTGAGATACAATCCCCCTGAGATATTTCTCTGAATTCATCTTTGATCTAAGGCCATAATGACTTCATTTTGCCATAAAAATCAATGGATTCTATTTTTCCTTTCTATTTCATGACTTAGTGGTCTTCCTTATTTTGTCTGCATTTATTTTTGACTCATAGTTTTGATTGCTTGAATTGGCTTTCATATTCTACTTAGAGTAATTTAGTATATATGGGAGCCTACATTCATTCACTTTGTGTCCAAGGTTGCTACATAAATAACACCTTATTTGACCAAGGTATGGCGAAGATGGTGTGTGTAATCTTGTGCTCTTCTTTGAATAAAATTTACATTCAATGGCTCTATGTCCAAATTCATTGCATAGATGGCAATAGCCATAAAAACTATTTTTGTACCTAGTGTATGATTGTCTTCTATGTTTGCATGCTTGAGGGAGCCTTCTGGTTTATTGTATCTGATGCTAATAGGATTTGATTCACTTTCTCTTAAGTTCTGTAGCTACATGTCCAAGTTCATGGCAAGAAAAACTCTTGATATATTTCATAGGAGAAAAGGATTTACTTTGAGATCTTCCGAATTTTCGCAGTTCATCAACAAGAGAAAATGTCCTTTCTGCACAGTGCATTTTCTTTGACTCATTATTTTCATTTTCATTCTGCGTCTTTCATTCTACTATTAGTCTTTTCAAGGTTGTTATGTCCTCTTTATTGGCTGATTTTTCTGAGTTCTTCATGGAGAAGTTCTCTTCTTCTATATGTTTACACACTCTGTTCTTTTATTCTAACTCAGTTCTAGCTGAATTGGTCTCAACCTCTAACTTTTTACATTGTATATCTTTCTCCTATAGATGGTTATTCATAAACTCTCCTAATATCATTTCTTATTCAAGTTGTGCCTTCACACCAACAATTTCTTCCTTATGCTCATATTCTCTCTCATCACATATTTGCACCCATTCCTTAATATCTTTGTTTTCATTCTTAAATCTTTCTAATTCAGTCAAAACAATGTCAAGTTTGGCATATTCATCATGGAAATAATGTCCATTCACACTAGCAGAGACCTCATTTGACAGAACCTTTTCCTTTTGAAATGGATTTTTCTTCTTCATGTTTATCTTCTCCTTATTGACAGTGCAACCACTAGTGTCTCCTTCATGCATGAGATGAAATATATTCCAGGTTTATTTTGCAGAAGTTAAATATATTACTATATCAATATCCTTGTTATGAATATTGTTATACAATACAGATTTTGCCTTATAATTCCACTGTTGTTCTTACAAATAGGGAGAGTCTTTGCAGTAGCCATCACATACTAGATTCTATACATAAGTTCCATAAGTTATCAATTCATATTTTACCTTATCTCTCCATTCATGAAATATCGATGCAATAATCACAGATACATTTTGGCAGTCCATGATTCAACTAGGTCTTCTTTCAAGATATTAGGCTTACATTGAAGGAACCTGCTCTGATACCAATTGATGCAATATTGACTAAACTGAGTGGGGGGGTGAATCAGTTTAGTCCATTCATGGACTTTAAAATTATTTTCATTAAACTCATTAACTAAACCATTACATGAGAAACTTAACTAATAATGTTCAGTAAATAGAATATGTAAACAAAAAGTAATAAGTAGACAAATACATCACATCAATACAAATTCTTCATTGTAGAAGTTTCTACAACATTATCCAAACATCAAGCCATCAACATGCCAACATCAATGTTCTACCAAACCATCAATGTATTTGTTGCTCCTTTGCTTGATGTTCCTTTACTTCTATGATGCCTCTTCATTGTAGAAAATCTGCCAATGGGATTCAATATGATCTTGTGATGTACTAAAACAAGATACTAAATCCTTCTACAATATTTCTAGAATACAAAACACGATTGCTCAATCACATGCAAGTAAGAGAAAGAAATTATCAATCGCACAACACAAGATGTATCTGGGAAAGAAATTGCTCAAAACTCCTCTATCTATATTGTGTATTAAGTCAAGGATCCATGAAACAATACAATTCTTAATCTATCATGAGATTCTACAACACTCTGCCAACTATCTCACACTTATCTAGGAAAAATTGGTTTAGTACTTAGCCAATTCTCAATCTTCCTTCACCCTGGCTTGCTCATGCAATTCCTAGGGAATTAGATCCCTATTAAATAGGAAAAATAGCCTTCCTTGATTTCATAATGCATCTTGGAATCCCAATGACTATAATGTCACATGGGAAATTTTCTATAAATATAACTGATAGTTATGTTCCCTTTAACCTCTGTCTCAACTTGGTCTTCCTCAGAACTGACATGCATGCAACTATTAATAACTAATTATTAGTTATCTAATTGATCACTCATTGTGAATTAATCTAATTTAATTCACTGGACCTCTCACTAGCTCATCACTGAGTTAGAACTAGTTAAACTAATTTTAACTCAAATACTTAAGTTAACTAATTCACACCTACACCCCACTGAAGCATCAACTACAACTAGACCCCCAAAATATGAGAATCCCTCTACTTTCCTCATATTAGACCCTCAACTCAAATTTATTGAGCTAACTTAGTCATCTTGAATTAGTTAACTAATACAAGTTGTTATGAGATGAAATTACAATTTATTGTCCAATTTATTTAAGGGAAAAATAAATTAGATGCTTCACATTCCACGCCCAAAATTATGGTGCATCAAAATTCCACATTCCTGGTGCATCAATATTCCACGCCCTTTGTGGGTGCATTTTTCGTCCTTTCTAGTTTCCAATTTCATTATTTCTTGTTGAAAATTTCAACACTCCCTCTCAACAAGAAAGGAATTCAATCTATCCTGATTCGGTACCTTTGGAATGTTCTGCATGCAACAGTTCTCTAGTGTTGTTTACACCTGCAACTCCTAAAACTGAATAGCCTCTAAACAAATGAATTAGTATAATGCATCTGTCATTAGATTCTTTTGACTACCACTAGCTACTACACATGTCTACTGGAATCTTTGTGCTGCTGTTGACATCTCCATCTATGTCCTTTGCATTGCTACCAACTCTGATCTGCGCTCTAGCATCTGACATCTCTCACTCTAGTTCATGTCTTCCTGACATTTGACTGCATCAATCCAATCGATCATTCATGCTATTGTTGTATGGGCTCCTTGTAGCCAGGTTCAATCCATGAGACACACCATCTCAATCGACCCTGCCCAAATTTCTTCTTCAGATTATATCTGCACATCACCCCACCTCTCACCTAGAGGTATAGCTGCATGTTCTCCCTCTGCCCATTTGGCTCAAAATTTCCCCCTTCTGGAGGTCTCTGCTTGAGTGGACGCTTCCAGTCAATATCCTCTCTACTTTGCCAATTATGGATGCTCCACAACCTTATAAGACTACTTCTGAGGCTGCATATTGAGAGATGATTGCTCCCCCTTAACCACCAATTCATTAAACACTTATTTTCTTCTCAAGGATTTGCATGCATCCTCGACCTCGAGATCATACAAGTTCTTGACTTGTACACTGATCTGTTTCACTCATCCTGTGGCAATGTGTCGAAGGAACACCTTTCCTTTTCTAAATATGACAACATAACCACGGTCTTCCAATACCGCTATGGAAATAAGATTCTTCCTTAGTCCTGGAACATAAAAAACATCTGTCTGTTTGAGAGGGGAGCCATATTCCATCTAAAAGGTAACTGTACCTATTTCGGTCGCGCTATACCTCCCCTCATCTCCAAACTCTATGTTCTACTGGAGGTCCTTCTCCTCCAAGTCATTGAAGATATATCTATTACCTCTCATATAGAATGAGGCACTGTTGTGTAGATACCACATGAATCCCATTACAGTGCTAGACATGCATGCAATGAGAGTAAAATCAAGCTCAAATTGTGAATCAAACGCTTCACCCGCTGCTACCATGAGCTCTTTCTTGCTTGCCTTCTTCTATGGACAATTCACAACATAATGCCCACGGTCGTGACAGTTAAAAAAATTGATCTTGGACAAGTATATCTTTCCCTCTTCGCCTTGGGACTTCTTTCCCTTGGCTTTCTTTCCTTTTTTGACTAATTCACAATCTTCTTCTTTGTTGGTGCTAGAGGCCCTATCTCCTATGCTCCGCCTTTTCTCTTCTATTACCAAATCGAACTACAAATTCTCTGATTCTGGTAACTTCTCCTTCCCATTCATAGAGTCCTGGTAACTATGCCAGCTCTTGAGAATGCCTAGAAGTGCTAGGCTCACCAAATCATCTTGGGCTACTGTCACAGCAACACTTCGAAGTTCATCTCAACATTGAGTGAACTTCAACAAGTATGTTGGTATCATCTCTCCATCCTACATCTTAATCTTTCTGAGCTTGTCCTTCAACGAAAACTTCCTATGGTCAATGCTATTCTGAAAAAAATATGTCAATACCTTCCACATAGCATATGGATTCACCTTCCCATGGAGACTCAAGACAATATGATCTCAAACTCCCTCTAACAATATCCTTCTTGCCTTTTCTACCTTCTTCTGCCATGCATCAAAAAGTTGGGCATATACCGTTGTGGGCTTGGAAATATCATTTTCTATGAATTCCTTCAACCCATTTTCCTCCAACACTGCCTCCATATTGTCCTTCCATTCTATGTAATTTTAATTACCCTCAAGGGCATATTCGAGTCTCAAACCATTGAAATACATCTTGATCTGTTGCTGGATGCCGAAGAATAAATCTACAAATTTGAACCTGTTCAAGACAAACCCAACCATTAGGGGAATTTTTAGGTCTAAAATGGGCCTCCTAAAGAAATTATAAAATAATAGTGGAAATAATAAAATAAGATTGATTACATCATCAAATTTTAGAGGGAAAAAAAGAAAAACTACTTTTTCAACTTGTATTTTGAACTTATCTCCCTAAGGTTTTACTCAAATTTAGAGCAAGAATACTCGTTGGATGCAAAATTGAATTTACCATCCAAGGAGTACCCATGTTGCATACTTTTGATGGACCCTGCTACATGAAAAATGAATAATACATGAAAAACTTGATTGCGATCACGCTTTTTCATGTATTTCTCATTTTTCGTGTAGCAAGGTCCATCAAAAGTATGAAACATGGGTACTCCTTGGATTAGGAATTAAGTTTTTCATCCAATGATTACTCTCACTCAAAATTTGAGTAAACCCTTAGGGAGATAAGTTGAAAATATGAGTTGAAAAATTATTTTTATTATTTTATTATTTTTTAATATTTTTACTTTTTTACTCCAAAAATGGTGAATCATCTCCCATGGTTGACATCATCGTCTTGAATCCTATTGGTTCTCATAAAGTTTATTTTGGTTGTACATTTTTCTTAGGAGGCCCATTTTAAACCTCAAAATTCCCCTAATGTTATTCTATTCTATTGTGATTCTTGGCGCTCTCATACCATGTATAGAATATATCAACGATATTCAATCTGATATTGTGATGTACTAAAAAAAGACACCAAATCCTTCTACAATATTTACAGAATAAAAAAACATGATTGCTCAATTACATGCAAGTAAGAGAAAGAAATTATGAATCACATAACACAAGATGTATCTAGGGAAAGAAACTGCTCAAAACCCCTCTATCTATATTGTGTATTAAGTCAAGGAATCATGAAACAATACAATGCTTAATCTCTCATGAGATTCTCTAGCACTCTGCCAACTGTCTCACACTGATATAGGAAAAATTGATCAAGTACTTAGCCAATTCTCAACCTGCCTTCAGCCTACCTTGCTCAGCAATTCCTAGGGAATTAGATCCCTATTAAATAGGAAAAATTTCCTTCCTTGATTGTGCAATACACCATGGCATCCCAATGACTCTATAATTTCACATGGGAAATTTTATATAAATACAACTGATAATTATGTTCCCTTTAACCTATGTATCAACTTGGTCTTCCTCAGAACTTATATGCACACAACTATTAATAATGAATTATCAGTTATCTAATTTATCACTATTTGTGAATTAAATCTAATTTAATTTTTTGGACCTCTCACTAGCTCATCACTTAGTTAGAACTAGTTAAACTGATTTTAACTCAAATATTTGAGTTAACTAATTCACACCTACACCCCACTGATGCATCAACTACAACTAGACCCCCAAAATATGAGAATCCATCTACATGCCTCATCTTAGACCCTCAACTCGAATTTCTTAAGCTAACTCAGTCATCTTCACTTAATTAACTGATACAAGTTGTTATGAGATGACATTACAATTTATTGTCCAATTTATTTAAGGGAAAAATAAATCTGACGCTTCACATTCCACAACCAAAATTCCGGTGCATCAAAATTCCACATTCCTGGTGCATCAAGATTCCACCACTTTTGTGGGTGCATTTTTTTTCCTTTCTGGTTTCCAATTTCACTATTGCTTATTGAAAAGTTCAACATTCACTGCACTTTTTTCATATTTTCTTTGCTGCTGCTCTTGCATACATTGTTGTTGCTCTTGTATACCTTTGATGATACTAATTTGCTCCTTTGCTATCAATGACAATATTTCCAGCAAGATCTAGTTGCAAATGTACAACTACTTTACATCCTTAGAACCAGTAATAAGATTACACACATTCTTAAAAAGAATAAGGTCTCTTCCACCTTCAAACCACCTAACACCATTCAGAGGTCCCTTAGGTCTTTCAAAGACCCAATTAACCCTACAAACCTAAAAGGTGTTTAGGTAATCCCATTCTCATGTGGGATGCCCTATGTAGGTGAGACTAGTTGCTCCATCGAACAAAGAATCCAGGAGCACGTGACTGGCATCAAACATGGTCGCTCCCACTCTTCAAATTTAAGGAAACATGATGAGAAAACCAAACACCACATATGTATTAAGGAGTCCAAGGTCATTTCTAAGATTGATCACTTCCATCATATGAATTTTAGGGAGGCCATTGAAATTTAGAAGTTCACAATCTCAATAAAAACAATGGTTGAAAAATAAACCAGAGTTAAACACCTACCCTTACATCATCATTTCTTAGTGTTTACACCTATTCATTATGTGTTTATTTATTTTCTTTTATTTATAAATGCATTTCTTCATTTGGTATTACCTTGTTTTATTGATTATATTTTATATTATATTTCTCGAATAATTATTGATATATGAATATATATTTACTTTCATTTATTTATTGTTCTATTTTTAAACTATCCTATCTTCACTATATACCAATCTACTTTTATGTATGATATTGTTTTATTATTTTTACATATATGGTGTATTTAATACTTTTTATTTTATACTCTTTAATGTATATTTATTATGATAATACTTTTACTGGTTTTATATTTTGTTGTTGTTTTAATTTATAGTCCTTTATTTATCTTTTTTTTATTATTAGTTGACTCTTTTCTTTACACTTTTGTATTAAATATTTTATTTCTTATTTTTATTTTATTAAGTATATAAGTTACTGGATTTTTAGTTATTAATATAATATATATTATATATAATAGGTTAATATTTTTATAAATTTTAAATTTATATTATATATATAATTCTTATTGATTTTTGCTAAAAAGTTATATGTAAATATTATATTAAAATTTATATAATCTTTATATGTAAATATTATATTAATATTTATATCATCTATTTTTCAGTAGTTTTGTCATTATTTATTATAATATTGATAAATAGCTATTTATAAGTTATTACTTAGTTTAATATTTCAAAGTTTATTTATTATATTATTATTTTTTGCATATATGGTTTTTTAGGCTTTGAATTTATCTAATGTTTTGTTTAGGTTTTTGATTGTTTTGAGTATATCTTTGACTTTTTTGGACCTTTCTATTACATCTCTATAATATTTACTCTTTTGGATAGATCTGAATTCTCATTAGTGTTCTGATGATGAACCACATTGGTTGGTTTGAAATGTTGACCCAAAAATTGTTCATTGTGATTATTCCGAAAGAATTTTATCAAAACATTATGATAAAAATCCCAAAATAAAAAATATTTTAAATCATATTCAATAATAATTAATGTTTTTTTGTTTTTTTGAATAAAAAAATCCCCACTTGGGGTGGAAAACATTGGTAATGAGTTTCAAGACAGAGGCATTGAAATCCCTCCATGTGGTTCGCATGAGGAGGAGCGTATTAAGCAATATGCGCTTGGTGCTCTAGTAACGAATGCCCAAAAGGTGATAGGGGTTATTGTTACAGGTCAATTTGGGAGTCATCCAAAAACATAGATCAGTATCCATTAGGGTCTATCGTACTCTAGATTATTTGCTACATGCCCTAAAAAAGTCATTTCATTGATGGTTTTCCTTCATGAAAGTTTCACTTCTTAGATGCCAGTTGAAGTGCCCCATTGATCCATCAACACACCCCTAGATCGTAGTAAGTGCTTTGCAGAGCATCTACTCCCATGCAAGGCTGCGTTGCAGAGGATATAGGCCCACTTTAGAGTGCTTTGGTTGACTGGGAGAAAAATTTTCATTGGATTACGGGAATCTTCCCGACCTCTAGTGGCTTCTAGAAGTTGTTCCAGCTTTCACCTCATCTGATAGCTTCGAATATGGACACCATGGAGCCATCAAGCCTCTTATCATCCTATTCCCATGAACAAGGAAACCTCTTCATCTATTTTTGGAAAATCCATTAAATGATTCATTAATGTCAAACTACCATCATCTACTTATAAATAGAGCACTGATCATGGTTCCCAAGAAAGAAAGAATATGTATTAAGTAGATTTATGCTGGTGATATCACAACCCTTGTAGGCATCGTTTGCTTGTAATGTTATGTTGTTCGAGTGATGATGATGGTGTGATGAGGATGGGACTGAAGCTGGAGTGAGTGACATTGAATCAATCAAATTGGTTGTAACTTCTCCTTCTACTTCATAATAAAGAAATTTGTTACTTTCCTAATGCATGTGTCAATGATGTTATATGTGTATTTACAAATGAAATCGATTCAATTTTTTTAACATGAATATATCATTTGCCTTTATGTAATTTTTTGTCTTCTTTTTTCCATTGCAGGTACCAATCAAGTGAGTTCAGTTTGATTGAGAGCATTGGAAGAGACGAAGGGAGGCGAGGAAAAGGGAACATATTACAAGTAGGTTTTCTTCCCATATCTATTCATTTTAAGGAAAAGGTCAAGTAACTTTCTTTTTGTTGTTCTAAGTGCGACCACCACACTTGGGGAAATCATACTTATCCGTAGGTTTGATTTCCGTAAAACAAATTGGCGACCATACTGGGGATCGACGGATCGTCCCTGGTGGTTTTATCCTTATCCATCAACCTTTAGTAGACTTTACCTGCTTAATTTAATTCATTTGAATGTGTTTTATCAAAAGTAGTGTGTTTGATTGCTTTTTTAGAGTTTCCTCCGGCACCAACGCACTGTTGGTCTTGACACAGTGCTCTGCATAACACTGTTGGCTTAGGAACAATGCTCTGCAATGCATTGTCTCCCACTCAGGGGTGCGTTGCTCCTGTGACCAACCAAAATCTATCATATTTTGTCTTTTTCAATTCATTTCAGTGTTTTGCTTGTTGAAGTTTCAAGTGATTGATTACCTCTAGAGACCATATTGCCTCTAATGTTCTTGCCTCACTTTGGATAATTGTTTGATCAATGTTTCTTTTTGTTTTCTTTGTCATTGTCGAATAGTTCCAAAGTTAAATTTTACATTTGATCAACTCTATATTTTTGGAAAGAGGAATTTTCGTTTCAGCATTTGTTTCTCTTGAAAGTTTTGAGTGATTGTTTGTGCATCATAGTTTCTTTTTCGTTCATATAAACTTAAAAGAAATTGAAAATAAAAACATGCATTTGCATATAGGGATTGTGAGTGCTGCATAGGAATAGTTTAGGGAATTTTCATTTAGATGCGTTCATTGTTAATTGCATACAATCTAATTGCTCTATCCCTTATAGCTAGTTTTTATTGTCGAAAATCAAATCGAAATGAATTCTTATCATTTTAATTGCATTCTAGGAATGTTAAATACATCTCACGTTGAACTTGAAAGACAAACTGATAAGCAAGATAAATTTAAAATTTATTTGAATTTATCTAAGGAAGCATTATAACTTAATGATAACATTTATAGGTCTAGGCTAGAGACGTGTTCCAGTGTCATTAAACATATCAGCTGTAATTAATTTTCTGTGATACATTCCGAGTGTGATACCTCATTCCACGTACGTAAGTATATCAGAGCTTTTCCATGTACATTCAGGTATATTGGGTGGTGTTCTAGTACTAAAAGTATAAGGGGATGCTCTCATTGTGCGGTTTCGCATTAGATAGCGCTAATACAGATTGGGCCTCAACGTACCATCGAGTATATTTGGGAGGAAAACATTAGGTTTCTTAACATCCATAGGTAATTGAGTCAGCTACCTTGTACACTATGATACATCGAACACATCATTCGGGGAGATTGCATGCACATACATAAGTCCTTGGTTTGTTGGGGCGGTATATTGTAGTTCGCAGTTTCTTGGTAAACTTTTTCCTAGCATTACCCTATTTTTGTTTTTTTTTTTTTTGTATTAAAATCAATTATCAATCGTGGAATAATATAAACCCTTTCCTCGTCATTCTCGTAGGACAATGAATAAACCATCTTTACTGCTAGAAGATACACCTAGTAGAAGAAGGTGAGCTTGTCCTACTGAGTCCGGTACCTATGGAAAATTTGGTGCTACATCATCATCTAATTTACCAAAGTCATATTATCCTTTGAGTACCGAGTCTCGATTCATATCGATCGATCTAGGTTTATCTGCTACTGTCGAGATGGAACCCTCACAGTTACCTAAGGACACTAAAATTAAATCTAGTGAAACGATAAATCCAGAACTCGAGCTTGTTCAACTAGAAGTCGATTTGGAACCTATTATTATTTTAAAAGAACATCTTGATGCTGAAGTTGAACAACAAGAAGTTTTTCCCGTGCAACCGTCTCATCCTTAGTCATCCGTAACCATTGAGTATTCCTCTTTACCACAGATTTTTCTGCCTGAAAATTATCTCGGGCTTGACGGTGAAGTACTTCCACCTATTTTGATTTCAATAGAGGAATAAATTCAGGAAGATACAACCCCTTCATCTCCCACTCATTTTTGGTCGAGGTTTCATTTGTATCTGTCTTTTCCTCGTTTGACCTACGGTGCTATTTTTGATCTTTTTCACTCTCAAGTTCTCATAGATTCGTTAAAGTATTTGTCGATTTATTTAACCATGGCTAAGACAGAATCCTAGAATGTACCATCTATTACAACTACGAAAACATATATTGTTGCTTCATCTCCTATGTTTTCGATGACACTCATGTCTCATATTTAAGGTGGTCCGTCCGTCTCACTAGGTTACCAGGCTTTAATTGGAACCTACTATGGTGTCTCCTCTAGTCCATGTACTTCACCCATTTCATCATCTAGAATTCTATCTGGGTCATATCTTATGAATACTGAACGACCTGATCCTTTATTTACATCATCAACTCAATATCAGGCTGGTTCATCCAATTACCATCCATCTTATCCAGTATTTTTTGGATTCCCATCAAATGAAAGTCAGTATGTGAAATATATTTATACTCCATATGATGGGAGGCAACAGATGTTCTGTCCATATGGAATTACTCCATCATTTTTAGGTCAATCATATGCTGGAACGCATGTTTGTCAATGGAAGCCTACTTTTCATGTTCAGCCATAAACGGTTATGTATCAATATCAACTGGTTCAACCTGTTGCATCTATACCTACTATGCCTATTATTACATCTATGGTTGTTGCTTAGTCTGCTCAAGTGGGTCCTTCAACCCCTAACCCTCAAGTTTTGGGTCTACAGACTCTGTCTTCCCAGGCTAGTGTTTAACAACCATCTGTATCAGGAATTTCACAACCACATGCTAGTTTACCTTTGTCACACATGCTTCTACTAGCCCCGTCTATTCACAATTTGGTCCGAATTATCCTGGCGGGTAACATTTTTATCAAATTCCATGGCAGCCATAGCAACCATTCCAATAGTATCAAGTTTATCCAGGTCCTGGTAAACAATCCTACCCCTATCTGCATTACGAAAAATAGAATCCATTTGTTGGTACACAATGGCCTATTTCCCAAGCAATTCCATCTTATCCTGGCTATGCTCAACCTGACCTAAATCAACAGTTGTCGTTTGTTGCAACATTAGATTTACCTGATTTAAATAGGCTCACTAATGATCCCATTCATTATTTACCTTCGTGGCTGGTGATTCCTCATAATTCACCCTCTGACATTCCAAAATTCAATGGAAATTCTGGAGAAGACCCATCTACACATGTCATGACTTATCATTTATGGTGTTCATCAAATTCCTTAAATGATGATTCTGTTATATTGAATATTTTCCAGCGAACGCTTACTGGTCCGGATGTGAAGTGGTACATTGAATTACCATGAGATTTTTTTGATAAATTTACAGCTTTAGCCACTACTTTTTTAATCCACTTCAAGTTACCCATCAAATATGAAACTGGAATAGAAATTTTGACTAGCTTTAAACAAACCACTGCACTCATATATCAGATGATATACATGAGTGGCGTCGTCGTCATCGAATAGTTAAAACATTTTTTCTTGATCAACTTTTAGTTGAGTGGTTTATAAAGTCCTTGTTTCCATATATCACTGAGGATGTGGCAAAAGGCGGTGTTGTCACTAAAGAGAAAGTAATTTCTCATGCCCAGTATCTGCATTTGATTTATACTCAGTCTAGAACACTCTATGAAAATATTCCAAATGCGTCACGACCAAATTTTATTGTTCCTACTTCTCCATATGGTAAGGACATTCATGTCGGGGATGGTGTGATTGGTTCTGCTAGCACTCCATCAGCAAGTCGACCATCTGGTTCTACACTTGTTGTTTCAAAGAAAACCTCTATTGCATCTGATCCTGCGTATTCTTCTAAAATAAATGTCGTGTCATATAACAAAGGAAAAAGTGACAAGAAACCTGGAAGTAAGAAGAAGGGGAAATATAAGAAGAAATCAAATTCACCCCAGTGGGAAAAATCATATGATTCATCCGGTTCTTTTCAGAAACCTTGTTACCCTTTCTTGATATGTAATAAGGAGCATTTTATGTGAGATTTTCTACACCACTCAGAATTATTGAAGCTTCTTAAGACTTCTACCACATCTGCAGTGTTGAAAAATCCTTTTCCGAACCCGGAAACACATATGGTTGCTATGGATCATGCTTCTAGTTCGCAAGTGCTTATTCTATTTGCCACTAATCCCAAAACTGATGTTTTGGTGTCTATTCAAAGTAAAGATTACACTAATCCTCTATTGTTGTCGAATGGTCAAGCTACAGATCAACCTATCACTTCGTATTTGGCTTCATCTGATTTGGCTCCACCGCCTATTATTCCAGAGTTAAAAATGAAGCTGTTGAAGGGAGTTGTTCATAAATCAACATTCAACCCTCAAGCTCGTGCATCTCAAAACTATAACATAGTCAAAGATATGGCTCAATCACCTTATGCTATGTCAACGCTGAGGTTCTTCAGAATTGTCCCTTCTAGAAGCAGGCTTTGTTGTCGGTGATTGGTGGAATTGATCCAACAGATTCTAATCTTGTAGTCTTTAATCACATGGGCTATGTGCCACAATTACCAGCACAATTAGCATTCTTGATTCAAGTACATGTCCTAAATTGCCTCATTCATCAAACTATCATTGATGAAGCTGCATCTACTTGTATCATGTCTATGAGTTGTTGGAAGTCACTTGGCTTGCTGACTTTGTCACAATCACCTACGACGTTGAAAGCCTTTGAAGGTCATACATATAAGCCTTGTGGAATTCTCAGTAACCTTCAAGTAAAACTAGGGGGAAAATCAATTACTATTGAAGCTGAGGTCGTTGACGGACCCCTTACTAAAATATATTACTTGGAAGACTGTGGGTTTAAGCTATGGATGTGGTAGTATATACTTACTTTCATATGGTCATATTCCCCCATAAGGGAAGCATCACAGTCATTGATCAACTCTCTTTCTTCACCTATGGTTCCCAGGCAACTGGAAGCGTTCTGTTTGTTCACAGACCCCCATAATATCTTAAGAACATTGGTGTAGGACTCTTTAAGGATTCTTCCCTAATGGGCACCTTTTCATTACTGTCGCCTGCGACATCGGTATAAATCACAAATATAGATACTTGCAATATGATATCTTCCACTTCATATCACTTAAGGAATATTCCCAATAGTTCTGAAATAGATAGACTGGGCGAATCATTCCGCTAAGTCCAATTGAGATAGCATAGCAATCAATATTTTTCGCTTATGCAGCCCATCCAAATCATTTTTCGCCTACTATTCGGGTTGATTGTTCTTTGGAATTTGGTACTTCTTCTGATAATTTTTCACGTGTCTTCTCAACTGATAAGAGAATTATGGATTCCATGATGCCGAAAGAAGAACCAGTGGAAAAATCCATCAACGATCCCATATTCCATATTAAAGTGAAGATAATCCAACTGAACTATATCACCCTACAATCATTGATTTCTTGATGAATTCTATTCCTATCCACACTGTCATTCTGAGTGAAACCCATCAAATATCGAAGAAACGATTTCTATCGATATTTCGACCAAATATGGCATTATATAAAACATTCGTGTCGGTGTATCTTGTTCTCCATTTGAAATTGACACTTACTGTGCTATTTTTCATGAATTCCGAGATGTATTCGCTTGGTCATATGAGGAAATTACAAGTATCGATTCCAACATTATTGAACACAAGATTAAATTTATCCTGATGTCAAGCCGCTAGGACAATGCCTTCGTCTTGTTCACCCTAATAAAGTTTTTTCCATTAAAGAAGAGGTTTAACAAATTTTGTGTGTTGTATTCATTTACCCTATTTCGTTGACCGACCGGGTTTCTAACATTGTTTCTGTCATGAAGAAACATGGGACAATTAGAGTGTGTGTCGATTATCGTGATGTTAATCATGCTTGTCCGAAAGAAAAATATCCCACTCCCTTTATCAACCAAATTATTGACGAATGTGCTAGATTTGAAATATTTTCTTTCATGGATGGATTTTCTGGTTACAATCATATCAATATTCACCCAGAGGACCAATATAAAAATTATTTTATCTGTCCCTGGCGCACATTCTCTTACCGAAATCTCCATTTTGGTTTAAAGAATGCTGGAACAATATTACAGAGGGAAATGAATATGCTTTCCATGACATCAAGCACATAGTTCAACCATATCTGGATGACTTACTTGCACATTCACGGAAACAGGCTGACCGACCGCTACATTTGAAAGCGATATTTTTACGATGTCGTCACTAGAAAATACACCTCAATCCACATAAATGTGTGTTTTTTGTTGTTTCTAGTCATTTTCTTGGATTCGTCATGTCAAAAGATGGAGTTCGGCTTGATCCATTGAAGGTCCAGGGCATTCTTGATTTACCTTCTCCTTCCAATCTTCTTCAGTTACAGAGACTCCAGGGGAAGGCTAAATTTATAAGGAGGTTCATTCCCAACTACGCTAAAATGGCTAAAGGATTTACTGTTGGAAATGTTGTCATTGATGGAAAATGAAATGACAAAGGAGGAGCACTTGAAATAGCAACAAGGCAAAGAAAGCATGAAACATGAAGCTGAGGCAGTTTTAGAAGGGTCAGTTGATTGGAGATTTGGAGAGCAGCAGAGGAGCATCAGTCAAGGAACAGATGAAACAAAGAAAGAAGCAAAGTAGCAGAGAGGCAGAAAGGTAGCAGAGACATCAGAGGAAACAGAGGAAAAGGAGATGGAAAAGGAGAGAGATGTTAGGGAAAGACAGGTTAATGAACTAAAGGGCCAATTGACCTAAATATCTGGCCAAGACCAGGAGGGTTTTGTAGTTGATTTCATTTGTATATCTTGATGAAGAACTGTTCCTAATTTCTATGTGGAAATGTGTGGAAATGTGTGTATTGGAACCCATGATGGATTAATGGCAATACTATAGTAGGGTATTGTGAATTGGAATCCTGTGTGTCTAATCTTGAGGATCTGCAATAAATGGAAGAATCGATGTTAAATATGTCAACCCTGCGTCTTAAGCTTTAATAGGCACTTGAGTAGGATACTGACAGTGCTTTGAATGCATGTGTCCACTATATGTGTGAAAGAGGATTCGATCCTTTTCGAGAGTCCTAAATTACAGCGATTCTGTGTGTAATCAAAATGAAATTAAAACTGTGGTTGAGCCCATGTGTCATTGAGGAAAATAGACTTTGGTTATCAGTTGAGTTGATAAGAACAGGGGGGTGTAAAAATCGGTATGGATTCTATATTGTGATGGAAAGCGCTTCTGAAGAACCTATTCTGCAATTTGAAACATAGTTTCCGTTTAGTTAGAATGTTTGAACCTGCTTACATGACTATAAGAATTGAGTGGTTCCCTTGTGAATATCGACAGAACCGATTCATCTCTTATTGATCACATATAATAAAGAAGCATTGAACTTCGTTCTGGTAGCAATGGCCTGCGTAGAATGTATGTATTGGGGAATAAGAGACCAGTGGAGAACTGGTCCTGTTGAGTGATTAAGTTGAATGACAGCGCAATGAACTTGGTTGGCACGGTGGAACAATTAAAATAGAGTTACGCTTTCATGAAGAAACGAAGGTGAATGAAACTGTAAACAAGAGAGAAGGCGGGATTCGTTTAACGAAAGATGGAGATGGAACCATGAAAGATGGGGTGGATGGAACCCTGAACAAAAAGTAAAACCGGCGTTCAAAACCAGTGGTATTCAGACTTTTTAGAAGTTGTAAGCGGTATTTGAAATAAAAATGTGATATGCGTCAGAGCAGGACATGCGTCCTAAGGCGGTTTTACAAAACAACTTTTTTCGTGCAAGTTTAACGTGTTAATGTTAGTACCCATTCAAAATGCGAAACTTGTTGCGGATCGTTTGATTGAAGTTGGAGGAGCGATAAACTATCCGCTGTTGGATGCGAGAGGCGTGTTAATGGAGCTGGGCCCCGGGAACGTATATGTATTAAAATATGCATCGGGTTTGATATCTATTGCAATATTTGATATATTAAAGTTAATTCGCTGATTGAATGGTCAATAAACATATATATATATATATGTATATATATATATATATATATATATATGTATATATATCTATATATATATATATATATATATATATATATATATATATATATATATATATATGTGTTGTGTTGTGGGTTTTATAATTGTGCTGTGGGTTTAAAACAAACAAAGTCTTATAAGTGGGGACCCGAGTCACGAATCGCATCAGAGAAAAGTATGGCAGCGAAACGTGTTGACAAAAGTTCCGATTGAGATGCGGACTCGATGGGTTTATGAACCATGATTCATACGTGTTTGAGTTCCAGAATCAAATTGAACAATCGCATTGGAGCGATTCATCGCATCAGCACAGCGAAGTGAACAGTGAATCATCACAATCGGAAGTATTCAGTTGCAATTAATCGCATCGGCAAATAAAAAAGAAGGGTTTATAAAGCTGTGGGGCCCGAACCTTTCAAAGGTTAGCGTTGTTGGTTCGATATGTATGCATGAGAGGGTTATACTATGGTTGAACCATATGATTAGAGGGTTGCGCATGTGGGTTGCACAAAGCGTTAATACATTAATAATTAGTCATTGAAGATTGAGGGGTCTAATGTAAGCCATGGTCTATTAATGTTTATAACGCTTGTTTGGTGAATACATATGTATGGTGGTATATATATATATATATATATATATATATATATATATCTGTGTGTGTGTGTGTGATATATATTATATGATAAGTTGAACCTCACATGAAAGGGATTGTGTATTGGCGTATATTCAAATTAAATGGGTCAGAATGATACGTCGGCTTATTAATATGTTATAACCTTTGTTTTGGGAAACGCATATATATATATATATATATATATATATATATCGGGGTTTTCATAAAGAGGTTAGGCCACATAAAACTTCTTCTTATAAAGTTATATGAGTACGTTGTCAGATAAGAAATTATAGTTGGGTGTGTCCACTTTCAGGCATAGTGGAGATTGCTACCTTATGACCATTAGAGAGTTTTTATTTAAATCTCAGATTTGAAACTTTAAGGAAGCCAGATATATCATTGAATTTTCCAGACTCTGATTTTATTTTGGGTATTTAATTAGATTTCCAGATCAGCAGTTATATATATACAGTAGACACATAATCATTGTGAACAGGAATATGCACAAGAATGAATTTGACATGTGTACAAGCATAGAAAACTGGAAAATATGTAGAAGACAGTGAGCAGAAGAAGGAAGAACAGTTACCTGATAGCAGCAAAAAAGACAAAGCTAGCAAAGCTAAAGGCCAGAAAATGGGCTGAGTAAAATTGTCTTTATGTAACTGAAAATGTGAATGTAAATGTTGTAATTGATTTTTGTTGTTTGTGATGCATTGGCAAGTCTCCGGAAGAAAACAAAAAACCCACTGTAATATCGAAATTAGTACATATAGTTATATTTTTCTGAGTGAGCTGGAAAATAAATGAGAAGGCATAAGGCTAAGAGGTATGGCTGTCCATTTTGAATTACCTGTGGAATGCTAACAGTCATAAGGAAATCTCTATAAATGATATCACCTTGGTATGCATAAGAGTTAGAGTGAAGTAAGAGAAGGTATAAATGAAGCAGTAAGGTAGAGGATAAGGAGGAGCTGATAGACAATTCGAGAAGATGCTAAGATGATGCAAGTCAGATATGAAGACTGATGGACAGCAGAAGAGAAGGTTTAGAATAGAGCTGATATCCAAGGTAAATCAGCAAGTGTTTTATTTTGAAAGAGTAAGGAAGTTGGAGCTTCCCTATCAAGTTGTAGCTTGATAGATGTCAGTTGTAGCTGACTGAGGTTGGAGCCTCCTGTAGTTTGGTGCCTGCAGAAAATTGAGAGGGAGTTGGAGCTTCCTTGCGAGAGGGAGTTGGAGCTTGCCTTTGCATCACAACAATAATAAGATGTGGTTTTCTCCCTTTATGGGTTTCCACTTATATCTGGTGTCCCTGTGCATGATGTTTATGTGTTGATATGGTTTATATCATCTGCTTAATACTTGATGCTCTCATATTAAGTCTACTGTTTCATTATATTAATGCTTGCTGCTCACATCCTAAGATTACTCACATATTAAGTTAAACATGAAATGAAGGTGTAAATAAGTTTTAATGAAAAAGTTTTAAAATTCCATGAATGTGTTAAACTAACTCACCCCCCCCTCTCAGTTTAACTAAGGGTTCAACAATTGGTATCAGAGCCAGTTCCTTTGGTGTAAGCTTAAAGGCATGAAGTAAATCTGGTTGAGTCATGGACTATCAAAATGTACCTGTGTTAAATACAACAAACTTTCCTGAATGGAGAGATAAAGTTAAAATAGTATTATTGGCTTATGAACCTGAGGTATGGAAGCTTGTATGTGATGGTTACTGCACAGACTCCCCCATGATGAAAGAACAACAGAGGAATGCCAAGGAAAAATGTGTGATATATAACAGGCTTCATAACAAGGACCTTGAGTTGATAATGGATTTAACCTCTGCAAAAGAAATCTGGGACAGATTGCATTTCATGCATGGAATAGACACAGAGGACTGCATTGTCAAGAAGGAGAAGAGAATTAAGAAGAAGAAAAATTCATGTCAACAAGAAAATGTTCAATCAAATGAGGTACCTGCTAGTGTGAATGGAAGTAAGAGCCATGAAGAAATTGCAGCTAAATAAAAAGCCAAACTTGACACAATCTTGACTAAAATAGAAAGAATGAAGAATGAAAACAAAGACCTGAAGACATTGGTGCAAATATGTGATGAGAAATAATATGAAGATAAGAAAGAAATTATAGCCCTGAAGACATAGCTCGAGGAAGCAAAGAAAGTTGAAGACACCCTATTGCAACAAATGGAAGAGAAAAGTCTAGAATGTGAGAAACTGGAAGAAGAAGTAGTGAGCCTAAGAAAGAATTTAGAAAAAGCCCAAAGAGAACTATTAATGAATACACCCCTAATGAAAAGCACTGGAAAATTGGACAAGATGCTAAATACTCAAAGATCACCTCTCATAAAGGCTGGTATAGGATATGTAGGAGAAACCAGTAAATCCAAAACAAAAGATAACAAGAATATCATTTTTGTAAAAGCTGTAAAGGACAATGAAGCAACTCAGAAGATTCCTACAGTAGTAGAAGCTAGCAAGAACATGAGTTGCAGAGAAACAAATAGAATCAAGCAGCAACATGAAAGGAAAGAGAATGAGAGGATGAAACAGTCAGCTAAAAAAGGCTCATATTCTCATGAGGATGAACTGAATAAATTTGGAAGATGTCAAAGAAGATTCTTTCCTCCTATGAGAAGTATCACTTGTTTCTCCTGCCACAAACCAGGACAGATGTAGCACATTGTAAGACAAAGAGAATCAATGTTAACCAGCAAAAGATGCATCAAATGAAAAGAACACATCAAGAAAGAAAAGGAAAAAGACAATCTTTCACCAGGTACACAAATCATTTCCATGGCTATTGTTATGCATGCAATAATTCTGGACATAAACTTGTTTATTGTAAATTATTTTCAAAGAGGGGAACAAAATATTATACTCTAGCTCAAATTTACTTTGATAAAATAACATGTTATATATGTCTCAAACTTGGTCACAAAGCAAAGGACTGTAAACTGCCATATATATTAAAGAATTCTAGACAGATGATGGAATCAAAGCAAATCAAACAAAACTATGAATAAAAAATGAGTGCAGACATTATGATGAACCCCAATAAAGTATGGAAGGAAAAGAGAAAGGGGGAGCCTATTATCTCAATAACATAATGAATCTACCATAATCTCAAGGGGAGCTGCTCTAGAAACAAAAACAAATATCCAAACAATGATAAATATGGAGCAACATCCCAGGGGAAGAGCAACTCATAAACAGTTCCCATGAAAGCAGTCTAAGAAGAGCTCCTTTGTATGAGAACAGCTATAAGGTCAGGAAGAGAAAAGAAAATTCCTCTAACAGAGAACTATAGAGGAAGAAGATTATTTGAAGTATTCAATAGCTGACAGATTGTTAAAAGGAGAAAAAGCAGCAATCAGCCATGACGATAGAGGAAACATCAGCAATGAACATGTAAGCTAAGAAGAAATCAGCACATTAAAGGATGATCACAGAATGCATCATACTGTTAGAATTAAAAATGAACCCCATTAAGAAGGATGAGTAAGAAAGGTGCCTATCATCAGTTCATTACAACTTTCATCTATAAAAAGTCCACTTGGAGGAATGCAGTTAAGTGAGTAATAAATCCTTCAGTAATCAGCCCATGAAGATTCATAGAAAATAAATTGAAGATGTCTTCCTGAAGATTTGTATGTTAGAACAATTGAATTGAATTTAAAGCAGCAATGATTTGGAGTAGTCCTAGAAAGGAACATGCAATGGCTTTCCTTGGAACAGAATTTCAGAGAAAGAAGAATGGTAAATGATGCCAAGATCATATTGAGGATATTGATGACTGTTGATGTGAACAGTGGAAGCACAATAGAGGAATTTATGAAGGATGTCTTAAATTATGGGTAAATGTGCAAACTAAAGTGAAATATCTGCATGGTTTATCAAAGTAATATCAATTGGTGTTTAGGTACAAGCAGCATGCCTATCAGCAGAATATCAAGTGTTATCATGGAGCAACAGCATTATGGTACAGGTCCTCAGGATCAAAGGATTATGGCAAAAGTGCATCAAGGTAAAAGTCCCAGAGTTATCTGCATTCAACATGAAAAGGTCAATAACAGAGCTAAAGGATCAGTACTCTGTTTACACTTGAAACATTATATTAAACATTGAAGAAGTATCTATTTTCTATATATAATTGCATGCCTTCTTGAAGACAGTACATATATATATATCAGGCCTCTCTCTTGAATTCATTCATAACACTGTGTGAAGTCTGTTTGCTGAAATTTCAACTAAACATCTTGAATATGTTTTGTTGAAGATCATCATAATAGACCAGTTAAAGTAGTGAAAGCGTGAAGGATTAGTTATGTCATAAAGGAAATTGCATAATAGATAAGTGAGACTGACTAATACACTAATGGTATCTAGCCTCAAGGGTTGTTTTGAAAATACATTGTACAAGCAAGAAAGTCATTTGGCCCTTAATATTGAAAGATATTGCCTATTCTCACAATAAACTGTAACCTCTGGTTTGATTCAGTGTTCACTTCAGCAACAAGGACCTTTCAGTCTTTAAGTGTAATATCCCTGTCAGCATTCTAGCATAGATCGCCAACAACAGGCAAGAAAAGTAAACCATAGCTATAAAAGGTACATTAGCATCATCATCATAATTGAACAGATGTTGCACTACAGACGTGTGTTGCAGAAGAAGAAATATTCCATCTACAATCTTCCTCAAAAGATATGGATTTTTGATGAAGATAATACCAGAGACTGAAGTATATTTCAAGCAATCTCAGTACCTTAGTCTTGATCCAATGATGTATCATTGAGTAGATAAGGCTGGTGCAAGGGGTTCAATGAAGTGTCATTATCTTCACTTTCAACTTTACACTAGTGAAAGGAATCTGTGCTTCAGGATTGCATCAACTTACAGTGTATACTCAAGTTCAATAATCCTCAAAAGTATTCCCTCAACAACTCTTGTACACTAGTTTGGAGCAGCAGAGTACAAATTCAAAAGAAGAAGGCCTAAACACATCTCAGAGAGAGAAAATGAAGAGATATAAAGCACACTAGGAAATTTGCAACCCTTTTCCATTGATGTCAAAGGGGGAGGAAAAGAAAGTAACAGAAGATAGGGTCTTCTAAAAGAAGCCAGATAGAGGAAGACTTGGAGGAAGCATTGGATTATTGGTGGATGGGTTGCCATCAATGCCAAAGGGGGAGACTGTTGGAAATGTTGTCATTGATGGCAAAGGAAATGACAAAGGAGGAGCACTTGAAATAGCAACAAGGAAAATAAAGCATGAAACATGAAGCTGAGGTAGTTTTAGAAGGGTCAGTTGATTGGAGATCTGGAGAGGCAGCAGAGGAGCATCAGTCAAGGAGCAGATGAAACAAAGAAAGAAGCAAAGTAGCAGAGAGGAGGAAAGGCAGCAGAGACATCAGAGGAAATAGAGGCAAAGGAGATGGCAAAGGAGAGAGCTGCTAGGGAAAGATAGGTTAATGAACTGAAGGGCCAATTGACCTGAATATCTGGCCAAGACCAAGAGGGTTTTGTAGTTGATTTCATTTGTATATGTTGATGAAGAACTGTTCCTAATTTCTGTGTGGAAATGTGTGGAAATGTGTGTATTGTAACCCATGATGGATTAATGGCAATACTGTAGTAGGGTATTGTGAATTGGAATCATGTGTGTCTAATCTTGAGGCTCTGCAATAAATGGAAGAATTGGTGTTAAATATGTCAACTCTGCATCTTAAGATTTAATAGGCACTTGAGTAGGATACTGGCAATGCTTTGAATGCATGTGTCCACTATATGTGTGAAAGAGGATTCGATACTTTTCGAGAGTCCTGAATTACAGCGATTTTGTGTGTAATCAAAATGAAATTAAAATTGTGGCTGAGCCTATGTGTCATTAAGGAAAATAGACTTTGGTTATTAGTTGAGTTGATAAGAACAGGGGGGTGTAAAAATCGGTATGGAGTCTATATTGTGATGGAAAGCGCTTTTGAAGAACTTATTCTGCAATTTGAAACATAGTTTCCATTTAGTTAGAATGTTTGAACCTGCTTACATGACTGTAAGAATTGAGTGGTTCCCTTGTGAAGATCGACAGAACTGATTCATCTCTTATTGATCATATATAATAAAGAAGCATTGAACTTCGTTCTGGTAGAAATGGCCTGCGTAGAACGTATGTATTGGGGAATACGAGACCAATGGAGAACTGGTCCTATTGAGTGATTAAGTCGAATGATAGCATAGTGAACTTGGTTGGCACGATGGAACAATTAAAATAGAGTTATGCTTTCATGAAGAAACGAAGGTGAATGAAACTGTAAACAAGAGCGAAGGCGAGATTCGTTTAACGAAAGATGGAGACATAACCATGAAACATGGGGCGGATGGAACCCTGAACAAAAAGTAAAAACGGCGTTCAAAACCAGTGGTATTTGGAATTTTTAAAAGCTGTAAGTGGTATTTGAAATAAAAACGCAATATGCATCGGAGCAGGACACGTGTCCTAAGGAGGTTTTACAAAACAACTTTTTTCGCGCAAGTTTAACGTGTTAGCGTTAGTACCCTTAAAAAATGTGAAACTTGTTGCGGATCGTCCGATTGAAGTTGGAGGAGCTTGAAATCAAGCTAACCTAACTGGTATTGGATCAGGCGACATTAATGAAGGTGGGCAGGAGATATGCTCTGTATTAAATATATTGGGTTTAGTATCTATTGCAATATTTGTTCTCATTGAAATTAATTACATTTGATTTGAATAGATCGTAACTTTTATATATATATATATATATATATATATATATATATATATATATATATATATATATATATATATATATGTTGTGCTATGGGTTTAAAACAAACAAAGTCTTATAAGGGGGGACCCGAGTCACGAATTGCATCAGAGAAAAGTATGGCAGTGGAACATGTTGACAAAAGTTCCAATTGAGATGCGGACCCGATGGGTTTATGAACCATGATTCATACATGTTTGAGTTCCGACATCAAAGTGAACCATCGCATTGGAGCGATTCATCACATCGACACAGTGAAGTGAACAATGAATCATCGTAATCAGAAGTATTCAGTTCCGATTAATCGCATCAGCAAATAGAAAAGAAGGGTTTATAAAGCTATGGGGCCCGAACCTTTCAAAGGTTAGCATTGGTGGTTCGATATGTACGCGTGAGAGGGCTATAATATGGTTGAACCATATGATTAGAGGGCTACGCAAAGCGTTAATACATTGATAATTAGTCATTGAAGATTGAGGGGTCTAATGTAAGCCACGGTCTATTAATTTTTATAGCACTCGTTTAGTGAATACAAATGTACGGTGGTATATATATATATATATATATATACACACACATATATATATATATATATATAGAGATATATATATCAACATATATATATATATATATATATATATATATATATATATATATATATATATATATATATATGTTGATTATATATTATATGAGTAAAGCTGGAGCCTGCATGAAGAGTTTGTATTCTGTGCCTCATTCAAGTCAAGTGGGTGGAATAATCGTGAAACATATTAAACTATATTATACTTACTTTGTTTTGACATATATATATATACACATATATATATATATATATATATATATATATATATATATATATATATCGGGGTTTTCATAAAGAGGTTAGGCCATATAAAACTTTCGCTTATAAAGTTATATGAGTACGTTGTCAGATAAGAAATTATAGTTGGGTGCGTCCACTTTCAGGCATAGTGGAGATTGCTGCCTTATGACCATTAGAGAGTTTTTATTTAAATCTCAGATTTGAAACTTTAAGGAAGCCAGATATATCATTGAATTTGCCAGACTCTGATTTTATTTGGGGTATTTAATTAGATTGTCATATCAGCAGTTATATATATATAGTAGACACACAATCACAATGAATAGGAATATGCACAGGAATGAATTTGACAGGTGTACAAGCACAGAAAAATGGAAAATATGTAGAAGAAAGTGAGCAGAAGAAGGCAGAATAGTTACCTGACAGCAGCAGAAAAGACAAAGCCAGCAAAGCCAAAGGCCAGAAAATGGGCTGAGTAAAATTGTCTTTATGTAACTGAAAATGTGAATGTAAATGTTGTAATTAATTTTTATTGTTTTTGATGCATTGGCAAGTCTCCAAAAGAAAAAAAAAACCCACTGTAATATTGAAATTAGTACATACATTTATATTTTTCTGAGCGAGCTAGAAAAGAAATGAGAAGGTAGAAGGCTAAGAGGTATGGCTGTCCATTTCGAATTACTAGTGGAATGCTAACAGTCATAAGGGAATATCTATAAATGATATCACCTTGGTATGCATAAGAGTTAGAGAGTGAAGTAAGAGAAGGTAGAAATGAAGCAGTAAGGTAGAGGAGAAGGAGGAGCTGATAGAGAATCCGAGAAGATGTTGAGATGATGCAGGGTAGATATGAAGACTGATGGACAGTAGAAGAGAAGGTTCAGAACAGAGCTGATATCCAAGGTAAATCAGCAATTGTTTTATTTTGAAAGAGTAAGGAAGTTGGAGCTTCCCTATCAAGTTGTAGCTTGATAGATGTCAGTTGTAGCTAACTGAGGTTGAAGCCTCCTATAGGTTGGTGCCTGCAGAAAATTGAGAGGGATTTGGAGCTTCCTTGCAAGTTTTAGCTTGCAGAATTGAGGTAAGAGCCTCTTGTGGGTTGGAGCCTACAGAAAATCAGTGGTGAGAGGGAGTTGGAACTTGCCTTTGCATCACAACAATAATAAGATGTGGTTTTCTCCCTTTATGGGTTTCCACTTATATTTGGTGTCCTTGTGCATGATGTTTATGTGTTGATATGATTTATATCATCTGCTTAATACTTGTTTCTCTCATATTAAGTCTACTGTTACATCATATTAATGCTTGCTGCTCACATCCTAAGATTACTCACATATTAAGTTAAACATGAAATGAAGGTGTAAATAAGTTTTAATGAAAAAGTTTTAAAAGTCCATGAATGTGTTAAACTAATTCACCCCCCACCCCCCCCTTCTCAATTTAACTAAGGGTTCAACATTTTCTTGACTCTTGAAAAATGGGATTCCCTTCCATTGGGATGAGGTTGCACAAGCTTCCTTTGGTGTTCTTAAAGATACCCTGATCTCAGCATCATTAATCTATCCCCCAAATTATCAGAGTGATTATTTCCTATATCTCGCTGCTGCAGATACAACTATCGCTATGGTTTTAGTCAAAGAAGAAGATGGGATTGAACATTCGATATATTATTTGAGTCGTAATCTCAATGATACAAAAGTTAAGTACAAATATGTTGAGAAGCTTTCTTTGGCAGCCATTCAAGTTGTACAAATATTTCGCCATTATATCTTGCTCCGAAAGACCATTGTCATTTTGGATTGCAACCCTATGACATACATTATGTCATGTCAATTTTTTGGGGGGGGAATATTCAAAATGGATCGTCATTTTGCAGGAATTTGATTTGGAATTCATCAAATACAAGTCAAAGAAGTTTTTGGTGGTTATTGAGCTTATCTGTGACCTTCCCCTCAGTAGCACTGAGTTTACTATGGAACCATCAATTTCGGACAAGTATTTTTTCATGATTGAGTCATATGACCCGTGATATGGAGATTTCATCATCTATCTCCATACCTAAAATTTTCGACCCAATACCTCTCGCTTATAACAATGACATATTCGATACTAAGCCAAAGATTATATTATCGTTGATGATACAATTTATCGCCATGGTGTCGATACGATTTTACGTAGGTTCCTCACTCATGAGGAGGCTGAGAAAGTTTTAAATGATTTCCACACTGATGCTTGTGGTGGACATTTGTCTGGTTTTTCTACCACAGAGAATATTCTTCGCGATGGTTACTTCTGGCCTACCATATCTCATGACTGAATTATTACAGTTAGAAGTTTTCATGCTTGCTAGATATGTGATCATAAAACCCGCTTACTGCCAACACCAATGCATCATGTCGTCGCTTTTGGACCATTTGCAAAATGGGGCATTGACTTCATGACATGTAACCCCCGCTCGACTGGGTGGCATGGGTATATTATTGTCGCTGTCGACTATTTTACCAAGTGGTCTGAGGCGATGCATACATTTAACAACACATAACATATAGCTGCATTGTTCTTTTTTAACCATTTGGTTACATAGTTTGGTGTGTCATAAGCCATAGTCACAGATCATGGAAAACATTTTCGCAATCACATGATGGATGAGTTGACTACCAAGTTAGCACTGTCACATGATAGTTATACCCCTTATTATCCACAAGCTAATGGAAAATTTGAAGCTATCAACAATATTCTTAAGCGTATGCTTCAACATATGATTGGGATTCATAAATTGTAAATCCCAAAATGGGGACAACTACACTATTGGGAATATTCTGAGTTATTACCAATGTGGAGCTTCAAAAAATCATGAGCTTGGCAATGTAGAGCAGCTCAATAGATGTAAAATAACATGACACCAGCAGATGAAATAACCTCAGCAAAAAGATTATCTATATTCTCCTTCCCGGGTGGGGAAATGTAGCAATATAGAGCATAGAATAGATGTATTCAGAAAATAACACTATAAAAGTGAGGTTTGGGACTTGGATCCCTTAGAATACATCATTTAAAACTCACATGCAGATTTGGAGGTGAAACAAATGAGACTAGCTACCTTAAACAGATCTCCCCAAGTCAATGCAGCTCAAATAAGCCCAAACCCCATAGTCTAGCTCATGCAGCAATTACTGAAGCAAGGACTGTGTTATTATAAAGAATTTTATACAGAAAATAAGGGAATAATACTGATATGGAGCTCACATTAATCATAAAGCAAATAAATGGAGGTTTAACCCCTTATACAGCAGAAACAAGACACCCGGCAAAGGTTTTCGGCAAAATGCATGAATAAAAAGCAACACTGCAGAAAATAACGCAGTTACTGCATCTCTATATTATACATGGCTTAATATGACATGATATAATAGAATAATACAATGAAATGGCCCTAGGCCTCTTATTAGCACTCTCGGAGGGAAATAAGCACCTCCTCCTCAAAGACTAGCATAAAATCAAAGGGTGCAACCTTGCTGCTGCTGCCCCTGCATAAAATACATAGTTTATTGAAGGGAACTGCACTATGGCTGAATGTAGATGAATGGCCTGAAGAAAAATGGTGAAATTAAGCTCAAATCCTTCCCTCTTGATCCCTTAAGCAAGCTGATCCAAAGAGAGGATGGAATTCCTGCATGGGAATTCTTTGCACTAAGCAGTGCAGCAACTCCGGCTAAACAGCTGAAGCTTGCAAGTTGTCACAAGACCAAAATAGATGAATACATGAATGAATTCCCTTTGATGCTATGCCTTCCTTTTATCTCTGGTGAGCCTCCTCACCCTGGACCCCACACAATGTTGAGGTGACTTCCTCATGAAGCTTCCTCTTTCAAAACTGCGCTGCCCTAGCTAGCCTCCCTCCTCTTTGTAGTAGCATTGTTTACTTGGTAAACTAGAACTAATCCACCTGCAATGTCTCTGTTCACACCAAGGGATCTTCAATCCGGTTCTCATATGTGTGTCTAGGCTGATCCTTGTTCCCATTGAGCTAGTTTACTTGAGCGATTTCTTTCTTCTCAAGATGGATGTTGACTTAGTCAAACTTGACTATGTCTCCCTGTAATTTTCCCTTTTTCACACTTGGAGGTGTAAAACCAACTTCTAAGGTGATATCCTTCCTCACTAAGGTGGAATTTATTCATATTTTTATTGTTCATGGGCTTCCTTACCCATTTATTCCTCTCCTAGGTGAAAGTAGCAAAATCTAATATTCCAAATTGCTATGTGAAAATTTTGGAATATTACATAAACGAAACTAGAATTTGATCCTGTACTCGACTTTGTGGACGTATCAAACCTCAGTGAGAAATGCAACCATATTTTCTCCCTTTTAGTTTGTTTAGGGTCTGGAAGCTATCTCACCAATCCAATAAATGCCTGTCATTTTTTGGATTGGTTAGGTCATTTCCTTGATCAAGTTTTGTGTTAGATGATTTGTCTTGGTGTCATTTATTGTCTCAGAAAGTATCATCAAGTTCCAGGTAGTGGTTTGGAGACTAGCCCTGAAAAAGTGGCTTAAATATCACAACCTATATCATAGAACAAGCTGAAAAAAATTGCAGTCTCTCCCTTGCTAGAATTGTGGTAGCAAATCGATGGTTTCAGTCGCATGCATGCCTTGTCATTGGAGCGAATAGGGGTTTAATTCATTTAAAGGATAGGTTAACTCAGGGGTTGGGAACCTAGAGTAGTGGATTAGATCATGGGGATCTTGTAGCACGTTAGGGAGGTCTCTGGAGTGTTGTTTTGTCGGTTACACTTCCTTAATTGCACTTAGGAAGTTGAATCATATAATAGTAACTCTTCGTCACATTTTTACCCGGTGTTCCAGTTAGCTTGGGTAAATGTGGGAGGGTGTTAAATTTTCAATGATGTGATCTCTATATCATGTTGGAGAGAGATCCAAAGATAGGTCTCAAAAAATTATGTATTATATTTTCCATGGATCTTGTCAATATATTTAGAAGCATCAATCAAAATTTACCTTTATATTAATATTTTACAAATAACTTTTAAGATTAAATTTTAATCTCATTTCTTAGTGATTTTTTTATTTTTATATTTTAAATGATAAATTAAATATTCATAATTTAAAAAAAAAATGTTTTTAAATTCCAACATAATATAAATTCATAAAAATCTTATTACAATTTTCATTTTTTTTTAATTATGAAAAAATCATTAATAGATATTTTTCGTTAAACAAAGAAGAAATATTGTGAAAGCTTAATACTAAAGAAAATTAAGACACATGTAAATCATGGACTTGAGAAGAGTTCAAAATGTCCATAACATATGATTTTTTTTTGGTTCAAAAAAATTGCATTATATTATCATGAAGAAGTTAAGTAAAAAAATCATCTCCCATGGCCATGTCCTCATTTTCCAGATAGATTTTGAAAATAGAGGGCCAGGAGGAAACCATTTACATTCAATATTTCCATTTATTTTCATTGGACCTACGGTCCATGCCATACATTCCTAAAAGGGAACCACATAACTAGAACGAAAGTCCCCTCAAGGAGGTTGATTGGGAGGAAAAACAAAGGGAGTGAAAAAATAGCTGCACACTTGTGCATATGGAAGTATATGCGCTCAATTTTTGCCTCCAAGGAGTGGAGGTGGTTGTTGGTGTGTCGGTGATTTTTTTAGAGGCTTTCTAGATTGTATAGGATTTCATTTTGAACGTGTTGCACATCATTTATAGAAGCCACCAACTTGTTCCAGTCCATGTATCGTGGGTCCCTCATAGTGGCAATGTTCAATTGGATGTGGTGTAATTAGTCTATAATCGTGTCCAGGGAGACTGGGGCAACAACTTGGCCTGGAGAAAGAGTCAATAAAATGGACACATCTGTGTTGAATCCTAGCTGGTGGCATCATTAGAGGATGAATGGCTGCCAACATCATGGGGTTGGTGGCCAGCAGGATGGGGAGAAGCAACCCCGCGTCGTGAAAGGCCTCTTTGTCGAGGCATAAGGCAAACCCAGAATGCGCATAGGATACTAGGACCACACAAATTCCCACATGACCTACAAGGTGAGCATCGAAACAACAAATACCAAATTAAACTCAACAAGAGGAAATTGAACTCAATACCAGTCACCAACAGACCAAGGCTAGATGCTCGGTACCCTGGATTACTGCAACTCTTCACACCACCCTAGATCTACCACACATGAGTCATGCTCCACCCACCAAAAGGAGTTGCGTCCCTCTACCCCGAGGGGTGACCCAAAACCAAAATTAGCAACACTAACGTACCATAGCTTGCACAGTTTCCTTGGTGATGCACCTCGCTCAACACCATGCTAGGGAAGAGACATAGGTGCAGGGACTGATCACCTGTCCCAAAGCCCACAACCACCTCCACTGTAATAAATAAGAAGGTTATTTCCAGAGCCCAAAAACCCTTACAGAGCAGCTGAAACGCTCTCATCAACAACGTGTCAGGATCCCATGGACTGCACTAGGTTGAGAGCTCACCATGTGCCAATTCTTTCCATAACACTTCACCCTCGCCTACCCAGAGACATGCCTGCTACCAGGAAAACTAAAACTCAGACCCCAAATTCTCTCCAGACCCAAACTTCATCTCCCAACACAAAACAATAAGGCGCATTATAGAATTCCAAGATTTTATAGTTACACTACCCACAGGAGAAGAGACCACTTGTTGGGCATTAAACCTACTATCACACTTCATTAAGTTGATTACCCTGTGTTTGTGGAAGTCAAGTGTGCTTCGTAAGCTGGCGTATACCCATACCTTTCCTTGGATCCATCAACCCCATCAGGGATTCCATAACATATGGCTAAAAAAAACATGTTTTTTTTGTTTTGTATTCAACTGATTCTACTAATTCTTAAAGAGATTACATCTGGAGGATTTCGTTTCAAAACAACTAGGGCGTCACTCCGATCAAATTTGTTGGCTATCAGATACAAATGAATAGACATATATAAAAACAAGAAAAAGCTATGAGACCACATGTCAATGGAATAAATGGCCCAAAACTGATCAGATATCAATATCCATCCCATGCTCATCCTTGTCCATTTTCATTATTTAGATCTTGGGCTACATGGCCACCCTCGCTTGGAAAATGGAAGGCTTCATGGACATGAGATTCCATGTGAGCCATATGTCCCTCAAAAAATTTATTTCCTATATTGGAGCCTCTTTGTTCCTTTATGGAGGGAGTCCTGGTTATCAAGGATATGCCATTGGATGTGTTGAATATCATTCAAAACGATTATAACATCATTTCTACCATTATTCCTTTCATGTGGAAATTGGTCGAATGTCACCTACACTTGACGAGTTTGGGCTTCCATCAAGTCAAATGGAGGTGAAAAATGCACCCACTCTAGGGATACCTCATGTGGCAAATATATTTCTCACATTTACTTCAGCTAGAAATTTTGGGGTCAATCCCCCTACCCTCTATGCCCACGTAATGTTGAGGTGTTCATGTTTCCTCTACATTGGATTTCCAATCAATGGCCTGTGACCAACCTAGTACAAATTCCCATCAACAATGCCTCTTCCTACTCTCCCCCTAAAATCTAAAACTCCCTCACAAGAAGGAAAAACACCAACTAAAATGCATAGGCACTGAGATGCATACAAATAATCATTGTCCCGCCCTAATTCACTTCTGAAATGAAATTATCACCTAACATCCTAGTTCGAAACTGCAAAGCCTAAGAGGCCAACCCAAAAATACTACACCACCCGACACTTTGAGAACCAAATTCAACTCTGAAAGAAAAATTAACAGCATAAATTCAGGTTTTCAGGAACTACAAGGCTCAAGAGGCAAACACAACAAGACTACACCACCCCACGCACTATGAGACCAACGAAGGCAACACAGATGAGTTGAACCACCATATCATCAAAGATATGTATTGAGTGCTATGACTATTATTCCACATGCGAAGATATCATTTCCCTCCAAGTAGAAAAAGGGCCACCAAATTATCCCCACGATTGGGTCATTTAAAGAAGAAGCTTCAGGCACATATAAAAAACAAGAAAAACATCGACGCGACCACCAAGACCCCCCACCAAAGACACAAAGCCTATTTTTCGTGACCACCAAGAAATAGATAGATTCAAACAACATAATACTTCTTAATGGTAACACCGACGAGCTAAGCACGAACATTACCTGGACCAACGTGATACCATGACCACTAGAACCACTTCGTATATCATCCTATCACCCCAATGAATCCCTTTATGAGATAAAGAAACTATATGAGCCAATCCCTCTAAGAAGGCTGAAGTTAGAAATAATTACGAGCTAGGATCCCAAATCACATTTTTCCACACCAAAGAAATCAAGACTTCACCAATAGCCTCTCCCCATCCACGAAAAAGCTCTACCACTACGCCAAGAGCAGGGTAGGCCCTTCAAAGAGGCCCCCTTTGACTTCTAGGCTTGCAATTCCCCCTAAATACCAAGCCCTCATCATATTATGCTAAAACATTTAGTCTACCACCCTTACCACCGCTATTATAACTGTTTTATGAAAATCAAACCTACGGATCAGTATGCTTTCCCTAAGTGTAGTGGTCACACTTAGAAAAAAATAAAGAAAGATATTTGACCTTTTGCTTAAAATGAATAGATAAAGGAATAAACCTGCTTGTAATCTGTTCGATTTTCTTCGCCTCCCTTCATCGCTTCCTTCGCTCTCAGTTGAACTGAAATTGCTTGATTGGTACCTCCAATGGGAAATAGAAGACAAAAAATGAAATAAAGGCAAATGATCTATTCATGTTAAACAAATTGAATTAATTGAATTTGTAAATACACATACAACATCATTGACACGTGCATTAGGAAATGAACAAATGTCTTTATTATGAAGTAGAAGGAGAAGTTACAACCAGTTCAATCGATTTGATGTCACTCACTCCAGCTTCAGTCCCATCCTCATAACACCAACATCATCACTCCTGCAGCATAACATTACATGCAGACAACATCTCCAAGAGCTGTGATCTCACCAGCATAACTCTACTTAATACAAATTATTTCTCTCTTGTGCACTATGATCAGTGCTCTATTTATAAGTAGATGAAGGTAGTTTGACATTAATGAATCATTGAATGCACTTTCCAAAAATATATGAAGAGGTTTTATTGTTCATGGTAATAGGAGGATAAGAGGTTTAATGGATCCATGGTGTCCATATTTGAAGCTATCAGATGAGGTGAAGAATGGAACAACTTCTAGAAGCCACTAGAGGTTGGGAATATTCCTGAAATCCAATGAACAATTCACTCCCAGTCGACCAAAACATTCTAAAGTGGGACCAGATCCTATGAAACGTAGCATTGCATGGGATTCGATGCATTGCAAAGAACTTACTACAGTCTATGGGTGCGTTGATGGCTCAATGGGGCACTTCAACTGGAATCTAAGCAGTGAAACTTTCATGAAGTAAAACCATTAATGGAATGGCTTTTTTAGGGTGTGTAGCAACTAATTTAGATTATGATAGACCCTAATGGATACTGATATGTGTTTTGGGATGATGCCCAAATTGACCTATAACAGCTTCCCCGTAAAGCATGAATTCAAAAGTGATAACGTTGATTTATATTCTTTGCAATGTGATGAGTAGGATCTTAAGCGGACAATGACCTGCATCAATTAGAATACATTACATCATGATATCTTTTAATATTGGACATGAATTGTTGAGGGAGGCATACCCATACTCAACCCATAAACTATCATAACATTAGAAAGTCATCTACAGATATAGACCCATGATAGGATGACCATTGTATGGATGATTTGGTATTACTCCTGAAATCGCAGCCCGAATAGATGAAACTAGATCAGGGATCTTCTATCTCATTCACTCGATCGCTTAAGTTCGAGTCTAACCATGTGAATATGTGATCTGAAGTTGAACATTGGAAGACATCGTCTGATTACCATCCAATGATGTAAGTCATTAACAGACGTGAGAGAAACCATTATTGATGATAATGGATCTCAAGGTACTGTAGTACATTTTGCATGGTGTGAATAGATGATTTTATGTCAACCTGTCACCGGAAGCGAGAAAATTGTCGTTGATGTAAGAAAGCTCCAAGGTACTGAAAGGTTTTTTCTATGTCAACTTCGTGGATGATGAGCTGATGTTGACAGGAAGTGAGTCATCACAGGAGGGCCTTGATGCTTCCCCCATCAACGACATGAAACAGGAGTAATGATTTTAGAGAAATAATGCGATTGATGAAGCAATGTTCAAAGATGGTGGTCATGAAATGAAGGTTTATGAGTATTGCAGCGGATGAGGAATAATTGAGTGAATTCTCTTGAACATATCAGTGACACTGAATGAATTTGCAGCATTGATCCAAAACCGAAGTGATTGATGGTGTGATAGACCATAGGTATGATAGACCATCAAGCATATTACCCAACCCCAAAGTAACAAAGATGAAGTGAATGAGTGTCATGTTCAAGAGCAACTTGCTACCATAATTTTTTTTATCCCTTTCCAACCTTCCCTAGTCATTTTCGACCAATACCTCTTTATTTATTAGCAATCTTGAGGAGGATAACATATGCTTGATGTATAAGTCCACCCTTCGGGTGGATCAATCGCTATTTGATGCTTCAATGAGTCTGGTGAAGGTGAAGCTCGATCTTGTCATGATGGACAAGTTCATCGCTATTTGATGCTTTAACGAGTCTAACAAATTTTAAAACTCGATATTTTTTCATGTTTAGAGAGTTTGAAAAAGGGATGAAAATAAAACTCCACAAGTTATTTTTTCATAAAATTGTCCCTCAGATCCATAAAAGCGTAAAATAATACCTAAGGGAACCTCCTAGCCATGTTCGACTAGGGTTTTCCTTTTTCGTAAACATAATCTATCTCAGTCCGGAAAAGGATTAAACTTATACTGAGTAGATGTCATTTAAATTCCTTTTACAAGCTCGAAAGGATAAGTGCTCAACAATATTTTCATATTTTGGGAGTCTGAAAAGAGCTAAAAGAGAACTCTAGAGGTGTTCCTTTTTTGTTTTTAAAAAAGCTATAAAAAGAGATAAAAGTGTTCTTTGTGGTCAAAATTTATTTCACGATCATGCATGATGAAATCAATATATTCAGTTGTAAACCTGCGCAAAGAAGCACCAAACAAATTTAAAAAAACATGTTTTAACAGTAAAAATGGGTAAAAAACATATTCAATTCATTAAATATTCATAAATTAATAAAAAATACTATTAAAATAAAAAATTACCAAGTCATTTTTACCATTTCACATTTACCATTCAGATTTCAATGCTCTAAGCTAGTTTTACCCTCAAACTTCAACAGCTGATTGTGACAGATCCTGTGGATCATTTCTAGTGACGTCTAGACTAGGTAGAAGATCTTACCTTTCTCTTTCTATTGGTTTCATTCATGTTCAGTTTCATGAAAACATTTTAGGGTTTTGGCACTCCTAGGATAAATATAGAATGCCCTAGGACCAACGCACCCTTGGATGTCTAAAAGTGTGTTGCAGAGAGGCTGGAAAGAAGGAACATTCCTCTGAAATGCTCTGTCTTCCACTCAGGAGTGTGTTGGGTGCATTTCAGAAACTTGCATCTTGTTTTCTGCCCAAAATTTTTCCAGTTTCTTGCATGGAATGGATCCTAACTAAGACTATGGTTTGATTTCAGACTTTGATTGGATTTGAATGTCGATTACATGGTGAGAAAGAGAACATGAAGAACATGATATGGTTTCCCTAAATGATCCTGGCACTGCGAGAGCCCTCAGAGACTATGGGTTGCTCAATTACTTTAGATTGTCAGGGATGAGGCAACACATGGAACTATTGTAGTTCTTGGTCCGTTCATGGGACCTGACACTATAGAAATTTCACATTGGGGACAAAGTGCTCCCAATATTTGTTGATTACATTTAATTTCTGGTAGGTTTGTTGAGACGTGGTGCCCCCATTTCCCTTGTGGGCTCCATCCGTGGAGGTGAAACAATGAAGGACTACATTCAACAGTTTTTTCGACTAGGTACTGAGCCTAGCAAAGATGTAAAGATAAATATCAAAGATGTACGTGATATGCCTTTACAAACACTCCTATTTACTATCGCAAAGCTAGCTGGCAGCGTGACACTTCATGTCATGAATAGATCATAAATGCAGTATGCACTTGAGTATCTCGAGCCAACCGTGTTCAACTAGACTGAAGCAGTACTCCTTCAGATGAAAGAAAAGTTGACCAAAGTAAGAAGTGGAAAGACCAAAAATTTCAACTATGGGTCGATCTTTATCACTTTCGTTTTGGAGCGAGTTCCATTGATGTAGCCACAACATGTGACACTCAGATTAGTTGGTCCTAGAGATCCACGGAGGCAACAGTGGGTCGAGCTGATGGCTAGACATGATGGTCAGTCATCGATCTCATTTTCCACTACATTCTTCAGTTGGCTCTAAAGAGAGGATATCTCCATAGAGGAGAATCCATATGCAGGGATGGAATTTTGTGGAGATCCAGATTTTTTTTTTACCAACCGACGCTCAATGGGGTGCTATAGGTAAAATGTTTGACTATGTTTTTTATTTTTTGGGGTTTTTTACATATTTTTGTGTTTTTTGATGTTTCCAAGACTAAAATAAAAATTTCTTATGTATGCAGATGTTGGTATTGTTCGACCAGTGGGTCATGCACAATAGGCGCGAGAACTAGCAGAGAGGATTGTCGGGAGATCATTCCTTCGGGATTTGGATTTAGGTGAGACTCTTGCTGAGTTACAACATCATGTGGAGGGATTCACTCTTGGGATACCAAATGTCTGGATCGAGGAGTTACCTAGGAGGCTATAATGACATACCATTGGTGTGCCTAACCATTGGATGAGGCTATTGCGCATGATATCCCAAGAGATGGCCTACTATCATGAGCATCACTAGGTATAATTAGATTATGCTATGTCTATATACATTTTGAGGTCAGATGACCAACGTGTCTTGGACACAATTTTTGTAAAAATCTTGATATAAATATATTTTACTTTCATCATTTTTCTATGATTATGTGCAATCTTATTCAATTGTATGATGTGAATTGAAAATATATCTTTACATATGTTGCAAATGTCTCCTTAAGACATAATTCACTAAATAATTAGTTAAAGTGCTAAATTCTTTGGAAATGTGCTTATATTGGATGTAATCAAAATGTCTTTCCAAAAGACGAACTCTAAGTAACATGATACAACCCATTGTGAGGCTGCACCAATGGAATCCCATCATAATCTACCAAATCGTAGGCACCCTTAGCTAGAATGTGCTTGACAATGTATGGGCCATGCCATAATGGTTCAAATTTCCCTGTTCCTATCTTATCAGCTTCTTGATCATAAAGCAAGGCCAGGTCTCCTTCCGAGAAGGTGTGAGGCTTGACATTGCGGTCATATTGCACCTTAATTCGTGTCTTATGTGCTTCTTTGTCCAATGTGGCTTCATGATGTGTTTCATCTAGATGGATGAGATTTAAAAGATGTGCCTCTTCATTAGAAGTGTCAGGTAGCAACTCAATCGCGAGTTACAATGATCGTATTTCACCATTAAACATATCACAAATATGAAATCTACAGGTTTCAATAACAAATCTGAGCATGGGGGTCTCATACTTATATGAGAATCGCCAAGAAGGATTGATGCCTTCTCATGTTAGTTGCATTATTATCTATTATGCCATTCATTCATTATTCTTTCACATAATTCTCAAAACATGATGAGAGGCATACATCATAACTGTCATAAAACATGCTTATAACCAACAAATAACTAGAGATATATCAATGAGGAAATAACCATTAAAAACACATAACATCAAGTACCTTTACTCATGAAAATACCAAGGGAAAAATATCTCTTATTAGCATATGAATATCCAACCAATTCAAGGACTTCCACCTACCACTTGACCATAGAGTAGGTTGAACCAAATCTTTCTTTCAACTAGTCACTCCCACACCAAATTCTAAGCATGAATGCGGGATCTCATGAAACACATCAAGCACAACCAAACTAGGGCTTCCAGATGCCAGCCACCTCAAACCTCAACTAGTGATTCCACCTCATGGTCGGACATCACTAACCATCACCAGTTCAGTCTCTACCCGAGATGTCAAGGGCTTTAGATATTTTTCTCCAACCAGGGCTTCCAGGACTAGTAACTCAACCCAAAAAGGGATTCTAGAGCATTTTTCCAACCAAGGCTTCCAGGACTAGTAACTAAATCCAAGCTATTACAGGGCTTCTAGAGCATTTTTCCAACCAAGGATTCGAGGAACTAGTAACTCAACCCACAACCAAAGGAACATGAGAACCAACTAGAAACAAAAGGAAATAAACCCACAACACCATGGCTATCTAGGAAATAGCAAGGCTAGGAAAAACCTCTGTCAATCCAAGAAATCCTCCATGCCAATGATAGGTCATAACCAAGAAACCACAAGCATGTTCCATGCATGCCAAAACTAGTAAGGAAACCATAACTGCAACTCGATACTTGCAAAGGAATCCAGCTGTAGATGCTGCTCCCACTACAACCTTATGCTTTCCTTCTTTCTCAAAATCGAATGTATGCCACACTCCTCCAAGATTTCTCTAAGAAAAATTTAAGTGTCTAATAGTATGAGAGAGAATATAGTTAGAGCCATAAGTGAACTAACCAAGTCTGATCAAAAAGCTACCAACTGATCCTCATAATCCTTCTAATTAATGAGGCCTCTAATTATTTTCCTTCAATTTCCTCCTCACATGTAACCTATGACCCTTCACCTTCATTTTCTCCTAGTTTCCATTATTTTCATATATAAAATACCACCTCATGCCTTTCCAAATCCTTTTCCATTTCATTTTCCAATTTCCTTAGCCATAATAAACCTAAAGGAACACCCACTAGGATGTTTCTTCCCACCATTTAGCTTGGAATACGTATTCCATGACCTTGGTATTATATTTTTTTACATGAATTTTTAACCAGGGATGTTACAGAACCCCCTCCCCCTCGTGGGGGAACATTGTCCTCAATTTTCAATGACACCTACAACCAGCAAAATTGTTGAAACCAAAACATATTGCCCATGGATATTTATAACATAGCTCCTTGCAATATTTACAATGACACCCTGCTAAAAATAAAACAACATAACATTTACTAGAGATTTATAACACAACTCATTACGATATTTACAATAATAACCACATTTACTCATACATATTTTCCTTAATCGGAAAATAATCATACTATCTATGGAGCTTTATAAATGCATCTTAATACAATATTTACAATAATATACACATATGCACATTTTCTCAACCAACAAATAAAAGGATACGATGCTTGCATTACAATAAGGGAATCCAGAGGGTCACACCTCCACCCTCAAAATTAGTACCAAGATTCACCTCCTTCCTAGGAATTCCAAAATCCAGTTCCAAAGTCAAATCTATATCCAATGTCTAGTGCTACAATCTTGTGCCACTTTTTCTCTCAGTGAACAGTTACTATCTCATTGTTCCAGGTCACACTCCTAATGTGCATCTAATTCCATATGGAAATTCTAATGACCAAAACAAGTACATTCCTAGTATTCCCTTCTCTGCTATGAAGTCCCTTGGGAAATCGAGTCACCCCCTTCCGTGCAGTCGCACACCTTCCAATTTCCGTGGGAATACCCTTCTTTGCTACAGAGTCCCTTTGGCGACCCCTCCCTTGGAAAGACTTTCTCGCATAGGAAGCTCAAAAAACCAAGGCATATCCCTGCCTCAAAACCATCATATCGGTCATAGCATGCTCATGGAAATCAGTTGACTCTATTGAGTACCAATGTTCCACAATGGCCCTGCTCCTGAAATGCTTTACCTGCATATTGTTTCTTGTTCCAATTTATTTCACTGATGCTACTAATTCTTGCAGTCGGTTTCAACCACCCAAATTGGGAATTTCCCATGCTCCTTGTACCAAGTACATAATTTCAATTAGGTTAAGAATAAATTCAAATAAATTCACATTATACCTCATCATTAGCTCGTCAATAAGGTACACTTGTAATTCTGTCCACTTCCTATTACAACAAGTCAAACTAATTGTTTGATCAAATCGTCATGTATAAACATATCACATTCGGTCACCTCAAAATTCAACCATCACAGTCAAAATCATATATCACATGTAACCATCATAAATTTCAGTCATGGATCACATGCATAATTAAAAACTAAAATAAAATATTGATACTTATCCTTTAATCGGTCCTTTGATTCTACCTTTATCCTTTGTCTTTTCCGTGCGCACACTGAATTGGTTTCCACACCCGAAAAACACACACTTCCTTCTCTTAAACCATGTACACATACACATAGTGTGCATCACACACATACAACCACACACGACATACAACACCATACCATACATGCACCTACACCTGAAATACAACACATACAATTACACTCGGTGTATAACACAATACGTATACATACATAGAGTACAACATAACAAATACACATGTCACTATACCATGACTACACAATGCACATACATAGTACCACATGCCTGCAACAGAGCATGTATGACATGCACACAATACCACATGTACACCAATACCATATGTACAACATGTACATAGCACCACTTGCACAACGTGTGCACAACATCACATGTACATTGCACCACCTACACAACGTGTCCATAGTTCCACATGTACGCCACACCACGTGTACAATGTGTACACAATACCACATGTACACAACACCACATGCACAACATGTACACAACACCACATATATATAATGCCACATGCACGACATGTACACAACACCGCCTACACACAACACCACATGTACAACATTTACACAACACTGCATGCAAACAATAAAACATGTATAATAATGAAAACAACACCATATGTACATAGTGCCACATGTACAACATTCACACAACACCACATGTACATAACACTTCATATATAGCATGTACATAACATTATATGTACACAACACCGCATATCCAACATGTGCACAACACCAAATGCATACAACAATGCATATCCATCATGTGCATAGTACAATATGCACACAACACTGCAAATCCAAAATGTACATAACACCATCTATACCCAACACTGTATATGAAATATTCATGCGACACCATATATACAACATGCACATAACACCATAGGTACAATTGTTGAATATACAATATGAACAACATATACACAACATTAGCATTGTGCATCCAAAAGCACACTATCTCTACCAAGAAACATTGCTTCTAGTGTTTCTCTACCATCCATGCTTATCCTAGCATACTGCAGATCATGTTGTTTTCATTCCATTGATGTATCTCTCAACATTACCTGTCCAAAACATAGGAATAGTATAAAAACATAATATCCACTCATATCCACATGATACTAAACTCATAAATTTGTTAGGGAGACTCTTCCCACTTGATTCCTCATAAGACCAAGAACCTCTTCATTCCATTCACCTGCATAAGAAATCATTATTCCACAAGAATGATCCATGACAACCTTGTTAGACAGTGACATAAATACATACATACATATATATAATCATTAGCATAAAAAAGTCATGATCCTATCATAAAATGACATACATACACACATATATACATATAAACATTAGCATTAAACAATCATGATCCATGAAGACACTATCAGACATGACATATATAAATACATACAAGTATACATATATAAACATAAGCATAGTCATGGTAACAACATAATTACTAGATAGCATAAGTTCAAGGTTAAGAGAACACCCTTTATCTATGCACAACAAGCACAACATTGAGAACAATAGCTCCCAGCATAGCCAAGGTATATGATGCCTCAAATCCATTTACTTTACCTTTCTAGTTAACTTTCTCATGTCTGTACTTCCACCATCCATTTACCACAATACACCCAACTAGTCCAACCATCTATCATATTCTTACCTTCCGCTACCCTTATACATGCACTGGACTTTATATAAGTCTTACATTACCTATTAGGTTCCATTCATCCCTTCCTGAGCTTTGTTAACTTTCCTGTTTCCAAAAAAAATTGCCAAGACCTTAAAAACATAAAAGGAAAGAACAAGAAACAACCAAGAAGAAAACCATGAAAACCAATAAATATACAACACCGCAAACAATGTGGTATGACTATACACTAGACACATTCAAGACCATGAAACAAGCTCAAAAAAATAAAAAATATCGAAAGCACAAAACTCCCAACAAACACCATGATTCAATCCCCATGGTTCCTAATGCTTCCAAGGGAAAGCCCAACCTGGTCCTTCTTCAAGATTTCACAGTAGTCTCTTTTTCCATGCAATCCCCTACGCTATACTACCATAAGCACATAACGGTCTCTGTAAAAATAAACATAACAACATACCAATTATCTTACCTTCTTGTCCCAAGCATGCTTCCTAGTAACTGAACACATCCATGCCATCCCTCAAGGGACTTCAATTCTTGACGAATCCAACTGTTAGCACTGAAAATGTTAATGGTGTAATCACCATTTTGTCACTATTTTTAAAGTTTTATTATGTCCTAGTCCATGTCCAAAGTTCGAGTCATTTCCAATAAAAGTTAAAGAGTCCCAACATCAAGGTATTTTTAAGTGAATAGGTTTCATAGTGTTAAAGAGTCCTAAAATAAGTTAAAATCTATATTTTGACTTATGTTAGTGTTAAAGGTTAGTGAATGTTTGGGTAATAAAGTTGCAATCATCTGGTTTGGAATAATAGCTACCTTTGTTTCAAATTCATTGTAAAAACAGTAATGCAGTAAAAGGAAGCAATTTCTCATAAATGAAATTCATATAGTCCACACAGTGAAAAGCGCAGCTATTTCACTGAGATTTTGGTTATCTTAGAAAAGAAGTTGCAAGTAAACAGATAATCAGTTTTCAAAGTAGGAAAATTAAGGCTTCGTGGACAATATTGTAACCAAAGTTCTTTAAAACCAAAGCGTTGCCTGAAGAAAACAGATTGACCAACAGAGAGGGAGATCCGGAGAAGAGCAGCATAGAATGTTTAAAGGAAGCTCGCCAGGAATTATACTACGGAATGAAGTGACGGAGAAGAACCGCATGTAGGATGGGCAGACGACCATTATCCAATCGCAGATATGAAAGGGAAGAAACCGAAAGTTGAGATTAAAGCGCAAATGGAGCGACTTCGCAAATCGTAGGTTTTAAATTTTACCTTTAATGAAATAGTGGTATGTTAAGTGATTTGAGATGTGATGAGGCGAAGGGTGAGAAAAGAAGACCATCATATCTGGGCGCAAATCAATGGTGGGGATTAAAGCGAAAATGGAGCAATTTCTCAAATCACAGTTTTTAGAATTTACCGTTAAGGAAATCACAAGGTATGTTAAGTGATTTGTGATGCGATGAGGTGAGGGGCATGTGTCGGTGTGGTGCATCAGCACATATTTTACGGTTTAGACATTATTAGTGTAAATTTAAACTTACGGGCGACCGATTTTTGATTGCTTCTGATTGGTCACCAGGTTGTGGGACCTAAGAACCACAGTTTCATATATAATGCATGTTAAAATGCATGAAATTAGAGAAGAGAGCTTAGTGATCACTCAACCTGAGGCCTCTGCACATGATACAGGTAAACACAAAGACAATCCTCCAGTAAGCAGTCTCAGGTTTCAAAGCAAGCAGTCTCAGGTTTCGTGGACAATGTTGCAACTAGAGTTCAACAATTATATTCGTTAGTAGTTTTAGTTGTCGGAAAATGGGGAAAGGAGGAAAGGTAAATAGGTCATAGCCTGCTAACACAAGATTTTTGGATGCAAGGGAAAAATCGCAATTCAAATTTGTAGGTTGTTATAAATTCCTCCTAAATTTTTCTAGGGAGAACGTAGCACTGGCTCAAGCTTTCGCTGAGTCTTTCGATGGCGAAAAGGTTAGGTTAGGCAGCAGAACATTCAGCATTTCTGAGGCTATCATAACTCGTGCAACCCAGTCTTCTGAAACCAGTGAACGTTGGTTTAAAAGCAAAGCGCTGCCTGAAGAAGTAAGTTATTACCTTAAGCCCGAATATGCTCATATGAAATGGAATTCAATTGCTCACATTTCTTGTTTTGTACTCCCAGAATCAATCCAATAGCTTTTAAAAACTTACAGATAATAGGACGGATGGCTTGAATCTGATCATAGGATATTTCACAAGTTTGTATAAACTCAGGCTCAGAAGAGTCACTAACTTTAGGAACATGAGTATGGGAGTTGCAATGAATGTTGCTGCATTGACTAGAAGAAGTGATATTGGGGTCTGTGGCGTTATCAGCCATAAAAAATTGGTTTTCCTCCTTCTAGTGCCAAAAATTTTGATGGTGCTAGACCTACCAACATTCAAGGGATATCCTTGATATGAAGTCCCAATTAGACCCCACACCATTTCATGTGGGAGTCCCATCCGAAATAAAGGCCCAATTGCTGAATTCTTAAATATTTTCCTTTAATGGTGCCTTTGAAAAGCAAGAAGGTGTTCCTGGTGAGTATTCAGTTGTAAATATGTCAAATTTCCTCTACTTCAGAAAGAGGGAGAAAAGTGAGCCTCTAATAGAGAGTTAATAATACTATTAGACTCTTGTATTTTTACAGTATCACAAGGTGACTGCCTATTCCTTATATTTTTCATGCTGAAAATAATATTCCATGACTATCATTTATTTTAAAAAAGGAAAGGATATCCTAGTTGACAAAGGGGTCAAATAAGTCCATCTACCATTTGATTCAGTTAAAATAGAAAAAAATTTCAGATTAAGTGTGATGGTAAGCCAAATCTCACTGCCTTCATTATTTTCATTTACCCTCTCCATTACCTTTCATTTTACCTATCTCTGACACTCCCATGCTCTGAAATCCCATTTTATCCCCTAAAACAACATATATGTTACCTTTTCCCCTTCCTAAACCCCTTTCCCTAGCTAAAACCCCATTCCCATTCCCCAATATCATTTTAAAACCCCCTCCTAAATTATTTCTATTCCCCCACCTTATATTAATTCCCCACTTATTTATATCCCTCCACCACTATATTTATCTCGGTTCCTACTTTAATAAACCCTGTTTATTAAATCACCCGACCCCTATTATGTTAAATCCCTGACTCATATTTATATTAAAACCTCTACTTTAAACCCGTCCCCGACCCTACTTACATCTACCCCTCAACTTAAATAAATACTCGGCCCCACCTCTTTTAAACCTCACATATCCATCTATTACCCGATCTCCATAGATCCGATCTGACAGCCATACTCCATTTCGCACTCCCAATTGCCCGATATTTCAATGCCATGGGAGGTTGCGAAATGGGTGGTTTTGCACCCCCGCCCATTTTCTATGTGGCGCTCCCTCATCTTATCGCATCACCTCAACTAAAACCACAAACGATTCATGCACTGTGTGATAAACCGTAAAACTGCCTCTACGCCATGAGATGAAACCACTGACATTTGAAATATTATAAACTCCGTTCCATTGCAGTATAAATCCCAAACCACTGCGATAACCCCTGTGATGTTGCCAAAAGACTTGGAAGGCCATTGCTAACGCAAAATTAAAATCTCCAGAGTTTGGACTCAATCCACAGACTTACTCATTCCCTGAATCCATTACCCCTTCTTTGCAAAACTATGTTCCATTAACTATTTTTTCATTTTTGCAAATATTTAAACAAATAATTAGAAGCTTGGATAAATAGTTGATACTAGTTCAAAAATTTTTACTCCAAGACTCACAAGGTATGGATTCAAATGGTTTTTCTCAACAGAAGATTCTATACAGCAATGGAGAAGAAAGAAATACAATAATGATTATCAAGGATTATACATTTACTCCAGCAACAACAAAGTTTATTCAAAATAAAAGAGAGTGAAAGGTAAAATATTTACTGTGACAGTGAAAGGTAAAAGAATTAAACAGAGCAGTCAAGGGTAAAGGTGAAAATAGATGAAAGGAAAATAAAGATAGGTTAAAGATGAAAGATAGAGTTAAAGGACATAGTTAAGAAATAGTTAGATATAAGCAACGTGAAAGATTAATTTTTGCAATGCCAACAATGAATCCTCTCTTATGGTCTATGAAGTGGTAAATCCAAAGACAAAGCCAGATGTCAAGACCACTCAACATTTTCCTCTTCGAAACCATGTTGGCCACCTCCCGCTTAATTTTGATTTAATGAAAGCTACCAAAGTTAATATTACAGTTAGAGTTATTTTAGCTTCAGTTCAGAAGTTATTATAAAAGTTAATTTTGTAGGCAATTGGTCAAAGATATTTTAAATTTAGCTTAGGAGTTAATTTGAAAGCCATTATTAAATTAGGTTTGTCAGAGATATTTTTGGCTTGGGCCTTGCATGGTCACAATTGTCAAAAATTTATTTACTCTGCAGTAAATGTAGTCTGTCACCCTAAATTAGGGCAACCACCTTAGTTACAGTTAAATACTGCATGTATTTTCATGATCAAGTGTTGGATTCTGTTTAGACTCTTGAGTTGCAGATATTATTGTATTGGAGCACTGTAATTGTTTTTGAGATGGACATCAAAAATACAAGCACGTTCACAAGATCCTTGAGCTATGTTAATGGTGATGTTATCCCTTTTATGTTAATGTTTTTCCTTTGTTTTTCCATACTGCACATCAATATCCCTAATAGCAGAACATAGCTTTTAGATTAAGATATGCTGCATGAACACCTTAATTACATATGTTACTGTTATCTCAATTTTTTATTCTACAAGTATAACTAAAGAATTCTTAACTACTCTTTAGTTTTACCAAACCATTATCTTAAGGTTTTATTTTGAAGTTTAACTGAAGAATTCTTAAATGCTCTTTAGTTTCGCTGAAACTGTTATCTTGAGGTTTTTATTGTGAAGTTGAGTTAAATAATACTGAATTTCTCTTTACCCCCACTGAATTGTTAACTTAAATGTTTTCCTCTAAATACCTGAATGCAGAATTAAGAGACTATTTGCTCTATATTTATGTTGAAGTATAGTTAAATAATTCTTATCTGCTTTTTATCTTTACTGAACTCACTACCATCTCATATTCACACAACCACTATGATCCATTTTGCATAGTTATCTTGCCCTGTGAAAACCCTTAAAAAATTGATGTACAATTCAGCCCTTTTATGACTCCAAAGCCCAAAGGATTAAGCTTCACACATTCTATCTGTACAACTAAACAAACAATCAAACAAACAACCCCATTCTTTATAACTAGCCTAAAATCAGAAAATATAATCATATTAAAGCTAAATCAGTTGATCATAAATACAGAGAGAGCACTCTCTAAGTCCAGGAAGGTTAGGTCCTGGAATCCAAAGTGGTTTGATGTTGTTCTCTACTACTTGTTCTTTCCAATCTTATAGATTATAGGGAGCTAACATAATGGCGGACATATTGGTCAACTGAGTTATTGAAAAAGCTTAATATTTCTTCAAAACTCAGAAAACCCTCTCAAAATTACATGATTCAAGTATTACCCAAGATTGGTATCTGCTTGTAGATGGTGGACAACAGCCAGCCTCAAGAAATTTGAAATCATCCACCTCGTGACTCCACAGTTTTTAGTTGGCCTAAAGACTCCATTGGTAGAAGAATCTAGATTGGTTGTAAAGATACAACGATCATTTTCTCTGACTGATTGACAAGATGGATTCAAGAATACAACGCGGGTATGCTCCAATGAACAGAGATCACATTCCTGTATTCCCACACAAAATGCCTCAGGTAAATTGAGACAGAAATCTTCCTGTTTTTCAAGATGAGAAAGTCGATGATGCTTTGTTACATCTCATTAAATTTCATATACACTCATGGAGGTTGAAAGTTGGATGGCATTAGGATTGCCTCATAAATATTTTCATGGTGACATTAGAAGGGAAAGCAAGGGAATGGTATGAAGGTTTGAGCCTCGGTATTTTGTTTTCTTTAAAAGATTTCCACAAGGTGTTTTATGATCATTATAAAAAAAAATCTCCATCTTTATCATTAGCTAGAAATTGTTGTGATCAATATAAAGATATCATACAATACCTTGTAAATATTGATGAAGATTTGGGAAATTGGCATCCTGGGGATATTTTAGAAGAAATTCGTGAATTTCATGCTCAATTTGACTATCATGAAAACTAAGAGAAGTTGGTTGAGAATGAAAGAAATCAGTAAATGAAAGAAGATCCACAAGATCTCTTTGAAGGGACAAATGATGATTCATCTGCTCTTTTATGTGAGGCTCAAGAAGACATTCAGCGTTATGATCAGTCTTCACAAAAGAAAGAGAACAATGATGGTTCTATCCAAAGAAAACAAAGACTTCCTCCTCCTTTAACTGAAGAAGAAATCAATCAGATTCTGACCATGCAATCAACCTCTAAATTTTTATATAATGAAGAAATTATTTATATTTATTCTATTGCTGATTTATGTACTGAAAAATTTCCTCATGAAGAAACAAAAGAACAGATTAATACTGATGTTGTAATACCTTCTCAAGAAGGCCTATTGCCATAGAGTGCTCTTACTCTTCAAAATGATGGCCTTCAAACAGAATTCAACCAACTGAATCAAGGCATATCAGGTTCGCTTGAGGACAACATAGTAGTATATTATGAGGATGTCATGTCAGATGATCATGAATAAGGGGTAGAGGTTCTCTCTCAAAAGAATCCCAAGCACAACAAAATGGAACAAGGAGTAGTCTTGGATGAAGCTTATTATTTAAATCCTCGGGGCCAAGTATTGTTCCAAGATCCTTTTGCTGGTTTCTTAGAAACATCTAAAGAAGGAGTATGTTATGTCAAGAATGGTTTGTTGCAGAGTTTAAAGAAAATTTTGAGCACCATTATTCAAAGGCAGGTAAGATGGGAGTGGCCTTTTTGTTTTTCCAGCATACTCAAAAGGATGAACAAGAATCAATCATGTAGTCATTTACTTGATTGGTTGCATTAGAGAAGGGAGTTCACTTAGTGAATATATAACTCCAAGTTAAATTAGGGTAGGTAGGTATGCAAAAGAGCTCTTAATACTTGAGCATGTTTCAAATTTTTCAATTTCAGGTTGTCTTTTCATGCTCAATATCGAGTGTGTTTTAGACCTCATGTTTGCAGTGAGCATGGATTTCAGTTTTTGAAGTTTGTAATCATAAAAGTTGCAATAGATCAGGATTACAGGGTGCGAATCAGCCCAATGGATCAGGCTACTAGTCTAAAAAGTTCTTGACACCTCCTAAAGGAGCTGCCATCCCCAGTTGGAGCCACTATTAGACTCCTGTATTTTTAAAGTATCACAAAGTGACTGCCTATTCCTTATATTTTTCATGTTGAAAATAATATTCCATGAATATCATTTATTTTTAGAAAGGAAAGGAGATCCTGGTTGAAAAAGGGGTCAAATAAGTCCATCTACCATTTGATTCAGTTAAAAGAGGAAATTTTTCTGATTAAGTGCGATGGTAAGCCAAATCTCACTGCCTTCATTATTTTCATTTACCTTATCCATTATCTTTCATGTTACCTATTTCTGACACTCCCATGCTCTGAAATCCTATTTTAACCCCTAAACACACATATATATAACCTTTTCCCCTTCCTAAACTCATTTCCCTAGCTAAAACCCCATTCCCATTACTAATATCCCTTCCCCTTTACTAATTCCGCCTTTTCCATTAAAAATATGTAAAACCCATTTTTACATAGTTTTTAAATAAATAAAATATACATGGGGCCCCACTGCAAAATTCCATCCCTGATATCATTTTAAAACCCCCTCCTAAAGTATTTATATTCCCCCACCTTCTATTAATTCCGCACTTATTTATATACCTCCCCCACTATATTGATCCCGGGTCATACTTTAATAAACCTTGTTTATTAAATCACCCAACCCCTATTATGTTAAATCCCCGACTCATATTTATATTAAAACCTTAACTTTAAACCCTTCCCTGAACCTACTTACATCTACCCCTCCACTTAAATAAATACTTGGCCCCACCTATTTTAAACCTCACATATCCATCTATTACCCGATCTCTGTAGATCCGATCTGATGACCATTACCCATTTAGCACCCCCAACAGCCCGATATTTGAATGCCACGGGAGGTTGCAAAATGGGTGGTTTTGCACCCCCGCCCATTTTCTATGTGGTGCTCCCTCATCTTATCGCATCCCCTCAACTAAAACCACAAACCATTCTTGCACTGTGTGATAAACTGTAAAACTGCCTCCGTGCCATGAGATGAAACCACTGACATTTGAAATATTATAAACTTTGTGCCATTGCGGTAAAAATCCTGAACTGTTGTGATAACCTCTGCAACATTTCCAAAAGAACTGGAAGGCCATTGCTAACACAAAATTAAAATATCTAGAGTTTGGACTCAATCCACAGACTTCCCCATTCCTTGAAGCAAATACCCCTTCTTTGCAAAACTGTGTTCCATTAACTATTGTTTTATTTTTGCAAAGATTTAAAAAAATAATCAAAATCTTGGATAAACAGTTGATACTAGTTCAAAAATTTTTACTCCAAGACTCACAGGGTATGAATTCGAATAGTTTTTCTCAACAGAATATTCTATACAACAATGGAGCTAAAATAAAGACAATAATGATTATCAAGGATTATACATTTACTCCAACAACAAAAAAGTTTATTCAAAATAAAAGAGAGTGAAAGGTAAAAAATTTACTGTGACAGTGAAAGGTAAAAGAAGTAAACAAACCAGTCAAGGGTAAAGGTGAAAACAGATGAAAGGCAAATAAAGACAGGTTAAAGATGAAAGACAGAGTTAAAGGACATAGTTAAGAAACAGTCATATGATAAGCAACGTGAAAGATTAATTTTTGCAGTGCTAGCAATGCATCCTCTCTTATGGTCTATGAAGTGGTAAATCCAAAGACAAAGCCAAATGTCAAGACCACTCAGCATTTGCCTCTTCACAACCATGTTATCCACCTCCAGCTTAATTTTAATTTAATAAAAGCTATCAAAGTTAATATTACAGTTAGAGATATTTTAGCATCAGTTAAGAAGTTATTATAAAAGTTAACTTTTCAACAAGTTGGCCAAAGATATTTTAAAGTTATCTCAGGAGTTAATTTGAAATTTATTATTACAGTAGATTTGTCAGAGATATTTTTTGGCTTGGGCCTTATATGGTCACAATTGTCAAAATTTCATTTACTTTTTAGTAAATGCAGTCTATCACCCTAGATTAGGGAAACCACCTCAGTTGCAATTAAAATACCGCATGTATTTTCATTATCAAGTGTTGGATTCTGTTTAGACTTTGAGTTGCAAAGATTATTGTATTAGAGCACTGTAACTTTTTTTGAGTTGGACATCAATAATACAAGCACATTCACAGGATCCTTGAGATATGTTAATGGTGATGTTATCCCTTTTATGTTAATGTTTTTCCTTTGTTTTTCCATACTAAACATCAATATCCCTGATAGTAGAACATAAAACTTAGATTAAGATATGTTGCATGAGCACCTTAATTATGTTTGTTACTGTTAGCTCAATGTTTTCTTCTGCAAGTATAACTAAAGAATTCTTAACTGCTATTTAGTTTTACCAAACCTTTACCTTAAGGTTTTCTTTTGAATTTTAACTGAAGAATTCTTAACTGCTCTTTAGTTTCGCTGAAACTGTTATCTTGAGGTTTTTATTGTGAAGTTGAGTTAAATAATTCTTAACTTCTCTTTAACCCCACTGAACTGTTATCTTAAATGTTTTCCTCTAAAGACCTGAATGTAGAATTTAGAGACTATCTTCTCTACATTTATGTTGAAGTATAGTTAAAGAATTCTTAACTACTCTTTAGCTTTACTGAACTCACTACCATCTCATATTCACACTGCCACTTGATCCATTTTTCATAGTTAGATTACCCTATGAAAACCCTTGAAAAATTGATGTACAATTTAGCCCTTTTATGACTCCATAGCCCAATGGATTAAGCTTCACACATTCTATCTGTCCAACCAAACAAACAATCAAACAAATAACCCCAATCTTTATAACTAGCCTAAAATCAGAAAATACAATCATAAAGCTAAATCAGTTGATCATAAATACAGAGAGAGCCCTCTCTGAGCCCAGGAAGGCTAGGTCCTGGACTCCAAAGTGGTTTTATGTTGTTCTCTGCTACTTGTTCTTGCCAATATTACAAATTACAGGGAGCTAACAAATACCACCCAAGAAGGGACACACATGAACCAAAAGGATCTGTCCAACATCCAACGGAATAGTCCACAAGGGATGTGACGGTTGTTACAACTGACAAATGAGAAAGGTCTGTCTAATATCCCACAGAATAGTCGACAAGGATGGGATAAAAATAGCAACCATTACAACACATTCTCAATAATATAATTACTAAAATAATTTAAATAGTTCAACTACCTTAGTACATGTGAAAGCCAACATGAAATACAAATATTTGCAAATTAGTCACTTACAAACCTTCATAGTCCATGCATGAAGAACGTCTTGGCCTTGAAGGATTTTGTTATTAAGTAGAATTTCCAAGAAACATGTATAAAATGAGCATCCCTAGCTCCAATAATGGAGCGTTCGATCCACTCCTTGGTCCCAAAAATAACTAGATTATCTCTCTAATTCTTTTTGGGAGGAGCCAAGGTGAAAAGTTCTTTGCTCATAAAATGAGGGTTTATCTATAACCAAGGGGTGATTCTTCACCCTCCTTGTGACTCTTTGACTATCCTCATTATTTTTTGACTTACATGACTCTTCATAATCCATGTGTGTCCTTTGGAATTCTATTTTAAAATACATTTTGAATACGATTTACATGATCCACAATAGTGATGTGGCATATGAAAACTCATGACATGGCATGAAATGACATTGCTGACATGGACTGCTTGATGATGTGGCCATGTCAAGCCACTATTTTTGTTGAGTGATGAATGTCTTCTTGAGGATGCTTTTATTTTCACCTCTGAATGGCTTGGTGATAAGGAATCTTCAATGATCTCAAGTCTTCGATAGTGGTCGCAAACTAGTGTCCCTTTTCTTTCTCTTGATTGATCAACTTGTGAAATCAACAACAAGAGTGTCCTTTAACATGCTTCCCTCCTTCATATCCTTCTTCATCATCTTTCCATGGCATGATAAGGTACATGTTCCTCCAATTCACTCATGATGAGACAACATCAATCTAAAAACCCCCTAGTCTAAGATTGAGCATACTCATCCATTATTTGATCCAAAATCAGATAGAGAGCTAGGAAAGAGGCTTACTAACTACGTAGTTGTACATTTAAAGAAGGAAATGGGGAGCCTTGAGCCTTGAGATTTTGAAATTCTTATTTCAAGCTGGGATGAGGGACAAAATTGCAGAGTTCCCGGAGACAATGGGAGAGGACGAGGGGATGGATATTGGGTGGACATACTGCACAGTTTCAGGAGACAACGGAGGATGGGCCATTGTGTAGTTGTGAAGTTCAAGGGCTCAGGGAGTGATCTTGAGGCTAGATACTGTGAAATGAATAGTTAATTCTATGATGGGAGGAAGGATTGCACGATTATGGAGGTGAGTTATGGAACTTGAGCACAAAAATTGCGAAGTGCAGCAACCCTGGGAGGCATAAATCGTGCATTTCATAGTTCCAAGAGGCAAGGTCACAGCTATAGGACTAAAACTATGCAATGAAAAGTTCAAGGAAGCCAGATGAATCTAGGTTTCTTAGTCGGGAATTTTTTCCAAAAATGACTAAGTGTGGGATTGGTGAGGCTAGTGTGAACAATGATAAGACTTTGACTATGATCACAAACTTAGAACACTTTGATGACTCAACAACATAGACCATGCATAGCACATGAAAATTACATTTCCCTCCATGCGACAACTTTACGACAAGTGCGACACTAACTATACACTTTGCGATGACCGTGACGACACTTATGTGACAATTCTTAAAACTTTGGAAATGAGTATGATGGGTGCTTACATGATTAGAACAGCTCATTTGAACAAATATTACCTCTTTAAAACACCATAAAAATATTATATACATGTGTTACATCCAACATGTGAAAATATGCCACTTTTCCTAACTTGCAAAAGGGAGCATAACACATTAAGAAAGCACATGGAATGAGTTTCAAAGTTTGCGACAACGATAAGAAAGACTAGGGAAGGCTCTGAAATCAGGCGTAGGCCAAAATTTTGGAGGGTATTGTAGAAGCTACAACAGGACTTTATAGGATAACATCCAACATGAGGTTTGCCTTTCGGAACCTGATTCATTGGAGAAGGCATTCCGGGTGGAAAGAAAAGTTGAAAGAAAAAGTATGACAATGAGGAATTCTACCACTCACAACTATAGAGATGGAAGTGTTGTTGTTCCAAGTGTTCAAAAACCTACAAGGTTGACACCACAAAAATTGGAAGAAAAAAGATAAAAATGGATTTGTTATAGTTGTGATAGAAAATAAACTAAAGGTCATAAGTGTGTTGAGAAGAAATTATTTTACATAGATTGTGAAGAGGACGAATAAAAGGAACAATAGACATAAAAAGAGTTGGCTATACACCAGGAACCAACCCTAAATAAATAAGAAATGAATCCGACCATATATTTTAATGCATTGGTATGAATTTTCACTCCTCAAACTCTCAAGATATAAGGTATATCGAGAAGAAAAATGTAATAGTGTTGATTGATTCAGGTAGTACCCATAATTTTATTCATTGTAAGATAGCCAAGGAATTAAATTACTTCCTATATCCAACACCATAGTGTTACGTAATGGTTGCAAATGGAGGAACTATAAATTTCTCTGGAAAGTGCCATAATATCAAGATAACCATGGGAGAATATGTATTGAATAGTCCAATGTTTTCCATTCCAATCGGTGGTGCTCATGTTTTATTAGGAGTCCAATGGTTACAATCTTTGAGGATGATAGCGTTTAATTTTCAAGAAATTTTATTAAATTTGTTTTGGGAAGGAAAGGAATTTGAATTAAGGGGTATCAAAGGGAAACCATGAAATATAATCAACTATAATGGTATGAAAAATCTTCTAAAAAATAACAACAGGGAATAATTGCACAATTATGCTCACTAGAGATTCAAGCATCGAAATCATCAATTTCTGCAGATCTACAAATAAACTTGGACAATCATTCCAAGGTATTTGAGACTCCTAGAAACCTCCAACCTATTCATGATCATGATCATGCTATTCATTTGATTCTAGGAAGTGTTCCACCAAACGTCAGGCCTTACAGATATCCCTATGCCCAAAAGAGTGAAAATGAATGTATGGTTACAGAAATGCTAGAGGCCATTATAATTCAACCTATTCAAAGTTATTTCTCTTCTCCAGTAGTATTGGTGCACAAGAAGGATGGCTCATGAGGCATGTTCTGAATTATAGGGAACTCAGCAAGCTTACTATTAAAGATAAATTTCCCATTACTATCATTGACGAATTGTTGGATGAATTACATGGAGCAATTTACTTCACCAAGTTGCATCTTCTTTTGGGATATCATCAAATTAGAAGGAATATTGAAGAAATTCCAAAAAAAACATTCAAAACTCATGAGGGTTATTATGAATTTTTGGTCGTGCCTTTTGGCCTTAGTAATGCACCTTTCACATTTCAAGGTTTGATGAATTCCATTTTCAAACCCTTCCTTAGAAAACAAAAATATTATTTTTTGATGATATACTAATCTATAGAAAGTATTGGAAGGATCATGTTCAACATGTTGACATGGTGCTCAAACTATTGGAGAAGAAACAATTATATGAAAAAACCTTCAAATTTTTATTTGGAGTACAGGAGGTGTAGAAATTTATTAATATTGATAGTATTACCAGATTCTCCTGATCTAACAAATTAATCTTATGTTAAATACAGAATCCTTCCACTTAATTCTTTGTGGAAATTAAATCGCCAATTTCAAACACATATGAAGGAAATCAATCGCAGATAAACACAGTTGTTTAATGGGAAACCTTAAAGCTAAAAACCTCAACTATCATATATTATGTATATCAATGGATCATGTAATAATCTCATACAAAGCTTAGTACATCAAGTTCTCAGTACAATCAACAATCATTAGACACTGTCATGCATAAATTTGCATATCTATGCACCAATTTCTTGCCTCCTCACAACCTGCCTCCACTGTGCAATCCCTGCTGAAGAAGACCCCTGAATGAATTCGAATTGGCCTTGCCTTGACTGCGCAATCCTCATTGGAATATCCAATGTGTGTTAGATGCATTGAATGCATCACTATAGTCACAATAGATATTCCATCTCACCCTTTAACCTATCTCTCCACTGGGTCTCCACTGGAACTGCATGCAAATAGTTAACTGTTGTATTTGTATAGTTGCAAGTGAGTCTCTAGTTATGAATGAATTAAATAATTAATTCACTAAACTCTCACTAGTGTATCTTTAGTTAGAACTAGATACAACTAGCACAACTTAGTTTAACTCACTTAACTAAGTTAAACTGAATAACAACTCCCATAACTACTCTTCAAACTCTGCCACAACTTTTCCACTTCAGTTATAACTGAGTCCTCCATGCATGAGTCACCACCACCCTAGGAATTGTGTAATTCCTTCAGCCCACTGGTTTTCCAAATCTTTTCACCAGGTTTTTTTTTTTTTTTTTTGACAATCTATAAATAGAATTAGCCCAATATTCTAAAAATAGAATTTCATCTATTTTTCACATTTGATCAACCATATACAAATAGCATCATGCAACTTATAGAATATGCTCACCATGTCTAAAAATAGACATACACCTAAAAATAGCTTGCGAGCCCCACTTAGTGAAGATGCTTACTTTTCACTAAGTTCATCATCTTGTTGAATCTCAACACTCCCTCTCAACAAGATAGGGATTATCCTTCACCCTAATCCTGCCTCTATGGTATTCGAATTTGCTCCTGCTAAGTGCCTTCATCAGAATATCTGCATCCTGATCTTCTGTAGGAATGTACTGAAGCAACATAATCTTCCACTGCACACAATATCTGATATGATGATACCAGATATCAATATGTTTAGATATATCATGAAACACATTATTAATCAAGAGTTTAATGCAACTATGATTATCACAATGTATCACTGTAGGATCTAAATGAGAACCAAACAAACTGACCAGGATCTTCCTCATCCAAATAGCCTCACATGCAGCTTGACTCACTGCCATGTATTCTGCTTCTGCTGAATTGAGTGGCACAGATCTTTTTTCCTTGCTGTACCAAGAAACTGTTGTAGATCCGATACTAAAAACGCCTCCCGATGTGCTCTTTCTATCCGTTGGGCTGCCTGCCCAATCTACATCCGTGAAGCCATGCAACTTCACCTCATCTGTCTATCTGTACCATAAGCCATACTCAAATGTGCCCCTTAGATACCTCAGGACATGCTTGCCTACCTTCCAAAAGATCTTGGTAGGCTTAACCATCACTTTACTAAGTTGGTTCACCGCGTAGCATATGTCTTGTCTTGTATTAATTAAATACATGAGCAAACCCACTAACTATCGATAAACAGTGGCATCCACTACCTCTGCCGATGTAGCATCCTCTTTCCTCCAATTTCCTGGAAGAGGAGTATCCATGGGCTTGCAGTCCTCCATGTGAAACTTACCAAGTATCTCCCGAGAATACTTGCCTTGAGACACAAATAGTTCACCTTCTTGCTGCCATATTTCCAATCCAAGGAAATAATGAAGGAGGCCCAAATCCTTCATCTCAAACTCCTTTGCAAGATCTTCCTTGCATGAGTGTATCAAATGCTCATCACCCATTAATATTAAATCATCAACATAAATAACAATGATTAAAAGCTTACCCTCCACCACAATTTGGTATAGGTTTTCATCCGCCTCACTCTTAGTGAAGCCAAGTCCAGTGAAATAGCTGTCGATCCGTGTGTACCAAGCATGGGGTGCTTGCTTCAACCCATACAACACTCTTTTGAGTCTGCACACATGAGACTCGCTGCTGAAGATCTCAAATCCTTCAGGATGCTCAATGTACACTTCTCCCTCAATCATCCCATTAAGGAACGCAGTCTTCACATCCATCTGATGAATATGCCAACCCATCTTCGCTGAGAGAGCAAGGATGGTCCTCATGGAAGAATATTGTGCGACAGGCGCAAAGGTTTCTTCATAATCAATCCCCTCAATCTTTGAGAAGCCCCGAACAAAAAATCTTTCCTTATACTTCTCAACGCTCCCATAAGAAACTTCATTTACCTTGTAGATCCATCTTGAACCTACCACTAATTTACCCACCTGCCTTGGAACAATCTCCCAAGAATTTTTTTCTAACAATGGAATCATACTCCTCCACCATGGCATCTACCCATGTGGGCTCCTACGCTACTTCTTCAAAATAATATGGCTCTGTCATGATACACTTGCTCATGAGAGCCATGTATCTAGTAAATCGGTCAGGTGATTGTATTTGTCTGCGTTGTGATGTAGGGACTCCTACATTCTATGCCGCATCAAGCTTCAGTCTCTCAGCTTCTGTGGTACGCTTTATTCCTGTTTTGATGTTTGGTTTTGCATGAGTGTACTCCTCCACTTCGTGATCCTCCTCTTGTGACTGATCCACATCTTGAGGCTCATCTTTGGGAGCAAGTAGCTCCTCCTTTGCATGCAAGTGTAGCTCCCTTTCAAGCGACAACTTCATGGCCTTCACCTCATTGAATTTTATATCCCGTCGCACCACAATCATTCGACTGTTTGGAAAATACACACAATAATTATGGGGTGTTTCTCTGTACCCCACAGATATCCCAACTTCTGCAGTCGGCTCCAGATTCTTCCTGGCGTCCTTTGTCACATGAATGTAAAAATATGAGCCAAAAATCTTCAAATGAGAAATATCAGGCTTCTTACCAGTAAAAGCTTCTTCAAGTGTACTCATGCCAAGTACTCTATGAGGACAACAATTTTTCACATAAACCACAGTGTTGCATGCTTCCTCCCCCAAGTGCATCAGTAGGCCTTGGTCATGTAGCATAGCTCGTGCAGCACCCACAATCGTTCTGATCTTCCTCTCCACAACCCCATTCTGCTGTGGGTTATGAGGCGCTATGAGTTCTCTTCGAATTCCTTCTTTTCTATAGAATTATTTGAATTCGTTCGAGATATATTCACCACCATTATCGCTCCGCATAGCCTTCACTTGCTTCCTCGTCTCTTTCTCCACCAATGCTTTAAACTCATAGAACTTTGAGAATGTTTTGCTCTTCTTCTGCATGAAGAAGATCCAGCATCTACAAGCATATTCATAAAAAAATATAACATAATACTTGTGTTTTTCTATTGAAGCAACCGAGAAAGGTCCACACACGTCTGTGTGAATTCTCTCTAGGATCACCAAAGCACGGTTCTCCTTCCCATGAAAGGTGGTCTTCACAAACTTACCCACAGTACATCCCTTGCATTGATCTGACTACGAAAGAGTACCCTTGGGAATTATAATTGAAATCTGCTCCAAAATATTCAAGGTGCCATGGTCAAGATGGCCCAATCCCCTGTGCCATAATTCGCCCTCATCCCGGCTCACCACTTCTTCTGCTTTTCCCATCATTACAACGCAACCATCTACCTCCAGCTTGTAGATATTCTTAACTCGAATCCCTATCCTCTTGGTTTGACCTGTTGTTTTATGTCGTAGGAAGGCTTTTCCCTCACTCAAAACAATGTCATAACCTCTGTCCTCCAACATAACGATCGAGACCAAGTTCTTCTTCAGACCTAGAACATGCATAACATATTTCAACAGAAATGGTTTATCTGACCCCCTCTCAAAGGTAATGGTTCTAATGCTGGTCGCACTATATCTACCATCGTCGCCCATCTCTATATGCATTTGGAGATCCTTCTCCTCCAAGTCACTAAACAACTCCTTGTCTCCTGACATATGGAAGGAAGCACCACTAGCAAGATACCACACTAATCCCATTGCGCTTGAAACCAAGCATGCGATCAAAGAGAAATAAAGTTAAAATTGTGAGGCTAAGGCCTCACCCACTACAACTCCAACAACCTTCTTGTTCTTCTTTTTCTGTGGGAAGTTAGTGGCAATATGCCCATGTTCGTGACAGTGAAAACACTTCACCTTAGACAAATCCAGCTTCTTGCCTTTAGCCTCGGATTTCTGATGGGATTTCTTCCCCTTACCTTTCCTTGATTTGGCATCCAACGTGAAATTCTCTTCATCATCATTCTTCGATGAAGAGCCATCCCTGGTATTTTGCCTTATCTCCTCCTGCACAAGATCCGACCAAAGTCGCTCCCAATCTGACAGTTCCTCCCATCCATTGACAGATTCTTTGTAGCTGCGCCAACTCTTTGGAAGCCCAAGGAGAGCCAAGCTCACCAAGTCATCATCCGCAACTATAATTCCCACACTCCCCAACTCATCCCTACATTGGACAAACTTTGTGAGATATTTTGGAATAGTGTCACCCTTCTCCATTTTGATTTTTCTGAGCTTATCTTTCAGCACCAACTTCCTATGGTCGTTGCTGCTTTGGAAAAGATCTGTCAAAGCCTTCCACGTTGCAAATGGAGTGTATTTCCCATGAAGGCTTGACACATTATGGTATTTCACACCTTCCAACAAAATTCTTCTTGTCTTCGCTACCTTCTTTTTCCATGCGTCAATTAATGCAGCATTGCTACAAGTAGGCTTAGGAACATTCCTATCGATGAACTCCTTCAGTCCATTATCTTCAAGCATCGCCTCCATCCTGTCCTTCTAGGCTATTTAATTTGAGCTACCCTCAAGGGCATACTCCAATCACAACCCATTGAAATAATTTTCAGTGAATACTCAACTGTCGCACCAAGAAATTTCTACAGCAAATTCAAATTTTCCACCAGCACAAAACTCAACACCTCTTCACTATTGCAATCTCCAGTGATTAACACTGCTCTGATACCATGTAGAAATTTATTAATACTGATAGTATTACCGGATTCTCCTGATCTAAAAAATTAATCTTATGTTAAATACAAAATCCTTCCACTTAATTCTTTGCGGAAATTAAATCACCAATTGCAAACACATATGAAGCAAATCAATCACACATAAACACAGTTTTTTAACAGGAAAGCTTAAAGCTAAAATCCCTGACTATCATATATTATATATATCAATGGATCATGTAATAATCTCATACAAATCTTAGTACATCAAACTCTCATTACAATCAACAATCATTACACATTGTCATGCAGAAATTTGCATATCTATGCACCAATTTCTTGCCTCCTGACAACCTGCCTCCACTGTGCAATCCCTGCTAAAGAAGACCCCTGAAAGAATTTGAATTTTCCTTGCCTTGACTGCACAATCCTCATTGGCATCTCCAATGTGTGTCAGATGCATTGAGTGCATCATTATAGCCACAACAGATAGTCCATCTCACCCTTTCATCTATCTCTCCACTGGGTCTCCACTAGAACTGACATGCAAGTAGTTAACTGTTGTATTTGTTTAGTTGCAAGTGAGTCTCTAGTTATGAATTAATTAAATAATTAATTCACTAAACTCTCACTAGTATATCTTCAGTTAGAACTATATACAACTAGCACAACTGAGTTTAAATCACTTAACTGAGTTAAACTGAATAACAGCTCTCATAACTACTCTTCCAACTCTGTCACAACTTTGCCACTTCAGTTCTAACTGAGTCCTCCATGCATGAGTCACCAACCACCCTAGGAATTGCTTAATTCCTTTAGCCCACTTATTTTCTAAATCTGTTCACTGAAATAAAGTGCTCCAAGAGAATAAGTTGATATTTATTGTCGGATTAATAATAAGGGCTAATAATAATCGACATGCACCTATTTTTAGATTAACGATCTATAAATAGACTTCGCCCAATATTCTAAAAATAGAATTTTATATATTTTTCACATTTGATCAACCATCTACAAATAGCATCATGCAACTTATAGAATATGCCCACCATGTCTAAAAATAGACATACACCTAAAAATAGCCTGCGGGCCCTACTTAGTGAAGGTGCTTACTTTTCACTAAGCTCATCATCTTGTTGAATCTCAATAGGAGGTGGAATATTTGGGTCATATTGTATCTCACAAGGGTGTTAAGGTAGACCTTAACAAAATTAAATCCATTAAGGAATGAAACATCCCCACAACCATAAAGCATCTTCGAGGATTTCTTGGGTTAATAGTATATTATCACAATTTTTTTAAGAATTATGGGAGAATATCAACAAATCTAACAACATTACTGAATAATGATGCATTTTCTTGGACTCCAGAAGCGACTAATTCCTTTGAACATCTTAAAGAGGTAATGTGCCAATCACCGGTCTTAACTATGCTAGACTTCACAAAAACCTTTATTGTGGAATGTAATGCCTCAGAAAATGGAATTGGTGTTGTTTTAATGCAAGAAGGAAGACCCATTGCTTTTGAAAGCCATCCAATCAAAGGAAAGTATTTACACAAACCTATTTATGAGAAGGAAATGTTGGCAATACTACATGCACTAAACAAATGATGCCCTTACCTAATGGGAAGACACTTCAAGGTAAAAAAAAAATCATGATAGTCTTAAATAATTTTTGGAAGAGAGATTATCTTCTAAAGAGCAACAAAAATGGGTCACAAAGATGTTGGGTTATGACTTTGAAATCATATACAAAAAATGGAAGAAAATTGTTTTTGCAGATGCACTCTCAAGAAAGGACAAGGAAGTGGAAGCATTACTTTATGTCATTCTATTATCCAAAACAATTGGATAACTGAAGCAAGTGATGATGGAAGAATGAAGAAGAGGTGTGGTAACTCATTCAAAATTTATAGTAAGACCCCAATACATCTTATACATTTAGCTAGAAAAATGATTCATTATGGTACAAATTATCCTTATATATTTGTAAGAATTCCCAACTCAAACAAAATATTATTTTGGAATTTCACACTTCCCCCTTAGGAGGAAACTCAGGATTTTTAAAAACTTATCACAAGATCATGAAGGAATTTTTTTGGGAGGGCCTTAAATATGATATTCAAAAGTTTGTGGTAGAATTTTTGGTTTTGCAAAAAAAAAAATTTGAGAAAATTAAGACCCTGAGTCTATTACAACCTTTAGCCATTCCAAGTCAATGTTGGGAGGAAGTCTCAATGGATTTTATCACAGGTTTACCCAAGTCTGAAGGAAAGGTGTCATCATGGTGGTAGTTGATAGACTTACCAAGTATGTAAACTTTTATGCATTATATCATCCTTTTAAATCCAATAAAGTTGCTACTGCATTTATGGAACAATTCAAAAGCTACATGGAAACCCAAAGATTATTGTAAGTGATAGAGATCCCATTTTCATTGGTAAATTTTGGACGGAATTATTTTCTTATCTTGGTAATCAATTAGCTCACAGCTCATCTTATCCTCCTCAATCTAATGGTCAAATTAAGATAGTGAACAAATTCTTGGAAGGATATCTTCGTTGTTTTGTATCTGATAAACAGACATAATGGGTCAAGTGGTTACCTCTGGCTAAATGGTGGTATAACACTTCCATCCATACTGTAGAAAAAATGACCCCATTTATGGCACTTTATGGATAGCATCCACCCTCCATCACATCATATTTAAGAGAAAATTATAAGGTTCAAGTAGTGAATATCACATCGAGCATCAACAACAAGTTCGCCAACTCTTAAAGGATAACCTCACCTTGGCGCAGAATCGAATGAAACAGTGGGTAGATCAACATCACAGTGAAAGAAGTTTTGATGTAGGTGGCTGGGTATTTTTATGGCTACAACCTTACAAACAAATTTCCATTGAGTAAGATAAGAAGGATAATAAATTATCACCCAAGTAATATGGTCCTTAAAAGGTGTTTCAAATATTGGTACTATGGCATACAAATTGGAGTTTCCTGTATATTCTCGAGTACACCCAAATTTTCATGGTTCATGCTTAAAGAAGGTTATCTGTGCCAAGCTCTGAGTTTAAAAAATATTACTAGAACTTGACAAATAAGGAAAAATCATATTCAAAGCTTGAAGTAGTCGCATAAATAAGAAACCGACAACTACAAAATCGATCATTTTCATAGTATCTCATTAAGTGGAACAACTTACTCGCTGAATATTTGACATGGATGAGAATTTTATGCAAAAGAATCCAAAAATACTCAAGCATTGAGGAAACATTTTTTTTGAAGGAGAGTGGCATGTTTGTTCCCTATAATAATAATGTAGTACCCTTATTGTTGTTGTAAATGTATCACTCATATTGTTATTTTTTTGCCCCATAGAATCCACAATTATTATTGTTATGCCCTTACATTATTATTGTTATGTAGGCTTTGACTATATTGTGACCCCTTAGACTCCTATGTATAGAAAGGAGGTATTTTCATTTGCATCATTCAAGAATTAGTCATTTATGTGATGTAAAGGAGGTTTCCCCCTCGAAAAGGCTAATTTTTAAGTCATTGATCTATTTGTTACCCAGTAATTGGTCACCATGCTCATTTTCTCATCCCTGATCCTGAAATGCCCCATGACGAATCTTGTGCAATGTTTCCATCATCAAGAAATATGTTGACATATCCCCTTGAAGATCCAAAGAAGACTTCCTTGAAAGAGTATTGAAGGAACTTAATCAAATTCTTAGTTTCCTGGGTCAGCGCCCTTCCTAGTGCCATGACCATACTGATGTCCTTATCCCAGTTTTGGCCCAGTTTTGTTAGTGCCCTAATTTATTGGAAAACAATGTTGATCCCCTTTCTGGAAGTTCTTCCTAAAATGGAGCAGAATCTTCAACCTATAGAATCTCAAGGGCGATAAGTTGGTTGTTGAACAGAGATGATAAGGTCGAGCTCTCTCATTTTGGAGCTTTGATCTCATCCATGGGGGATCATCCCTTAGAAAGTGGGCCTTCCTCCTCCTTTCATGGGCTCCGAACCTCCTTCTCCTTGCTATAAATTCACATCCCTCATTCCCCAAAGTTTAGATCTTGGTTGATCATTCGCAAACTCACCTGAACTCTCATCCTTTCGCATGCTTGCATCGTGATTAAGCCTAAGTGCATGGGAGAAGGAATGCTTTTGAGTTGGGTGAAGGACTCAGGCTTTCACCTAAGGAAGCTTCCAACATCAAGGCCTGGTTGTAAGCTCTCCTTTTGTAATTTATCAATAATAACATATGATGTTTTCTTTCTATATTTTTATACATGATTATGCAAATATTCTGGTACTCCTTGATCTGCTAGATAGCTAGTGTTTAATTTATTATATATTATATCATGTTTATTATTTTCTTTTGATCATCTGCATGTATTCATGCACCATCAATAGCAGGAAGTGGGCCTACAAGGATCCTGGATCGAGGTCACCATCAACGGATCCAAGAATAGCAATTGGAAAAAGGTATTTATGTCTCTTTCCTCTTTGTGTTGTAAGCATTAGTTAAGAAATCTTATGTCAGAAAGAATATCATGTTGCTAGACCCACTCTAGGGCTAGAGAGATCACCTCTTTCCGCAGAGGGGATTTATCTTAACAACAAAACTGGTGACTTCGCTGGGGAGCTTTAGCACTTTAATTCCTCCTTCCCCAAACTGATCATGGATCAATTTCTTTGATTTATGAAATTTAAATCTGCTCAGGTCTCTGTCATCTTGTGTAAAGGTTTTTTGTCACTTCATTGTGTCAGGTCTGGTGTGTTTGTGAGACTCTTTTTGTTTTTTCCTTGTTTTTAGCAACCATCTCCCTTTCTGCCTTCAAAATAGCACTGGAAGCACTGTTCTATATAGTATAAACACGCTGATTGGAATTTTAACACCCTTCTTCTCAGTACAGAAGCCCTGATCTCAGCCTTGGGAAAATTTGAGTTTCCTTCCTGATTATCCAATGTGTCCTGGCCCATGAAGGAGTCTATGAGATCTCAGTGATATCCTTGTTGTGTGTTTGACTTAGCTGTCTCCTCTGAGAGAGTCTATTTCGTCTATTTGAGCTGTTGTAAGTTTGGGAAATTTTTCCCATTTCAAACACTCTTTCTTGCATTTTTCTTGTCTTTTTTCGAAGAGAGTTGGTGTATGCTTTGGTCATCTCTACATTTCTGACTATTTCCCTGTAATGTTCCCTTTTCAGGAATATCACAAGTCTATTCCAGAGATAGACTGTGGGGGCATTTTCTGGATATGTCACCTTCACAAAGAAGGGTGAGATCCAGATGCTACCTGGCCCTTCATAGACTCTGTCTATAGATATGTGAAATTCCTTCCTCAAGAATTGCTGCAACAGTGTCTAAACGGACGCTGTATAAAGAAGCCACTGTAGAAATAAGGCAAACCAATGCTGGGATGCCTTATAACATGTATTATACAGCTCCTACACAGAATTTGAGCTCAAAGAAATGACTCTAGATGGGTTATACAGATCTCCCCAAACTAGATCTCCTAGAAAGTGCCCAAATAAGAAGCAACAACTACTCTTTGCTCAAACAAGGAAATGATAGCGTTATTTCTAAGGAGCCATGTCACATGACGATGAAATCAATATGTAAATATATGTGCAGCAGAAAATTTAGACAAACTCTTGAGGAATCTCTTACTTAAAGCAAGCCAAAGAGTCTCAAGGAGACAATGTACATAAGAATGGTGAAAGCACTGCTCACATATTTTATTCCCACTAAGACTGCGCAATCTATGGGAGGTACTATAGCAGTAAATATATGAACATGAAAGATACATCAATGTAAGCTCAAATATAGATGGGGGAGCAAGGATTCAACCCCTGAAAATACAATACAACAATCCCTTAAGGGGATTGGATGAAAACTAGACAAAATGGTAAATTTACCAAAATGCCAGAGTTGCTGGGCAGCTGCTGCAACTCAATAGAAACTGGAAATGGAAGGAGCTTGCTGAGATGATGCCTTTTCTGAAATAACTCATTTTTTCAATATTCTAGATGAAATGCTGATCTTTTCATTGAAGATCTCACCACCCACTAAAATGCTGCAACCCTCACTGCAAATGCTCTTTATGAACTGCGCAGTCAAGGAAAAGGGATGTTCTTATGCTGATGGAAAATGATTGGCCTGATGCCAAATATGATGGAATGAAGATCAAAAACTCCCTCATTGATCTCCCAAAGGAATGGAGACTCCATCCTCAGAAATACAATGCCAGAAGTAGTGTTGAGGAACCCTCCCTTGCAACACCCAGCAACAAAAATCAACCACCAATGGAGACTACGCTGGAGCTGAATGGAATGCTTTGGCCTCAAGCCAGAATATGGGGAATATGAAGAACAAGCTCTTCCAAGAGCTACTCTATGGAAGATATGGGATTCCCGCTCGGGAACACCCAGTGCTAGCAGCACTGCATCTTAGCTAAATAGCTGGAAAATGCACTTTTTCTAAGAAGACAAGAGAAATGATAATCAAAACATGAATGAGAATGGCTGCTTCATTTTTCTTTTAAAAAAGTGAAAGGTTCTTTGCCATGGGCCCCACGCCTTAGGGTTTCCTCTCTAGAATTATCTCCCTCTCATGCAAATTGCGTTGGCCCACCAAATGAACCTTATCTTCTCAACCTGCGCAGTTAACTTGGCCTATTCTAGAATTATCCACCTGCAAATTGTCTCTTTTGACACATGGGGTGTGAATTCTAGTTCTTTATTGATCCCTTTTCACATTATAAGGGTTCCTTATTCATATTTTTATTATAAATGGGTTTTCTTACCCATTTATTCTCCTTCTAAAGAAAAAACAAAAGTTTTTAATATTCCATAAAATTTTGGAATATTACAGTCCTCCCCTCCCAAATGTTGCTTGCGCTCAAGCAACTTGTAAGGATAGAACTGTAGGATGTCCTCTTCCTCCAACTGTAGCAGCTAATTATGATGAAATCCTCATGAAGAATGAGACGATGTATCAACAAAGAGTCTCCATACTGCTCCTCCCAAGCGTGTAAACTAGCCAAAGTGGCTATCATCATGAACATGGAATGTACTCAAGAAGGAAATAAGGGGTTGTCCAGAGGTCTCCTTGAGGCATGGTGTCAAAATGATTTGGGAAGAAATTTCCCCTGATGTGAATTCTCCATCCCCAAGCAACCATCCATATGAATCTAGTTGCCTCTGGATAAGGCAATTGCTAAAAATCTTCTTCCACCTTGAGCTCCAACAAAGAAGGTGGGCTAAAAATCTGAAAGTGGTAGGAATCATAGCCTACCCCACGCTGTTCACCTCTCCACTTATGAAAAATGTATATTTAAGGCTGCTCTTGGGCTGCAAAAATGTTGCCCTCAAGTGGCAAGATGAAGTTTGGATCTCCAAGGATCTTCCCTCCTCCATTGTGAATCAAGCTGGCCCAATGTCTCTCCTTTGTGATGGGAAGGATATCAACACCATCATATGACTCCCCATCACTCCCATGGCTCACCTAAAGAAGGAATAAATGCTGAACTATGGTGGCCACATCATCTCCCATGCTCCCCTTAGAGCATGCCCTGGAAAAAATATGGGGATCTTCTCCCCTAAAGGACACATCCATCCCATGTGCCTTTCTCCCAATCATGCTCCCAACAATAGTATGATCTATAGAAGCATAGAGAGCTAAATTAAAAGTCATGTTGGCTGCCATATATAGCAAGTGAGTGGGACATTGATCCCTCTTATGCAACCAATGCAGTTTGGGCACAAACTTCAAGAGAGAATGACAAAAGATGCGGTTATTAAACCACCGATTTGCTGCTACATTATCCTTATGTATTTGGAGGAAATGAATGGTGTATGAGACATGAGGAGCAAGCCCTCCAAAATACAAATCTCCCCCAATTCCATTAAGGGGATGGCCATAAAATATGCTCTTGGCCCCAAGTAGACCAAGGAGTCTTTGACAAAGAATGCTCCTCCTTGGAGAAATATCCTACATATAAATGGTTAAGGAATCAAAATGTAAATCATATAAATGAACAATGTCCTTACCATGTTTTCTGCCCATGCAAAGGGAGCAACTCATAGATGGATCTCTCCTCTTCCTCCCAAGGAAAATAAGTGATTGTGCCCACTCCTCCAAAGAGTGGTGTGCATATACTACTCCCATGCCAACTGTACAAGTGGGAAGGTTGTTGTCTTTCCCTTGCTTCCCCTGCCACAGCGCAAGTATTGAAAGGAGAGTGGGTAAGAATGATAGTGAGGGGATGCTCCCCTCTACTTTGGTTTTACCCAAGACCTCCAGCACTGCAACAAGCTGTCCCAAGGCCTCCACATTGCTAAAATCAGTGATTGATGCCTCACTGTTTGAAGCTTCTATCCTCCTCATCTGAACCAGTGGCCTCCTTGGTGTGATGTCTCCACTGAATGAGACATTCTCATTTGAAGATGACTATATATATGGATGAACAACCCTGTCCATGCTTTCACTGCGCAGCTCAATCACCTCCCTAGGTGTAATGACCTGCAAAAATGGATAGAGATGGGCCCTTCTCATCCCATGATGTTGGGTCTCTCCTCTATCTTCTCCCTGAGTTTTCATGGTTTCACACCTCCTCTCTAATGGCACATGTGAATCATGAAATGTGCCTTGATCTCCATGCATGAGATCCTGGGGACCTTCTTGAAAAATTACAAGAATCCCTCTATTTGGAGCAAAAGCTCCTTCTTCTTTTGCATGAGGCACTAGATGATATCTAGATTTGGCAGCGTTGTTGCCCTCTATTTTTGCAATAGAGTTGGGCAACACCCCAATGATTTGATCTTCCTTTGGAAAAGAGAGCTCTCTATTGTGTTGCTCAAAGGTGTGGGATGAAATTTTTGCCTCCAACAAGGCTTGATGCAAGTTTTCAACTCCTCCCATGGTTTCTTGAGGTGGTTCTGTGATCCTATTCAGGGATTTTGTTTGAGCCCCTTGGTTTAACTCCATCACATGAGTTTCAAGAATGTTTTGATAAAATATTTTCACCAATGACCTAGTGAAATTTACATAAGATGAAGTTTTATCTTTCTCAAAAGAAATGGACTCAAGTTTCCACCATACATGAGCCTTACCTCTCAAATGCAGCACTGCATCCTTGATGATTTCTTATTTTGAAATGTGGTGCTGCTGTTGGAAGGTGTTTAGCTCCTCCACCCCATCATTGGTTGAATATGAAGGTGAACCTCCAAAAGTAGAGAGATGAAATCTATCTTGCTGCTCATTTCCCTTTGCCTTGCTCTTGCAAAACTCAGAAAAAGTGGGCTGATTTCTGAATTCATGAGTGTGAGACTCATACTCCTTCAAGAAATCACTAAGGGTTTCCTCCTTAGTCACCTTTCCTCCTTCTTTCATCTCCCTCACCGGAATGTTGGGCCTTTGACTGCACTATTCATCATGGTGTGTAGCTACATGCCTACCCTCACCATGTGCAAATCGAGGTCTTCCTCCAGTTTCGAACCCTCTTTGAGATTCCCCATTAATCTCCCTCCTAACCTTTCTGAAATCTTCATGTGTGCCTTGCATAGATTTGGGAAGAATACTTGTGAGTATTTTCTTCTCCTTTCTTCCAAGAGATGGAGTCTCTCTCTTTCTCAACTCCTTATTTCCTTCTAGATGAGAATAGGAAGTGCAGGGGTCTTCCTTTTCTGTTTGCTCTTCCTCCTTGGGGAGATTCTTCTCCCTTTCAAAAATAGATGAGATTAATCTCATTCTCTTCATCTTATGATCTCTTTCTTGGGCTTGAAGGCCACAGGCTGAGCCAAGAAAGGTGCTTTGATACCACTGTAATGTTCCCTTTTCGGGAATATCACAAGTCTATTCTAGAGATAGACTGTGGGGGAATTTTATGGATATGTCACCTTCACAAAGAAGGGTGCGATCTAGAGGTTACCTGGCCCTTCATAGAATCTCTCTATAGATATGTGAAATTCCTTCCTCAAGAATTACTGCAACAGTGTCCAAGGGGACGCTGTATAATGAAGTTGTTGCAGAAATAAGGCAAACCAATGCTGGGATGCCTTAGAACATGTATCATACAGTTCCTAAACAGAATTTTAGCTCAAAGAAATGACTCTAGATGGGTTATACAGATCTCCCCAAACTAGATCTCCTAGAAAGTGCCCAAATAAGAAGCAGCAACTACTCTTTGCTCAAACGAGGAAATGACAGCGTTATTTCTAAGGAGCCATGTCACATGAAGATGAAATCAATCTATAAATATATGTGCAGCAGAAAATGTAGACAAACTCTTGAGGAATCTCTTACTTAAAGCAAGCCAAAGAGTCTCAAGGAGACAATGTACATAAGAATGGTGAAAGCATTGCTCACATATTTTATTCCCACTAAGACTGTGCAGTCTATGGGAGGTACTGCAACAGTAAATATATGAAAATGAAAGATACAAAAATGTAAGCTCAAATAAATATGGGGGAGCAAGGCTTCAACCCCTGAAACTACAATACAACAATCCCTTAAGGGGATTGGATGAAAACTAGACAAAATGGAAGATTTACCAAAATGCCGGAGTTGCTGGGCAGCTGCTACAACTCAATAGAAACTGGAAATGGAAGGAGCTTGCTGAGATGATGCCTTTTCTAAATTAACTCATTTTTTCAATCTTCTAGATGAAAGGCTGATCCTTTCATTGAAGATCTCACCACCCACTAAAATGCTGCAACCCTCACTGCAAATGCTCTCTATGAACTACGCAGTCAAGGAAGAGGGATGCTCTTCTGCTGATGGAAAATGATTGGATTGATGCCAAAGATGATGGAATGAAGATCAAAAAATCCCTCACTGATCTCCCAAAGGAATGGAGACTCCCTCCTCTGAAAGACAATTCCGGAAGTAGTGTTGAGGAACCCTCCTCTGCAACACCCAGCAACACAACTCAACCACCAAGGGAGACTGAGCTGGAGCTGAATGGAATGCTTTGGCCTCAAGCCAGAATATGGGGAATATGAAGAACAAGCTCTTCCAAGAGCTACTCTATGGAAGATATGGGATTCCCACCCAGGAACACCCAGTGCTAGCAGCACTGCATCTCAGCTAAACAGTTGGAGAATGCACTTTGTCTAAGAAGACAAGAGAAATGATAATCAAAACATGAATGAGAATGGTTGCTTCGTTCTTCTTTTAAACAAGTGAAAGGTGCTTTGCCATGGGCCCCACACCTTAGGGTTTCCTCTCTATAATGATCTCCCTCTCATGCAAACTGCACTGGCCCACCAAATGAACCTTATCTTCTCAACCTGCGCAGTTAACTTGGCCTCTTCTAGAATTATCCACCTGCAAATTGTCTCTTTTGACACATGGGGTGTGAAATCTAGTTCTTTATTGATCCCTTTTCACATTATAAGGGTTCCTTATTCAGATTTTTATTATCAATGGGTTTTCTTACTCATTTATTCTCCTTCTAAAGCAAAAACAAAAGTTTTTAATATTCCATAAAATTTTGGAATATTACATTCCCTTCGGTTTAGTGTCAAGCACGAGATTACGGTTTGGTTGACGTACAAGTCTAGAAGAGTCTTTTTTCTAAATTGAAAAGAAATTGGAAGTGATTTTCGTTTTTGTTTTTTATTTAGATTACCCTTGTCATTTTAATAAAAGTGCATTTTTGTTGCATTGAGTGCATTATTGTTTGTCTCTCTTCCCTAATTATTTTATAATTCATCAAAATTGAAAGCTTATTTTCTCGCATTTAGTCTGCACAATAAGGATTCAGGTAATATTCATTTTAAGCATTGAAACTGAAACTTTAATCAATATCAACTTGAAAGCAACCCAATTTACCTTAAGTATCATTGGAATTAATAAGAATATTTAGTGGTATAGGCTAGAGGTGTGTTCCGACGTCATTAAGTGTAGGAGTTGTCACTAACGATCTGCGTTACAACCCAGGGTGATATCCAGTCCCACATATGGAAGTATATTGATTTCTGATAAGTATATTTGGGATTCTCTCATCAAACGGTTACTCATTACAAAACACTACTACGGACTGGACTCCCACGTACCGTTGCTTATAATTTGGGAGACACCACTAGGTTGCAAGCCTGCCATAGGTAACTGAGTCAGCCGCCTTGTAGACATGATACACTGAACACAACATTCAGGAAGACTGGCTAATGTACATTAAGTCCTTGGTCATTTCTCTTTCATTTGATCACCAAGGTGTATATTGGAGTTCATGGATACTTGGTAAAACTTTATGCGTACACATCCCTTTTTCTTTTTCTTTTTTTGTTAATTCTAAAATTAATTTCCCATGAAAAAATCTCACCCGTGGAGTTCTCCAGCTTTTATTGCTTGGTAAGTTGTGATTTTGTTCACCTCTTTCCTTTTTTATCTTCTTCATGAAGGTCGTCATGGCTGAACCATCGAATTCGCCCACTCCCTCCTCTGACAGATCTTTGCAACCTCCTCCAGGGGTTCATCATTTTCCAGTTAGACCCCTCGAAGTGCAAGGTGAAGAGCTTGGAATTATCATCAATGTTCAACCCATATCATCTCGAGCACCTCCTAACAATTCTGCCTAGACCACATCGGAAGAATATAAGCCAGAAAGTTGCGAAGAAGCTGCAAAATTCTCGGTCTTTGCTTCGAATATGCTCTTTGATCCGATTGTAGTCTCTCTTAAGCAACCTTATAGTGCTTTCGATCAGCCTAGAATCCCTTTTTGAGCTTCTCCGGTAGCATCTCGTTCTACCATTTTTTGGTTGTTTCCAGAAGAACTTAGATCCAATTCTAATGACATGACGTTCATCAATGCTCCTCAAAGCACTCTTCAGGAAACTTCTGGCTCATATATCCCGGAAGCCTCTTCATCGGCTTTCCCCTCTGAGGGAGAATTTTTTAGATCCACGCCTCATGATTTCGGTAGTGGAACCAAAATACCATATAGCTATGTTGCATCTATGCTCCCGCACGGTTATACCTCTTTGGGAAACCTCATTTCTGGAGCTTTCGGTGGTACACCCTTATTTTCGAATCCCATTTAGTCAACGAGTATTCCTCCATCTTCCAACCCATTTGTTTCGATGTTTCGAATGTGGCCACGATGTCTCAACCTTTTTTTCAACTGATGGTCACCATTGGTCAAATGACCATGTCGTTTGGATCCTCTATCCCATTTTCTCCATCTACGATTACTGCAGTCCAACCATTGAGTGGTAAATCCATGGTTTTTTCCATGCCTCGGGGGCAGTCTAACCCTCTCTATGTAGCTCCCCTTTTGGGTGGGGGGCAGCCGAGTTCTAGATCTATTCCTGGGGCAAGTCAGCCTCATGTTCAATATTCCTAAGTTCAATAGCCTTTTCCACAGCTGACCCTAGTATATTCATATGTTCAACAACCTAAGATTCCTTATGTTCAAAGGTCGAATGTACAATAAAAACTATATGTCTAATAGCCCCAACCTTCGGTTAGTGTTGTTGTGACCAATCCTCAATTTGGTTCTTACACCCAAGCTGGTATGAATCTCCTTTTGGGTAAATCTAGTCCTTTCCCTCATCATTATGGTACTCAGCACTAGCCTTTTCCTCAAGATCAGTACCAAAAATCCCAAACTGGGCCTCAACCTGGTGCTTCATATCAGCAAATTCCTCAGTACCAGTAGGCTCAACTAGGACCTCAAGCTAGACCCTATGTTCAGCAAGGACCGCGGGCTGGACCACATTTTCAGTAGGTACCATAGGCTTGACCTTATGTTTAGTAGGGATCGCAGGTTAGACCCTACTTTTAGCTGGGGCCAGAAAATGGACCTTATGTTCAGCAGGGACATTATACTGGACCCCATGTCCAAAAAGGTCCACAGGCTCAGTAACCACCGGGGAAATATCAGCAACCCCAGCCAGGTCCCTATCAACAATATATGCAACAAGGTCCTTACCAGCCATGGGGGCAATATGCATATCTGGGTTAGAATTCTCCCTATTGGGGCCAAAATCCTTATCAATCAGGTTGGAACCTTCAACCTTTCTCACCTCATCATCCTCTTTTACCGTTCTTGGCTACATTGGAATTTTTGGATGTGTCAAAGCTCACAAATGACCCCATCTAGAATCAGCTACATTGGCCATCGATTCCAACTAAGATTCCAGGAGATTCTCCAAAGTTCGAAGGCAAACCTGCGGAAGAGCCTCAAACCCATGTTATGACATACCATCTGTGGTTTTCCTCTAATTCTTGGGTTGACGATTCTATTCACATTCGTCTTTTCCAATGCACTTTGACCGGTGTTGTGGCCAAATGGTACATTGAGCTTTTTTTCCTTTGAGATAATTGGGGTCAATAATTATGCCAAATCATCTATAATGTTTTGTTGTGTTTTAAAATTTTGGATGACCAATGTATAAGATAACTTATTGCAAACAATTATTGATTAAAATTTTCAGATAATATCAGAAAATGCAAGTAAGGGCTGCTTGTTTATTTCACATAGTGATTAATATTTTGTAAATGGTTAAGTAGATTTATGTAAGAAGATATGATTATCGAATATTCAGATTGAATTATTTAATTAATCATAAGCTTGAAAACCTTTAAACAATGTCTAGAAGTTCAAAAAAATACATTTAACATTATCAAGATGCTGACAATTATGAATGAAAGGGACTTACATCAACAAACTGTTTAGTAAATGATTATTTATATTCATAATAACTTAATGAGGAATTATAAGATAACTGAAACACAGTTAATCTTGTTATTCATCAGTATTTTTGCCTGTTGTGATGACTATATGCCTTGCCTAGGTTTTCTAGAAACCAATTTCAAACAGTCAATTTGTCCTCTAGAAAACCCCTTAGAGAATTTTTTATCTTTTTCCTCTCTTACAGACTGTGTTAGAGGTGGTCGTCAAGTTTCAGTCTTGATAAAACTCCCCTGTCCATAACTGTCATAAGCCTTGCATACCTGATATCCAAAACCCTCTATTTTCACACAGCTCTTTGTCAAAGCATAAGACAAGTTGTCTTTTTCCCCTCTCACTATTTGAATGTCCATTTGATGACCTGACTATGTCTGAGAAACCCTTTAGAAGTCATGAAAAAGTTTCAAGGTTTAGGTGATGGTGTTTAGAATAGGTATCTTGAGAAAAATATCTCTAGTCAAAAACCTAGTTTTAAATATCATTCAGCCATCCTCTTTCTTATCTGGCAAAACAAAACCCTTGTTTACCCCTAGTTCATACACCATCAAAATGGTCACTGTGTTTTGTTTTAGCAAAGCTTATAAGGTTCAAATTCAGGAAGAAATAGAGTAATAAGGTCCTATTTCCAAAGAAAGTAATCAAGTGAAATTTTCAAGCATTATCATCATGATACCTCAGGAAAGGTCTCCAATGGTCAAAGACATTTTATTAATGCATCTCTGCAGGGGTGCTATGGATAGATGGCAATAATTAGTTTTGAAACAAAAGGGACACTTCAAGGAAAGTTTTCAAAGCTAGAATAGTTGACTGTTATGAAATAAAGGAAATGCAAAATTCAAAGAGAAAGGAAACCTACAGGATTCATACCTACAAACTCAAAGCACCAAGAAAGTCAAAGAATCATCCATCAAGGAAAAATGAGTAAAAGGTTGGGATTTTACTGCATCCAGCACTTCATGTCATCTCACAATGGCATTTTCACATTCTTCCCAAACATATGGGCACAACGCTGAAAAAAATTCTTATGAGACTAGGTGTGTTAGTTCTCTGGCAAAAAACTTCCAGCAATTTAGGCATCAAAGTGAAAGAGCATAAAAAGGGAACAGCTGCCTTTTTTATATCCCTATAGCCTAGACTCTAAACCATCGAAGACACTGTCATCACAGAGGAAGCTAAAGCTACTAAAAAAGAGAGTTAACCTAAGAGACATAAAGCAGATATGTTGGAGTTTGAAATATCTTACCTGTTCACTATCTCCACAGTAAATTTCTACAATAAGCTTGTCTCATATAGATTGATAAAGGATAAACCATTTGAATTTCCTCCTTCAATAATAATCAGAGGGCAATCACTTGTTCTATGAGGCACCTCCTTCATACATAAGCAGAGGGTACCCACAGTTTGTAGAAGGGCCTCTTTCATAAAAAAGCAGAGGGCACAGATTTGTTTTTATGAGGTACCTTTTCAGAAGAAGGTAGAGGGCACATTTTATGAGTTGAAATAGGGGAGGTTTGCTTTTACACAAAAAAATGAAAACTTGTTTTGTTTTTTGCAAATTGTTTTTTAAATAAAACACTGTAACACATGTCTCAAAACTGTTTCATAGAAATACGGTAAATGAGAAAAAAAGGCAAAATTTAATGAAAATATTTTGAAAAATCCAAAAGGAGACGAGTAAGTGCCATAAAATCATTTCAAAGGGCATATAAAATCCTTCAACGGGCATATATATCCTCATTTTACTGATTGGAAAACGAAAGGAGCTTTTCTAGTCCCTTGGCAAACACCCTGTGCATGTTTTCCAAGATGTGACGTGCCTATCCCTGAGCGCTACATGCCTGTAGCAGCTCACTGAAGGAAAATACAAAGGGTGCAACGCACCTGTACACTGGCGCGATGCGTTTCAATGCCCGACCCTCGTTCAACTTTTCCGCCTGGCACCCACAACTGCCAGTCATTCAAACCTCGTTCAAAAACCTAGTTTTTTGAACTAGCGCAATGCATTTTTCTCGTGCAGCCTCCGTTCAAATTCTATGCACCTATGTGCAAGGATGTAGCACCTACTCATTTCATTACAAAGGGCCAAAAAATTTCCAATATTGCTCAAGGATTAGTTTTCATTGCTGCAAAGAAGTTTTTCAAGGTATTTATCACTATCTTTTACCCCACAGTTGCTCTTAAAACATAAAGGATGTTTTGAAAACTGAATTAAAGGAGAAATAAGTTTTAAAGGAAAAGAAAGCCTGTTTCTATTTAAGGGTTGTTTAGTTGATTTTGGAGAAGAACAGCAGAATCAAAATGCCTCCAAAGAAAAGGGTAAAAAAGGGAGGGAAACACAACAAATTTGAGCGCACACTATTCAAGAAATCACTGCCTCTCCCACAATATTGTCTTTTTTTCAAGAGGTAGGCTGCTTTGATTTTTGCAGTAGAATACCAAAGGTCAATAGCCACACTTATTTAATTGAGTTATTTTCCCTGATATTGGATGGAAAGCAAGTTCACATAGCAGGTCTAGATTTTGAACTCACTCCTAGAGCTGTTTCTAAAGCAACCAAAATCCCTAACATAGGAGAGGAGTGGTTCAAACAATCATACCTTGACCTCAGCCACTATGAGTCTTTTCTAAAGCCAAATCATCAAGATGCATGTAGCTCCATTTTCCCTTTCTCACACTTGCTGGATGAATATGAAGTCCTCATGAAAATAATCATGAAGTTTTTCACTTGTGAAGGTAGATTCTCCCAAGTATATGCCTATCACGTTAGGCTCCTTATGCATTTCACAAAAGCTAAGTTGCTAAACCTACCCTTCTTCCTGTGCAAGAGTATAGACAAGATGTCTTCCATTGTTAGAAAAAATCCTCCATCTCAGCAGAAAGCAAGTTTATTCCATCACTCTCTCATTAAGATCATTATCCTTCACCAGCTGAAATAAAAGGGCATCCCTCAGGAAACTTTCATCTCTCACCCTGATTTCACTTCTACATCTTCTATACCACTACAAATCAGGCCATTTTCATTTCGAGACCCTCCTCATTCTCATTCCTTTCCCTCCACACCTTATGTTTCCTCTTCTTCTCATGAGTCTACTCCCCAACAAAAACCATCCTCCACAGATAGCAGTGATAAAGAAGAATGTAGTAAAAGCAAAGAACAAGGGAGTAATGGTGACAAAGAGCAGGAAAGTGACGAAAGCAGCAGTAGAGGGAAAGGAAAGCATGACGTGGTAGGTAGTCCACAAGGAGAGAGTGAAAGCAGTGATCATGAAAGTGGCATCCCACAAGGATAAAATGAAGACATTGATGAAGAAACAGGCAGTCCACAAGGAGAAAATGAAAGCAATGATCATGAAAGTGGCAGCCCACAAGGAGAAAATGAAAGCAGTAATCATGAAGCTGGTAGCCCACAAGGAGAAAATGAGGACGATGATGAAGAAAGAGGCAACCCATAGAGAGACAGTGAAGATATTAAAGAAGAAGGCCACCCACAACAAGAAAACGAAGACAGTGATCATGGTGAAGGCAATCCACATCAAGAAAACATTGAAAACAATGAAAATGATAGAAGCAGTCACAACAAAGAGGGAAGTAATAAAAACAGTCATGATAGCGAGAAGATAGATGAAGGCAGAGATAGTTTTGAAAAGGAAAAAAAGTAGACCTAGACATCTCCCACCAAACAGAAAAAGAGCATGATCTTTCTAAGTTTACTCCTGATGATGAGTTCATTACAAATATCAAATTTAATGAACAAGGAAATTCCCCACAGCAAAGTAACCAAGAAGTGCAAGCAGAGAATGTTTTTGGAGAAGAGGACAGCCCTAAGGCTACAGGAGACCAAACTAAACAAGCCCAGGTATTAACTCCTCCTCTCACTCATCATCAGCAAGGTCAAGAGCATGTGTTTACTACCTCTCCAAGGCAAGGGGCCATGCTTCCTTCATCAAAATTAGCAAAGGCTAAAAAAACCAAAACAGCAAGGAAGAAAACCACTCAAACAGTGACTAGCAATGTCACTAGGGCACTAAGGAGTAAAGGCAAATTGCCAAAGAAGAGAAAAGTAGAATTTCCCAAGAAAACCAGAGGAAATAAAATCATTAAAGGCAAGGGCAAAGAGAAGATTGAACAGCAAGAGAGAAGCCATGTGTTTCGGGGAAATATCACCCTAGAGGTTCGTTGGGTTACAACCTCCACAGAGCAGGGGCATGCTACTTAACAGAGACTCACACAACCATGCACGTTCAGAAAAACTAAATAGAGTAGAATGAGAAGGTTACCCGTAGGTCCTACGGTTGGAGAAGATCTCACAGGGTTCAAACCCCCAGCAACCGTCCTTCCTTCTTAACCTGAAAGACAAGAAGAAACAAGCACAAAGGACTGGTTGTACAGCATATATCTACTCTAAATGTTAGTGAGATTCATATAAAACATTAAATAAATCATAATGAATGCTTGTATAAAAAATATTCTCATACATATAAGCATACACTAACACGTTTATTTCGGGAACAGCATGGTACTTCTATATTATAAATAGCATGTACAAAAGTAACGAGTGGAGAGATCACCTGATCCTTCCACGGCCTTCGCAGACCGTCGTCCGGATCCGTCCAGCCCTTGCCTCGCTAAGACTCCTTCCAAAATGGTGCATACGAGATGACATATAGGGAGATGAACATCTCAAGGAAACAAGGGTTTCCTGTAATGAACTGGGAAAGTGCAGGAGGCACGGGGAATCAGACTTGGATAGGGAATACCAACAGAGTATAATATCAATAATTCTCTCTCTCCCTTAGGCCATACACATGAGGGGTTTATATACTCCCTCCAAGTAGTTTCAACAGTTGGAAACAGTTGGCCACGTGCTGGGGTGGTTGAACTACCTGAGTAACCATCAACCCAGCCCGAAAATAGGGAATTTTTATATATTTTTTCATAATTTTAATGGCATACACGGAAAAGTGCAGCTGGACTCGCGTATACACGCGGAAAAGTACGGGCATAGTCGCGTATGGGGATTTTTACACTGTTTTTAAGTGAATTTGTCCAAGTCTGTAGGAATGGGTTCCCAAAACCATCAAAGCAATCATGAATCATGTGAAAGTGAGAAATGATGCTATAACAGATGCCCCCTAATATATGAGGTCAGAAGGGGTACATGATGGCCGAAATGTATTATGCACATAGAAAGAACTTCGCAAGGACAAGAGAGGACTTCACTAGATTTCAGCCTGCCAAAAACCAATGAAAGAAAACAGAGAGTCAACTCATGCTGAGGCTGGCATACCCATGCTCAGTCAAAAATACATCATATAGAAAGTACTGAATAGATCCAACATGTATACAAGTATAACTGAACTGAAAGTACACAATGAATCATTTGAGCATGGCCCGGAAATACAAGTCTGAATCAATGTCCAAGTATCACATATAGAAAGCTGATCAAAGATGGTGCAACTGGATGTCTGATCAAATAAGTAATTGAATCTCCAAGTACCGGATCATAAGAGGTGGATCAAACGGTACAATCACGCAACTCGGGGATCAACATATAAGATGCTGCTGTGCTGAACTGCAACATATAAGGGTGGACGGCATCACTGGCAGATACTGAAAGGACTGTCAAAAGTGAACCGAAGAATGCTGATGCAACCCGAGGTCTTCACCGATCACCATGGCACAATTCTACACAATGGGAATAAATGAGCTGAAGTCGACCATGTGAGAAATCGTTGGATTACCGGTCAATGATGTATACCGTTAACCAACGCGAGACAACCCACCAATAATGAAAATGAGTGTCAAGGTGCCCCAGTACAATCTAACAAGTGCGAATGAATGAGTTGAAGTCGAACACTTGAAAGAATCTACCAATCGGGAGGCAATGATGAATCCCCACTGTCGATAGCGAAGAGTCTGCCACTGATGACTGCAAACCCTAAGGTACTGACAAAAAGACTCTAGACCTTATTCCCAGAGCAATGAGTTGGAGTCGATGGGAAAAGATCTGCTGGAAGGAAGGCATTAAGGCATCCCACATCAGTCCAGTGCGAGTGTAACCCGCAGGCCAAAATTTGGAAGGAATCGGACGAAGTAGAGTGACGGAACCAAAACCGAAGTACGTTTCCGACTTGCACAAGATGAAGCTAGCGCACGGAAGAAACCCTCTGAACCAACCAATAATGAAAGCTGACACAGAGGCGAGAAATCCAACGATAGGGTCAAATGGAAATCCAGGTACTGCACGAATCCCAAGTGTGATAATGTGTGCTGACGTCGAACACAGGGGAAACCACTCAGTCAAAGACCCATGATGATGATCAAATGCTGAGCACGAGGTCACCTATCAATTATGGAAATAGGCCCAAGGTGCGGCTCTAAGCTTACTCTCAGAGCAATGTGTCATAGTCGATAAGAGACAAACCCGCCGGCAAGAAGTCAATGGAGACCTTCTCAAACAAGCATGAAACGAAGACCAAAACATCGATGTGATAGTACATACAATCACGACAAGTTGGGAAGACCCGGCCGGAATAATGGAATAAGGGCAGAGTTATGCTTCGACTCGAGTTAAAGCCCCTTGAACAAAGCACGACTCATGACCATGTGGGCAAAAAGTGACATGCTTGTATAAATTACGATAAATACGGAGGCAAAACAAACTCTCCATATGATTGGAAGAGATAACCAACCGGGGGAGAACTGACAAGTGAAACATAGTAAAGGCTGAACCTAGGTCAAAACTAAAACCATCCCAAATGAAGGAGATATATATAAGTAACTATGCTTTGTTCAAGGGCGACAAACTGACTCTGTACTGCCATGAAAATAATGAAGATACATCCCGTTCCTGCTCTTTTTTTTATATTTGATTTTTTTGTCTTTTTCATATAATAAGCCTGAAAAAGAATAAAAGAATACTATGGTACAATGGATAGAACGAGTATCAAGAAATCAGATGCACTAGTTCCTGGGATTGGAACAATCCTATGCTCAATGCAAGGTGGCGAAAACTGGTCAGTGATACTCAGAGGAATGTTCCATCCATGGGTACAAAGGTGTCAAGTCGTGATAGCTAAGTGCATGCAATGGTTAACTTGTACAGAAAGTCAAGGTCAAAGTTGGCTTAAACATCGAGTCCAAATGAAGCCGGCTAAAGGCCAGGATAAACAAGTAGCCAATATGCAATGCAGTAATACAACTTAACGACACCAGGGAGCCTCTAGGGTATAAGCCAGAAAAATGATAAGTGATGAAGAAGAAGAATGAAGCTTCAACACATAAGACATGGCGGGACTAAAGAGGACTCCCGAGCCTACATAAAACGCAACATGGGCAACAAGTGATAGCGAGGAACTAACTAGGAAGCCCATGTAAAGGAAGGCTCTACCATCAAGTCATGATTAAATAATCGACGAGTGAAATGGGTGTAATACTCATGACCTGATGGGATCGACCCTAAGGCAAGTGATCAGTATGGAGGTTAGAATGCAAGATGCAACGGAAAGTGATTTCCCTAACCTATATGCCAGTGAAGATCATATACCTGCCGTGAAGAGTCGGAAATCATGGATCAAAAACCGGGAAAAATCTCAAAATCGTCAAAATGTACCTAAAAACATACCAAACTGGGCACTTCCAAGCAATCGAGTTATACAGCATAAGATAGATCGAAAAAATAAGCATAAGGAATTTTTGCAAAAATTTTCAACTTTTTAGCCATAAATAGACAAATTACCTCTCATTTGGTTCATTATTGCATAGCTGATTTGGAAAAAGTGCTCTGGAGCAAAAAACTTCTTTCGTCAAATCAGGAACAACCGGCCGTCGGAACTCAGCGAAACTTCAGGTAGGCTCCTTAATCATCCTGTTTATTCATTTTGTCCATTTGGAAAATTAAAATTAAGTGATTTTTAGCTTTAAAACCCTTGCTAAAATATGTGGACTTGCGCATACGCGGGTTCATTAAAGGAAACTCGCGTATACACGCGACTGTGCAAAGGAAAAACCCCGTATGCGCAGGTCCAAAACTTAAAAAGCATGGCTAATGCATAATTTGATGAAATTTCTCAGGATGACCATCTCATGGAGGGAACGTGAGCATAGCGCAATAGACCAAGAGGTCATGCAAGATCGCGCAGCGCAAAATATCCTCCGAAATTGCGGATTGTTCAAATTCTTCAAGATGCCAAATATGAAAAGCAATGTGTGGTTGCTAGAAATGCTCGTAAATTACTGGGAACCAGATCAGGATTGCTTCATTATTGATCAGATGCCAGTACACATTGAAGTGGAAGACATATATTTCATTACTGGACTCTCTCGGAGGGGAGACCCAGTAGACTTGCATGGGAAGCCCCTGGGAGGGTTAACCGTGGAAGACTATGTCCAGGTATATTGCGTACCGGGTTCCAAAAAGGTTGGAACGCAGATTTCTATTAAAGATCTGAGGGATCTGTACATGAAAATCCTCCTTTTCACCATCGGCAGAGTGGCAGGATCCACCTCTCTACATCAGGCGTCCAGGACGCAAATGAGCATAGCTGTAGAGTGTTTGACTCATGTGTATGATTGGTGCACAGCCCTTCTACTGAACATGAAACAACAGCTGACCTCAATTCGCTAAGCAAAGACTAAACACTTTGGCTACGGTACAATTTTGACAACATTCTTCTTTGAAAAGATTCCAGCTTTGAGACCCAGAGTGATCTCTACCATCAGTAGCCCGCGGGACCCAAGAATTGCCCGGTGGGCGGACATGATGAAGAGACTGGGGGGTAGTGAGGTACCCCGGACCACATGGGACGATGAGTTCTTCCTTTGGTGGGGAGAACAAATCATCACAGTGGACGACTATCCCTATGCCGGGATGGACTTTCGTGGAGATCCGGATCTAGTTCTTCCACCTGGCACAGCATGGGGAGCAGTCGGTAAGTTTTGCAAAAAATTTTGACGTATATAATTTTTTTTGGATTTTTTCAAATATGAATGAAAAAATGAAAAACAAACATGTTTTTTGATTGGATTCATAATGACTGACAATTAAAAATGATCATGTTTCAGATGTTGGACCAGTTCGTCCTGAGGGCCTACCGCGCCATAAGCACCGCAGAGGCGAAGCGGATACTGTGGATTTATATAGGACCCTCCAGGCCGTGCAGAGAAATTTGGAGGGACTGACCTGCCAAATACCTATGGCTGCTATGGAGGATCTACCGGAAGCCATCCAGAGACGGGTGGTAGGAGTGCCCCGAGACTGGGTTAGACTATTCCACCGAGTTGCTACTGCAGTTATGTTCTATAGGAACACGACTTCTGGGCAGGGACCTCAGGAGTAGACAGATTATATGTATTAGATGACTGTATATTCTTTTTGAGACTGAACATGATGGGGCATAAGCCCAAATTTTGTACGAGATTATGGATCCAAATTTTGTAAAGTTTTTTGACACTCCGATGATATATATACAACGATATTTGATGTGATGTGATAAATGTATCAAATGTATGATGTTTTTTATGATTAAAAATTTATTATATTGAATGATTAATATGCCAATCCAACGCTTGATTAGCCAATGAGTCAGCAAACCAATTGTCAGCTCGAGGAATATGAATGAATGTTAAAAATTGGAATGACCTTTGTAACAAACGTACCCTCAAGAACAATCGTAATAAAACTGGATCTCGTACCCGATAAGTGTTGTTCAACTGCGACACCACCAGCTGGGAGTCCAAGAAAACTACCAACAAATCAACACCCAAAGATATTGCCTCCGAGAGTAGATGAATAACTGCAGTGTATTCTGTTATATTGTTAGAAGCAGGACCAATGCAGACCCCTCTTGATACCATCAGCTGACCGGATGGATAATGAAGCACCCAAGCCGCGGAAGATAAGTTCCGGGTGTGTCTACTAGCACCATCGGTGAAACCAAAATGATTCATGACATCCAACACAACCTGCCAAAGCAGATAAAAAACATCACCAACTCATCAAAGATCGAAAATCAATCAGATATATACAAAGCAAAAAACTACTATATACAAAAGCAAGATGCCAGGCCAAACCCTAGGCATAATACTTCTTCAAATAGAGCCCATTTCGGGTTCTAAGAATCCGTTCCTTCGAAAGCAAATCTGCTGCATACGCTCTCAGATCTACTCCATTTAACGATAAAGGGGCCATACCACATAGACTTAAACTTTCCTGCCCCCAGGGCATCTTTTTCTTGGGCATAGACTAAAACAAGGTCACCTTCCGAAAAAACCCCAGGCTTGACCGCCTTATCGTACTAAACTTTAACTCGGTTTTTATGCGCCTCATTCATCGTGGCGGCATCCCGACGCTGCTCATCGGGATGTTGCATATGAAGAAGCCGCTCTGCCAGACTAGAAGTGTTAGGAAGAAGCTCAACAGCTAATTTAAGGGAAGGAATCTCGCATTCAATGGGAAATACGGATTCTACCCCGTGGACTAACTGAAACGGAGTAAAGCCAGTTGCAGTTTTAACTGACGTCCTGTATGCCCAAAGTGCAAGATATAGCATAATATGCCAGTTGGATCTTATGTTTATCAATTGTCCTTCGAAGAATTGTCTTCAAGGATTTATTCACGGCTTCCACTTGCCCATTGGCCTGAGGATAATATGGAGATGAATGCTCCGGCCGGAAACCCAATTTTAGAGCCAACTCCGCCATCATACTATTCTGAAAATGACTGCCATGGTCAGTGACAATCTCTCTAGGTATACCAAAACGAGCGATAACCTGGTTGAATAGGAACAGAGCTGCAGTCTCACCATCATTCCCAAAAGTAGGCATAGCCTCGACCCACTTCGTAAAGTAGTTCATCGCTACGATAATGTACTTGTGACCTTGCTTGCTGCGGTTACAAGTAGCATAATCAATACTCCACTTTGCAAGGGTCCGACAAGAATGACCGGGAAAGCGGAGCTTCGGATGAGCACGCATTTTTCGAGATAAAACTCGACACTAGATGACATCTTTCGACCGATTCAACACAATCTTTGAAAATCGTAGGTCAAAAGTATCCAACAAGAAATCTTTTGGGTCGTAGTAAGTTCCCGTATAAATGACCCCCACAAGCTCCACTGTGGGAATCATTCAGCACAGCCTCAGCTTCTTCGAGAGTTAAGCAGTGCCTTAGGATTGAATCAACCCCTCGACGGTATAAAGCATCACCAATAATCAAATAATTCTTGGCCAAGTGACGCAGCTTACGACGCTCATCTTTCGAAAAAGTAGAGGGAAACTTTGCAGTCTGGAGATACACAATGATATCCCCGTACCGAGGATCCTGTGGAGAGATAAGAAACAAGTGTTCGTCCGGAAAGGACTCATCATAGATCATCTGTTCTCCACAGGGCAACTCGGAGATCAATTCCGCAAAAAATAATGACTTCTTGGATTTGGCAGATAGAAACTCAAGGTTAAATTCCTGTAAAATAACAATCCATCGATTGTATTTGCCCCCAATCACTCGCCTACTGAGGACAAACTGAAATGGATTGGTAGTCGCCAAGACATAAGTTTTGCGAAGAATAATCGAATGCCGGTCGCCGGGATGCGCATGAACCGTCGGAAGGCTAATTTTTCTATCGCGAGTGTACCTAAGTCTGTGTCCTACCAGTCCTCGACCGAGGTAGTAAATAACATGCTCTCGCCGCAGCATCATCTTCCTCGAACTCGCAACCATACCGATGGTAGACTCGGGCCGTAGCCGTACACAAAAGAAAATCTCTCGCTATAATCGTGGACTCGTAAAGGAGCGCAGGTCAATGCCTTTTTTTCAAAGCATCGAATGAGCGTTGAGCATAGTCGTCCCAAAGAAAAGGAACTCCTTTCTTCAACAGTCTCATATATCCCTTTGTAATCTCAGCATAATTGACGATAAACCTCCGAAGAAAATTAGACCTCCCTTGGAGACTTTGAAGCTGACGAATTGAAGACGGGGGAGGCAACCGAAGTATTGCCTCAACCTTGAAGGGATCTACCCTTATCCCTTCCCTAGACATAATGAATCCCAATAGCCGACTGGATGTAACCGCGAAAACGCACTTGTTCGGATTCAATCGAATTGTATAAAAATGACATCTTTCAAATATTTGCCGGAGGTGACCAGGATGATCCATCCTCTTTCGAGAATGAGCAGCTAGATCATCTAAGTATGCCTCAACAATCTTCTTAATGTCGTGGAAGGCATAAGACATGGCCCGCTGAAAGGTAGCTCCAGCATTTTTAAGACCAAAAGGCATCTTCTTGTATGCAAACGTACCCCAGGGACAAATAAATGCAGTCTTATGTTGATCTTCAGGACGGATAGTAATTTGATTATATCCGGAGAAACTGTCCATGAAGGAGAAAATCTCGTTACCGGCACACTCGTCAATAATTTGATCGATGAATGGTGTGGGGTAATTGTCTTTAGGACATGCCTTATTTAGGTCTCTGAAATCGATGTACACTCGAATCGTTCCTTGCTTTTTATCTACAGGAACGGGATTTGAAACCCATTCAGTCAGAGGAACTGGGAAAATGAATCCCGCCTTAAGCAGCTTTTCAACTTCAGCTTTGATAGCTGCTGCCTTCCTAGGATTGGACTTGACGAAGTTTTTGTTCTAATCGCTTAGCGTTTTCATACGTCTTGATCTCAAGGCCGGATTTACAGATGGATTCATGCTGTGCATTTCCTCATAAGACCAAGCGAATACATCCCTATACTCTTTAAAGAGCTCGGTGTAAATTTGAACCTCTTCACGAGAACATTCAGCTCCAATGAAGACATTCTCGATAATATTGGGATCCCTGGAAATGTTCATCGGGATAGTAGGAGAAATCACAGCCATGTTCCCTTCAGCATAAACCTGTGTTGGTGCCAAAGGGTTCAAGACTGGGTGAACAGGTCCAGGAGACTGAGGACTTGGAAAGCTAGTTTCAACTTCGTTCAAGTCAGGTAGGAAGTAAGACCGATGATGCAAGTCATCCCACGGTCTATCTATACCAGTCATGGCTTCCAGGATTGCCTCTTCAGATGGAAGAGTGGTATCAAGACAATCCTGGGCCGAAGAAGAACTAAGCGTCCAAGCCGGAGCCACATCACCATCCAACTTTTCCGGTGAAAGAGGAGCTGGAATGGTTTCTGCAGAGTCAACAATAGACTGATATGCAATTTCAGCTGCAGAAATAGGGAATGCCATTCCACCCACTTGACCTTCTGCTAATGTGGCAGTAGGGGAAGGTAAGGTCCAAGGGTCCGAAAAATAATGAGTTCTGAAGAACTCTCTTCGAAGGGGAGCCTTGGAGGATGAAATAGCATTAATATGAACCTTAGGAGGAGGAAGATCGAAAGTACCCATCAGGGAAGAATACATTCCAACTCCTAAATTCTCAACAGGCGCCTTAGTATTATCCAACTTCGGAACAGATGAGTCAGAAGGCACATCCAGGTCTACAGGAGGACAGTCCAGTTGATCCACTGTAACGATCCTCCCTTCATGGGGGAAACATACAATTCGAAATAATGAGGATGCAATGGCATCCATCTCATAAATCCAGCTCCTCCCCAACAGAAGGTTGTATTCCAAGGATGCATCCACTACCTCAACCTCTATGTTAACGGTTTTTCCCCCAACATAGATGGGCAAAGCCGGGACAATACCATGGGGTCTATGAGAATGGCCATCGAACGCAGTAAGAACAGTGCTAGATGGAACAGCTTTGGGAGATCCAAGTGTCTTCCAGCATGCGAGAGACATGACGCATGTAGAAGCACCCTCATCAACAACCGTTCGAAAGATATTGCACTTCCGATACAACGATTTAATATGAAAAGCCATGTGATGAGGAAGTCTCTTCTTAAAATTAGTCATATCAAAAGTAATCAGAAGAGAATTTTTCGGATCAATAGCCCCAATGGCAGTGAGCAAAGCACTGCGCTGAGCCGAACAAGACTGGAGTACCTCTAAAGCCGACATAGCACAAGGACTCTGCGCCAGATCTTCCACAATCGAGTAGTTCTGGGCAGCCCTAGCATTTGGATTAATCGTTGATCGCTTAGAAGATGCTTTGGGCATCCGAGGCATAGACTCAACAGTAGGCTTCGTAATGTGAAGTGGCTCAGTAGCATCAGAAACTTCCTTAGCTTTCGAAGACTCTTCTCCGCCATAATCACGGGATCTCGTAGTGATATCCGCGTGAGCACTCATCATAAAAATGTTCGATGGAATTTCCCCTTCCTGGGTGCCCCCAGAGGAAGCCCCAGGATTTTGGTTCACGCCAACAACTAATTGCATCCCTTGGGGAAAAGGGTTTGTTAACACAGCCTGGGAACTAGAAGAACCCTGCTGAGCTAACAAGCGCTGAGCATCCTGAATTTTAGGGCAAAGGTGCGTGAGATGGTCTCCAGCACAAAGCTTGCATGGAAACTTCACTTTCTTTTTCTCCTTTTGACCCTCACCAACACGCTCGTTGGTTTTATTTGCATTGCCCTTCCCGTTCTTGCCCTTCTTCTTGTTATTTCGTCCCTTCTTCTTCCCATCGGATTTTTGATTTCCTTTGGGATCAGAATCTTGGACAGCATTTATGGACAAGGACTGGGAAGGTGATGAATCAGCAGGCACAACCTGACCAGAAGGAGCAGATTGTAAAGACAACTGCTGCAGTTGAGAAAGCAGGTTGGCTACACCACTATTGACCAATCCGACAAGCCCGTCACCATGCGGACCAGGTTTAGGTCTTGATAGATCCAATTTGGAGCGAGGAGCATTAGGCAAATACTTATAAAGTACCCCAAACTGAGAATAGATCAATTCTAACTGCTGGGCCCTAAAAATGGCCTGCTCTTCAGAAAATACCCCAGATAGGGATACATCCTTCGAAATATCTGACTGCAGGGATTTAAGAAACCATTTGAGAAGGAATTCCCCAGGAATATGAGCTTTGATAAGCCTCTTCCTTCTCCTCCATTCCTGAATGTGATCAGAAATGTGCGTTGCCTCATCCTACTTAAAATTAGCCAGGAGTTCGGTCCCAGCCTCATATCGGACAGGCAACTGAAAATGGTTAAGAAATGTGACAGCCAGCTCTCCAAATGTGGCAAAACTGCCCCCAGTAAGCTCGACATACCATTTGGCAGCATTTCCAGTTAGGGTGCGCTGAAATAATCTCAACCTAATCGAATCATCGATCAGGGAGTTCGAAGAACACCATAAGTGGAAAGTGGTGATGTGGTCTGCCGGATCCTTCATCTACCAAACTCCCTTTGGGAATGTCCGAAGGAAGTTTAGAAGTTTGGTCGGGACCGGAGGCCACCCCGGACTATAACGAATCGGGTCATTAGTCAACTTCGACAAATCTGGCAAGTTTAACGTTTCCAGAAAAGGTAAGCGAGGCGGAGCCTGAGAATTCCATCCTCGATGGGATGGATTCCCAACATTCTGAAAAGAATAGCCTGGATTTGATGAGGCACCAGGTTGCCAGAAAGGACTCGTAGAAAACGGAGAAGAACCTCCTCCCCACGCCGAGTTACCAAAGCCCAGACCAGTTCCCCCCGCTGAAGTATTGATTGAAGAGGAAAGCCCCTGATAGGGGTTCCAAGCATTAGACAGAGGAGAAAAGGACTGATATGCACTCGACGAAGGGAAAGAAGTATTCCCTTGATGACCTGCGAAGAACTGGTTCCCTGCCCCAGCCGTAGTAAACACAGGATTCCATCCCGTAAAAGTAGTCGAACTTTGCCCCCCAGACCAAGGGTTGAAACTCTGGGTCTGGGATGTAAACGGAAATGACCCTAAAGAAGGATCGTAAACCAGAATGTGTCCATCTCAAAGGGGAAACCTCGAAACGAAGCTGATCCACTTAGCCATGTTAGACTTGTTATGAGATCCGATCGAAGGCCGGAAAAGGAAAAAGAGAGATTCTCACCAGAGGGCATCCCCCGAACAGTATGGACCGTAATGACAATCATGTGCTCGGGTGAAACCGTAGCCAAACACAAACAGCGCACTAGAAGCAATCGAAGAACAAGCAATAGTGCCCTTCTTCACCAGTAAGGGTGAGTCCGAATGCTCGAAGACCACAAGAGAAGTCGCGTTCCCAGTCGTGGCCATCGAAAGATAAGAATGATACGGAAGATCTTCCGGTCTCTCAGACTCAGGTCCGATGTACTGAACAACGAACGGATAGTCAGGAGGAAGAGGAGATGGACCTGTAGCTGGAGGCTCAGGTACGTCTTCGATTTGAAAATCTTCTTCCTGAAGAAATAAAACTCGCGAGGTGAGCGGAACGCTCCTCTCGGAACCGACACCCGAATCAGCTATGAAACCTTCAGACCTTTGTGGAGGATCTCTCTCCACTACGTCAGATGCCACAGGGTGGTAACCACCTGCTAAATCGCTCCTACGCCTTCTCGAAGAAGGCTCTGTAGTCTCGGGAGATAACCCCCGGATTCTCCTCGATCGACGAGGCGCTTGATCAGCCACTTTTATAGATTTTAAATTAGACTCAAAAAAGTGAAAAGCTAGGCAAGCTAGGAGCAAAGAGCACTCACTAAAATAAAAATCCTCGAGACATATCACCAAAACCTCCATATTTCCATCCGGTGATGAGGACCCACACCGTAACACATCTTGCGGCCAAGATAGACCTCCCGAAAGCAAGCCCTGGGATGATTAGGGCCCGCAAAAACTAGCGAAGGTATCGTAAACAACATACCGACCTCTCAACGACACTTTTGTCGACACAAGCACCCAAGCTTCGGTAAGGAACCCCTCAGAAGTACCGCCGAAAGTGACGCGACGTCCGCCTGTGTACCACTTTTATTCCCTCGCAAATACATTGTGGACCTTAGGAGTGGCAACTATGGACACACCAATCCGTACTTTAAGCCGTGCGAACGGCCCCGAGGTCGTGCTTAGCCACCGGAGGGGGGTATCCCTCTTCTCAACCTTCACTTCCCCTCGCGCTTGACTCTCGGATGAGAGCTTTCCCGGTCCACCTCACGGAGTTGGATTTTGCTCAATTAATCAACTTCTATGTTTGTTTGAGCGGCCTTGGAGAGTTAACTCTCCACTCACCTATTCCAAGGCCCTACAACCTAGCTAGTTGGTGATTGACACTTAGAAAAACTTTGCTAGTTGATTTTAGATTAAATCGCTTATTTTAAGGGTTGTTATATTAAGTCACAAGGATATGGAGATGAAACGTATGGTGTTTTTGACGCAAAAGAAATTAATAAAAGCTTAACTACATGACAATGCAGTTCTTGTTCTTTCGATGAAAAGAAATCTCTACAGAGGTTCTACGAGATTAAAAATTGTATTTTTTCTTTTCAAAAAGCAAACTCACACTCACAAAAACTAAGAAATTGACTAAATGATTAAATGCACCTAAATGCAAATCACTACAAGCATGTAAATCCTAAGATGCAAATCTTCTTAAAGCAGACTGAAATTCCCAAAAAGTCCTTCAGTTTTAACTCTTCCTTGGTAGTCCAGAAAGCTAGCTCTCGAAATCAAGAACTCTTAATATGAAAACACAAAGAACACTTAAAAACAAGAAGAAGAAATCAAATGACATCTCCTCCTCAAAATCAAGTCAAACACTAAAAGCAAGAAACCTCACAAGCTTCAAAAGTTATGGCAAAACAAAAATGAAAATGCAACAACAAAAGAAAATAACAAACAAGAATGTTTTTTAAGCCTTTGAAATGCAAAAACAAAAAGCAAACAAATGTTTTTTGAGCTTTTTTGTTTTATAAAGAAAGAGCTCGAATAGACCAAGCACAACTATCAAAATCCAAACCAAACAAGACCGAATTCCAAACACAAACTTCAACAATGCTCCCAAACCTTATAAAGCTAACTCGTAGCAAGACCAATAAGAGCAAAAGAAGATCAAAAAACTCAGTCACTCAGCCTGGACAAACAGTGCAAACTTGTTGCAAACAAAAACTCCAAAGAAGCAAGAAAAGTTCTTCAAAAGTTGCAACAAAAACCTAGCCTATGGAACTCAAGAAAACCAATAAAAAACGAAGCAAAAATTGCAATGAAAAGCACAACATAAATATAGGAGCGAGTAAGTGAGCAGAAGCTCTCTGTTCTGATAAAGCAGAACAGCCAAGAATGCTCAGAAAGCGATCTTGGAACTCAATCCAGAAGTGCCAGCACCAGAAACAACACTTTGCCAAAAAGACTAGTTTTCAATCAAACGAAAGAGAGAAAATACATGAAACCACTTCCTTCACACTCCAGTGAATACAGAGATACTGTAGGAACAGGTCTCCATAGCTAGAAAGGACCAAAAAGTCAAGAAACCCAAAAATTCAAAATCTGCCTAGGTATACACTACTTCACAGTTATGCAACCAGCGTGCATACGCGTCTGTGCTAAGGGAAACTAGCGTATACGCGGGTCCCTGTAGACAAACTTGCGTGTATACGCGACTGTGTGCAGAAAAAAGCGCGTATAGAAAGGTAAATAATGAAAAAACAAAAAGGACAAGCCTGGAAAAGAAACCAGGACTTCAGACTGACTGTAAAAAATTAAACTGGACTGCAAATGAAAGATAAAACTACTGGAATCCTACCAAACAGCTGAAACCACCCAACAGGAGAATCACAAGAATGTGATCCCCAGTGGAGTCGCCAGTTCTGTTTCGGGGAAATATCACCCTAGAGGTTCGTTGGGTTACAACCTCCACAGAGCAGGGGCATGCTACTTAACAGAGACTCACACAACCATGCACGTTCAGAAAAACTAAATAGAGTAGAATGAGAAGGTTACCCGTAGGTCCTACGGTTGGAGAAGATCCCGCAGGGTTCAAACCCCCAGCAACCGTCCTTCCTTCTTAACCTGAAAGACAAGAAGAAACAAGCACAAAGGACTGGTTGTACAGCATATATCTACTCTAAATGTCAGTGAGATTCACATAAAACATTAAATAAATCATAATGAATGCTTGTATAACAAATATTCTCATACATATAAGCATACACTAACACGTTTATTTTGGGAACAGCATGGTACTTCTGTATTATAAATAGCATGTACAAAAGTAACGAGTGGAGAGATCACCTGATCCTTCCAAGGCCTTCGCAGACCGTCGTCCGGATCCGTCCAGCCCTTGCCTCGCTAAGACTCCTTCCAAACCGGTGCATACGAGATAACATATAAAGGGATGTGTATCTCAAGGAAACAAGGGTTTCCTGAAATGAACTGGGAAAGTGCAGGAGGCACGGGGAATCAGACTTGGATAGGGAACCAACAGAGTATAATAATAATAATTCTCTCTCCCCCTTAGGCCACACATATGAGGTCCTTTTATAGTCCCTCCAAGTAGTTTCAACAACGCTGAACAGCTATTACGCAATGGGTATAAACTACCTGAGTAACCATCAAACCAGCCCGAAAATAGGGAATAATTATATATTTTTTAATCATTTTAATGGCATACGCGGAAAAGTCTAGCTGGACTCGCGTATACACGTGGAAAAGTACGGGCATAGTCGCGTATGGGGATTTTTTCACTGTTTTTTAGTGAATTTGTCCAAGTCTGTAGGAATGGGTGCCCAAAACCATCAAAGCAATCATGAATCATGTGAAAGTGAGAAATGATGCTATAACTGTTGTGTAACCAACTCCAAAAATAGAAGAAAAGAGATATGAACGCCTTAGAAATAAGCCACTTCGAGGGGGCAACCTCCAATGCATTACATAAATGAACAATTCTTGGATGATTCAATTTACAAAACCTCCTTTCTATATATAGGAGTCCATGGGGCCATAATGTAATCCCAGTGGGCCACAATGTAATCCTAGCCGACCTAACAATAATAATTTAGGGGCACAATAATAACACAATGGGGGTTACAAGGGTACAATAATAACAATAAAGGGGTTACACTAACAACAATAAGGTACTATACTAGTAATATAGGGACCTAACATTCCCCTCTCCTTCAAAAAAGCGTTGTCCTCAACGCTTGAGTAGCTCTGGGTGCTTCTGTATAAAATTCTCATCCTCCCATGTAGAATCTTCAGTGGGTAAGTTCTTCCACTTGATGAGATACTCTGAAATTGATCGATTCCGTAATTTTCGAGTTCTTGTTTCCGTGACTGCTTCAGGTTCCAATATCATTTTTCCTTCCTCATCAAGTTCTGGCAATATTGTTTGAACTGGAAGATTTTCACCTATAACCTTCTTTAAGCCTGAAACATGGAAAACTGGATGTACTCGCGAAGAAGCAGGAAGCTCCAATTTGTATGCCATAGTGCCAATCTTTTGCAACACCTTGTAAGGACCATAGTATTTTGGTGATAATTTATTATCCTTCTTAGCTTGCTTGAGGGACATTTGTTTATATGGTTGTAGCCGTAAAAATACCCAATCTCCTACATCAAAACTTCTCCCGCTGCGATGTTGATCTGCCTGTTGTTTCATTCGATTTTGTGCCAAATTCAGGTTATCCTTTAAGAGTTGGAGAACTTCTTGCTGATGCTCGATGTGATCTTCCACTGCTTGAACCTTCGAATTTTTCCTTAAAGATGATGTGATGGATGGTGGATGATATCCATAAAGTGCCATAAATGGGGTCATTTTTGCTGCAGTATGGAAGGAAGTGTTATACCACCATTCAGCGAGAGGTAACCACTTGACCCATTGTGTTTGTTTATCAAATACAAAACAACGAAGATATCCTTCAAACATTTATTTACTATCTCAGTTTGACCATCAGATTGAGGATGATAAGATGAGCTATGAGCTAATTGAGTACCCAAACAAGAAAATAACTCCGTCCAAAAATTTCCCATAAAAATGGGATCTCTGTCGCTCACAATAACCCTTGGGCTTCCATGTAGCTTTTGAATTCCGTCCACAAATGTAGTAGCAACTGTACTTGCTTTAAATGGATGAGATAATGCACAAAAGTGTGCATACTTGGTAAGTCTATCAACTACCACCATGATGACATTCTTTCCTTCGGACTTAGGTAAACCCGTGATAAAATCCATTGAAATCTCCTCCCAACGTTGACTTGGAATGGATAAAGGTTGTAGAAGTCCCGGGGTCTTAATTGTCTCAACTTTATTCTGCTGGCAAACCAAACATTCCGCCACAAACTTTTGAATATCAGATTTAAGGCCATCCCAAAAAAATTCTTTCTTCACCCCGTGGTAAGTTTTTAAAAATCCTGAGTGTCCTCCTAAAGGAGAAGTGTGCAATTCCAGAAGAATCTTTTGTTTTAGTTGGGAATCCTTACAAAGATATAAGCGATCTTTGTACCATAAGGAATCATTTTTCCAACTAAATGTATCAGATGTACTAGGATCTTGCTGCAACTTTTGAATGAGTGTCCATACATCTTTGTCCTTCTTCCATTCATCTCTTGCTTTGGTTATCCAATCTGGCTGGATAATAGAAATGGCACAAAGCAATGCTTCCACCTCTTCATTCTTTCTTGAGAGTGCATCTGCAACAACATTAAGCTTTCCCTTTTTGTAGATTATTTCAAATTCATAACCCAACATCTTTGTGACCCATTTTTGCTGCTCTTCTGAAGATATTCTTTGTTCCAAAAAGTGTTTAAGACTATCATGATCAGTTTTTACCTTGAAGTGTCTTCACATTAGGTAAGTTCGCCATTTCTTTAGTGCATGCAGTATTGCTGACATTTCCTTATCATAAATAGCTTTCTGTAAATAATTTCCTTTGATTGGACGACTTTCAAAAGCAATGGGTCTTCCTTCTTGCATTAAAACAACACCAATTCCATTTCCTGAGGCATCACATTCCACAATAAAGGTTTTTATGAAGTCTGGCATAGCTAAGACTGGTGCTAGGCACATTGCCTCTTTAAGATGTTCAAAGGCCTTAGTTGCTTCAGGAGTCCATGAAAATGCATCTTTCTTCAATAATGTTGTTAGAGGTGCCGCTATTCTCCCATAATTCTTAACAAACTTGCGATAATAGCCTGTTAACCCGAGAAATCCTCGCAACTGCTTTATTGTCTTGGGGACTTTCCATTCCTTAATGGCTTTAATTTTGTTAGGGTCTACTTTAACACCCCCGTGAGATATAATATGACCCAGATATTCCACCTCTTGTACTCCAAAGAAACATTTGGATGTTTTTGCATATAATTGTTTCTCCTACAATAGTTTGAGCACCCCGTCAACATGTTCAACATGATCCTTCCAAGACCTGCTGTAGATTAGTATATCATCAAAAAATACTAGCACAAATTTTCTAAGGAAGGGTTTGAAAATGGAATTCATCAACCCTTGAAATGTAGATGGTGCATTGGTAAGGCCAAAAGGCATGACCAAAAATTCATAATGACCCTCATGAGTTCGAAATGCTGTTTTTGGAATATCTTCAGTCTTCATTCTAATTTGATGATATCCTGAACGAAGATCCAACTTGGTAAATAAATTGCTCCATGTAATTCATCCAATAATTCATCAATCACAGGAATGGGAAATTTGTCTTTAATGGTGAGCTTATTGAGCTCCCTATAATCCGGACACATTCGCCATGATCCATCCTTCGTGTGTACCAATACTACAGGAGCAGAGAAAGAACTTTGACTGGGTTGAATTATACCCGCCTCTAACATTTCTGCAATCATACGTTCAATTTCGCTCTTTTGGAAGTAAGGATATCTATAAGGCCCGATGTTTGGAGGAACACTTCCTGGAATCAAATGAATAGCATGATCATGATCACGAATAGGTGGGAGTCCTTTGGGAGTTTCAAACACCTTGGAATGATTGTCCAAGACTTGTTGGAGATCCGCAGAAATAGATGATTTTGATGTTGGAACTTCTAGTGAGCATAATTGTGCAATTACGCCTCGCTGTTCTTTCTTTAGAAGCTTTGTCATGACATTAGAGCTTATTATCCTTCCTGGCTTCCCCGCAATACCCCGCAATTCGACTTCCTTTCCTTCTGAAAAAAATTTCAAGAAAAGTTCTTGAAAATTAAAAGCTACCGTCCCCAAAGATTGTAACCATTGTACTCCTAGTACAACATCAGCAACTCCCATAGGAATGGAAAGCTTTGGACTAGTCAATACATATTCCCCCATGGTTAGCTTGATATTATGGCATTTTCCAGAGCAATTTATAGTTCCTCCATTTGCAACCATCACTTGACATTCTGGTGCTGGGTATAGGAAACAATTTAATTCCTTGGCTACCTTACAATGAATAAAATTATGGGTGCTACCTAAATCAATCAACACTATTACCTTTTTCTTCTTGATTTGTCCTGCTATCTTGAGAGTTTGAGGAGTGGTAATTCCTGCCAGTGCATTACACGATATGGTCGGATTCATTTATTCCTCTTCTAGAGCTGGTTCCTGGTGTATACCTCTTCTTGTTCATTTTCTTCTTCCTCTTCACAATCTATGTAAAATAATTTCTTCTCAGCACACTTATGACCTTTAGTGTATTTTCTATCACAACCGTAGCAAAGCCCTTTTGCTCTTTTTTCTTCCAATTGTTGTGGTGTCAACCTTGTAGGTTGTGGAAATCTAGGCGTAGCAACACTTCCTTCTTTATAGAATTGAGTGGTAGGCTTCGTTGTCGCCATAATTTTACATTCAACTTTTCTTGCCAACCTGAATGCCTTCTCCAATGAATCAGGTTCCAAAACGCGAACTTCATGTTGGATGTTATCCTTTAAAGTGCCTAGGAAGAGATCAATCCTGTGTTCCTCTGTAAGATCAGTTACCCTTATATTCAATTTTTTGGAAGTCCTCAATGTGCTGCCCCACTAAACCCTTTTGTTTGAGATTTATCAATTGGGTAAAGAAGGTGTTGCTCTTTGTATCCTCATAATGTGCTATCATTTCCTCCGTAAAAATCGACCAAGTGACAATTTTTTTACGGGAGCAAAGCCATTGATACCATACAAATGTATTTTGTTCTAAATGTAAAGTTGCAATGCGTACCTTTTGTGTGTTTTGTACATTATGGAGATCAAAATATTGCTCCATCTGTAGTATCCATGTTACAGGATCCTTTCCATCAAACTTCCTCATATCCATTTTTGGAATATGGTGGTTCTTCCCCCCAAAATTCGAGTTTATGAAATCATGATTAACATTTATTTTGTTCTCATCATGAGGTTCTTCTCCTATATTTCCGCCATTAGGAATCATTTCTGGTTTTAAGCTTGTCATCAAGCCTTCCATGTATGCTTTTATATCACTCTTCATGTTTTCCATGTTGTCTTTTATGTCATCCATCTTAGCTTCCATGCCCACTTCCATGCCATCCATCTTAGCTTCCAAACCAATCATCTTAGCTTCCACGCCTTTCTTCAAACCATCCATCTTAGTTTCCACGCCTTTCTTCAAAACTTCCATTTCATTTTTTTGTTGTTCTTTGCGAGCGCGAAATTTGCTCTTGTAATTTTGATATGTCATGTTGCCATTCTTCATCTTCATGAGTCATAGTAGAGCCTTCTAAAGGCTTAATAGGTGTTGAATTCTTTTTAGGGGCCATTTTAGAATCCAATACTGATATCTATTCTACAATATGCCCTTGGAATCAATTCAACTTGATTCTTCAAACAAGACTTATGAAATTTGGAAAAAAAAAACACACCTTTTACTTGCTTTTGAGGAGCTCGATATTGAAATTGAATTATCTTCCGTGATTGCACCACATCTGAAATTCAGCCTCGAAGCAGTTCTCCGAATTTTGGTGGGAATGCCACAAGTCCCATCGACTCGATTTTGATTCTCCAAGAGCAAAGGAAGTCCAACTTCCCACAATGACCTAATTATGGACTGGTTCAGTAGAGCGAACTTGTACGACTTGCCATGTGTCACTGTTTCGTCCTTTGTCTCTGAAATTGATATCAAAGAAACTACAGTCTGTGTACTTGCAACAAATTTTCACAGCACTCCAATCCAATGCCCAGAGAGAGAGTGATTGAAATTTTCCCACGATCACCTCTTTGAGATGAAATTCAGGAGCCTGAAAAAGCACTACCTTCCACAGATCATATCTCCAAGAATATTGCGAACCAAGATCTGAAATTTGTTGACGAAATTCCTCAGGATTTCAGCTTCGCACCATACGAATTTCAGATTCTGAACCTTCGTAGAAATGTTTTTATAGCGCAAATGCCACGATGACCTGTTTAGGAGCCTGAAAGAAGACCTAACTTCCACAGATCATATCTCCAAAAATATTGCGAACCAAGCTCTGAAATTTTTAGACAAAATTCCTCAAGATTTCAGCTTCGCACCCTAAAAATTTCAGCATCCGAAGCTTCGTAGAAAAAAAGTTATAGCGACAATGCCACGATGACCTGTTTGGAGCAGCGAAACCCTAGAATCCCAAACCTCTGATACCAAATGTTGTGTAACCAGCTCCAAAAATAGAAGAAAAGAGATATGAACGCCTTAGAAGCAAGCTACCGAGGGGGGCAACTTCAACGTGTATTACATAAATGAACAATTTTTGGATGATTCAATTTTGAGCAAAACCTCATTTCTATATATAGGAGTCCATGGGGCCATAATGTAATCCCAGTGGGCCACAATGTAATCCTAGCCGACCTAACAATAATAATTTAGGGGCACAATAATAACACAATGGGGGTTACAAGGGTACAATAATAACAATAAAGGGGTTACACTAACAACAATAAGGTACTATACTAGTAATATAGGGACCTAACAATAACACCATGAGCATGAAAGGGAATTTGACATAATACAAATAGACAGTGATGCTGAAGATGATGAGGCCATTATTCTTATATCTCTTTTGCAAAACTAGAAGGCTCAGATTAAAGACTTGGAAAATGGCCTAGAAAGGTCAAAAGACATCATCCACTATTTGCAATTGCAAAATAATCAAATGAGTGGACATATGGCAATCTTTGAGGACCAGGCACTCAAATACAGAAGGGAAGCTCAAAAGTCACAAGTGAGGCTAGAAGAATACATGGGTGAGTATGCGGAAGATGATGAAGAAGAAGGGCCAGCAAGAAAGAGACCTAGGACCATGGGTCTTAGAAAAGCATTGCAAAAGCAGAAAGAAGAAGAATCAGCTCGTGCACAGCAGTACCCTCTTACGGAACTCCTTGCCAAAGAAATTAAGAATGATAGAGTCTTGGCTTGAGAGGGAAAATCAGCATTTGGAAACCAAATTGGATAAAGTTAACAAGTATTTGGGCCTACAAAGAAGAATGATCGAGCACTATAAGAATTTGAATCAGTTTGCCTGAAGGAAATTCAAAGCTGCACAAATGAGGCGCACGGTGGAAAAACATGGAAAAAACCCATCCCAACTTGGGATTCTTGCTCAAGACTCATTGCATGTTTCTAAAAACCCTTAAGGGGTTTACCCACCAAAATTGGGCATTTTTGGACACATTCTTGTTTTTTGTGAATTTTAGGCCTAAAAGCATACAATCATGGGTACCTTAAATTTTTCTCGGAGCATCCTCAACTGACGAAACATATATTTTTGGATTCCTTGACATCGAAGGAACATGCTCAGAAATTTTCAGATCAAATGAAGTTGTTTTGGTCTCTCAAAAAGGCCAAAAACAACCATCTTTTACCTTTCTGCCCCTAATATCAGCAGGTGCTACACTCTTAGGTTTTTTCACTGTTTCTACTTTTTAACTAACTTATAGGTATCATATTAGAAAAAATAAAGTCTTTTTGGAAATTAGACATCAGTAGCTTTCCAACAAGCCATCATGGGACTCATTTCGACATCGGGAAGTCTGCCAAAGCTTCACTGCAAAACAAAATTTTTTCTGGTGCTACGCTCCTGTTGATTTTGATGAAAAGTAGTTTTCTGAGTGATGACTGGGCCAAATGTGCGTTAAGAAAGTTTTTATTATGTGTCAGGCCTTGAAAGTGATTAATTTTTTCTATTTTGGTCCGAAAAGATATTTTTTAAGGATATTTTGTGCCTTGAACCTTGTTAGGCCTCGAGGACAATTTTAGATATTTGTTTTCGGCCAATGGCCTTCTAGTTTCTCTAGGTGGGTTTCCTCCTCTTTGGCTTATATAAACCAAGAGGATTCATTGTAACAAACAGGTAGAAATTGATATATTGAGAGCAATACATAGCATTATGAGCTTGGAAGAAATACTTGTTTTATGAAGTGGATGATGTCTTACTTGGCTTGATGGTGGAGGAGCATTGTGTGCAGGATTCCATGGCTTGGTGAATGGTGATGTTTCTCTGATTTGTTTATGTTTCCTTGTTTTCATTAATGTTTCCATACTTCTCATTTGATGTAGATCAGAAAATTATATGTTGAGACATGCTCATGGAAGCACCTGAAACATCCTGCAATGTTACAGCTTTGATGTTTTCCTCTTCTTGATCATTTCTAAAGGATTCTTAACTGCCCTTTAGGTCCATCAAGAAATTGTTATTTTTTTCATTTATGGTCAGTATTTTTTTCTATCTAGTATGATTTAAGGTATGCCTTGCTTACTTATATTTTCTCAAAACTCCATTTCTGAAATCTTTCTATGAAATATTGGTTGTTTTAGTTAAGTCAAAGAGGTCTTGTTTGATCTTACCCTTTGTCCATGCTTGCAAACTTATTTCAGAGTTTCCGATAGCTCAAGATATGATGTTTAGGAGTTCTCTCTTTATAGATTGAGTTGTTTGTTTATCTTATTTTTTTTCCCAACAGCTGAAGGTGATTTTCTAGAGTTAGAGGTTCTTATGCTTCTATGTATCGTTGGATTGTTTATCTTTCATATGTGTCAGTTTGAGTTTTATTCATAGAGATTCATGGTTTGCCCTACCTCATGAATACCTAATTTAAAACTATATATGTTTAATATCTCTTTGTCTTTCACAAAATTAATGTTCATTTCACTTTACTTTCACCCAAAGAATCCATTTACCTTGACTAAATTGGCCCTGCAGTAATACCTTGTCCACCATTTAGACCGTCTTGACTTTATCTAACCCCATAGCCCTGTTGATTTGATGAATCTCTTTCTATTTGTCCTTTTTGATCAGTTTACCTCAAAAACCCAAAACAAACCAAAATATTCTTAATAGCTAGCCTAAAATCAAACATACAAAGCGAACAAGTTCACATCCTTCACACAATAGAGAGAGCCCTCTCTGAGTCCAGGAAGGCTAGGTCCTAGGACTCCAAAGATTGGTCCGATGTTGCCCTGTCATTTGCTTTACCAATCTGCCAAATCACAAGACTCCAATAGATCTCACCTGGTTATCTTGATTAAACATATGAATAGACAAAATGTAATGAAAACTGGAAAAACTCAAAGAGGGAAAAAAATTGTATGAGACAAATTCATAATCCTTCTATTATTGATGATAGAAAAACTTGTACATTTCTGCTTACAAAAATTCTCTTATCCAAGGGTGCAACCCTTAATAAATCGAAATGAGAGTTATTTATACTAATTTATAAAACTAAAAAATATCTTAACTGAATACAATAATAGAATAGAGAATAATAGAAGAAGGAAACAGATAGATGAAGTGTCTCTGTTTTCATGGAAGTTGTTGATGACTTGGCCCCTTTTGATGGAAGTTGTTGATGACTGGACCCTTGAAAATTTGTTGTGCTGGCATGCTGTAAAAATCAAACTTTTACTCGGTGGTCTCACAAAATTTATCCCATTGGTATTGAATTTGGATTTCTACACTAATCATATTTCTGAAAATTTCATCTACCTCTGTATATCTGTCAAAAGTAGGCCTCTAAATGAATAAATATTTAATTTGATGTTGAATGATCAAATCAAACTGCAGAGGTTCTAGGAATGCTTTCCCTGTAACCTGTCCTTTGATACCTGCAAATTTTGACTTATCTATTGCAATAGTATATAACTTTTTACAATAATTTTCTAAGTTACTCAACTTATCATCTAATCCTACCAATCCTGGCAGTCCTTTATGATTCAAGACATTAAACTTTGTATGAAACCTTTGAACAATAGTATTCAAAGCTTCACATTTTGTTTGCAATTGGTTGTTTAAATTTCTCTTCTGTAAAACTTTCTTGATCTCCAAAATTGTTGTAGTTCTGTCTAGTATCTTGATTTATTCCAACTCTTCTCTGTTCTTTGAGTTCAAAACCTTGATCATGTCACTGGCTTCACTTGGCTTTTTCTTGAGATGCTCTTTCTGCTTTTCTATGGCTGCTCTGCAATTATTGAGGAGCTCTTTTTGTTTGAAAATAATCTGTATGGATGGCCATACCTCTGTCATAGGCTTGCTGACGTCTTCCCAAATTTTCTTCTTGGCTTCAATCAACGTTCCTGCCATTAAAGATTCGCTTTCTAATTCTTTTACCTTTAGTCCCAACTTGTGATATTTTTTCATTTCCTCAATGTATAAGGTATCATTTTTATTCTTCTGTGATTCTAGAGTTTGAAACCTCTGTTGTAGCTTCTCATGTGCCTGCTTCTGAATAGTTAATTCCTGTGCCAATTTTGATGCATCAGTTGTTTTCAAAGATCCTGAAAGATATGTACATGCAGAAGATGTTTGAGCTACTATATTAGGATCAGTAGCCACCTGAGTTGCTGATTTCTCTTTTAGTAATTCTTCAATATGTTCTTCCATAATTCTGATTTGAATATTCTAATCAATTATCAATTTTAACATCTCCTCTTTGTTGTATTCATCCTCTGCAATCTTCTTTGTCTGTGGATCTTCAGTTGAGGCTAATTTGAGTTTTTTACGCAGGGCAGAGATGTCTGCATTCTTCTTTTTGATAATTTCCTCAAATACCTTGCCATCTTTTGGGCCATACCCAACTTTCACTACAAGGTCCTCCAAAGACTTCAATTTGTTGTCTTTGTCCAATGAAGACAACTTTTCAATATTTGGCTAAGATTGAACATTTGATAATGCAAATTTCAGTTTGGAGAGTGACATGGCTATTTTTGTCATTGTTGAAAATAATATCTCCCCAGACTGTCTATGCATGTCCATATGATCAATTGGATGGATCTGATTTTCATAAAAAAAGAATACAATATTTTTGTACACAGCATGAGTCTTTGGAAAAGGAACTGTTGCCTGCAAAAAGGAAATTTTCATCCTTCCTTTCTCACTACCAAAGGCAGTGAGAAGTCTGTGTTGGGAAGTTGATGTTTGTTTCTGAAACTTACTATAGACATCAGATTTTAATGCCTCATTCTTATGCTTGATGTCTAAGAATCTGGAGAAAATATTTTTTTCTTCAAAAGAATTGGCATCTGAATGCTGGATAATCTCTAGAGGTTCTCTAGCAAGTGATGATGATGATGAATGAGTCTTAGGAACACTTATCGATGTAGAAACTTCATTCTCTCCCAAATCTATAATCTCTAGTTTTTCTCCCTCTGACATTAAAGTGGAACCAAGCATTGGATTTTTGTGCTGCAAGATAAATTCCTTCATGATTTATTTGGCATGTGGAGGCTCTTCTCTGACTCTTTTCTACTGCTTACTATCAGGAACTGGGGGTCTACACATTAAAATTTGAAGTAATTTGTTCAACTACCTCCTGAAGGGTGTCTTCAATCCATTCATCTTAGTTAATATGTTTCTCTATTTATGCTCTAGAGGTATGAGTGTAGGAAGTTGTCTTGATTTCAACTCTCGAAGCATAAATAATGCCATGGGGGTCATAAGACCAAGTAAAACTTGGTTGGAAACCCATTTTCTTTAACATTTCATCTGCTTCAGCACCAGCTACTTAGTATTGCAGATGAAGGATCCAATTCTTTCTTTGAGCTTAAACTAAGACTTCCTATTTCTTGAGACAAAATCAAGATCATCCATGTTTATAATTTGTTTGATATACTCTAAGGAAAGTACTCTCATAGGGACATATCTTGGAATCTTATATGGTGGGATTTCATAGCCATATACCCTAATTAATGTGTAGTTTTGTTATAGATACCAATCAAAAATTTTGGCTTGCTCACTCAGGTTCGAGATCCTTTTGATTTCTTCCCCAACTCTGGATTCTGACTGACTAGTAAGTAGCTGCTTCACTAGGTGTATGAAATAGTAGATGAACTCTGTAAAAGTAGTTGTTCTTGATGTAGCCCTGAAGTGTTGTGGTGTTGCCACGTTGCAAAATGTAGCAGCCATTAAAACCACACCTAGGACCCCCCCCCCCCCCCCGTGTTAATGAGAAACGATCGGGGGGGGGGGGGGGGGGGGGGTTGGTCACGAAGTGATCCTCTGCCGTAGATATGGAACGAGTAAAATATCCTCCATCAAAACTCACTGGCGTGTTACTCCTTGTGATTTGAAACTTTTTGTTGTGTAGTTACTTTAGGATATAATCAAATGAGCACTATAAAAACAAATTAATTAATGAAAATACAAACCCCTTTTAAAGAATTTAATCCTCATTAATGAATTTCTAATATTTTGGTAACTTGGTGCATTTAAACAGGCAGCCATGGTTTTATTTTTTAAACACTAAAGCATTCACATTTTATTTTGTTGCTTCCCTAACATTTTTTTCTTTTTTCCTTCTTTCTTTACGGCAATCTATTCTAACATTTTATTCTGACATGGATGCATAAAAAAATATTTTTTCCTAACATTTTTAACTTTTCTTTTTTATCCATATCCTAACTTATCATTTGCTTTTTAATTTTTTTCAACTAACATGCCAACTTATCAAAACCAAATAATGTTACAACATTGGCTCTAGCTAGGGATTGCTTCCCCCTGTGGGATGCAGAGAACAATCAGTTCTATGTGCCTTCTCCTCGGGCTATGGAGTCTTTGTTGTAAAAAACAAACAGACTTGAAATGGTAAAAGAAAATGATAATGTACAATGATGATGTAGGATCTCCTTCAGTATTGTATATAATGCTTCATAAATCTGCCATTGAATTGTAGTGTTGAAATTGCCCTTCCAAATTTTGTAGCACAAATGTGTTATTCAGGGAAAATTTTAAGGATGGAAAATTATCTTGAAGTTTAAAAAATTGGTGAATCTCACTAGTCCCTAATATGCAAACTATAAAATTTTTATTGATGTATTTGTATAAGTATTCAAATTTATAATGATATTATATATATTGTCTATATAATTTTGGAAATTTTTAATGTAAACTAATTTTATATTGTAAAATTTGGGCAAATCATTTTTATAAAAAAATGGAAATTGGCGAATCTTTTTTTGGAAAAACCATGGAAAATTAGCCCACCTACGAATATTAGCCCCTAAAATTTTCCATGGTGTTATTTCCCTTTACCTCTACAATGTTGAGTGGTCCAAACCATAGATTGTCAAACTTGCTATGTTTTCCTTTGTATTCTCTCCTAGCATCCCATCTTAAGACTAAATATCCTTCTCTATAATATCTTTCCCTAGCCTTTCTATCAAAAATACTCTTCATCTTATTCTGATATTTCCTCAATTTGTATTGAATCTCATCTCTATTTTCATTTAATTCAATAAGAGAAATCATCAGGTTCATCAGTAGATTCTTGTAAAAACATAAGCACAAGGAAAGCCAAATTTTTAGGAAAAATAACATCTTTGCCATAAACCAATTGGAATGGAGATTTACTAGTTGATCTTTTGGGAGAAATCCTGTTTGCCCAGACTGAATAGATAAGATGATTTTTCCCAATTTTTCTTATGGTATTCTAATTTTTTCTTGATCACCTTTACTAAGCTCTTGTTAGATGATTCAGCAAGACCATTCCCTTGTGGATAATAGGGGGTTGAATGATGCAGTAAAATCTGATACTTTTGGCAAAATTAAATCATCTTTATGCTACTGAATGTTGTGGCATTGTCAGTCACTATTTGTTGTGGACAACCAAATCTAGATAAAATATTTTCTTCAATAAATTTGATTACAACTGAATCTGTGGAATTTCTTACAGGAATGGATTCCACCCACTTGGTGAAATAATCAATAGCAGTTAAGATCCATCTGTGTTGATTACTTTAAGCTCGGTGAATTTCTCCTATAAAATCTAGTCCCCATTGAAGAAATGGTGTTGAGACAACCACTGGAACTAGTGGAAGAGCTACTAGTTTTTTCTTACCAGCAAACATCTGACATGGAACACAAGCTCTAAACTTTGCTCCCACTTGTGAAAATAAAATGGGCCAATAGAATCCCGCCCTTAGTATTTTGTATGTTGTTTCTCTCCAAGCATAATGCCCTCCACATATTCCTGCATGAAACTAATCAATGATTCCTTCAGTCTTTGATTCTGTCAAGAAAAGTAGCAGAATTTTAAGAGGATATTTCCAGTACAAGTTGGAATTTATGATACAGTATTTGATGGATTTCAATTTAATTGTTTTGCACTAGCTTTTTGAAAAACTCAGATGGACATTCAAAATGGATCATAAAATGAACAATATCTACATACCAATATGATAATACAAACTTTTCATCAATGTCAATAGGGACTGTTTGAGTTGAAGGAGAAGGTTCTTGTGGATTCTTTCCTTGAGATCCTTGGGAAGGTTCTTGTGGATTATCCCCTTCATTTAAGGAAGGTTCTTGTGGATTCTCCCTTTCTAGTTTTGAAGAAGGTTCTTGTGTATGCTTCTGAGAGACTTCAAAAACAGAGTTTATGCCCAACACTTTGCAATTAGATTTAGCTAATAATTTATCTAAACCCCGTCCCTTTACTAACTTGGTGGTTTTAATGGTAAGGTCAAACTCAAGTATTTGAGTTATCCATATTCCTCTTCTCCCATCAGTGTCTAGTTGTGTAAGAAAAATTTTTACAACATTGTTAGGTACATAAGCAATAATGTTAGAATGGAGGACATACATTCTGAAAGATTTCATGGCTTGAACTAAGACATAGGCTTGTTTTTCAATGATATCATACTTGAGTTCTGCATCTCTCATGACCTTGCTAAAAAATGCTATGGGTTGATCATGATAATCTTCATTTTTCTGCAAAAGGACAACAACAAGGGTGGTTTCAGAAGCAAAAGAGAATATACTGAAAGGCTCAGAGTAATTTGGACTGGCTAAAGTAGGAGCTTCATAAATGGCATTCTTTATTTGATAAAATTCATATCTTGCAGGAATGGTCCATTTGACTTCATGGTTATTTTTTAGCATATCTGTAATGTCTTTAACTATTTCAGCATAGTTAGGTATAAATCTTCTCGAAAAGTTAATCTTCCCTAAAAAGGCTTGTATTTCTTTCTTATTTCAAGGTAATGATAATGATTGAAAAGCATAGACCCTTTTGGGATCTATTACTACTCCATCATTTGAAATGATATGGCCTAGTAATTTTCCTTATTTGATGGCAAATAAGGACTTCTTAGGATTGAGAGATATTCTGAACTTTCTGCACCTGTCAAAAACCTTCATCAAGTGTTTAAATGTTTTTGATCTGATTTAGAAAAAACAGTTAAATCATCAAGATAAATAACAACAACGTTGTTTACCTTCCTAAAAAAGGCTAAGTCCATAGCTCTTTGGAATGTTGCTCCTACATTTGATAGGCCAAAAGGCATCCTGGCATACATTAATGTTCCCCTGGGTGTAGTAAAGGTTGTCTTCTCTTTGTCTTCTGAATTCACCAATATATTATTATAACCAGAGAAGCCATCAAGCATTGAGAGTCTATTAGCACCTAACACCCTTTAGAGTAATTGATCCATGTTTAGAAGTGGATAGTTATCTTTCAGAGATTATCTATTAATGTTTCTAAAATCCACACATAGTTTAATTTCACCATTCTCTTTTCTAACAGGGACTAAATTGGCAACCCAATTAGAGTATCTTAAAGGGACAATAATCTGGGCATTCAAAAGCTTTTTAAGTTCTTTTTCTATGGTGGGAAGTAGAACATGATTCATTCTTCTTAGTTTTTGTTGATATGGTTTTGCTTCTAGTTTTTGTGGCATTTTATGCTCTATTAAAGATGTGTCATAAGTTTTTAAATTAGAATAAGACCAAGCAAAAACATCTTTGTAATTATTAAGAAGTTTGATATATTCATATTTACTTTCAAGAGCTAAAGATGCACAAAGTTTAGTATTTTTGATCTCTTCATCGATGCCAATGTTAGTTTCTTCATTGCCATCTTCTAGAGAAATAAAGAATGGATTTTTAGGGACATCATTATGATTAAATGTTTTTTTCTAAAGGAACAAGTCCTTTGGGGATAAAATTGTTATGCTCTTTCTACTCTTCTATGGCTGCTCTGCACTTGGTGATGAGCTCTTATTGTTTGCAAATAATCTGTATGGATGGTCATACCTCTGTCATAGACTTGTTGATGTCTTCCCAAATTTTTTGCTTGGCTTCAGCCAATGTTCCTACCATTAAATATTCACTTTCTAATTCTTTTACCTTAGGTCCAAACTTGTGGATTTTTACGTTTCCTACATGTATAAGGTATCATTTTTAATCTTCTGTGATTCTAAAATTTGAAACCTCTGTTGTAACTTCTCATGTGCCTGCTTCTGAATAGCTAAATCCCATGCCAATTTTTCTGCATCATTTGTTGTCAAAGATGTTGAAAGCTCTATACGTGCAGAAGATGTTTGAGCTATTGTATTAGGATCAGTAGCCACCTGAGTTTCTGATTTCTCTTTCAATAATTCTTCAATCTGTTCTTCCATATTTCTGATTTGAATATTCTGATCAATGATCAATTTCATCATCTTCTTTTTTTGTATTCATCCTCTGTAATCTCCTTTGTCCGTGGATCTTCAGTTGAGGGTAATTTGAGTTTTTTACGCGGAGTAGAGATGTTTGCATTCTTATTTTTGATCATTTCCTCAACCGCCTTGTTGTCTTTCCGGTCATACCCAACTTTCACTACAAGGTCCTCCAAAGACTTCAATCTGTTGTCTTTGGCCAATGAAGACAAATTCTCAATCTTCAACTGAGATTGAACATTTGATAATGCATCTTTTAGTTTGGATAGTGGCATGGCTATTGTTATCATTACTGAAAATAACATCTCCCTGGACAGTCTGTGCATGTCCATCTCATCAATTGGATGGATCTAATTTGCATCAAAAGAGAATACAGTCTTTTTGTACTCAGCATGAGTATTTCGAAAAGGAATTGTTACCTGCAAAAAGGTCAATTGCATCCTTCCTTTCTCACTGTCAAAGGCAGTGAGAAGCTTGTGTTGGTAAGTTGATGTTTTCTTCTAGAACTAACTATAGACATCAGATTTTAATGCCTCATTCTTATGCTTGATGTCTAAGAATATCAATAAATTTTTTTGTTCTTCAGAAGAACGGGCATCTGAATGCTGGATAATCTCCAGAGGTTCTCTAGCAGGTGATGATGATGATGGAGGAGTCTTAGGAACACTTGTTGATGTAGAAACTTTAGTCTCTCCCAAATATATAATCTCTGGTTGTTCTCCCTCTGACAATAAGTGGAACCAAGCTTTGGATTTTTGTGTTGCAATATAAATTCCTTCATGATTTCTTTGGCATGTGGAGGCTCTTCTCTGACTCTTTTCTATTGCTTACTGTCAGGAACTGGGGCTTGCACATTAGAATTTTAAATAACTTGTTCATCTGCCTCCTGAAGGGTGCCTTCAATCCATTCATCTTGGTTCATATCTTTCTCTATTTCTACTCTTGAGGTATGAGTGTAGGAAGTTGTCTTGAGTTCAACTCTCAAAGAAGAAATAATGCCATGGGGGTCATAAGACCAAGTGAAACTTGGTTAGAAACCCATTTTCTTTAACATTTCACCTGCTTCAGCAGCAGGTGCTCTGGTATTGCAGATGAAGGATCCAATTCTTCCTTTGAGAGTAACCTAAGTCGTCCTCTTTCTTGAGACAAAATGGATATCATCCATGTTTATCATTTGTCTGATATACTCTAAGGAAAAGACTCTCATAGGGACATATCTTGGAAGCTTATATGGGTGGAGTTCACAGCCATATATTCTGATTTCTGTGTAGTTTTGGTATAGATACCAATCACCAGTTTTTCCTTGCTCACTTAGGTGTAGGATCCTTTTGATTTCTTCCCCAATTCTGGGCTATGATTGACTAGTAAGTAGCTACTTCACTGGGTGTTTGAAAGAGTCTATGAACTCTCCAAAAATAGTTGTTGTTGATGTAGCCCTGAACAACTCTGCCCATTGAATCACTGATTGATTCACTCCTTGTGCATCCTGCTTACTGAAGTGGATAGGCAGCATCTCTGCCTGTTGAAAAAGAAACATGTGAATAATTACAAAAGTGTAATTAAACACACCCTGTGTTGTAAAATTCATGAATTTCTCATATATATTTATAGCCAAGAATTGGCTATAATTATACATGAACAATGGTGATTTTTCTTTACTGAATATGGATATGAACCCCATGATGGGTTCATCAACTATTTGGTCATTTGGGTATCCTAACAGGTATGAAAGAAGAGATATGAAGTGTTTAGAGGCTTCTGGAAAGATTGAGGATGAGTATGGTGGATTTTTCTTGGGTAATTCTGCAACCTTAGGCAGGAATATCTCAAATATTTGGGCTCTCTAATGGGAATTTTAGCTTGTGGTAAAGATCCATGAGAGTAGCAAGTGAAAAATGGGATAGGGAATTAGATTAAGGAATGAGGAGCATTTGGTTTATGGTCTCTAGCATATGGGAATCAGAATGTTTCCATTCTTAGCCACCACTGATCTTGTTATGGGATCATATTGTTTTTGGCATCAGGAAATTAGATCAGGGAAAGAGTGAGTCTGAGGAAAGGCAAATAGGGATAGCATAGATTCCCAAAACCTTATAGGGTCCTGGTTATCTATGTGTTTTTTTTTAACCACAAATATAGCTCATGGAAGTCAAATTCGAAGTGAGCATCTAAGACTTTAAAGAAATCATCTGCGAGGGGTATGAGATCGAGGTTGAGGTGTGGTGTGGTAGTGGGAATTTCTTCTGCAACTGGTCTCGTGACTTGTACTTCTTCAGTCACCTGTTTCATCGCTTTGCCTTTAGGAGTTACCTGCTTTTTAGCCTTGGTTTTGGGTACCATGTTAACAGGGGATATCGACTAGGAGAAGGAATTTGAGGATCAAGTGGTTGTAGGAAGGGTGAAAATGATTACAGAAGTGGGGACAGTGGTCGCAGAATGCTGAAGTTTTGAAATAGAATGCAGAAACAATGACAATCAGACGAGAAGGTAAAGTGATGAAAGAGACTCTGCAGATTATTTTATATGTTTTGATTTGGGTTTAACGGCCTGGAATATGACCATAGGGGTTTCACGGCTTAGGAGGGGGTTTAATGACTAGCAGTGCATCAAATGTCTCAGGACCAGGTTTAATGACTAACGGTGCATCAAACGGCTGAGGAGCCGGTTTAATGACCAACGGTGCATCAAACAACTATGGGACAGTTGTGTGAACATAGTGCAACAGTTAAGGAGTGGAGCGTTGGAGGATAATGGTTAGGTGATGTGGTGGGATGAGATTGGATGGATGACCAATGGTTATGGTGTGAAGGGAGTGTTTGTTGGCTCGAGGCGTGAGAGATGGGAGAAAAAAACCGTCGGTGGATTTTTTTTTGGGGGGGGGGGCATACCTCCCAGTTTACGTTTTTTTGGCGGAGGGGTGTGAAGTGATGTGGTGTTACCACGTTGCAAAATGTGGCGCCCATTAAAAGAACACTTTGGACACCCCCCCCCCCCTCCTCGCGTTAACAAGAAACAGTCGGGGAGGGGGAGAGGGGTGGGGGGGTAGGGGGTTACGAAGTGATCCTCTACCGTAGGTCTAGAGCAAGTAAAAGATCCTCCATCAAAACTTGCTGGCACATTAATCCTTGTGATTTGACCCTTTTTTTCGTGTAGTACTTTAGGATAAAATCAAATGAGCGCTATAAAATCAAATTAATTAATGAAAATACAAACCCCTTTTAAAGAATTTAATTTTCATCAATAAATTTCTAATATTTTGGTAACTTGGTGCATTTAAACAGGCAACCATGGATTTATTTTTTAAACACTAAAGCATTCACATTGTTGCTTCCCTAACATTTTTATTTTTGCCTTCTTTCTTTAGGGAAATCTATTCTAACATGGATGCATAAAAACATAATTTTTCCTAACATTTTTAATTTTTCTTTTTCATCCATATCCTAACTTAGCATTTTAATTTTAATTTTCTTCAACTAACATGCTAACTTTTCAAAACAAAATAATGTTACAACAGAGCTCCCTCAAGGAATTTTCTTCGATTTCAATTCCTTGGCTATGGCCTTCCTCACTCATTTCTAGTTCCCTGTCCGGTATGAAACGGCCACCCATTTTCTCACTTCATTGAAGCAATCAACTGCTATGCATATCTCAGATCACATCCATGAATGGTGGCATCATCGTCACCTTATCAAATTTGAGATCCCAGATAAATTGTTGACTGAATGGTTCAAAAAATCATTTGTTCCCAAATTTGTAAAAGATCTTGCAATGAGAGGGTGTGTCACAGAAGAGGAAGTCATTGCTAGAGCTCAATACCTTGAATTGGTCTATTCCCAGTCTGAAAATCTATACAAGTTGTTACCTGGCGGGCTGTATCCTTCATCATCTCAATCTCCTGCTATGCCTTCGGTGGATGGTGTTATTGGGACAGTGACTCATATCGATAGTAGTGCACGTAAGGCTTCTTCAATGTCAAAATCCATCGTTGCCGTTGCACCCTCTCGTTCTCAGAATCAGAATAATCTTGTTAAAACCTCAGAGGTAAATGTTGTTCAATCTACCGTAGCAGACAAATCCTCAAAGGGTAAGAAAAATGGTAAAGGAAAGTCTAAATCTGAGAAACCTAAATAAGATTCAAAGAATTCTTCTGTTGGTGATTCTTCATCACGTAAGCCCAAATATCCTTTTCTAATATGTGATGATGATCATTACACCAAGGATTGTCCTCAACATGCCAAAGTTTCCCTTCTTCTGAAGGGCGCACCCAGGACTCCGGTATTTTTGAAAGAACATTTTCCTTCCCAGCAGACTCAAATGGTAGACCAAGCTCAATCATCTAGTAGCTCTCAAGTGTTAATGGCTGGAACACAATCCGTTGCCATCACCAAGAGAACAAAATATTATCCCAATCCATCCAAGGCTCACGTGGAATTGGAAGTCCCAGATCACTCTTCCTCTTCCACACCTCCTACCTTTGGTTTTCTCCATATTGAGAGACCGAGTGGATATTCCATCATCCAACCACCCCCAAAATATGTGCTTCGGAAATCATCTTACAATATGAATGCGAGAGTAGCAAATCACTACAATATTGTAGAAGATTTGGCTCAGCACCTTCGTTGATGTCATCTTTTGAGGTATTTCAGTCGTTCCCATCACAACGGAAGGCATTACTCACTGCCATTGGAGGGATTTGATCCTTCAAATTCTAATATTATTATTTTCGATCTCGATAATTCCTCGCCTCCCATATTAGGTATATTTCCTTATTCAAGTTACCAGTATGGAAAAGAATATTCATTGAACTATCTTTGATGAAGGCGCTTCAACCTGCATCATATCTATCGTATGATGGAAAGCCATTGGCTCTCCCCCATTGAGTCAGTCCCCGAATACCTTAGAAGCTTTCAATGGTTAAGGTTTTCGGTTGTACGACATTCTCAAGGCATTGCCCATCCTGTTGGAGGGGAAAAAGATAAAAATGGAAGTTGAAGTGGTAGATGCCAACTTGAACTACAATCTTCTTCTTGGACATAGTTGGACAAACGCTATGGTTTGTGTGGTCTCCACCCTCTTTTGTCTCCTTTGTTTCCCTCAAAAAGGGAATATAGTAAATGTGGATCAATTGGATTTCTTCCCCTATGAGTCTTTAGCAGGAAACATTCCATATGTTGGGAAGGCCGCTACTCCTTATGATAACATTGGGTTGGGTCTTTTCAAAGATTTATCTTTTATGGGAGTTTTTCCGCTTCTGCCTCTGAATGTTGCCTCCACCAATATGATTTCGTCTGGTCATGATCCGTGGATTGTTCCCAATCCCTACTAGATCGAGAGTTTTGGTGACGTCATGCCTCTTAGCCCAGTTGAGAAGATGTATCAAGATATCCTCACAACTTTCGAGGTTGCATCCGAGACCAATACTCATTTGGTTTTGTCCCTAAACACTTATGCACAGTCTCCCTGGTTTGGTTCTTGGACTCTGATGATCCCTTGAATGAGACTTTCCCCACTGACGAGAGTATCATGGAGGTCATGTCTCTTGAAGGAACTTTGTGGGATGATGGACATCATCGTCCATCATTTCTCCCAATCCCAAGTGACATCTCTGCCTATCTAGGATCCCATGCATTGCCGATATTGACTAACCCACTTTAGAATCCCAATTTTATTCACGAAGTGTTGTTTGAGGGAAACATGGTAAATATCACTCTGACCATTCTGATCAACATCTCTGTTAAACCAAGAATTGTCGAGAATGTACATATCGGTGCGTCTTGTTCTCTTGATGAGATCAAGATCTATAAAGAACTTTTTCAAGAGTTTTGTGATGTCTTTGCATGTTCCTATGAAGAAATTCCTGACATTTATCCACGTATCACGGTGCATGAAATTCCCACTTATCTGGAGTCGAAGCTCGTTCACCAACGACTTCGTCCTATGCATCCGAGAAAGGTTGTCTCTATTAAGGGTGAATTTGAAAAAATTCTTAAAGCTGATTTTATCTACCCCATACCCTTGACACATTGGGTCTCCAATATTGTTCTTGTCAATAATAAGCAAGGGACCATTAGGGTTTGTGTTTATTAATGAGATATCAATCGAGCTTGTCCTAAAGACAATTACCCCACTTAGTTTATCGATCAGATCATTTATGCATGTGCCGAGAGTGAGATATTTTCCTTTATGGATGGTTTCTTTGGCTACAACCAAATTAGCATCACTCTTGTTGATCATCATAAAACCACTTTTATCTATCCATAGGGAAATTTCACCTATAAGAAGCTCCCTTTAGGCCTAAATAAAGCCGTAGCAACCTTCCAGCGAGCTATGTCTTATGCATTCCATGACATCAAGCACATAGTTCAACCATATATCGACAACCTTCCTTCTCATTCCACGAAGTGTCGAGATCATTCAGAGCACCTTAGAGCTATCTTCCTACGTTATCCACACTATAATATCATATTAAATCCTCATAAGTGTGTCTTCTATGTCAAATGCAGACAAATCCTAGGCTTTGTGGTGTCTAAATAAGGCATCTGCATTGATCCTCTGAAATTCAAGGTAATCGTCAACTTGCCTCCTCCTTCTTCTATTCATCAACTGCAAAGTTTGCAGGGGAAATCTAATTTCCTCCATCGATTCGTACTGAATTACACTAAGCTTTCCAAAGGTTTTAGGTGTTTGTTGAAAAATGGAATCTTGTTCTTATGGGATGAAATTTCTCAAATATCTTTCGATGTAGTAAAGCGAGCCCTCATCACAACTCTGTTACTGCATCCTCCCAATTATCACCATGACTATTGCTTGTATGTGGCCGCCGCCGATAGCACATTGGGATGGTGCTAGTTGAGGATGATGAGATGGTTAGGAACATGTAGTATACTACTTGAATCGTAATCTCTTCGATATTGAGACCTAGTATGCTCATGTAGAGAAACTTGTATTGGTTGTTGTTCATGTCGTTCAACGTTTTCGTCACTACATTCTCCTACGCAAAACCCTAGTGATTTCTGATTTCAACTCCATGACTTACATTCGTACACGTCAGTTACTTGGGGGAAAATACTCAAAATGGATCTTTATCATACAAGAGATCGATTTAAAATTCACCGTTGTTAAGTCGAAGAAATCGTCGATCTTTGTCGAGTTGATCTATGATATTCCTACTACGAATGATCCCACTCCTTTCGATGAGTCCATCCTCGATGAGACTCTCTTTCTCATTAGTACTCACGATCCATAATATGGGGACATCATTGTATATCTCCAAACCCAAACTTCTCAGCCAGAGCTATCACACTTTGAGTGAATATGAATTCGCTACCAGTCCCAGCGATATTGCATCGTTTGGGTCACCCTCTATCGTAATGGTGCTAACTCTATCCTCTAGCATTGTCTGATGCTCGAGGAAGCTGAGAAAGCTCTGAATGAATACCACTTTGGGGATTTTGGTGGTCACCTGTCTAGTTACTCCACCACTCAAAATATCCTTCATGCAGGTTATTTCTAGTCATCTATTTTTAAAGACTGCATCATCACAGTTCGCAAATGCCATGATTGCCAAATTTTCTCTCGAAAAGAGTGTGCCCCACCCTCACCCTTGCACCCAGTTGTGACCGTCTGTCCTTTTGTCAAATGATGTATTGATTTTATGACCTGTAACCCTCACTCGACCTAGGGGGGCATGGCTATATCATCGTTGTCATTAACTATTTCACTAAATGGGCTGAGGCGATGCCTACATATGATAATGAGGGTCTCACTGTAGCGCAATTCTTATTTAATCATGTCATATCTCGGTTTGGGGTCACAAAAGTGATTGTCACTAATCACGGCACTCATTTTTGTAATCATATGATGACATAACTCTCTTCTAAGTTGGGGTTACGTCACAATAAATCCACCCCTTACTATCCACAAGCCAATGGCCAAGTTGAAGTTATCAACAAAGTCTTGGTGACCATGCTCTAACACACCATTGGGAAGATCAAGCAAGACTGGCACCTCATTCTTTTCTCTGCTCTGTGAGCATACCAAAACTCCACTAAGACTGCCACTAGATTCACACAATTCCAATTGGTGTACAACCTAGAAGACACACTCCCGATCAAGTGTGAGATTCCTTCCCTGAAGCTCGCTATCGAACTCCTTCTTGGTACTTCGCTAGAAGAGGAACGTTTGTGTACCTCAAGTGTCTTAATGAGACCAGAAGGCTTGTTGCTTTATTTCTTGAAGCACATAAACAACAAGTTAAGGTGAAACATGACAAATCTGTTACACCTCGCATTTTCTCTGAAGGTGACTTGGTCTTGCTATACAACCAAGGCCATAAAAAATTGGGAGTTGGAAAGCTCGATCCTATGTGGCATGGGCCCTATACTATTCAAGTTTTCTTGGATGTGGAGCCTATGAGCTAGTTGATTATGAAGGCAATCCTTTGGCTGAGCCCTGAAACAGGCTCTATCTGAAGAAATATTACACTTAATATTAAGTGTGATAATTTTTTACATTAGTGTGTTATTCATTAGTGTGCTTTGATTTGATTTTTGGTGTGCTTGTTTTCCTTGTATTCATGCTTCCTATGCTCACCTTGTGTTGCACTTGGTTTGGAGATGTCTTCAGATCACTACATTGGTTTTGCTGATGGTGCTTACTGTAGCACACGGAACCTATCTTCGCAGAATGGGAACTCTTTTCTCCTGATCACCAGTTGATTAATTTACAATTCATTGGTTTGGGTCAAACACCTAACAATGTTGTCGAGTATAGTGCGGTGATCGAGCTATTATCAGATGCCATTGATCTTGGGATAAGATATTTGGTTGTTACGTTGGACTCATAGCTCATTGTGTTACAACTGAATGGGCGTTTTTCCTTTGCGCAATCCTCAAATTTTGCGTATGTATTTACGTTTTAGGTTATTGGAAAGAAATTTTGATTTTATCACATATCAACACATTCCACGACATTTAAATGCTTTAACAGATTCATTAGAAAACCATGTATTAGATAGACATTTGCGCAATATGTAAATCAAGACATCATTCTGTAAGTGTGTTACATCCAAAAGCTCAAAAAACATATGTTCTGTTACAAAAATGGCTCTTTGAGCCTACATCAATACAAAAATGTGTAAACAGGGCTGCTATCTGCCCACATGGTGCTCATGGTAGCAGGTGACTGCTCAAATTACTCGCCAGAGTAATTGAAGCAGTTTTCCCGGAACTCCAATAATGTGTCTCTGAAAACGAAGTGGGATCTCACAAAATGTGGGATACTCTGGGATGCCTCACGTGAGGCTAACCAGCTTCTGATCTAGCTCTGCTAATGTATCTTCTCCCTCCTCATAAGGAGCATCCTCTGTTGGACATGGTACTCACTGTGCAATCGAGGACATGTCAGGAGGTATCTGTGGACCCATATATGTAAACAAATCGTAATTTTGCGTGTCAGAACATATACCAAAAACATTAAAAATTAAAAAAGTCTAAAAAAATATTTTTTACCTGCATCGATCCACTGTGTTTGGTGGGATCGAAAGAGCCAAATCTCCTCTAAAATCAATGTCAGCATAGGCATAGTCCTCGACTACGATCAACTATTGCTGCAACCAACTGAAGAAGGATATGGGGAAATGCAAATGTTTCCCTCCTCCCTGTCTCAAAATTATGTTGCATCATCGCATCAGCCTCGAATCCCTTGGGGATGGATCATGGATCTCCAACCACTGATACTGGAACAAGGGTACTCTCTCTAGAAATAAGGTCACCATAATTGACTAGTACCTGAACTATTTCAGTCTTCTGGTCTTGCACTTGGTTAGCTGGCTCTTCATGTTAGCCAGCAACCCCTCGCACCAGTTGAACATTGTTGGTGCCAATAAATCCACTGCATACTGGAACTATGATTTTGTTGCCTCATGCAACTCATGGGCTCCTACCACTCTTTTGATGCAATGCAATATCATGCGCAGGGGGAGAAATTTGATGGAAGATATTTATACCTTCCCACTCTCTGTCTTCAGTGCCCCGGCACAGTGTCTCTAGATGAGCATGCTCGTGCTCTCACCCCCTGGGCGAGCCTCAGAGAGTTGGATTCTTTCTCCTCGCTTAAACAATTCGGTGATAAAATAGATGTCCATGACATCTATCTCAAGCTCTTTGTCCTCAATAATGAACAACTGTCGGTCCACATCCCAGATACTAATCAAGTACTGGAGAAGCTCCAGTTGAGCTCTCAAGCCAGATGTTGAAAGAATTTCAATAATCTGCAATTGCGCAAAGCATTGACACAATCTTGGTCCTACAAGGCTTGGTGGTCTTCTACCTCATGGCCTCGTTCTTTCCATTCGACCATCATCCTCTGTGAAAACACTTGAAAAAATGTACAATTGGTCTATTAGGAGCATTCATTGAAGAATTTTTAGAAGTTAATGGTGGATTTGGGATATTTTTCCAATTTAAAATATTCCCGGGAACCAGCGCGACTTTCTGAAATAATTCAAAGTTGGTGGCATGCTTCCCTAACAGGCTGAGTGCGATCATCATGACCCCAATAGCTCGAAATCACGTTGGTCACAGGTGATTTTAAATTTTGAAATATATTCCCTAAACTCCCTAATTCTGAAAAATAAAGGTTAAATGAACAAGATGAGAATGAAAAGGAGGTTTAGAGCTCTTACCTGGTGGAGACGGATCGACGAATGGTGTCCTAGATCGGCCTCACTATTGATTTGAAATTCGGAGGGAAAATGGACAAAATGCTTTGCGAAATAAGGAAAGGTGAAAATGAATTTTTTTTGGTGTATTTATATATTTTTGAAAAACATTCGCCAATATTTTAATATTTTTCATCGATATCCATGATGGTTGATGTTTATGTGCAGTACACGACTTTCACACTACTAATGATTGTTTCCGATGAAAATGAGTTGAAATTTATCTCTTTTTCAGGCTTATTAAATGTTTACGAAAAAGGAACCCCCTGGAGTCAACTTTCAACTCTTTTCTAACTCTCGAAAAATGAAAATATTGTCGAGTACTTTTCATTTCGAACTCGTTAAAGTAAATGAATCAACGTGATATCAGTATACGTTTACCCCTTTTTCGGTCTGAGATTTACTACTTACGAAAAAAGGAATACCTTGATCGAACATGGTCAAGAGGTTCTCTCATACATAGTTTTCTACCTTTTCAGATTCGGGAGAAGACTTACGAAAAGGGACATGTTAGAGTTTCCATTTTGTTTCTTTTCAAATACCTTAAACATGAAAATATATTGATTTTACCTTTTGTTGGACTCGTTAAATATTAAACGACAAAAGAATTTTCACCATGACGAGACCTAGTTCCTCCTTCCTAGGGCTTGTTAAACATACTTGGATGGATCCATTCAAAAAATTAACTTACATGCTCAGCATATGCTATCCTCTTCATGCCGGCTATAAAAAATTTAGAGGTTCTCATTAGCAATAACGGGGGAAAATTGAAAGTGAACGTCTTATGTGTATTTTTGGCAGCTTGTCGCTCTTGAACATGACACTTATGTAGTTTGTGTCAGGTTGGGGGGACATCCTACATTCATCACTTTGCCTCCATGGGTTGGGGAATTCCTTTTTCCTCTCATCTGATTACCAATTTTCTCAACATGACCTATGATCCTATTTGAATCAAATGCTTCTGCCCTCCTGAGTCGTGTCACCAATATATTCAAGAGAAGTCCTTTCTGTTAAGCACCTTCTGCATATTTTACCTCCTCTGATACAATCCCGAATCACTCCTATCATCTTAATATATTTTTGTTTCGTGTCGATGATGTGGGAATCCTTATGTCCCTCCTTCGACAAATCACTTCCTGTCGACTTCAGCTCATTATCTGAGAAAGTTGTATAGAGACTTCTTTCAGTACCTTAGAGCTTGCATGCCTCAATGGAAATTTCTTCATGTTCGATGATAGTTTCACAGCATTAGCCTTTGATCGAATGATTTTGAAAGTGTTCAACTTAAATACATCTATTCACACTTGTATATTGTGTTGTTTTACCTTGAGGTCCATCGTCATTATTGGTGGTCTCTCTCGTGCCTATTAACGGTTCTCATCATTAACCAGTAATCAGGTGGTTTCTATCATGTTCGACGTCAACACACTTATTCACATGGCTAGATTCGTACATTGGGTTGATTGAGATCGCAGTGAAGACCCTGGGTCACTTCTGATTTTTGGTCCAAGATGCATGGAGTTGTTGAGTATTAATTATTGTATACATGATCCTATCTATACGGATGGCTGCGTCCATACCTTGGATCCATTTCTATTATCTCTTTTAGACAGATGGTTTTGAACATACTATGGTCTCATGTGTCATTTGATGCCTAGTGCAACATCATGTGGTTAGGCATATTTATAACAGAGATTTCATATATTGTAAGTGGATTCGAAAGGTTTTCCGAAGGTGGTCTTCGTTCTTTTCCTTGGTTCATAAAGCATTTCAGCCATCACTCCCTATCCTCCCTTCATGCTTTAGGGGGAATCTGTTACATAGTAATTTGTCACCATGCTCATTTTCCTATCCCTGATCCTGAAATTCCCTGTGATGAACCCTATGCAATGTTTCCATCATCAACAAATATGCTGGCATATCCCCTTGAAGATCCAAAGAAGACTTCCTTGGAATATTACTGAAGGAACTTGGTCAAATTCCTAGTTTCCTGGGTCAATACCTTTCTTGGTTCCATGACCGCGTTGATGTCCTTATCCCAATTCTAGCCCAATGCTGTTAGTGCCCTAATTTATTGGAAAACCTTGTTGATCCCCTTTTTGGCACTGCTTCCTCAAATGGAGGAGAAGATTCGACCTCTAGAAGCTCAAGGGCGACGAGTTGGTTGTTGAATAGAGATGATAAGGTCGAGCTCTCTCATTTTGGAGCTTTGATCTCATCCATGGGGGATAATCCCTTATAAAGTGGGTCTTCCTCCTCCTTTCAATGGCTCCCAACCTCCTTATCCTTGCTATAAATTCACATCCCTCATTCCCCCAAGTTTAGATCTTGGTTTATCATTATTGGACTCGTCAAAACTCTCATTAAGCCTAAGTGAATGGGAGAATGAATTGTTTTGAGCTCGGTGAAGGAATCAGATTTTCACCTAAGTACGCCTCCAACATCAAGGCCTGGTTATAAGCTCTCCTTTTGTAATTTATCAATAATAATATTTGACGTTTGCTTTCTATATTTTTCTACATGGTTATGAGAATATTCTGGTACTCACTTATCTGCTAGATAGCTAGTGTTTATGCTTATTATATATTGTATCATGTTTGATGTTGTCTCCCGATCATCCACAGGTATTCACGTTCCATCATTAGTAGGAAGCGGGCCTACAAAGATCGTGGATCGAGGTCACCATCAACGGATCCAAGAATAGCAATTCTAAAAAGGTATTTATGTCTCTTTCCTCTTTGCGTTGTAAGCATTAGTTAAGAAAGCTTATGTTAGAAAGAATATCGTGTTACTAGACCCACTCTAGGGCTAGGGAGATTGACTCTGTCCACAGAGGGGATTTATCTTGACAACACTATCTATTTTGAGATTTGGTTACATAACATTTTGAGGAAGAAACCCCTTGTAGGTGACATTGTCCACGTTATTGATAGATATAATATAGAGAATATCTTTTTGATTCCACACAAAGATCACAACTCAACTTCACCATTGGTTTTATATCTATAGTATAGATAAGAATCAAGAATATTTATGGCAAAAAAAGGGATTTTAAAGCTTGATACTATACTACCACTATAGCAATTTTTTTACAATGATTTTGCATATTTTAATTCAAAAGAAAATTTATGCATTTCTCAATTAATGGGTATGCTTGAATTATGTTTATAAAGAATTTGAATTATCTGAGTATTGCTAATTTTAATTATCCATTGTAATCCCAACTCTAAAAATAAATTAGTGTTATATTACTCTATAGGTTTTCCTAAATATTGTTATTTTATGAGTTATTTCATTTCCTTCCATACTATCATTGTCAAACAAAAAACCAAGGGTGCATGATACAGTGGTATTAAAGCAATGTAGCATTCCATTCTAAAAGGTTCAATATTATATTATAGTGATATGTTAGGATTTTACCAATAATCTTATACACGCCATTATAATATTTGTAGAAACATGTTTTCTTAAAAATTTGGCTACAAAAAAAAAGGGAAGTTGAGGGAAAAAATACAAGTAATATGGGTGTTAAAGACCCTAGAAATTAGAACCCCAAAGAATGTTCTTTGAATTTGTTGGATGCCTTTGTTAGATGGAAACAAGCTAGAAATGAAAGAGCCTAAGCATAAAATCAATGATTGAACCTTTTAGTACAAAGACAACTAGTAGTTAATACTGGTGATAACAATGCAAATAATGGAGAAAACAATCGTCAAGGAGAGAATTTTGTTCATGGGGGTAGTCAAAATCAACCAACTAGAACCATTAGTTCGAGGCCTATTCTGCCTATCTTCCCACCTAAAGAATCAACACCCATTGTAAATGACCCACAATTCATCGATTTGCAAAATCATTTTATGCAGGATTGGACAAATAGTGGCCTAGGTTTCAAGTTGCTATATCACTCTAAGATTATGTTGATGTCAAGATGAAACATACACCTCACATAGGTGATAGAGAAAAAAATTATAATTCTAAGAAGAAAGTGAGAAATTGAATCTCCCATAGAATGATGATTGAGGGAAGACTACGACACCAACTTGGGTTCAAAAGGTTTATATCTATTTCCAACTCAACCAAATGCTAGAGAAGAGGTCATCAAATACGAATCTATACACCTTGATGGAATAATGCATGAATGGTGGCATCATCAGATGATCACCATGTGAAATGATAGGATCACTTCACACACATATTTTACAGGGAGGTTGATCAAGATATTTGATAAGGATCCATAGTTACGTTTCAAAGAGTTGGAACAACTTAAGCAGTGGGGTTAAATCAACACTTATATTTCAAATTTCAGATACTTGTATTACTATTCATTGATATTTCAGAAAGAAGACTCATGGTGGTTTTCATTGATGGTTTGAAAAAATATTTGAGAGGTTGGATTAAGGACATTAATCCATCTACCTTGTAGGAAGCCATAAAAAAAAGAGGAACATGGAGGCTTATACTTCTAAGCAAGTTTCAGTCCAAAGGGTTCCCAACAACGTAAAATTTGAAATGGGAACCATAAACTGAAAACAAGAACTCCGGCCAAAAACCCCCCAAAAACATGAAAAACAACCCAAAAGTGTAAAGTGTGTATTCCAGAATGAGGTTTTATTTTTTTCATAGTTAATTTGCAACATTATTTTAAAAAGGCAGTAAAACCAATTTTCATGTGCCAAATAAATGGAAAAAAGACACTAATGTTGGTGCTAGGATACCATTTTTATTTTTCGGGTACAATTTAAACATATTTTTATTAATAACGTTAAATATAAAATAATGGGATTTTAAACACATTTAAATTCCAATCATTTTTATCCATGTCATTTAACATATAATATAATGACACTAAAAACCCCTAAATTCTAATTTTTTTCAACCATAATGTTAAAGATAAAAGATAGTTCATAAATTTTCACCCATAGAATTAAAAAACATTAACTTTTCAACATATTTCAACCATGATATTATGAAAAATTATATGACTAAAATAACCCAATGAAACATAAATTATTTCTCGTAGTTATTGTTGCATTGTGAATGTTTTAGACAAATGAACTCCTCATAATTAAAACATATAATCCAACAAACATAAAAATGACTCATAACTTCATGTAAGATTATATGGAAGTTAAAATATCACTTTCATTACTCAATGAAAACATCATTTATATAAATTTTCTACCACAATTATTCAAAATCACTCATATTTTCTTGCACACCATCAAAATTCACATTTTTAGATGAGTGACTAGATGCAGATGAAGATGTTCCATATTCTTCTCTTTCATCAACTAGTGCCTCATCTGAGTCAATATGCATGCCCACCACTTGAGGTTTCAAAAGTATTCTAGATATACGACTGGGTTCAGTAGACTGTCATCTCAACATTGTTTCTTCTAGTAGTTACCTCTTTAGAATCTCTATTGTCCTGGAGCGAATAGTTCATCTCTTTGTTAAATTGAAGTCATAAACAAGTATGTCAACTTCCTCCAATTTTAAGAGGGATGTGCCGTGACAATTTATATTTGTACCCTTTATTTTTCTCTTTCTGTCAAATTTTTTATCAACTACCATCTCTAGCTTGCACACACCATTGAATGTGTGTGCATTTGTGGCATACCAATGTACTTCAACACCTATAAAATCTTCATTTTCTATAATGACCTTTATAACCTTGGCAACCCAGAATTGATAGCCATGTGGATCTTCATGTGCTAACACTACGATCATGCAACCCTCCTTAATATCCTGTACTGAAACCCTGTAAATGTCTTACATGGCTTCACGTTGTGCACAAGATCTTCTGGAACAAATATACATTTCTCTTTCTTCCTGTGTAGAATTAATAATACTTTGTGATTGTTGTTGTTCAACAATGTCTGTTTCCTCCTATTCATTTCACATATTTTGTGGCCAAATAAATGGAGTCTTCAAAAGAATATCTTCATTTGTTGGTCTTGAAAAGATATCACTTCGATCATTGAAAAAGGACTCCCACCAAACTGAATCAACAACATCAAAGTACTCCTATGTATATCTAATTGATTTTTTAATTTCTTCCAGGCATTCAAAATAATCTATATCTCTCTTCTGCCTTCGTGCATTATGAATTTCACTAACTTATTGTAATAACAATATATTTGACGCAAATATTGGATGATCTAGAATGAACTTCAAAAATTTCAAACTTAATGGCAGTGCCCATTCTACAGTAGTTGAGTACTTCTTGCCCCATATAAGTGTTTTTCCATCAAATTTTTTATATGAAATTGATGTTGGAAGCTAATTTCATTAAGTTGTTCAATGCATTTTGCCTCACCATGCAATCCTAGAATAAACCTTTGCATGTCAACAATTTCTTTTAACACATGAAAAATAGGCTCTGGAATATATGATTTCTTAATACATTCAATTAATGATGGCAAGATCCCAACATCCTTCCTCCTCAATGTTATTGAAAAAATATTTAACATCTAATCAATATGGTCATGAGTGTGCCCAACAAGAATGAAACCAACCTTTACCTTATGAAAAATTCTCAATTCAACAAGCATGTTTAGATATCCAAAAAAAATTTGATTTTTGTTTTCATGATAAGTGATGTCTACTTGTAGATACAAAATTTCAGGAAGATTAGCACACCAGTGAGAAATCACCTCATGAATTAAGGTTATTGTCAGATTTCCATCATTATGAATATTTGGAACTATGAACTCTTGGTGACATTTTCCCATTGAAGGCCATACAACCGACCAAGTGAAACTAGATATAATTCCCCCCTGCAAATTTTTGGGTGTGCGAACAAAATGTGGTAGAAGTGTTTTCGTCTTGTCTATACCATCAATTATCAAACCTAAATATTTATTTGGATTATCATAACACTTCTTTCGATGCTTGTACAAATTTTTCCTTTCACTTGTTTGTTGTTCGCGATTCTCTTGAAGTTCTTTGACAATGGAATCTACACATAACATAAAATAAACCTATTAATAAATACATTTTCATAGTTGATCACTATACAACTTAAAAGAATAATGTTATGAATGCTTACCTCTTTCTTCTCCTTCACATTTATCCCTATTTTATTTTAGAGAAGCACATGTACTGCAAATCCCCATCCTTGTCTTCTTAGGAATACGAACATTGTTGAATTATCTCCTCCATATCTGTACTAAATATTGATATGTAATAAAACGACCATTTCCTTTAACACCTTTTGCATATTCCTTGTATAAGTTGTATATTTCTCGTTTTGAGAAATTATCTGGAATATGTATTGAATCTCTATTTGGAAAATTCTCTCCATGTTTTGAAAATGACTTTTGCATCCATGACATTGTAGTGTTTTCTAGTGGCCCAAACTCTCGTTTGTGAGGAACTTTTGACTAATATGTAGGATCCTTTTCCAAATTATCTTGGATTCTTGATAGACAAAAATTACCAATTGAATGAAACATTTTGAAATCCTTTCTATAGAGAAATAAAGACCCAATATGATAATCATAACATGCCAGTGTATATTGCATGCACCCCACTAAATATGAATTCTACATGCTTTTATTCATTAACAAATAGTTCTTCCTTTTCTCCAAAGAAAACTTGAAATCCATGTGTTTCAAGCAATCCTTTTTACAACATTCACTTGAAATGAGATCACTGATAGAACTTCTTCTCATGACATATTATACACTACCCCTTTTATAACTAGAACATCTTGGATTGATACGAAAAGGTATACTCCTACTCCTAGATACAATATTTTCTGGAAACATATCCATCATTTCATCATTCTCTGAACAAGCATTTTCATCATCAATAGGAGGAATACTATTCTTACTATGATCATTTTCAATATAGTTAGGAAACTCACCACCATCATTGTTTGAAAAATATTCATTACCATCTTCGGGGGCATGAAAATTTTCAATACCATCATTTGTGGTATTGAAATACTGACTTGGAGGATATTCTTCACTATCTTTATCTTGCCCTTCGTCATTTCTTCTCTCATAGTCCATAGGATTAGGACTATGTGGAAATTATGAATCTCGATTTATTGCAAATTATTCATCCTAGCCTTCGTCACTGTTGCTCTCATAGTCCATATGATTAGGACCAAGTGGAAAATGAGACTCAATTTATTGGAAAATATTCATCCTACCCTTCATCACTACTGCTCTCAAATTCCATAAGGTTAGGACTAAGTGGAAAATGTGACTCTTTATTTATTGATATGTTTTCATCCGTCCATTCATCACTATTTCTCTCGTAGTCCTTAGGATTAGGACTAAGTGGCCCCGATTCTTAGAATCGGTGCAGGGGGTCGATTCTCAGAATTGGTGTAGGGGGTCGATTCTCAGAATCAACTCCCAAAATATTAAAAAAAAAAAAATCAATTTTTTTTTCCAGGGGCTTAGGGAGATGAGATGTAAAAAAAAATTGATTTTGTTTCCAATAAGGTCGAGGAGAAAAGGTAAAAAATTCATTTTTTTAAAGGAACTTGTTATAAATTTAGGGGGGTATTCTAAGAATCGACACAAAAAAAAAAAAAAAAAATTATATTTGTTTTCCAAGAGGGTTGGGGAGATGATTTGTAAAAAAATTAAATTTTGTTTTATAGTTGAGGCCAGAGAGAAAATGTAAAAAAAAAAATTAAGGAACTGTTTTTATATTTTGTTATTTTGGGGGGAATCTATTATATAGAGTGAGATATTATGAATGTTGTCTCCATTTTCAATGAACATAAAGAAGAAGATATGGGAAAGAAGAAGAAAAAAATACTTCATGATGCTACAAGAATATATCAAAGGGATCATTATAGTAAAGGTAGACATGTTACTTTTGAAAATGAGGAATTTGAATTTGAAGCTGAAGATGAAGAATGTGTTGCCATTATTAAGGATCAGATTAGAACTGATGTTAGAAAGGAGAAGAGCCAGAAAAAAACAAAAAGAAAAATGCCCAAGAATGTATCCTTTCTAGTTGATGACGATGAGATTGCTTTGGTTGAAGAAAATATCATAACCGATAGGAGGAAGAAACAAAAAATTATTGATTCTGAAAAAATCATGGAGAGTAGTGAAGGTCCTAGTGGAAACTCAAAAGGAAGCAGGGAAATCATTAGACCAGGAGTTGATTTAGAGGATGACATTATTAAAAAAAAAAAAAAATCCATTCGATGAAGAAAAATTTAATTGAGGGTGGTCGGTCATTTAAACTTAATGTCATTCAAGTCTACAAGCCAGATGAAGGACAGTTCAAATATCAAACTATAAATCCACACCACTTGCATGTTCACAATTTGAAAACATTGATGAGGTACAACCCTTTTGCACATGTGGTTGATTATGTTCTTCTTGTTGATCCAATTGAGGTTCCTAATAAATAATCGTTTGAAAAGTGTAAAGCTTTTTAATACAAATATTATGTACTTGAAGGTCAACCATTCTGTAGAAGCTCAAATGCAATTGATGGATGAATATCCCAATAACATGTGTTTTGAAACAATGAAATGTATCATTTATGTTGGTTTTACAGATACAAAAAGAAAAGTTATTTTCACAGGATCATAATTTAGATAATGAGTATAGGATTTCTATGGCTTTCATCCAAAGGGTCAAATTTATTCATAGTGAATTTGAAAAAAATATGTGGTGGGGATAAGACAAAGGTTGATCATGCATTTTGAAAGGAATGTTGTATAGAAATTGTTTATCAAATTGAAGAAAAAATAAATTCAAAAGGCTGTAAAGTAAATTTTGAAATATTCAGAGGTATGGATAACATTTTCTAGTTGCCATTTAGAAATGGAGAGATATGGGAATTGATTGATCAGATTTTTTATTTGTGAGAGAATGTTGGCATAAAAAGTTAGAAGGTCAAAAAGCATAAACCATTGATATGTACCAGAAGTAAATCAGGTCCTGAAATGAAGTTACTTCCAGAAGATATGACTATCACACCTTGGAGATCAATGCAAGGAGTGAAGGATGAAAAAATTGTCAAAACAATAGTATCTCATGTAAATTCAGGTGAATTATCAATGGAGGAAACGTCTAAGGAATTTCTAAAGTAAGTTTTTTATTTTTACTTATTTCCGGATTACAAGTTTCTTTTAAATATAATTTATTGTTTTGGTTAGTATTTGTTATAGATATCACTATATTAACATTGCTTACTTTATTTATTCAGTCACAAGATTTCTATGAGAACACAAGAACAAATGGTTAAATTGTTGAATGAACATAGTTGAGGTGATGTTGTACGCAAATACCCAAATTCAAGTACTACATCAGTGCTAAAATATTTCTATCTTGCATTTAAAAATATATGTTGATTTATACATTCATTTCTATTCATATGTATATTATTTTTATTTTGTAACTAATACATATATTTTTTTATTTCATTAAAGATGAAGAAGGATGCAAATGGAACACCAGATAGTGTCATAAGCTTTATTAAAAAAATTAAAATGGAAAAGATGAGAAAACAACGTCTTAGTGATGTTGAACTTGATCCCAGTCTTAATCATTTCATTTGGAATGGGCTCCGCACTATCCAATAAAATAATATCAGGTGATTGTGAAGATATTGCAAAACTAATACCTAAAAGGGATTATTCCCTAGTTATTGCAGATATTCCTCATGGTTTCAATATCCCAAACATTGAATATGATAGTGACCCTTATTCTTATCAAGCTTTTAGTAAATTGGTTGTGATATTTCTAGAAGTCACAACATCACCATTTTGGAGATTTGTGACATTTCATTCAAACAAAATTGGGGTTGTTATTATCAAGATTCAAGGGAAAAGCAAAGTCAAGGATGCAATTTACATGGTAAGACGTTGAAATTATTTGTTTGATTAATGTTACAAAATAATTTATGTACAAGTTAATTGAACTCTTTCTATTTCATGCTACAGGAAAAAGTCAAATCTTATTTGTTGCGGTAATTAACCAATTATAAGTGACTATGAGTTCATTCATGTTGAAAGTTAGACAAAGGATGATAGTTATAAGCCTATTCTTGGCAATCAAATAGATGGAAAGAATCATAGCCAAGTACTGGTCCATGATGTTTAAAAAAAAAAAAAAAACTAACATATGAAGATAAAGAAGCAAAAGGAGAGATAGTTAACATAAAGAGAGATAGTCTCTCCACCTTGTCCTGACGATGAACAACATTAGCTAGTTTGAAACGTCGACCTAATCCTAATGATGTGATTAATTTGAAAGCATTTTTATCTACATTATGGATCACAAAAGTCTTAGATCTAACGTAAGGAGAGATAGTTAACATATATCAAAAACCACAGTCATTGATTAACTATCTTTTAGATTTATGTTCAAATGAAGGATATTGGGTTTTGGATTTATTTTCATGCTCGGGTAAGTTTTATTATATAAAAATGAATTTCACTATTTTTTATTTGTCTTTATACTAATTTACTAAAAAATTTCTTTTGTACTTGATGATTAGGTACAACACTAGCATGTTGCTTACAAAAAGGAAGAAATTGCATTTCCATTGAGAAAGACCCAGTAAAATGAAAATTTATTCACCAAAGAATTAATTCTCTTCAATTAGATGCAATGCAAGAAGTTGGTTTGAGGAAAGGGGATTTTAATGAATCACGTGTGGCAAAAAATGCAAAGGAACCTCAACCACCATTAGCTGGAATGAGTGGAAAGGCATACTTTGGGACATTCGCACACATCAAAGATCCATCAGATGAGGAAAATGATAAAACTGAAGCCAATAATGAAAATATTGTGGAAGAATACAATAATGAAACTCTTGAAGATGAATATTTTGGGTTACGTGATATTATTGATTAAATTTTAGTTAAGCTTCCAAATGAAGCTCATTTTTTGTAACTATTAATAGGTTAAACTTGTAATGTTTTGACTTTGACATTTTATGAGAATAATAAGTATTCAATTGTTGTTGTTATATGTTTACTATTTGTATAATGTGATTTTCACTCCATTTTTTATGTGAATCATTTAATTTTTGAAAAAAATTGTTATTATTATTAATTTTTCACATAAAATTGCTAATTTTTATACTTTTTTTTGTTAAATTTTCCCTATAAAAATGGTTTATTTGACATGTCACTTTTAGCAAAAAAAACTCAAAATGTGTATTTTTTCAATTATATCTATATTCAAAATGTGTTTTTTTTATGTAAATTGTTAAAAAATATTTCTTTTTTAGTGACAAATATTTCATGTGCAATGAAATATTATTTAACAATATATAATTAGATAGAATATCGAAACTTTAAAATTTTGGTACTTTATTTTTAACACTGCAAACAATCAAATATCTCATTACAAAAAAAAGAAATACCTGAAAAAAACTTTAACAAGATATGTAACTAAAGAGGAAGAATACGACTACTTCCAAAATTGTTAAATTTAGAAAATAATTATTAGCATTTCATACATTAGAAAATTTAAGGTAAAAAAAAAGTCTTCTAAAAAAAGGGGATGATGCTGGCATCAAAACTTTTCAAAATTAACATAAAAATCACTAACCTTTTAAAAATAATGTTTATACTAGGTACATAAGAAAATTTAATGTGTCAAAAACATGCTAAAAAAATTAAGCGTATTTTGAATCAATGTTGCAAACATCGCGATCGGGATTAAATCGGTGAGGGGAAAAAATCGGAAAAAATCGGCACATACAAAAATATTCATTTTTTTTTTCAATTTTTTTAATATCTAAAGCATCTACAGCATAAAATAAATGCATTGACACATAAATATGAAAAAAAAATAATATATAAGATGTGTAATATCATGTCTAGTGCTACATCACACATAAAATTGAATCCTGTCCTGAATACTAAGTCATGAGTCTCAAGAGTCAACTCAACCTCAAAATATCAACAAAAAATATAATAATGTATCTCATATCATGAGTCATAATGTCATATACAAAGGAATGTCAATGCACCATATAACCTATGGTCCTATACTACTGATTTCTTCTGCCCCTCTTGTGAGAAAATACAACAGCTTTGCCTTTCTCTCTAGATGAAGAAGCTGGCAGGACTGGCAATGGGCTCTGTCGTGCTCTAGAAGTAGAAACTGAAGCACCAGAACGGGAACCTGAAGCACTAGGAGCTAAAGGAGGCAGACCACGTCCTCTACCGGTAGTAGTGGTAGGTGGTGTCACCTCCTGTTGCTGTTGCTCCTCCTCCTCCTCCTCCTCCTCCTCCTCCGAGTCCTCCCCCTCCACTACCTCCTACTCTATCCAATCAAGGGATGACTCCATGACAGGCCTCTCAGCCTCAACCCTCCATTCAGCAGTGGTGTCAATCACATCTAAAGAGATGGCCTCCATATCAAGGGTCCTCTCAAGTTGTCTCACCCACAATCTAAGATTGTAGTAGACGTAAACCATGTCATTGAGCCGCTGACCCTCCAACCTGTACAAGGGTCATAAATTAATAAATTAAATATTTAAAAAAAATATTTAATGAATTCAAAAAATCAGTTGGAATATTTTAAGTTTTTTACCTGTTGCGCCTTTTGGTGTGTATTTTTTCAAATACACTCCAGTTGCGCTCGTATCTTGAAGAGCTACATGTTTGGCTGAGTATTCTAATGGCAAGTTTTTGGAGTTTTGGTAATCTGCCACCGTAGCTCCTCCACCATGCATCTACAAGTTACAAGTTACAACAAATAAGATAAATTTATAAAGTTACAAACATAAGAAAAATTTTAAAATAATGAAAATCTTACCTGGCATTTTAATAGTCCTATCCTGGATAGCCATGTCGAAGCTCAAGGTGCCACCTGCCATTCTGTATACCTCCATCTCTTTGGATATCTCTGCACGTTCTGATGGATTTGGCACCATCTTCTGAACACAAGTGAAAAAGCCATCCATGACCTCAGCATCAAATAGGAAACCACATGAATAAGCAAATGCGGGGTTTAGGAAGACCCCTGCAGCATGAATGGGACGATGGAGTGTGTTGTTCCATCGATCACCAATCACTTCCCATAAAAGAAGTTGTCTCTGAAACCCCTCATCACCCTTACCATCATAATAGTTGCGAACAGATTCTTTGGCCCTATCCATGGCCTCATACAAGTAGCCCATTGCGGGCTTGTCTCCATCCACCAATCTAAGAACCTTTACCAAAGGTTCAGTAATGCTGAACACCTCTTCCACTCCAGCCCAGAAAATTTCCTGATATGACACCAACCTGCAGATGGCCTCTCCCTCTGATTTGCGGCTGATAGTTAAAGCACGCCACTCATCTGAAAGAAACATTCTCTTCAAATCCCACTTAGAATTCAAGAGGGATTGAAGAGATATGAAACTAGTGGCAAATCGTGTAATAGCAGGCCGCACCAACTCCTTCTTGTTGGTGAATGTCCTCATAAAATCAAGCACAGATGCATGATTATATATAAATTTTGTGATTCTCTTTAATGATTCTACAATCTCTTTGACAAAATCAATCTTTCTAATGTCCTCCAACATCAAATCAAGGCAATGTGCAGCACAAGGTGTCCAAAATATGCTTGGATACCTCTCCATAAGCATCTTGCCAGCAGAAACATAGTTTGCAGCGTTGTCCATTATGATTTGGACAACATTTTAGGGCCCAACCTCCAGAATGAACACATCTAATAAATCACATAATAATCTTGCATCTTTGACATGTGCAGATGCATCAACAGATTTCATAAACATTGTTTCCTTGGGACAACTAACCAAGAAGTTAATAAGGGTCCTACCCCTTTGATCAATCCAACCATCTGACATCACAGTGCATCCTGTGACTTTCCATGATGCCCTTAACTCTTCCAATCTCTTGGTGTAGTCAGCTTTCTCATTTTGCAGAATGTGCCCTCTAAGATCATTATATGAAGGGGCTTTGTATTCTGGGCCAACAATAGCGATAGCATCAATCGTAGCCTAATAAAATGGATTGTTCCTGAAAACACTGAAAGGAATATCACTCCAAAGAAACAGTTTTCCCAACAACTTATCAGCTTCTTCCTTCTCCTTTTTTTTAATAAGGGAGGAGATAGATGGTTGTGCCCCGTGAGTGGTTCTAAGAGCAAAAAATGAGGAGGCAGCTACGGGGCTGCCTGTAGAAGAGGTTGATGCTGAAGAGCCACTACCACTCTCATGGTCAACTCTAAACCCTGATATTTGACTCTTCAGAGCTACTTTGCTGAGTTTAGTGGTTTCTATTTCTCCCAATGAGTTCATGCCTCTTCTGATTATTTCTGGATTGGTGTTTGTGCAAGGGCCTACTTCATGCCTAGGAATTTGTGCCAAGTGGTATTTCAACCTATATACCCCCCCTGTCATGTGATGACCACATAATTTGCAAGTCAAGTTTGATCGGTCAAACCCCTGATCAGATTCACCAAATTCCCATAAAGGATCTAATTTCCTTGGCATGTTGGAAACTTTGAACTTTGAACGTTGAAATTTGAACCTAGGGCACAAGAAAAATTGCAAGTTAAAAAATAAAATAAAATAAATTACAATTTTACATACAACATTTTGATTTTTTTCACAAAAAAAAACCCTCAACTCAATGCAAAAATAATGGGAAAAAATACATGTTGAAACACAAGAAAAAATAATGGGAAGAAACTAAGAGCACAAGAAGAAATATAAAAAACAAAATTTAACAAACAATTTTTTGCATTTTTGACCAAAATAAACCCTCTCCTCTCAATAAAACAAAAACAAAAAAAAAACACAACCAAATGCAATCACAAATGATGAAAAATACATGGGTAATAGAAACCCATGGAAGAACAAGAAAAAAACAAAAAAAAATGGGTCAAATTTGATGCCCATACCTGGAAAAAACGTTTTGTTGGAGACACTTGGTCCAAATTCGATTTTTGTTTGCTTGGCTTGCAAGAAATTCTTCACTTTTGTCCAATCTTGGGCTTGTAGATCACGTATCTCCCTCCTTGGCTCTCCTCCTTCACTCCTTAGCTCCCATAACCAAACCTGTCCATGTGAAAATGAAAAAAAAAACATCAAAATCGCATTATAACGCCGCTGTTTTAGCATGCGATTTTTTGCCGATCGGCGATTTTTTCAAAAAATCGGGAAAACATCGCCGATAAAATCGTTGGCCGAAAAAAATCGCGATTTTTTGAAAACATCGCGATTAAATCGTGATGTTTGCTTCTTTGTTTTGAATCAGAAATTTTCAAACTCAGACGATTTTTTGCTACCTAAAAAAAGTGGGTACTCGTTTATGTTCCCATTTCAAAGTTTAGGTTGTTTTCCCACATAAGAGGGGTAAAGACAAAAATCACTTTTAAATAGAGTCACAATGGCCATTAAATGACTCTAACAAGTTAGATAGTGAGCAACTAAATAACCTCAAAAGGAAGAAGTTGTGTTTCTATTGTAGAGAGCCATGGGATCCCTCACATAAATGCAATATGAAACCAAAATCTAAACAGTTAGAGTAATTTTTTGCTAAAGAATCCAAATTTGGGAAATCATATCAATAGTCTAATTCATAGTGATTAGAACACTTAAAAGGAAGAGTCCCAAGAGGATAGGGCCATAACATAACCCTCTAGTTCTAAATGGTAATAACATGCAAGGAAAGAGGTGTAGTACAGAGGAAACGAGTTGTTCCTTTGATTGATACAAGGGAAACTCATAATATAATTTATAAAAAGGACTGTGTGTAAGAGGGGTTTGTAAACATAATAACAGAATGGGTTTAAGGTGATGGTAGCTAAAAATTATAGTATTACTTATACACGTAAGATTTAAAATCTAAGTGTAGAGTTGGGTGAATATCAGTTACAAGATGAATTTTATGTGGTAGATATAGGGGACAATGATGTTGTTATAGGTCAATTTGGGCACCATTCCCAATGACCTGGTTAACTAGGCATCATCTCCAGGACCGATGATCAAGGGTCTATCATTCCCTATCATTTCAGTTGCTATATGCTCCAAGACAGAAAACAAGACAAATCAAACAATACTTTCATCAAGCAAAGGTTTCCATGGTTTGAAGCTTACTGTATAGCATATGAGAGCTCACCAACGTAGGCTCTAAGGGGCCTAAGTGCGTTGCATATGCAGGCAGCCCCATGCAAGGCTACTCTGCAAAGCACTTCCCAACATTTGAAGGTGCGTTGGTCACATTGGGAGAGAAATTCTCATTGTTCCGGAATCTCCACTTGGCCAGTGCCGTCTAGAAGAGTTCACATGTGCCAAGCTTCGGATCCAAGTGTCCATTTGAAATCTACATGAATGGAAGCATGTCTTGCTTATTTTTGGAAAGCTATTGATTGCAAAACAACCTACAGTTCATCTATAAATTGAACACAGATCTAAGTGTTTGGGAAGGAAGAATTTGAGTAGAGAAATGCTGGAGAATTTCCAATTGAGAGTTTGATTTGTGGAGCTGCTGCTGGAGAGATTTATGTTGTGATGAGACTTGGGAACTTTGCTGGAAGGTCACTTCAAATCAGTCACTAGGTTGTAACCTTTCCTTCTATCATCAATAAAGATTACTTCTTATTTTTCCCTACATGCATCTATGTTAACTTTGATTTTCCATTGTAAGATCTTAGTTGATGAATGTAGTTTATGCTTTACTGATTTAGCTAACTAGCTTGAATAGATATCTATATTATTGCATCTTCTGTTGTTTCAGTGTTCTTTCTTGCAGGAAGCATTCAGCTCACAAACCGCTTGAACTTGAAGCTGCAACAGAAGCGAAAGAAGGAGCCATTTGGAAGCGATTGAACAAGTAAGCCTCCAATCCTCTCTATGTATCTACTCTGAGTTAGGAGAAATGGTAGTATAGTCTTTCACCTGTTGTTCTAGACTAGCACCTGTCTAGGGAAGTGTATTTTATCCATAGATTACAATTCTGGCCCAACAAACTGGCTACTCCACTGGGGAGAATTTATCTTAGTTCTAGGTGTTTTAGTCTCTGATTTTCTTTCTAAATCCACCCAGTAGTTGTTTCACATAAAGATTAAACTTCTTCAAAGCTTAATTTGCAAAGACAATGAGTTAAACAATAGCTTTTTATTTGTTTATTGCGCCCAACGCACCTTTAGACTGGACACAGTGCTTTGCAGAGCACTGTCTCCCTTCCAAGCCTGCGTTGCAGAGCACTGTCTCCCCTTGGAGACTGCGTTGACTCCTGAAAGTGACCAAATTCCCTTGAATTTGACTTTGCAACTTGCTTCAGTTTTGTTTGTTGTTGTGTTCTTAAAAGTTTGATGCTCAATTGACCAGTGACTCTATATACTTCTTCCTCCTTTGGCTGAAAATTTGTTCAATGTTTGTTTAGAAAAGTTTTTCTTTATCATTGACAAGTTGATTCCAAAGAATTTTTTACGGTCGCGTTAAGAATCATTTGCTTTCAAAATAGGAAATTGTCGTAAAATCTTCATTTCCTTTATAGGAGAAATTGTTGTTGAAATCCTCATTTTTCCTTCAAAAGAGAAATTGTTGTTTGTATTCTTCATTTCTCAGAAGTAAAAAGCATTTGAATTATTGATCTAGTGTACCTAGTTTCTTTTTTGCATTCATAACATTAAGGAAATTGAAAACAAAAACTTGCATTTGCATGTAAGAATGTGTGTTTTTTGCAAAAGGAACATTAGGAAATCTGCATTTAGTTTGAGATTCATTGATTTTTTTTTTCTCATTGATTTGTTTGCTCTCAAATTATTTGCTCTCTTCCCTTATTAGCTAGGTTCTTCATTGAAAAAGCTGAAAGTGAAAGTTTGTTTATCATTCTTAGTTGCATTCTAGGAATTTCATATACATCATCGTGGTGAACCTGAAAGGCAAATTGTTAAGCAAGATCAACATAGAATAAATCTCAATTTACTTAACAACGCATTGGAACATTAATGATAACATTTAAAAGGTCTAGGCTAGAGACGTGTTCTGGCGTCATAAAACATAACAGCTATCGTTAACTTGTCTGTGATACATTCCGAGTGTGATACCTCACTCCACGTACGTAAGTATATTGTAGATCTTCCACGTTCTCTTGGGTATATCGGGCAGTGTTACAGTACGATAAGTATAAAGGGGTGCTCTCACTATGCGGTTTCGCATCGAACAGTGCTAATACGGACTTGGGCCTCCACGTACCTTCGGGTATATTTGGAGGACAAATTTTAAGTGTTATGCATCCATAGTGAACTGAGTTGGCTGCCTTGAAATTGCGATACACCGAACATAGCATTAAGAGAGATTACCTAGGCGTACTTCTTGGTTCGCCAGGAGGTATTCTGCAGTTCACAGTTTCTTGGTAAACCCTTTTTGCCTAGCATTACCCTCTTTTTGTTTATTTTTTTTTGGATAAAATAAATCATTAATCGTGGAAGAACACAATCCTATCCATATCCTATCCCCCTTTGTTCGCATATATTAGCTTTAAAACCACCTTTACCACCGGAAGTTACTTATGGTAGGCAAGGCGATCACGATCTGTCGAATCAAGTACAATTCATACCTATGGCAAAACATCATCTTTTAACACAGAGTTAGTTCAAATTGTTTCCACACATCCTGGTTCATTTACTGTTGTCAAAATAGAGTCTTCACAGCTACCCATGGTCACGATCCATTCAATCGCTGAGACCATACCTCCTGGACCCGACGTTGTTCAATCACAAATTGATCCAGATCCTGTCTCTTCTTTTCCAGCAAATCTAAATCCTGAAGTCGAACAACCGGAATTTGTTCCTACCTTGGTCATCCCACAAAGTTCTGTAGCTATTGAAACTGCCATATCACACAGTCAACCATCTGAAATATATTTTGGGCCTGACAGTGAAGTTCTTCCTCCTAGTTTAATCGCGATTGAAGAAATCCCACAACTTGATAAACCTTTAAGTCAAACCCATTTTGGGGGATACCTTTACCTGTACCAGTCTTTTCCTCAATCGTTTCCATATGCTTTTGTTCATCCTATTGCCATTCGATCACCCGTAGATTTTCGAGGGTATACATTTGGTCAAACAACCATGTCTGAACCAACATCTTCGGCTGGTTCTGCTGTTTCAATTACATCATCTCCTACCCTCACTACTCTGTTAATGTTTACAATCTCGCCATAGTCATATTTGCATGGTGGCCCTTCGGTCCCAACAGGTTACAAATCATTATCTGGCACTTTATCTGGTACACCTTCACGTTCATGGTCTTTGCCAATGTCCTCATCTGGTGTTTTAACTGGTCGTCCTATAGTTAGTACTGAACGACTTGAATCATTACATCCATTATCAGGGTAATATCAAGTCGGTCCTTATGGGTCAATTCCTTTAAGTACCATATCAACTGGACTCCCAGCATTCGAGGAACAAGATTTTCCGTCTTATTATCCTCCTTATGCTGGGGGGCAACCTTTGGTCACGCAATACAATAGTACTCAGTCACATTTTGGTCAAACTAACATTGACATGAATGTTTGTCAATGGCAGCCCACTCTGCCTATCCAACCACAAATGGTTGTACAATTGTACCAACCAGTTCAACCTGTTACACCTACTTCATCACCACTTGTTAATACATCTATACCCTTGTTACAGAATCAAAATCTTGTACATCAACCTTATCAGGTGAGCTCTTCAACTCAATATCATCACATGTTGGGTCCACAGACTCAAAATCCTTTGGTTAATTTACAACAGCTTGTATCAGGAATTATTTATTCACAAGCTGGTGTAACATTTTATGGGGTTTCACAAACGCAATCTGGTTATACATATCAACCGAATCCAACTTATACTAATTTGGGTTATAATATTGATGGACAGACCCCTTGGCAACCATAGGTGCAAATTCCTCAAACTTCATTTCAACAAGTATCATATCCAGGTTTTGGTCAACAGAAATCTCAAGTGTTTGCCATGCAAAACAACCCCTATCTGGGTTACCAACATCAAATCCCATATGCTAGTGCTCAAAGACTTGTTCCCCAAGCAATTCCATCTTACCCTGGCTATGCTCAATCTGACCTTAATAGACAGTTGCCTTTTGTTGCAACCTTGGAATTACCAGATTTAAACCGGTTAACCAACGATCCTATAAATTATGCTCCTTAGTGGCCGGTGATACCTCATAAATTACCCTCCGATATTCCTAAATTCAACGGAAATCCTAGAGAAGATCCGTCGACTCATGTTATGACTTATCATTTATGGTGTTCATCAAATTCCTTGAATGATGATTTTGTTCAACTACATCTTTTTCAGTGTACGCTTACAGGTCCGGCTGCTAAATGGTACATTGAATTACCTAGAGCTTCTTTTGGCAATTTCATTGCCTTAGCTACTGTCTTTTTGACCCATTTCCAGTTACCGATCAGATACGAAACTGGAACGGAACTCTTGACCAATTTCAAACAGAGTAATGCTACTCACATTTCAGATCATATTCATGAGTGGCGTTGCTGTCGACGAATGGTTAAGACATTTGTTCCCAATCAACTCCTTACTGAAGGGTTCATTAAGTCCCTGTTACCATATATAACTGAGGATGCGGCTAAATGTGGCGTCGTCACAGAAGAGCAAGTTATCGCTTATGCCTAGTATTTAGACTTGATTTACACTCAGTCTGGCATGCTCTATGAAAAAATTCCTAATGCGCCGTGATCTAATTTCAATGTTCCTCCTCAAATAAAGGACTCTCATGCCAGAGACGGCTTGATAGGCACTAGAAACACACATCACACTATTAAATTTGATCCTGCTACTACTTCTGAAATTAATGTTGTTTCATTTGACAAAGGAAAAAGTGACAAGCAACCAGGAAGTAAGAAAAAGGGGAAATCAAAGAAAAAGCAAACTTCTAACCCGCAGGAAAGATCATCTGATCAACCTTCAGAACCACAGAAACCTCGAATCCATGCATAATCTGTAACGAGGAACATTTTGTTAGGGATTGTCCTCACCATGCTGAAGTCTCAAAAATCATCAAGACTTCTCATGCATCAGCTGTGTTGACAGACCCATTTCCAAATCCAGACACAAATTTGGTTGCTACAGATCCAGCTCTTAGTCCCCAAGTGTTAATTTTATCCACCACAAAACCTTCACAAGATATTTTGGCGTCGACGCGGAATAAAGACTATGGTAGTTCGGCCACTGATCAACCTACTACCTCGACAATGAATCCATCTAATGAATCAGTACCACATCCTGTTATTCCTGAATTGACAATTAAACCACAAAGGGAGTAATTCATAAATCAACATATAATCCTTGAGCAAGAGCTACACAAAATTATAATATAGTTGAAGATTTGGCTCAATCCCCTTCAGCTATGTCTTCTCTTGAGGTATTACAAAATTGTCCCTCCTAGAAGCAGGCTTTATTGTTGGCAATTGGTGGAATTGATCCGACTGATTCTAATCTTGTCGTCTTTAATCATACAGGATATGTGCCGCAGCTACCAGCATAATTGGCATTCTCCATCCAAGTAAATGTTCTCAATCATCTTGTTCATCGCACTATTATTGATGAGGGAGCATCTACGTGCATTATGTCTCTAAACTGTTGGAAGTCACTTGGCTCGCCGCGATTATCACAATCATCAACGACGTTGAAGGCTTTTGATGGAAGAACATATAAACCTTGTGGTATTATCAATAACCTGCATGTTGAATTAGGGGGGAAAACAGTAAGTATTGATGTTGAGGTTGTTGACGGACCCCTTGACCATAATATTTTACTTGGAAGACCATGGGTATATGCAATGACTGCTATTTTTTCTACACACTTCAGAATGATTGACTTTCCACATAAAGGTACAATTACAATCATTAATCAATTATCCTTCTTTGCCTCCGCTTCGCAGGTAACTGGAAACGTTCTGTTTGTTCACTTACCCCAACTAGAAATCCAGAACATTGGTGTAGGACCCTTAAAGGATTCCACTCTTATGGGAACCTTTGCATTACTTCCATCTGTGACGTCAGCAGAAATTGCAAGTATAGAGACCTGCTACATGATCTCTTCCACTCTATTTGGCTTAAGAAAGAGTACGGGTGATTTTGATATTTATATGTTGGATGATGTTTTAACACCCAGCCCTATTGAGCTACAATAGAAATCAATCTATTTGGCTTGGGCAACAAATCTGAAATCAGCATCGCCGAGTGTTTGGGTTGATCGTTCCTTAGAATTTGTTACTCCATTTGATCCATTTTCCTCGAAAAATTTGACAGATGAAAATATTTTGGAAGCTATGATGTCAGAAGGAGAACCATGGGAAGATTATCATCATCGTTCCCATCTTCCAAATTATGAATAAAATAATCTAAGTGAACTATATCACCCATCCATCAAAACTTTCTTTTCGAATTCTTTTCCAATTAATGCAATTGATTCTGAGCGAAACTTATCAAATATTGAAGAAACAATTTATATCGATATTTCGACCAAACCTGGCATTGTAGAAAATATTCATGTCGATGTATCTTGTTCTCCATCAGAACTTGATTCATATCGCTCTCTTTTTCGTGAATTTCGTGACGTATTCACTTGGTCTTACGAGGAAATGCCAGGCATAGATAATAGTATAGTTGAAGACACTATTAATATGTATCCCGATGTCAAACCAGTGCATCAACGGCTTCGTCCTGTTCATCCGAAGAAAGCCAGTGCCATCAAAGCAGAAGTTGAAAAAATTTTGTGTGTTGGTTTCATTTACCCTGTTCCGCTTACTGAGTGGGTTTCCAATATCATTCCTGTTATGAAAAAACAAGGAACCATTAGAGTGTGTGTCGATTATCAGGATGTTAATCATGCTTGTCCAAAAGACAACTATCCTACTCCCTTTATCAACCAGATTATTGACGATTGTGTTGGATGCGAAATTTTTTCGTTCATGGATGGATTTTCTGGCTACAATCAAATTAATATCCGCCCAGCTGACCAACATAAGACAACATTCATCTTTCCCTAGGGCACATTCGCATATAGGAAACTTCCTTTTGGTTTAAAGAATGTTGGGGAAACTTTTTAGATAGCAATAGATTATGCTTTCAACGACATCAAGTACATTGTTCAACCATATCTAGATGATTTACCAGCGCATTCACGAAATCAGACTGATCACCCGATGCATTTGACAGCCATTTTCTTACGCTGCCGACACTACAAGATACGCCTCAATCAGCAAAAGTGTGTGTTTTGTGTTGGTTCTGGTCGATTGCTCAGATTCGTAGTCTTAAAAGAAGGAATTCAAATAGACCCACTGAAGGTTCAATCCATTCTTGATTTGCCTGCACCATCAAACTTACTTCAGATATAGAAACTTCAAGGAAAGGCTAACTTCTTGAGAAGGTTCATTCCAAACTACGTCGAAATGGCTAAAGGATTTACTCGATTATTGAAAAAAGGAGTTCCCTTCCATTGGAACCAAGTTGTGCAAGCTTCTTTTGATGCTGTCAAGGAACATCTTGTCCGAGCGTCATTAATGTGTCCTCCAAATTATCAAAATGATTATTTCCTATATATCGTCGTGGCTAAAATGACCATCGCTATGGTTTTGGTCCAAGTAGAAGATGGAATTGAACATCCGATCTATTATTTGAGTCATAATCTCAATGATACGGAATTTAAGTACTTGTACATGGAAAAGATTGCCTTGGCAGCTGTTCAAGCTGTCCAAATATTTTTCCATTATATCCTGCTCTGAAAAACAACAATAGTTTTGGATTGCAACCCCATGACTTACATCTTATCACGACAATTGCTGGAGGGAAAGTATTCAAAATGGATCGTCATTTTGCAAGAATTTGATTTGGAATTCATCAAATCCAAGTCAAAGAAGTCTTTAGTTTTGGCTGAGCCTCTCTGTGACCTTCCCTATGACAGTAATCCTACTACGTCGGAACCATCTATTCTAGACGAGTCTCTGTTTCTGATCAGATCATCTGATCCTTGGTATGGGGATTTCATCATTTATCTCCAAACCCAAACTTTTTGACCTAATACCTCTCGCTCTGACCAGTGACGTATTCGATACCAAGCCAAAGATTATCTGATTGTCGGTGATACACTTTATCATCGTGGTGTCGATACCATTTTAAGGAGGTGCCTCACTCATGAGGAGGCCAAAAAAGTATTAAATGATTGGCATGTTGGGGATTGTGGTGGACACTTATCTAGATATGCTACCGTGCAGAAGATACTTCGCGCCGATTAATTTTGGCCTACTATTTTTCAAGATTGCATCCTCGCAGTCAGAAGTTGTCATGCATGCTAGATTTTTTATCGTAAAATACGCAAACCGCCAGCACCAATTCATCTTGTTGTCTCTGCTGGACCATATACAAAATGGGGTATTGACTTCATGACCTGTAACCCTCCTTCATCCCGGGGGCATGGTTAGATTATTGTCACAGTCGACTATTTTACCAAATGGGCCGAAGCAATGCCTACATTTAATAACATAGGACAAAGAGTTGCATTTTTTTCTTCAACCATGTTATTGCACGGTTTGGGGTCCCACAGGCTATAGTTACGGATCATGGGAAGCATTTTTGCAACCATATGATGTCTGAATTGACAGCCAAGTTAGGATTGTCGCATGATAATTCTACTCCTTATTATCCACAATCAAATGGACAAGTTGAAGCTATTAACAAAATTCTTAAATGAATGCTTCAACGAATGATAGGAGTCCATAAAAGGAACTGGCACTTGATCCTGTACTCCGCCTTGTGGGCGTATCGAACCTGGGTGAGAAACGCAACCAGATTTATTCCTTTTCAATTGGTGTATGGTCTGGAAGCTATCTTACCAATCCAATGCAAAATATCATTGTTAAAACTCACGATAGACTTGTTACCTAACACCTTAGAAGAAGAAGCGCATCTCCTTAACCTCATCCATCTAGATGAAATGTGTTGTGAAGCCCAATTGGCCAACGAAGCGCATAAGAGACGTATAAAGGCGCAATACAAAAAAAATGTCCATCCTCGCATCTACTCAGAGGGAAACTTGGTCCTTCTTTATGACCAATAAGCTTATGTAATAGCTATAGGGAAATTCGAGCCATTATGGCATGGCCCCTATATTGTCAGAAGAGTTCTTGCTAAGGGTGCCTACGAGTTAGTTGATTATGATGGGATTCCATTGGCACAGCCAAGAAATGGGTTGTATTTGAAATGTTACTATGTTTAATCATGAGCGTAGTAATTTTTTGTATTATATTTGTTTATATGCTATTGATTTTCATTCACTATCTTAATTTTTTTTTTAGGGTTTTCTTAACGCTAGTAATCCGCTTTACATTTTTATGGCAGATGTCTGAATCTTCAGAACCATTTGTTGGATATGCTGATGGTGCTAGTCGTAGTACGCAAAATCTATCCTCTGCAGCGTAGGCCATTTTCGCTCTGAACGGAAAGTTAGTGAGTTTTTGAGGGATTTGTATTGGTAGATCGAAGAACAATATCGCTGAGTATAGCACGTTTATCAAACTTCTCTCTGATGCCATTTCATTTGGTATTAACTGCATAATCATAAGGTTAGACTCACAACTTGTGGTACTACAACTTACTAGTATTTATACTGTTAGAAATCTGACACTTCTTAGATTGTTCCTTAGAGTTCGACTTTTGGAAAGACATTTTGATTTTTTTCAATATCAACACATTTCCAGAAATTTGAACACTTTAATTGATTCATTAGCTAATCAAGTTTTAGACAGACATTTGCGTCATAGGTAAAGAAAATACTCACAACATTGAATAGGATTGCGCATTAAACATAGGAAAAGTTCTGAAAACATATAGATAGATAGTTATAGGTTTTTAAAAAAAATTTGCCCAAGACACATTGGTTATCTGACCCCAAAATGTATGCAAAAAGTCATAAGTAAACTAGTGGTGCTCGTGGTAACATGCTATAGATCTAGCAATCCTACGAAGCAACCGCATCCAACAGCTAGGAACCCCAATTGTGTGTCACTACAGTCGCATGGGAAGCTCTTCGATCTGGCAATTCGGAATCCTGAAGGTCAACCCCTCTATGTGCTGCTGGAGCTCAGCAAGAATCTCAGCCATATCAAGGTCCTGAAGGACTACTCTCCTGACAGCCCTCTCTACGGGCGCATCCGCTTCGCGCTCTGGTTCCTCTACTGGTTGAACACGACCGATATCTACATTACATCAAAAATTTATTTTATTCTTGGAAAGAAATAAAAAAACAAAAACATTGTAAAAACCTTAGAAAAAAACAAAAAACATGGTCAAATAATTCTTACCTATTGCACTCCACTGAGCGCCTTCTGGTAATACTAGATCTGGATCTCCTCAGAAGCCGACACCTGCATATGCATAATCATAAATGGCGACAATATGTCATTGGAACCAGGAGAAGAATGCAGTAAAGAACACAACAGTTGATTGCCCTGCGTGCCGACCCATGAGTTCTACCCATCTCTGCATTCAAGGATCTCTAGGACTAGATATATCCAATGTTACATGTTGTGGCTGCATAAGTGGAATCCGTTTCAAAGCGAAGGAGATAAGGATCGAACCATAACTGAAATTTTTCTTCCTTCCTCCCTTTTATTTGTTCAACTGTTCCTTTATCTAAGATAGAATAGCTTCAGACCAGTTGAAGACTGTTGGCTCTAAGCACTCTAGCACATACTGCATATATGATCTGTTCGCTACATGGAGTGTAACGGTGCCAACAAGTTTAGCAATCGTGAAAAGGATGGTTCTCAAAGGAAAATCCCTGACATCTCAGATGTTTATTTTTCCATCTTTGCTAGGATCTGACCCTGGATAGCAATACTGCATAACATAATCCCTCACTGTCTCTCCTCAAACGATATACCCCGTGAGAGAAATGGGCAAACTTTTCCTCGACAAACCTGTTAGAAAATACACATCCTCAACTGTTATGGACAACACTTGATTTTTTATGTGAAATTCCTCTATCGCTGGATCCCATGCTCGAACAAGGAACTCTAGGAGTTCTATTTGTTGTCTCATTCCCGAAAATTTGAAGTACTTAAGTAGCCCGCAATCCCTTAAAGCTCTTACGATACCCATATCATTCAAGGCAATCATATCTTGTTCCTCATGTTCTCTTTCTCTCTATGTAATCGCCATTGTTATCCGATGGAAACCTGAAAATCAACCATAAGATCCATTAGATACCATTCATTGCAAAAAACTAGGCAAATTTTGAGCACATCATGAAAATCAAAAACTTGAACTGCGCCCAATGCACTCCCTGAGTTGACACAGTGCATTGCATATGTAGGTACCCTTCATTGTATCTACTATGCAACGCAGGTTTCGATGTTCAAGGGTGCGTTGCCCTCAATTTGGGAAAAATTTACCCTAGGGGCCTTAAAACCCTAAAAATTTGCAAGGAATGGGAATGAAATGAATACTGAAAGAAAGAGGAGGTTCATGCTACTAACTTAGATCAAACGACGACGAAATCCGTCCCCAGAAACGACTGAAGTTCGGGGGAAAAATCAGGTTCAAAGCTCCAAAATGAAAATGGTAACTATGGAAGGGTAAAAATGAATAGTGAAACTACTTTATATAGTCATTTAATTGCTTGCAAGTAAAATTTATTACTATGACTATAGTTTTATTATGTTTTTATCATGAAACAAGTATTTTTAATCCATTTGATGTTTTTCTGAACAAGAAATACAACTGACGAATAGATTAGTCGTGAATATTTATTTCAAAGAAAGACTTGACCACAAAGCATACTTTTTCTCCTTATTTTTCGAGCTTTGTTAAAAATGAAAAATGATTTGAAGTGCACTTTTATCTATTTTTCGAGCTTCAATAAAAACGAAAAAGGAACCCCTGGAGTCTTCTTTCAGCTCTTTTCAGACTCCGATAATGTGAAAATATTGCCAAGCACTTGTCATTTCGAGCTCGTTAAAGGAAATGAATTGATATCTACGCAGTATAAGTTTAACCCTTTTCTGGACTGAGATGGATTATTTACAAAAAAGGAATACCTTGGTTAAACATGACCAAAGAGGTTCTTTCAGATATTATTTTACACTTTTTCGGATCTGAGAGACAAATTTACAAAAAAGTACTTTTGGAGTTCTCTTTCGTCATCTTTTTCAGACTCTCTAAATATGAAAAAGGACCAGGCTATCACTATCGTTAATCTCGTTAAAACATAAAATAGCGACAGGCTTGTTGATCATGGAAAGAATCGAGTTTCATTCATCGCTAGACTCGTTAAATTATTAAATAGAGATACTTTACTTGCCTGAAGGGTTGAATTATAGATCAAGCAAATGTTATCCTCCTCAAGCTTGTTAAAAAATAAAGAGGCACTGGTCGATAAATGACCGGGGAAAATTTGGGGAAAGTAAGAAAATTTTCTTTTTGGTAGCAAGTCACTCTTGAACATGACACTTCTTTCACTCCATTTCTGTGACTATTTGGGTTGGGTAATCATCTTGAAGGTTCATTCACACCTATGGTTCATCATACCTTCACTTTGATTTTGGGTCAATGATTCCAACTCATCACAGTGTCGCTGATATGCTCAAGAGAAGTCATCCAATGATTAAAAACTCATCCATCTGCAATACTCGTAAACCTTCATTTTCATTACCGTCATCCCTGAAAATTGCTATATCAAGTCATACCCTTGTCTCCGAAATCAGTAATTCCTGTTTTGCAATAAGGTGACTTCCTGTTGACAATAGAACAATATCCAAGAAGTTCACTTAGAAACATCAGATTCCAGTACCATGAGGCTTGTTACAGCATCGATAAGATCCTCGCTTCTGGACTTTTGATCGAAAGATTTTGGTTGGCGTTCGACATCAAATCATCTATTCACGCCTTACGAAATGTACTGCAGTACCTTGAGGGCCATTGACATTAATCGTGGTTCTCTCGCATTTGTTAACAGCTCACATTATTGGCTAGTAATCAAATGATGTCTTTCCATGTTCAACTACAAATCATATATTTGCATGACTAGATTTGTACCTGAATGATCGAGTGAATGAGATAAGAAGACCCCGGATCTAGTTTCAGCCATCCAAGCTGCGATTTCAAGATTGTTGTACACATCATCTGTACGGTGACCTTACATACAGATTGTCATCCAAACATGGGCCTATATCTATAGGTATGTCTGCATCTAGGCAACATTCCAATGTAGACGACTTTCTGAATTATGTACATGTTATTAGATTGTTTATGCGCTGACTATGGGAATGCCTACCCTCAGAAATTATGATCAATAGAGGATATATCATGATGTAATGTATTGTAATATTGATGTAGGTGACCATTTCGCTTCGTTTCCAGGCTCATCACATTGTAAATCATCTCAATCAAATGTTCTTATTATTTGGATCTCATGCTTTAGGGGAAAATTGTTATAGGTCAATTTGGGCACCATTCCCAATGACCTAGTTAACTGGGCATCATCTCCAGGACTGATGATCAAGGCTCTATCATTCCCTATCATTTCAGTTGCTATATGCTTTAAGACAAAAAATAAGACAAATCAACCAAGACTTTCATGAAGCAAAGGTTTCCATGGTTTGAAGCTTATTGTATAGCATATGAGAGATCACCAACATAGGCTCTAAGGGGCCTAAGTGCGTTGCATATGCAGGTAGCCCCATGCAAGGCTGCTCTGCAAAGCACTTCCCGACATTCAAAGGTGTGTTGGTCACATTGGGAGAGAAATTCTCATTGTTTTGGAATCTCCACTTGGCCAGTGCCTTCTAGAAGAGTTCACATGTGTCAAGCTTCGGATCAAAGTGTCCATTTGACATCTACATGAATGGAAACATGTCTTGCCTATTTTTGGAAAGCTATTGATTGCAAAACAACCTATAGTTCATCTATAAATTGAACACATATCTAAGCGTTTGGGAAGGAAGAATTTGAGTAGAGAAATGCTAGAGAATTTTCAATTGAAAGTTTTATTTGTGGATCTACTGCTAGAGAGATTTATGCTGTGATGAGACTTGGGAACTTTGCTGGAAGGTCACTTCAAATCAGTCACTAGGTTGTAACCTCTCCTTCTATCATCAACAAAGACTACTTCTTATTTTTCCCTAAATGCATCTATGTTAACTTTGATTTTCCATATTGTAAGATCTTGGTTGATGAATGTAGTTTATGCTTTACTGATTTAGCTAACTAGCTTGAATAGATATCTATATTATTGCATCTTCTGTTGTTTCAGTGTTCTTTCTTGCAGGAAGCATTCATCTCACAAACCACTTGAACTTGAAGCTGCAACAGAAGTGACAAAAGAAGCCATTTGGAAGCGACTAAACAAGTAAGCCTCCAATCCTCTCTGTATATCTATTCAGAGTTAGGAGAAATGGTAGTATAGTCTTTCACCTGTTGTTCTAGACTAGCACCTGTCTAGGGAAGCGTAGTTTATCCGTAGATTAATATTCTAGACCAACAGATGTTATTCTTGGTATGGCATGGATAATGTCCCTTGTAAAATTATCTTTCAATCTATAAAAATTGGAAATGAAATTTGAACAACAAGTAATGGTAGTAGTGCTCTGAGGACTTTCAGATGAGGTCCTAAAGTTGTATCACTTGAGAGGATGAATTGACTAATAAAGCATTACAAGGTAGAGTGGGAAATAGAGTGTCCATCATGCAAACAGTTCCTAGAATGTCAAACCAACAAAAGAAAAATCACCATCCTAATATTCAACAATTTATATCCAAACATAGCAAGGTGTTGGAGAATATCGCTCAAGGAGTTCCTCTCGAGAGGGGAATTGAGCGTGTCATTGATCTGGAGGAAGGAACCAAAATAGTCATAATTACTCCTTAGAAACATGCTTAAAGGAACATCGATGAAATAGAAAAGGAAATTAAGGAGTTACTAGAGCTGGGGCACATAAGCCTCAACAAAATTCCTTTCACATCAGCACTAGTGTTGGTAAAATAGAAGGATGGAACAATGTGGATGTGCATTGATTACAGAGCCCTAAACAAAAATACAATCAAGAATAGATTCAATTTTAGGATATCATTAGATTCATAAGAGAGAATAGGATATTAAGTGTGGAACCCGAATTAACAAATTATCCAGAATCTAATCCATTTAACAAATTTGTGAAACTGACTTTGGGAAATTTACTGAAATTTAAACCATTTTAACGAATTAACCAAAATATAAAAGGTGTGACCTAAATTTTAAATTTTACATCAAGCATTCCATAAAAGATATAAAAGATACACATATTTCCAATTTACTCATACATACAAATAATTGGGATGTTGAAGAGTATCTGACTATCTACTTGAAGGTATTTATGGTTTATTGTCATTCTTGCTCCCACTAACAAACTCACTTTTCCTCCCAGAATATCTAGGGATTAATATATACATTCCCCATATAGAAGAGTCTTTGTATTTGGGGTCTTCTCGCCCCTGTTCCCAAAACCCCAAGAATAATTAGTCAATTTACCAATTTTTTCTTCACAGATTCCCTCTGTCCCTCTGTCTATTACTTCTCTGCTTCTCTATGAAACCTCCTTTATCTTTGCTTCCCAGTAAGATTCATAATCCTCCTTCATGCTTTCTTCCCCCTCCTTTTTCTCCATTCCTCTCCTTATATAATCTCCAGTTCCTTACTCTCTATGCCATCTCTTCACCGTCGTTCTATAAAATATTGTCCTATTTTTCAAGCAGTAACCGTCTTCATTATAGGCATCAACAATGTGATCCTTATCTCATATAATTATGAGTTATAATTCCCATATAATGTGTTTATAACATATTTCGTTTTTTTGGGTTGTATAATATATATTATAGCTCCTTTCTAGTTAGCATGATATACATACATATATATATATATATATATATATATATATATATATATATATATATATATATATATATATATATATATATATATATATATATATATATAATTCCTTTTTGTTTGTATAATAAATAATGATATATATTATAATCCCCTTTGCTTTGTGTAACATGGTTAAATATTATGTTAGTTGTATACACATTAAGTACTCCACTTATAATTCTTTTATATTCTTGTAAATTAGGTACTAGTATTTTCGATAATAATTCATTTATCCTATACTTGGACATTTTTCATAATCATTTAATATGTATATAGTGTCTGCATGCGATGTATGCATATGTAGCTACCATATGCATTTATCGTATGCATGTGAATATTCCTATGAAGCTCATGATTCAAGATGGTTGTTACATTATGATAACTGCTTTCAAATGCCATTTTGAGCATTTCAATTTTGTGGTAATGCCTTCTGGATTGATGAATTCTCCAACCACTTTTCATATTTGTGTGAATCATGTGTTTAGGATACAATTGAGGAAATTTGTTTTGATATTCTTTTATGATAACTTGGTTTTTAGTAAGACTTGGGAGGATCATATGAAACATCTTGAAGAGGTATTGAGCATCTTAGAGAGCGAGTCTCTACATGCTGAGTCTAAATGTGACTTTGAGATGACAAGGCTTCTTTATCTCGGTTATATTATTAGTAAAAAAGGAGTAGGATTATATCCTAAGAAGACTAAGGCTATTATAGAATGACCTACACCTACAAATCTCACTCAACTTAAGGAATTATTTGGTCCTTGTTGTTTCTGCATGAGATTTTTTAAGATATTTTCATAAACTACAGCATTGCTTAAGGATTTCACTAAGAAGGGGTCACTTACTAGTGGTCTGATTTGGCACATAAGTGTTTTGAGCACTTCAATCAAGTGATGTCCACATGCCCTATGTTGGAAATATCATATTTGTCCAAACCCTTTGAGTTGGAGTGTGATGCTTTAGGATAGGGGATAGGAACTATTTTGATGCAAGAAAAACACCCCATCACTTTTGAGAGTAGAAAATTAAGAGGCATAGATAGGACTTACTTATCTTATGATAGAGAGATGTTGGCCATTATGACTATCTTGGGTAAATTCATACCATCGCTAGCTAGGGGTAAGTCTATCATCACAACATATCATAACGACATAAAATATTTCATGAAGAAAAATGATATAAATAATAGGTAGTAGGAATAATTCAGTAGATTGCATGCATATGATTTTGACATAGTATGTATCAAGGGGAAGAATAATGTAATTGTTGATGCACTTTCTAGGAGACCTCACATATGTTCGTTGGAGATTTTTGATAATTAGAAGGAGTTAATTACAACATAGTATGCCAAAGATTCATGGAAAATAATATTTACAGAAGGCACAATTCATGATGACAATGTTGGAAATAATGAGAGGGGGGGTGAATCAGTGTTTCTCAGAAATTAGCATTTTTAATCCTTTTCAGAGCATTATTTATTCTTTAGTTATTATCAATGTTCTTCTTAAAAAATTATAAAAAATAATCAATAGTAAACAACACCATACAACAATGTAGAAAGATAAAAAAATAGACAAAGAGATTTTTAGGTGGAAAACCCCCTCCGGGTCAAAACCACTGAACGCTTCTCTAGTAATTGTCTTCTTATCTCTTTAAAAGAAATATTAGTTACATAAAGAGTTAAGATACAACTGGGGGATGCGTAAACCCCATAATTCAAATGCCACAACTTGTAGGACGCTACTAAACCCTAATATCCTGCTGCAACCAGAAGGACACCACACTGCACTATAGATCAGGCCACAACTTGATGAGTGCCCCAGCACTCTGTTTGCCAACTGTTGTTGGAAAGGATGCTTCACTACCCAATCAGTTTATTAACCACAACTAAATGGATGCCACAACACCCTGTGAAAGCCACAAATTTCCCAAACACCGCCCTGCCACCCTGAAGTGTTCTTAGGCCACAACCTGAAGGTGACTCTGATCACCTAGAAGAGTAGGTAGATCACGTTTCACAATTTTCACACTTGACCCCCTATACTCTGAATCAATGTAGAATAGTTGTAAGGAAGATGTAGAATAAATATTGAATCCTAGTAGCCACTTATCACTGTTCCCATAAAATAATCACTGCACAAAGCTGCACATCAAGCTATCACTGTATCATTGTCACTGCACATCGTATATCATTGACACTGCAAATCACTGTATAATTGCCGGCTACCACAAAATGCTACTTCACAAATGAATAGTCATCAAAACACTTCCATCACATTGTTGATGAATGAATAATCATCAATGTTGTATCACTGTCATCATCGTATCAGGCTACACACAATGCAACAGCTATCTGGAACTGCTATCAAATGATGGCATAACTCAAGGTATCTCAGGTCATCCTGATGCCCTGCATTCAATGCTCTCAAACTTTGTCCCCAGAGAGCTGCCAACATATATGTAAACACGTTGTTTTATTGGTCAAACCCTGCAATCCATCCTTCTCTAATAGGTTGTATAACTGGACGATGTTCCCTTCACTAATTGCTACCGGCTTGCAAGGTCACATTCAAGTTATCCTTGGTTATCATAGACAATGTCAACTCAAGGTTCTAATAGTCAAATTCAATATATCAATGTCAAGTCTAGTTAAAGTCAAAAGGTCAACGTGTGTGGTATGACTATTTTATCTTCTGATACTAAGTCAAAATTAGGGCAAAATTTCATTATACATGTAATGACTTAGTATGTTAAAGTCATTCTTAGGATGTCAATGTCAAGGGGAGTATTGTCTTCATCCCTCAAGTTAAGTTAACATAAAGTCACGAGTGTCAATTATAATCAAGTATGTTAAGGTAAACCATATGTTAAGTTCAAAGTAAATACATCATATCAATGTCAATCCATATTATGATATTTTATATCATTTTAAAGTCAAGAATTGCAGTCACCAAGGGTATTTCCCTATCAGAGAAATAATTATATATAGAAAATGTCATATAGCCCACCAATATTGATTCAATAAAATTATATACCACTGTCATATAATTTCATAAGCCAAATCACCATTTTCAAGTTCATTTTGAAAGTGAAAATCAAGGTGTCAACATACTTGTTAGTTTAAGATCAAATTGTCATTGTTATGCTAAGTGACATCACTGCACATAATATTGAGTCATAGGTATTTGACATGTCATAGGTTCCTATCAACACACTGTCATAGTCCAACTACTCTAGTATTTAGATCACTGTAAGACACAATCAAGATTAATGTCACTACCTCACTATCATGAGGATACACAGGTCTAAAAATCTTCAGATCATACTCAATGTGTTTTCTATACTTCAATCATCATAGTGCTAAATCATACACTGCTTCACTACTGTCATAGGTGACTGGTTAGGGCACCAAATTTTTCTGTAACGTCCCTCAAACAGTCACTGAATCAACCCTTAAATTTTGTGGCATACCCTTGAAATAAACTAGACCTAACACCTAAGAAGAATGGAGAAATATCATACCTTTTTGTTGCCTTCTAGGAGCTCGGCATTGAATATGTTGTATCTATGTAATTTTGGATCTCCAAGGTCTGAAATTTCGTCTTATGGTATCCTTCTGAGTCCTCTTTCCAACCCCATAGGTTTGATCAAGATTGGATTCTTCAAGAAAGAGTTATGCCCAATCTCCCACGATGACCTGATTATAGAATGGTTCAGTGGAGGGAACTTGTATGAAGTGCCACGTATCACTGTAATGACCTTTTGCCCTGAAAACGATACCCAACAAACTACAGTCTGTCATATTTCTATCACTTTTTACGAAATTTGAATCTAATGCTCAGAGAGAAACTTATGACGATTTTCCCAAGGTCACCTGTCTGACATAGAATTCGGGAGGCTACAAAAACCCTAACTTCCTTAGATCATATCTCCGAAAATATAGAGAACCAAGATCTAAAATTCAGTCACGATGTTCATCAGGATTTCAGCTCACATGAGTTTGTTTTCATCTTCTTAAGCTTCATAGAAACAAAGTTATAACAAAAATTCCATGATGACTTGTTTTGTAGGATATATGAGCTTTCTTTTTATAGAGTTGAGAGGGGCTTCTATAGTGAACGTTGAAGGAGACATTTACGATTTTAACACATTTTTAATTGTTAATTCTAATTGATAAATATTGTGTATTTTTTTTCTTATGCTGTAAGGAAGATTCACTACCTAAATATATTAGACTTTTTAATGATATTTAGGAGTTATATGAGTGTGTAGTGGCTTTAAGCCCTTCATCAGGATAGTATATCCACAAATTATGGAAAAAACCCTTAATCTTAACTTTAGGTTCCTACAACTAATGGAAATGTGCCAAGTCACCTTCTTCTAGGGTTTTAGCCCACCAACTGGGACTTTTTCCTTAAAACTCACTTATATTTCTAACCATGAGGAACCGCGTGGCATACCACATACCACTGGAAAGATATCCTTGAGGAATATCCAATGACATGGATATCCAAGCCAAACTCAATTATTTAACCCTTCAAAAACCCTTGAAAATGTCAGGGTGCATCCTCATTCTAGAGAACCCAACCCCTAGGACTTAGGTTTTCAACCATCCAACAATGTATCTGCTATCTAGATGTAATATAACAATTACTCAGAAGTGTTCATTATGCATTCGACATCAATGACTAGTGCTTTTGGTCAAAGTGAAACCCTGTCAACTCCATCGGTTGACATCAATGACAACACCATCCAACAGACAAATATACAGTGGTAGATGAGTTGATCATTTATAAGGGAAAAAATTATTTAGTGCCTTCCTCACGGCTTAAGGTAAATATATTGAGGACATTTCATGATGTGCTTATGGATGGTCACCTGATTTTATTTAAAACATAGAGGCAGATTTGTGAGAGATTCACATGGAAAGGAATTAAGAATGAAGTCCTTACGTATATTAGAGAGTGTCCTACTTTCCAGTAAACCATGAACATGCATACTTATCAAGCTGGTATGATTTAGCCCCTACCCATTCCTAATCAGAAATGGGAATATATCTCTAGTGAACAAATGAGTGGAGGGGTATCATAGCAACTATGTTTCTAAAAAATAGGGAGCTTTGATCAAATGGCTACAACTTGGTGATTATTGTTGTAATACTACTTATCACATGTTTATTAGGATGTCGCCATTAATGGCTTTATATGGTTACGAGGATCCCAACTTCATAGATCTACCATTTAGGGATAGTATATTTCCTAAGGAAAAGGACTTACTACAAGATATTTAAGACATCATGAAGTCATTGTAGGAAAATTTGCAACTAGCACAAAATCAACAAAAGTTGTATGATTATCAACATTAGATGGAGTGCAATTTTGAGGTTGGGGACATGGTTTATTTGAGATTGCATCCATATAGACAGTCCATTATCAAGAAGAATGAAGTAGAGAAACTCAAGACTAGGTTTTATGGACCATTCCGAGTATCTCAAAGGGCTACAGAGGTTTACTATGAAATTGAGCTACCGGCTAGCAGCAGGGTTTATACTGTCTTTCACATGGAAAATTTTAGGGGATAATATTAGTTGGTGGGATAATTTTCCATGATTTTTCCAAAAAAAATATTTTCCAATTTCCATTTTTTATAAAAATGATTCGCTTAAGTTTACAATATAAAATTATTTTACCTTAAAAGTCGCCAACATTATATAGAGAGTATATATAAATTTTTATCAATTTGAATAATTTTACAAATACATCAATAAAAATTTTATAGTTTGCATATTAGGGATTAGTGCGATTCTCCAATGTTTTTAAACTTCAAGATAATTTTCCATCCTTAAAAATTTCCCTGGTCTTGCATGTATCCAGGCTCAAGAAGGCACTTGGTCATAACATGGTTCCCTCGTATAATTTTCCACCATACGATGAGGAGGGGAATTTTTTATTGATTCAAGAGGCCATCATTGATACTAGAGAGAAGGCTCTTCATGAGAGGGTCATCAAAGAGTTATGCTCAAATTCAAGAACTTTCTAGTAGAGGACACCACATTGGAAAATGAACAAGTATTGCAACATCCATAGCTAATATTTCTTGAGGAAAAGCAATTTTGTGAAGGGTGAACTATAGTGCCCCCTTCCTAATCAAAGTAGTTGGTGGACCTCTAGCTTATCAGTTGGTTCCCATAGGATATTGGGTTAGGGGTAAGGAACCTTGGAGGAAATTAATTCAACAAATTTCAGTGTTTGATGGTCAATTAAAATTTTATTGGAATTATGAGCAAGATTCCTTTTTCTGGAGCAATTTGAAGATAGTTTTCCAATATTTAATAATTCTAGTAAGTCAATTTCAAACAATGACTGGTTCAACTCACATGGTTACTATTTTTAGTATTTTCGATCGATTCAGTTTTGATGACTATCTCAGGATTTTATACAGTCTGGTGGTTTTAAATAAAATAATGATAAATTATTATTTAGTAAATTTAAATCAAATATTTAACTTTATTGTTATTTTAATATTTTTAATCAAGGGATTATAAGAGCCAGTTATAAAGTGAAAGATGATTTATTTAAAAAAATAAAACAAAAGAACGAGGCCTATATTTGGGAGACTAAAAATAATTTTAATTTAGTTCCACATGGGTTGATGAAGAGAGTCAAAATTCATGGGAGAGTTATAAAAAATATGTGTGGAGTTCATTTCATATGTTTGTTTTGACATTTGGTATTGCTATTTTCTTTATGAGATTAGTTCTTATTGGTTTGTGAGGATGAAACCCCTTGCAAGAAACCTTATTCATGTTATTGAGAAATATAATTTGGAGAATATCTTCGTGATTTCACACATAGATCACAACCAGGCTTCATTATTGGTTTGATATCTATAGTCTAGAGGAAATTTGTGGAAACAAAAAGGATTTTAGAGTTTGTTATATAAGTACTACTACTGTAATAATATTGCTATAGTGATTTTGCAAATTTCAATTCAAAATCATATTTACGCATTTCTAGAATTAATAAGTATGCTTGAATTGTGTTTTTAAAGCATTTTGGTTATTTGGATGTTTTTATTTTTATCATACATTGTCATCCTAACTCTAAAAATGAATTTGAGTTATATCAATTTGTGGGTTTTCATCAATATTGTTATTTTTTGTGTTATTTCATAACATCCAATGTTATCATTGTCACACACACACATAGACATATAACAAGGGTGTATGTTATAGTGATACAAAGGATAAATTTTGGAAGTTGCATCTAGAGCTCAACCGAAAGAACCAAAAGAAAGATGCTAATAAGAAAAATTTCATGGCCATAGATTCAAGAAAGTAGGTGGAAAGAAACTCAAATGTGGATGAGAAGATTGTATGCACATCAATCCAAAAGGAGGCAAATCTAAACAACCTTCAACAACAGGAAGAGAAGGAAATGACTAGACTCTTCCATATAAAGATACAAGTTAGAAAGACAAAACTAATGCTTTGTTTTACTCAATATCAAAGGCAAATCTCATGGTAGTAAATATGGTCAAGAATATATGACTGGAGACTCATGACCATCCTAGCCCATATCCATTAAGGTGGGTCAACAAGGAGGCAAAGATGAAAGTAAGAAGACAATGCAAAATTAGATTTGCTATAAACTCTAACTTTATTGATGAAGTAGAATTGGATGTAGTTCCACTAGATATATGTGGTGGTGTGTTTGGGAGTCCATATATATGTACATGCATGATGTGATCTTCATGTAGAGATCTACCTAGTACCATCTCATCAAGGATGAAAAGTAATTCATCGTCAAATCACACAAGGGAAAGTCTAAGATCTTGCTGATAAGTGCAACTACGACTAAAAGTTGATCAGTTCTAACAATAAATATGTTTTTTTAGATTAATGAGAAATTCATTCTGTAGAAGAGTCCATGAGAACTAAGTCATCCTTGGAGTGGCGTACTAAGGAATAAAAACAACACTTGGAAGAATTTTTACAAGCTTACGAGGTTGTGTTTTAGGGACCTACAAGGATAAAATCCAAGAGGGAAGTGGAGCATGAGATCCAGCTATTGTCAGACCCTTTGTTTCCAAACATTGGGTTGTACAGGTAGTTTATTATAAATGCCAACAAGGTGAAGTAGTTGTAGCAAATAGCAGAATATGGTCTTATTCAACCAAGTACCTCACCATTTGGGTTACCCATTATAATTGTGTATAGAAGAATGGGACTTGGTGGATGTACATTAATTACAGGTTAATAAAAAAAACTACGCTTAAGAAAAATTAACCCTTACCTAAGATAGATGATTTTCTAGATCAGTTTCAACAAGCCAAATACTTCACCAATCTAGACTTAAAGTTAGGATGTCACTAGGTTCGAGTTAGAGAAGAAAATGCTCAAACGACTACCTCCAAACCAGAAAAGGTTTGTATGATTGGTTAGTCATGATGTTTGGCCTATGCAATGTGTTAGTGTCGGTATTTGCATCCTTCCACTAGTGAACAAATTAATCTTTCATGTCATGTTAGGGGTCCCACTCTAAAAATTTTGTCATTCCACTAGGTCATGCAAAAATGTGGTCACTTGGTGCACATTTAAATCAAGTTTCACTCTTTAAAAAAATAAAAATTAATCATCACCTACTAACTCATTTCATCACTATGCTCAGTGTCCATCATTCATGAGTTTTTATCACATTTTCAATCATTTCACCATGAAGTTCATTCAGTTATGGTTTCCATTATATCTTAGGGCTTTCAAGGTCCATCAAACTACCATCTGCATGCATAATAGACCAGCAAGTAAGAGGGTGACAAATAAAATCACTTTACTATGTAAAGTTGACATGTAATTTAATTTTTATTCCATTATGTAATTTTATGTTTTCTCAAATATGTAATAAGTTCATGGTTCCAAATAGCTGCCAATGCAGAGTTCCATATGCCGAGAAGATCAAAGTTTCCAAAATCCTAGTGTTCTAAAATTCATCAAATGATCAAATTCAAAAAATCAATGTGAAAGTGAAAGGTAAAGGTTCAAATGCTTAAAGTGAATGTGAGAAGGAAAAGTGGGTCCCAAGAGCTAATTCATCCAATCCATCAAGTATAAAGCCCATCAAAAGATAAAAGAGGCACTCATTTTCTCTCTAAGCCATCGAGCTCTCACTCCCTCAGCTCAAAAATCAAATTTGTAAGGAGAAGAACAAAGTTTTTTGGTGGCGCTGCGCTCCTGGAGGCAAGGTGCCGCACTCCTGGAAAAAGGGCTTCACCCCTGCCCAACTTCACTCAAAATGCCCAAAACCTCTTGCAAGTCTTTCTAGTCATCAATTCAGGGTTTCTTTAGTTGTAAACAACAAACCAACAACTCAAGACCAAATATATGATCATGGAGGTAGAACTTCTCAAGGCCTAAAGAGGATAGACAAAGGCTAAGACCTTACTTGATGAAGCATATGAGAAATATGGTGATCTAGATAAACAATAAGAAAAAGTGTCAAGGAAGAATCCAAGAACCAAAGGCCTGAAGAAAGCATAAGAGCTAGAGAGACAAAAAGAAGTTGAACTAGCAAAGGAGCTCACCCTTAATGAGAAAATTTCCATATTGATCAATGAGAACATGGAACATTGGCTTGAAAAAGTCAACAATCATCTTGAGAAGCTCCTAGAGAAAGCAGAGAAAGACAATGATATCCTGAGACACATGGCTAAGCATTATTTCCGAAGGAATCAAATAGCAAGGTCAAAACTCCAAAAGGTGAAGGTAAAGGTAGAAACCCTAATCACCCAAGAGGAGAAGAAGAAACTTGACATCCTTGTTGAGGCCTCAATGATTGCTTAGCATACTTCATCAGCATTCCACATACCAATTTTGAAGAGTTTTTAAGCAATTTTTTCAATTATGGGTTTTTGTGCAAACTTCTGACAGTCTTCAACACAGTTTGACTATCAGGGGCGTAGCGCCCTAAGCGCTGCGCTTCTTCTAGGGGCCTCAAAATTAAAAATGAATACCACCATTGGATTTAGAAGGAAGCAAACACACAACTTTTAAACTTTTCAAGCCCAATTTGAACAATATGGCAAAGCGAAATGGAAAAAAACACCTCAAAAATGACATTTCTGCCCTCATTTTTAGGCAGGCGTTGTGCTCCTAACCAGTCTTGGGAGATTCACTTTTGGAGGGCTAAAAATCATCATTTTTGGAAACCAAGTACATTTTTGGAAACTAGATAGGACATGATTTCCAATGAGCTATCCTGAGCTCCATTCGGACATCGGAAACACCCTCAAAAGTTAGCTTGAACTTTGGTGTCGCGCTCTTGACACTGGTGCTACGCTCTTGACACTGGCGTTGCGCTCCTGATAATTATCTGGTTTTTCTGATTTTTTCCTAGTTTTCTGAGTTTGACCATGGAAAATGTGAATTTTATTGATGTAAATGATGGATGTAAATGTAATTAAGATATTTTTGAGTTACTAGAGGGTAAATACATTAGGTAAAAGTGTTTTCATGGATGAATGAATCAGTTTCACCAAAAATAGGGAGAGTTTGTTTTACCTTCCTAGTCTTTGGGTTTTCAGTTCAGCCTTTTGTGGATCAGCTCCTCACCACATGGATTTGACCCCTGAGGTTGGGAGAAGTTATTTCTTGCATATATTTTTCACCTCTTCACTCGTTAGAGAAGGTTGGATGATGTTGTATTGGTTATAAAACACTATTGTATCAGAATTTTGGCAGAAATTTATTGATAGAGTTGCAGCTATTTTGGTGAGATTCTTGTGGTACTATATTTTGACATAGTTTCTCCTTTCGTTTACATATGTATGAATGTTTTGTACTTTCCATGATCATGTCATTTCTATAATGTGCTGATTCTTAAGTGAGAAAATAATAATTCATGTTTAATGCTCTATTTTGGGAGAATCATCATACTTGTGTTCATTTCTTCAGTTTAAAAAGAATTCATGTATGTCATGCTCTTTTTAGCACCTCATCAGTCTATTCATTCCATCAAAACCTCCTTAAAATGTTAAAGTACCTACCTATCTTTCTCCATCAGATGTCTACAATTGTTGGTTCTTTTTCCCTGACCTAATTTCCTCTTTGACCTAATTCACTCATCCAGCACCCAAATCAACCAATCAAAACCCCTGTGCTACTATACCTAGCCTAAAACCTAATTGATCCAGCCCTCTTGGCTATGATCCTTTTGAGAGAGCCCTCTTCTGCCTAGTAGGGCTAGCTACTTGGCAATAGCTTGGTCTGTGGTTACCTTTACTAGTCTCTTCTCAGCCTCGGAGATCCGGTGGAGTGTTAATACAATGCACCAACTACATTCATAGGGTTAATGAATAAAATATTGCATCCTTCTATATATTCATTTGTTATTGTTTATTTGGATGATATACAGGTATACAATGCTACCTAGGAGGAGCATATCTAAAATTTCATGTAGCTGATAAAGGCATTGAAGAAGCACTAGCTACTAGAAAATCTTAAGAAATGTTAGTTTGTGTATCAGTCTTTGGTTTATCTACGATATGTGATAGGTGGGGGAGAATTAATGATAGATATTTCCAAGATGGAGGCCATCATGAAGTGGCTAGTGCCTAATAATATTTTTGAGGTTAGGAGTTTCAATGGGGCAGCATAGAACCTAAGGAAATTCGTAGCCTCGTTTTAGTAGTAGCGACACCATTCCACATCATAATATCATGTAGCAAGAGTTTCCAATGGAGAAAGGGTTAGCAAAGGACCTTTGAGGAGTTAATGAAGAAGATCAATAAAGCATTGGTTCTGGCATTACCAAACATGTAGATGCCCTTCAAACTGGAAACATATGTGAGTGGGTATGTTATGGGAGTGGTATTGATGCAGGGAGGAATGAATCTATGCTACCATTCTAAAGTATTTCATGGGGTGATTCTCAACTACCCTACCTACGACAAGGAGTTGTATGCCCTAATTCAAGTTGTGAATAAGTAGGCTCTATTTGATGGGAAATAAGACAATAATCGACATAGATTACTAGCCACTACAATACCTACAAGCCAAGAGTAAGCTACAATTACTAGGAATTACAAGTGGATGGGGTTTTTACAAGAGTTTCATTTAGTGATAAAGTATCAGAAGGGAAACAAAAACAAGTTGGTGGACATGCTTTGAAAGCCATCCACATCAAATATCACAACTTTGGGAAATCTTATGCACATGAATCATTTCACCCATGATGTGTACAAAGAGGCATATACAAAGGATGACGACTTCAAGGAGGTGTTTCAGTAGTTAAAAAGTCAAAGTCATATGGACGATGGTGACAACATAGTTGACTACCATCTCCACAATGAGTTACTCTACAGGTTAGATAAGTTGTTCATAAATGTGAGTGACTGTAGCTGATTAGAGAGACTCATACCTTCAAGGATGAAAGGCATTTGGAGTAGAGAACACAATGACTAGCTTCTAAAGGTAGGTGTATTATCCGAGATGCAAAAAGAGGTAGTTATGTTCATAAAAGAATGCATGCTTTATTATACCAATAAGCCTTGTAACAAGAAACATGGTCTATATCATACCTTGTCAGTACCCACTTGTCCTTCCATGAAAATAGTGGGAGGTTTTACAACAAATAAGAAGGGACATGACTACCTATTTGGGGTGGTTGATAGGTTCAACAAGGTGTGTTCTAATTCCCTATAAAAAGACGATCAATGGGAAAGAAGCAATGAACTTGTTCTTTGGACATATCTGGGTGCACACTGAATACAAAGGAGTACCATTTCAAATAGGGACACAATATTTATTAGTGCATTTTGCAATACATTAGGGGAGAATATGGACATAAAGTTGAGAATTCCCACATCATTCCATCCACAAATAGATGGGGAAACAATAATCAATAATATTTTGGTACAAATTTCGAGGGATTGCAATTAAAAGCATCCAAAGGCGAGATGAAAATATGGTATATATACAACAATTCTAAACAAAGGAGTCCACACTTTTACTAGTAATCCCCATTTGGAACTTGTTTGGATATTTTCCACCTTCACCTTTGGATATTACATATGGGCAACGAGGAGAGAGAGGATCTTATAGGGGATGCATAAATGGCAGAAAATTGTGTTGATAATATCAAACAAATCCATTAATAGGTACATAAAACACTATAAAAGTCATAGGAAAATAAGGCCATGCATGATTAGCACAAAGCAAAGAAGTCATTCATGGTGGGAAACTGAGTATGGTTGCAGTTGAATAATGAAAGGTTACAGGGTCTTGGTAAGAAAATCAAGGTTCTCAGATATGGTCCCTTTGAGATGCTAGAGATTATGGTAGATAATGTGTATAGACTCAACTTATACCCATACATGTGCATTTACTTAGCGGTGAATGTAGAAAAGTTGAAACTCTATGAGCCTTACATGTTGGATCAAGAAGAGGAATAAGTCCTACCTTCTATAGAGGAATTAGCACCAGATGCTTAGGTGGAGTTGACAGGGGATATTGCTTTTTAGAAGAGGTCTAGAACTACAATACATGGGAAACATGACCTTTAGCATATTGGGTTAAAAGGACAACTTACAGGAAAGAATAAATGGTACTCTAAGGAGAAGGAAGATGAATAATTTCCACACCTCATTAAGTAAAATATTTAGGGGACCAAAATCCTTCCAAAATGGATAGATATGACTTGAATTGAATCATTATGTTATTTATCATCCATCTTGATGATTTTAGAGTGGGAAAATTAGAGGCATCAACTCACATGACCATTTCTATTAGCGATTCCCAATGTGGTGAATTGGGATCTAAAACTTTCTGATAGCAATTTGAGGCATTAGAGTTCCTTGTGGTTAAAACTATGTTGCTTAAGTGTTGTATCCCCCATCACTATTATACACATAGACACCTTTCCAATGATGCAATAATTGCCTCAATTGGAGTCTATATGCAAAAGTTATGCTACCCGAAAGTTGACCTTCCTATTTTGACCACCATGATTTGAGAGGATGTAACATCAACCCCCATTATTCATGGAAAAGGACTTAGCTACATTATCATGATGAATAAAACTCTAAAGGAGTCAATATTTTTACCTCTAATTAAGACTTGGAGATAAACATAACCACTTGTAGGTTATCGTTTCATGTTATCACTGGGTCAGTAGGAGGAAAAGAGCTTCCATTCTATTTTAGCACATTTTGTTCTATAGATGAGCATAACAACTGAGAGTGGATAGAGATAGATAAAACAAAGAGGGTTTATGTATTGTAGTTTCCTATAGGGCATAGGTCTTACTCCTTTATACTTGCATAATCATATCTTGTGCTCATTGTGGTTTGTGAGTTTTATTTCATTGTTCTCTATTTTCCATATTTTATCAATTGCATGCATAAGCATAACACAATAATCAACAAATCCATAAATCTATGGGAAAATTAACTTTCATAGTGTAGATTTAAGATTTACAAGTATACTTTAGTAGATTTTTTGTGATGAATTGTCCAGTGGAATGTCCATGATAGTTTGTGGATTGGGAAAAAGATGAGTTTTTTAATTTCTTGCACACACATACAAACATTTTTTATTAAATTTATTACATACACAAATTATTAAATGTTTACAAATAAAAGTATATCCTTATGGAACAAATACCACATCAAGGCAAGGAAACTTCACAAATTAAAATAACTCTGGTCCAATAATTAAATGTTTATTATCATAGTAATACATTTTCTTGTAAATATGTTGATAACATCCTCAATTATTTGGATATTACTTTATCACATGTTTGCATTTAATAAGAAAATGAACAAGTAATCATAATTCTAATTGCAAAGAATGGAGTTGTTGAAGATAATCATGGATCAAAAGTTGGCATTTGACGAGTAAATCCTGAAGTTGCTTCATAAAGAAACCTTGGAAGGAAGTGTCTATAAGGATCTTCTTTTCTCTTTTTTAGCAAATATGCCATTGCCGCTTCCACTTCTCCTTTAACTTGTAAATAAAGACGATGAGCATTAGCCTTGTCTCGAAGCTCATCTTTCCTGCCTATAAATCAAATCAAAATTAAATTAATTTCCAATTTTGGATTGGTGAATTAAAATTTAAAAGTATGGCATGGAATTTAACATGTTACTTCATTTATTTCTCATAAGAACATCTAGAAAGTATCCATGATATAAATGATTTTAAAATGATTTCATCAATTGTGACTCTTTTACTAAGTAAATGGATTCGAGTTTTCCAAACAATACATGCTTTAAAATTTTCAAGAAACCAGAAGACACACACTTAAAAAAAACAAAAACAAAAAACAAAACTTAAAAATAAAATCAAACACATTTGAGACACTAAAATTTGCATTTGACATTTATAAATTATATAAGGTTACAAAAGAAGTTATCATGAATGAGTGCTAAGTAATTACATATTAATGTTATATATGTAATAGTTAAAATTACAAGTGATATTATTTTTTTATTTTTTTTTTGGAAATATTTAATTATGTTGTTGCACCATAAGGCCATATTCAAGTTTCCAAAATCAACAAGGACTTGCATTGGGCCTTATTCACACCCACTTGGGTTTGGAGAGAGCAAAAAATTTTAAACTGGGATCCTTGTGTTAATACAAGTTCAATCACCACACTACTTACCGTTAGAACACGCTTCCATGGAAAATAATATATAATAAACACTATATTATTTCATTAATATTACAAGATATTTACATTATTAATATATTATTAATATTAGAGTTTCTCAACAATTCAATGATTTTTATTTTTTTTTAAGTTAAATTGGTTATTTTATATTGTTAATACTTGTTAAATTTACTCATTGTCGAATCAACCATGTAGGAGTTTGGAGCTCTAAGAATGATAGCTAGGGTTTTACATTAGTTGCATTGCCAATGCATAATGATTACTTCATTATCAATGAAAATTGTTTGTTTGACATCTTCAACACCATCTAAACTTTCAGACCCCAAATTGACTCTCCTCTCCATGCTTGCTTACCATATTCTTTGTTGTTAGCTACTATGAACTCTTCAATTCCCCCTCCACATGAAGGATCTTGACATGGACCGCCACCATAAAAGCCCCCAACTCACCCTTGATTCTCTCCTTTCCTAGTCAATAAGGATCATGGAAAGCCTCCACTGAATAGGTCTACCTTTAACTCCTTGCCCTCATCCTCGGATCAACCAAAGCTCTCAAAAATTTCCTCATCCAATGCTTCATACCCTTCAACATTGATACACAACCCTCCCAACTCTTTTGCCCCTTTCATAAGTCTTTGGATATTCTTTGAAAGATGTGGCAGCCCTCAATGGAATTCTAATGGTGATCTCGCATAACCACCTAGAGTTTAGATGGTAAATGAAGCACTTTCGCCATCTATAAAAATTATTGAGGATGTAGTGGAGCAATCATTCAAAGAGAATGGACTTCTTTGAAGGTTTAATGGGCTCTAGAAAAAGTTGGAAACTAATGGATCACAATGAAATAGAAACTAGAAAGGAACTATGAACCATTTATTTATCCCTCCACAAATGGTTTTTCATAATGGAATTTGACCTACAAAAAGTGATAGGATGAATTCTAAACTCTAGCTCTTGGTTTTGGGAAAAGGACTATGCATGAAATTGTGGATCCTTACCTTTAAATTTACATTGGATTCCCTCTCTGCCACCATAGTATGGGTAAGAATGCCTAACCTCCCTCTCCACTCATGGGGTTTTGATTCACTGCAAGGAATAGGAAACACAATAAGAAAATTCCACTTCATGAGTGTTGACAAGAAGTCAAAGCATATCACTTCCTATGCTTAAATTTGTGTTGAAATAGATGTCAATGAAGGGCTCTTAGCAAAAATCTAACTAGTAGGTAAAAAATACATAAGGACCTAGTCTCTTAATTACAGGAAAGTTCCGATCTAATGTAGGGATTATCGCCAAACAAGGCACATTGCAACCCAATGTGTTAAGAACATTGGATGTTCCAAAAAACCTTATAGAAAACCCATCTAGTGGGATGGGGCATTGAAGAAGCAACACTTAATCACCATAGTAGCCCTCTAGATAGTCATAATAGAGTAGCAATGTCCTTTGTTCCTAGGAAAAATTTTAATTTAAGTAGGTGAAAATCAAACCATGGATACCAAAGAAAAAACAGAGGCTAGGGACTAGAGCAAGATAACCAATTCCCCCTCTTTGAGAGCCAAAATGGATTCAATGCTACCAATGACCCAATTGGGTTTGGGTTCAACGAGTGTAGAGAAATTATTAGAATTAGTGTCCTAAATATTTAGGCTTCTCATCTCAAACCCCCTCCCTAATGGTTGATAACCACCCCCAAAAATGGTTTATCTAACTGGGTAAAGTAGTAAAAGGTTTTGGAAATTCCATAAATTCAACAATCCCTCCCAAATCCCTTTTAGCACAATATAACTATCTTAAATATAATAAAATAATAATAATATTCTAATTTTAAGACCACAACTTTACTTTATACTAAATTGATGCATAACACCCATTTGTTTGTGAGACAAGAACTCTTAATAACAATTTTACTACTTAATTTACAAAAATGTAATTACCTTAACTCCTTTTAATTTTGAACCTTATCTTATTTTCTATTTATATATATGAAAAGAATATTAACAATACATCAATAACACTAATAACACATTATTAATATATCATTAATAATATTTTAATCTATTATTAATATTTAATAATACATTAATCTTCCAATATTTTTACAATAAAAATAACAATAATATTTATAATAAAAATAACAATAATCACAATATTAGTAAAATATAACATCAATAATAATTTAATTTATCAGTAATGTTTAATGATAGATTAACCTACCATGTTGTAAAAAGTAAGGAATGGCAATGTCTAACTTGTTAGCTGATATGGATTTCTCCTGACATGTATGGTTTCTTCTTAAGAAATTGAAATTATTTATATAGCTTTGCAAGTGTTGAAAAGAAACGAAAAGGAAAGTGATGGTATAGATTTTTTGTTTACCTGTAATGGTTTTATTATGCATAGATTAATTAATTGCTAGCCTACCATAGAGATTGGTGTTGTTTGAACCCTCAAAAGAGAACAGAGACATGTTCTAGAAGGGTGTTGTTTGAAACCTCAAAAGAGAACACAGACATGTGACATGTTCCAAGAAGGTGATTTCATTTATTCGTCATTTCCCTAAAATTAAATTAATGCTCCTTTTTAGCTTCCATATATTTTATTAATTATGAATTTATTTATTTAAGTTTTAATTAGCTTAGAGTTTTTTATGTATATTTTAATTAGCTTAATGTTTTATTAATTAAGGTTTTGTGCAATATTATTTTATATTAATGTTTTATGTGTTCACTTCAAAATCATGATTATTATTTTTGGAAATTATGATTATTATTTTTCAATTTTTTTATAATTTGTTTATTTATATAAGTGTGAATTTAAAATTATAAAATTAAAATGGTAGTGTAAATGTTTAGTAGCTTTGTTTATTAAAATGACAAAAATAATTAATTTTTAAATTAATTAGAGTTTGTTAATATGCTTTATTTCGTGTGTCAAAAATTATATATATATATATATATATATATATATATATATATATATATATATATATAATCAAGTTCTATGTTATTTTATAGTAATGTTTTGTAATTATATGATTTTGCAAAAAATTGGAGAAGTGTGCATGGGTAGTAACGTTAATAGGTGTATAGTATATAATTTTGGTGATAGACATGGGTTATATTTTTTTTATAGGTGTTATAGAATGCAACAAAATTTTGATCATCATATCATTAATGGACATAAAATACACAAACTAACCTTATATATTAAGTAATTCATCATGAAATGTATAGCTTAGACTTTAAGGATAACTTTCTAAATAGATCCATGCTGCATATCACAAAATATGATAAATGCAAATTGGAGATTATGGGCATGGAGCATGTGGATCAAACATAAATTTCAGAACAGTAGGCATTGGAATAATCATAGAAATCATAATTTTGATTGTATTTCAATGGGATGTCTCTTAAGTTTCATGAGGGATGCCATCATGAACTTGGGACATATAAGGCATCCTTTGAGATGGAAAGAAGGGATGCATCCCCTAGCCACCACAGCTAATATTCTACTTAATACATCTTTTTTGGGGATTCTAAGGAAATAGAGATGGCAAATGTTGAAGTGCCAAGGAAGAAGTAAAAAAAGGGAAATTTGATGAAGGATGTTAAAATAAGTAAATTACTTAAACAAACATATGCAATTACTCTATAATGCTCTTAAAAGGGATATTTTTGAAATTTATATATGATATAACACATGATTCAACACCTTAGAGCCTAACAAGTTAACATTTTTGATATAGACATTGGGATGACCCATAAAATATTGCTTACTTCGACAAGGAGAGTATAGCCAAAGAGCCAAATGTCCTACTTTGAGGTTAGGTACTTAGACAACGATGAGGGTGAAAATGCTCATAAGAAATCGAAAAAAAATAATCTATATAGGTGAGTAACACAATATTTTGAAAAGAAGGATGTTTAAACTATAAAACCTTACCAAGCTTTAGCAGGTAAGGACAATACAGAGATGGATGTCTTTGTTGAAGGTTATATATGAAAGTTGTATAATCGAATGTGAGGAGCCTTATAGAATGGTTCATATAATTTCTCACTGGTAATAGATTTTGATTCCTTGTGCATATATGAAGTGAAACTAAATTGGTTTGCATTGAATATAACCCTATATTATATTTATCCTAGTGTAACATTATTTCATTCTAATCATGATGAAGGAAGAGGAGGGGTGGAAGTACGCGACTCACTAACATAATCTCTTATGTGAACGATCATGGAATTTACCCCTCTAATTGAGTGATATAATTGTCGTTGGATCTTGATGTAAGGGTTTTGTCCTTATAATTTATATGTCCACAATGATGAGGGTGGGAGGGAATTTTTTTGGAATTGGATATATTTGCATACCTCTTGGAACTCATCTAGTTATTTTAGGAGATTTTAACAATTTGGAGTTCCAAGAAGATAAGATTGGGATAAACCCTCTCCATATAAAAAGAGAGGTATGAATTATAATTAGTTGAAGGATAAACTTGACCTCTACGACCTCAATACGTACCGTAAAGATGAACTCTTTGAACTATAGTTCACTTGTTCCAATCCCAATATGGCTAAGAAACTATATTGAAGCAACTTGATAAGACTATCACATCAAAACAAAACATTTATTTTCCATTGTGGAGGGAGGACCAATTTGAGTGTTGGGAGAGCTTACCCTTTCCAAACATAAACTCACTATATTTTCCATCTCCTAGAGAGTTTCTTGGATGTGATTTCCAAAGCCTTGATATATTCTTTCCCACCACTAGTACATAACTTGCATCAACATTATAAAAACTACTTGGAGCTCAATGCATAGATCAAAAGAGGAAGATTCTTGGATTGCGTAGTGGAATGATGGTATTAGTGAAATCACAATATTTTTCCATGGGTTTGGTTAGTAGCTTGTAGTTGTTCTAGGTTCATGTCAGTGAATTTCCAAGGAAGAATTTGAGGAAATGTCTCAAAATTTGCAATTTATGCCATATGATGAAGTAGTGCAAATAAGGGTTGGTAAACTTAGAAAATTATTGAAGGTGGAAGAGATTCACTGAGCTTTGGGTGCCCAAATCCACACTTGATTACATTGGCTTAACACTAGGAACTTACATATAAAGGATTTTTAAAAATTTGTTTCTACACAAGAAGCTATTGAAAGGCTACAAGCTTTAAGGCCTTTAAGATGGATGTGGGGGTGTTTGCAGAAGGGGTGGGGGGAGAGAAACGAGTTTTGGGGGGGGGGTGGGGGGAGGGGTAAACATACAAAAATCCATCAAGCATCACTTTCTTAGTCATTATCACATTATTTTGTTAGTAGGAAGGAATGAAGGTTGACCATAAGGTCCCTTGATAGCTATCCCCTAAATGAGAGAGATTATGTGATTGAGGGTTGACAATGGAAAAACAAAAGATCAAATGGTGATCATTAATCATAGGTCACCTGGATTAGACAAGGACCCATGTGAGCTCTCTAATGAAATATGGAAAATTTTCAAGCTTGACCTCCTCAATGTGAACAAAGAAGTCATTCACAAAAAATCCCTTAGTGTACTTATTATCAAAGGATTAATTAAGTTCAATCCTAACCATCATTTCGTGGTTGATAACCCTCTTAAATGTTTCTTGTATTATTCTAGTCAAAGCTTTGGCCTTGCAAATTCTCTATATTTTGTTGTCGATAATTACATATAAGAAATTGGTTTTATTATATGTTGTTTTATTTTGGACATTATAACAACTATTTGGGAGGCAATGCATTGAGCCAAATACTCCCTAGGGTTGAAGGTCCTTTTCAGTGAGGTTGTAGTTGAAAACACTTATGATAATGTGGAATGGCCTTCCACTTTGGAAATGCTTCAAGCTCTAGGGTTGGTCTAGTTTTATATTTGGGAACTAGAGACATTTTTTCCAGGCACATTGTCATGTCTATCTATAAATCAAGATTAATTGGAGGAGGTTGGTTTATTCAAGTTAATCATAAAATTTATCTTGTTAGCTCTAACACTTTAGGATATTCCAACAAAGGAATTGGGCTATATGCTTCACCACTATACTACATTAAGGCTTCATTGAGGGTATCCTCGCCCTTGAACCTGATGATAGTTAGATGGTAAATGGTCATTTGGTAGTTAACTCCTTTTTTACCATTCCAGAAGAATAAGAGTAATACAATGGGATATATTGAATTTTTTAATGATGTATCAAGCTCCATATTTCAAATGACACAACATGGTGCTCTAAAGCTATGCCAAGATAACCTTACTGACTAGCTTGCGAAAATTAAAATCTATGAAATATCTGTAGCTTCAAGCCTATGAACATCTTTGGAAGCAATTAAAATCCATCTTCCTTCAAAGGTGATTTCTTCTAAAAAATCCCATCTTTTAAAGAGCATTGTAGCTAGTGGTCCGCACTCATTTAGTATAATGGAAATAGTATAGCAAAAACCTCTTGTTTTCAAAAAAATGACTTTTCATGGTCAATTGTCAAAGTTCAATGATCTCTAATAATTACACTTAAGATTGGAAACATTGGCCATATTTGACAACAATGTTTTGGTTTACCACAACCAATAGTTTTATTTTTGAGTTAAGAATTAATTACAAATGACCTTCTCCATAAACTACAATTTCCTTCACCATTGTCCTTGTGGAATCAATGGAGGTAAAATTGTTCTAACGGATTCAAGAAATACTAATAGATTAATGAATGTTGTAGGTTGAGTTCTAAACCAATGCTAAATGTGTGGTTGAGCAAAGCCTAGAGGGTTTCTTCTAAGAATTCCACATGTTTGTTCAAATGCTTATATATTTGGAAACCTTATATCAAACCAAAGAAATAAATATTTTCAGGATCCATTGTTTTATGCAACATTCCTCTCTACCAATGCCTAAAGTATATGGGAGTTACCCAACCCAAATGTCCCTTTTTAGAATAAAAAAGAATTGATTAAACACGTGTTTTAGTTCTATCCTTTTGCTAGACCGCCTTGGTTATGGTCCTCAAAGTTACCATTACCTTCATGACTCCATCACTTATAATTCTACACGTCTTAGTGACAATATCCCATGGGTTGTGTAATTTCATGCCATATGGAAACTAGTTAGAATACTGATATATAAAGGAGAAATGGAATTTTATTTGAAAACACTCCTTTTTGCAAATTTACTTAGTATGATGAAACTCTAACTTGTGTTAACCTCCACTTATAAATTTAGGTGCAAGCCAGTGAGGTGGAACTAAATTTGGTGCATCTTAGGAGGTTGTGGGTTAGGTCCATGCACAGTGACTTAAGTCCCCTCAGACATACGTTCTCCCCTAGTTTAACTTTCTTTTATAGATTTGGTAGTAGACTACACCTTAGGGAGGGTTGTTTATTTTGTGAGTATAATGAGTGTTGAAGCAGAATAACAAATATTTTTGGTTGGAGCTAGTAATTTCAATGGACAAGTGCCCTATTAAACCAAAAATGACAAATTCTAACCTACCCTAACTATTGATGAATTAGAATTCAAAGCGTGGGTTCTAAACCGTAATGATTGGGAGCCTCCTCAAGACATGCAGTTTGTTCTTGTTTCTTGTTGCTTGATGTTGATGTTTATCTCTATTTGTAACATGTTAACCACCTTCTATTTTTATTTTTACCTTGAATTCTATCCCTAAGGTTATCTACCTTATCATATTTACTTAGGATGCCAGGGTATGGATTATTCTGGTCTTGAGGTAGCCCTTTTGACAAATGTTGGGTGATAGGTCTTTTATTTGTGGTGGCTATTGTATACAACCCACCTATCTCAATCACTATACATATTACCTTTTAATAAAATTTAAAGGAAACATTTTATTGAAAGGAAAAAGTAATTAATATAGAGACTTAAATTATACCTACACATGTAATATAAGTTCCATCTTTTTGTACATGTTTTCAAGGGATATTGAGTTAGAAAAATATGGCTTTAAATGTTGCATTAAGGTGTAGAGAGTGACTACATGTGTGTGTGTGTGTGTGTGGATATACATGTTTTTGCAAGTTTGAAGGTGAGGGTCATTGTTGGAAGAGGGTGTATGTGTGTGTGCATGAGAGAGAGAGAGAGAGAGAGATAGTTGATGTTTGAGATACAATGACTTATTGGAAAATAAAATTTCATTAGTACAAAGGATGAAATATTTCTAACACACAGACCTCCAAATTCTTATTTTGCGTCTTTATTTACTAAGAAAATAAACATGAGAGAGAGGGAGTACCAGCAGTTGATATTGGCTTTCCAAATAAAAAATAAAGTCGACCAGGAGGTTTTGGAACAAAAAATGGTAGATACATTTGTTGGTTAGCAACTTCACCAGATTCTCCGCTCCTGTATGAGAAGAATAATGAGCAAAAAGACATGAGGAAAGACTAATTTTAAATGACAAATAATCTATTGCTTGTGATATGACAACAAAAATTACAATTCTTATATTGATATAATTAGCATATATAATGGTCAAACCTACAACTACTATAAAAAAAATACATGATATAAAGATAACAAATACATATATTGATCACTTCTTAACACTCCCATAGTCATTGGGTCCTTAGGAATTTATTGTTGAAAATGTAACTACTTGATATCATTTTTGGGATTCAACTGCGTTAAGTAAGTCATTAAACTATGACCATTTCCATGAGAGGTAGTCGTAATTGACTAATTTCTCATGATTTTTGAATAGTCCACTTAGCACTCATTGCATCGGGTGATGCTCATAGGGGTGAAGAAGTGGGATTGAAACTAGTGAAATGAAACACATAGCGTCAATCATCACTTCCGGGGCTTGCACTCGGTAACCAAGACTTCCCGGGAGGTCACCCATCCTGGAACTCCTCTGGCTCAAGCGTGCTTAACTGTGGAGTTTTCCCCACAATCAAGCCCACCTAGCTTGCTACCCCATTTGCTTGTAACTACTGTCAGTGTTCGTAATGAAATTCACCTGTACTATTGATGTAATTATTTTATTCATTTATTATGATCATTATTATTATTTATATTTCTAGTCAAAGCATGTTCTTCATGCTTTTAGGGTTTAATAAGTCAAGGAAATTTTATTTAGTCAAATTTCCAATTGGACTATTTGTAATAAAAGGAAAAATAATTTTGTTCAAGTCAAAAAGCAAATTTTGTCAACCACAAGACCAAGTCGGCCCTCCTGGACAAGTCAGACTTGAAGAGGCAGTTATTCGACCCTCCTGGATGTGTGTAAATAAGGCAAGTTCAACCTCATTTCATCAATCACTCACGACTTTAATTTCTATGCCAAGAAGAGAAGGAAAAATCAGAGAAAGTTAAGAAAGAAAGTTAAATTCAAAGGAGGATGAGTGAAGGTCAAAAGAAAGAGAAAATCAATATTCTACACTCTAATTTTGTTAACACGTTAAATTTCAGAGATATTACAAGTTTGAAAATTTTAGAGTTTGACTAGATTTTGACAACATTGACCAGCGTTGACTTTGTTGACTTTGATTTCAATGAAGGAAAATTGAAGGAGGGATGACTTAGGGCTCTTTTGGCAGTTGTGGTCTTGGTTATTGGGTCTTGGACATCTCACTTTGATATGATTCTATAAGAAGAGGATTTGTTTGGCTTTACCCCCTTGTGGGATTTTTGCCCCGACTTGGAGCCTACGTCTTTGTGTTCTTTGTTTCTTGTGATCTTCATGTTTTGTATATTTTGGTAATTGCTTGATGAAGAGAATATAATATAAGTAATAAAAGGCCAAAAACATTCACAAGTAATTATCAAATAAGGGAAATCACCCCTAATATACAATCATATTAATTTCTCAACATCATATAAGAGCTAAGGCAAATAAAAGGTAGATTAAAGGTCACATCTTGTTGGCTTATTTGAAGATATCATTGCACTGAGTTACATCTCTTTCTATTAAGGAAAAATAAGAAGACTTGGAGTAGCACCCACATTGTTGAAGAAGATCAACTATCTCTCTCTTGACATTGTTGAAATCTTTTTGGTTATCTCTCACTCATCAACACTCAAAATCCTCTCATCAACACTCTTAAAGCCCACAAAGAACTCCAATATTTACATCTATGTATATTATGGTATATTGCATCATGTACGAAGGTACGTGGCATCCATTGGAGTTCAATACCAATACTTGATAAAGTTTGTAGCATGTTTCCGAATTTTTTATCTTGTTCTAAGTATGAGATATTGATCAAAGTCTGTAGCATATTTTATGTGGTAGCTTGATCAAAGTCTGCAACTTTGAAGTTTATATATCCAAGCTCTCATAAGAAGACAAGATCATTTTTGGGAAACAATGAAGCAGAGCGAAACTTGGAAGAACACCTTACATCTATGATTAATCATTGTTCAAAAGAGATCCAAATCCTGTGACAAATCACCTACGTAAAAACATCATTTTTTTTATAACAACAAATATGATAAAGCACCTAATTCCAAAGATTGGGAGAACGATTCTATGTGGAAAAGAATTTATAATGAAGAATACACGACAGGTCTAGATGTTATGCAACCAACTCACACAATAGAAGAAAATATAGATCGACGACTTAAAAATTATCCACTTCGAGGGGGAAACCTCCTTTGCATTACATAATGAACAATTCTTGGATGATACAAATGACAAAATCTACTTTCTATATATAGGAGTCTAAGGGGTCCCAATATAGTCAGATCCTATATAAATAATAATGTAAGGGCACAACAATAACAATAGTGGACTTCTATGGGGCAGAATAATAACAATATGGGGACTACACGGGCACAACAATAACAATAATGGGGCTACACTAAAAATAACAATAAGGGGCTATACTAGTATTATAGGGACATAACACGCCCCTCTCCTTCAAAAAAGTGTTGTCCTCAATGTTTGAGTAGTTCTGGATGCTCTGTATAAAATAATTCTCATCCTCCCATGTGGAATATTCAGCATGTAAGTTCTTCCAATTGATGAGATACTCTGAAATTGATTGATTTCGTAGCTATCGAGTTCTTTTTTCCGTGACTGCTTTAGGTTCCAATATGATTTTTCCTTCCTCGTCAAGTTCTGGCAATATTGTTTGAACTGGGAGTTTGTCACCTATAATGTTCTTTAAACATGAAATATGGATAAAGGTTAGAATATAAACTCCCAGTTCATACCTGTGATCTCTATGGTGGCATTTGAATCATTTTAACACTATGACATTCAAGTACTGAAATATTTGTGGCATTATGCCTATGTGGCATACATGTCTTGTGGCACATCTCTCTCTTTATTATACAAGTCTCAATGGTGTGATTATTTATGCTAATACAATATTAGAGATGCAAGTTATTCCTCACTCAAGTGGACTACTAGACCAAAGTTTATTATCAGAAAATACAGGACATATTGAATGAAGTATTGTATGTAGATCTAAAGTATGCTCCTTCTTCAAGCTCTACAAAATCTGAAATTAGTACTTGTATTTCCATCCAAGATCTAGAACGAAATAATTCGAGATCCAAATGTTTGTTTTCCTTTGCATTTTGAAGTTGGTTTCTAGGCCGAGCCGTAGAGGGACAATGTAAGTACAAGATACATTGTGGTCCAAGATGTGTAGGATAAAATGGAATTTATGATAGATGCAACGTACAAGATTTTTTCATGTCTATGATATATACAATAGAAAAGTCTTGTGAACAAATAACAAGAACTGGTACATGTCACCTTGTTGCGATATGTAATGGATCATCTTTGAAGTTATAAACCAAGACTTTGTAAGAAGCAAACTTATCAATGTAAGAGGCAGTGTTATATCTCCCTATCGAAGGGCTATGATATACGAATTTCATCTCTATATGTGAAGCAACCATGCTACCAAGAATCCTTTCCTATAAATTATAGAAGAATCAATGTCATAATGAAGCCAAGATAAATCTAGCAACCCAAAGGAATCTAGACCGAGACGTTGGAGCTCTACAGAATAATTGCGACATTAACATTTGAAGATAATATATGTGATGCCAGCACATGTAGCAGAATATGAAGGACCTAAAAGAAACCTAAAGATGAAGTACCCAAGGATCTCTACCATTGAAGTGTGTAACATGTACCAGGTTTGCAAGAAAATTTGTTTTCATTTCTTATAACAGTTAGAGTAGTAGCTACATTTGCAATTTTAGTGCATACAATTTTTGGATTTGTAAATTAATTATGAAGATCGAGAAGAAGCATTGGAAAAATATACACAGAAGGAACAATTAGTGGCATCTCATCGTTGATATTTGGAAGCTGTCATTGTCACTATTAACATGCAAAATCTAATAGCAACAATATAGAGCATAATCAAGGTCATTACGCAACAGTATAAAAATCTCTCCAACATGATATTTTGTTTCAAGTACAAATCTAGTGATACTACAAAGTATACAATTTTAATAGAACAATCAAAATAATGTAGCAGAATTCCATTCTACAAGAAGAACATGGAAGCAACATTGAAGCAATCTAGAAGAATGAAAGTATGAAGATAATCTAGAAGCAACATCAAAGCACGAATAAAGCATTTCTCATCACAAAGAAAGAACCTCATCATTCATGGACATCATTTTCAAAGAAGGTTATAGAAAAATTTTGTTCAAAAAAGTCAACCGAATGGAAAAATGAAAGGAAAATGTATGCTTATCTTAGAAAAGGTTCTTCATTAGACATCTAGAAAAGGACTCATATCTTCAGAGGAAATTGATATAGTTGGGCAAAAATTCAATAGCATAACATGATATTTTTTGGTCAAGAAACATCTCTCATAAAAGGTTGAAAAGAATGTAAAGTGATTAAAACTCTCCTTGATGGCTGACTGGCAGTTCTATGACAGACATCACTAGTCTTGGTCTAGCAGTTGAACACGTCATTGACAAAACTTATATACGAAGTAATGTTAATCTCAAATGGAGCTAGCAACACTAATTGACATGAAAGATACCACATCTTGACGAGATGGCACCTTTGGCAAAGATGATATGATATTCATATTTTTAGGAATATGGTATGGCCTCCTAGAAGATTATATAGCAGAGGTATGTACACTATATAGGTAGAAAAGATATACAATTTTTTGGATCATATTGTTATACCAACAGTTGTTTGGTTCGATCTAGGAACACTTTGATTGGTTTGACAGGTATTGTTGCTGATAGAGATACTACTGATGATTGGAAGATGATATAATTATTGGAAAGAATTAAAGCAAAATTTTATTGCAAAGGAAGACGATATGAAGGCTTGTGCAATCAACTATGAAGAAGTTTGTCTCTATAAGGCATTTGATGAACTATTTGATTACATGTTGCATTCAATATGAAGATTGTCAAAGAACCAAGAAAAGGTCGAGGTGTATTATGATTCGAAAGTATTATGCAAATGAGAACTAGGCAGCTACAACAAATCTCCATAGAAGAACACGTAATCGATGCTTTGATGAGTACCTTTGAGACAAGCTCTAACTAGTGGTTGTTCCTCCTTGTTTGAGAGGGAGTGAATATTTCCTACTCAGTTGAGAGAGGGAGTGAGGATGGCCACCATATTCTCCATGTGCCATGCACTATGGCCAAGGCTAATAGTCGTAATCCTAGTGAAGGCACTGGTAGGGAGAATGGTGGATTGGATAAGAATATGGGACTGATATTCTTCGAGGATTGGATCCAAGATAAGAATAGACCCTAGGAATGATATTCTTTGAGGATGGGTGATATCCAAGCTAAGAATAATCCTGTCAGGACATACCCAGTGAACATCCGAATGGGGTATGTGCGTTGAGAGGCGGTGGTGGTGTCCAAATTTATGCCTTCTAGCATTGTGCTCTGATCTAGTGGAGAGATAAAAGCTTCTTAGTCAAGGCCTTGCTATGTTTGACAATGTTGGTTATAATGATGATGATGATTATCAATTTGAATCCATTCTTATGAGAATATTTCAATTTGAGAGTATCATGTTGTGTCATTATGAATACATCCCTATTTAAGAGGTGTTAGAAAATCAGAAAGGAAGAAAGATTTTCTTTACGTTGCTAATTAATTATGATGTTCTTATTAACTTTCTTGTGTTCTTATTTTATCTTAGTTCATCAAGCAATTACCAAAACCATAACACGAATATAATGGACACCAGATGTAGGCGGAAAACTAGGGGAAAACCCCTATCTAGAGGAAAACCCAATCAACAAATCTTCCTTCAATAGTTTCACGAGAAAATTCAAGACTCTTTGAACTACACACAAACCTCCTCCAATCTCCAAGTCAACCCTTCCCTTCTTCTACAAATGATAACCTTCCAGTAACAACTTTGAACTAGAACTTCGGCCTTGACCTAGTAGAAACAACAAATATTCGACCTAGAAGTAGCAGAACTTCGACCTTGAAGCAACAACAAAATCTTGACCTTGAAGCAACAAAAAAACTTCGTTTTTGAAGCAACAATATAAGTTTCAATCGTGAAGAAACAACAAAAACTTCGATATTGAAGTAGTAAGAGAAACTTCGACCTCCCGACAATAGTCCAATAACTTCACAGGTGTGAGAGAGATATGACCCAGAAACTTCGATATTTATTCTCCAACAAATCTCCTTCTTCTTCTCCTCCAATTTCGTATTCTTCTGCTTCTTTTTCTTTTATATCAAACATGTGTGTGTTCTCCTTCAATGAATTGAACTACACTTTATTTATAGCCTCTTCTATGGGTTGAATTACCCTAATGTTGGTCGACTTAATCAGGTGAGGCTTGACTTGGTGCAGAGGTGAGAAATGACTTATTTGACTGAATAAAAATTCTTTTTACATGATTCAAAAGCCCAAGAAGGGTCTCATAAAATGGACAATGACTCTAATGACTCAATATAAAACCTAGAATTCCCCAATGGGGACTATGACCTATAAAATGATGACCCAAGCATGAAACCCATTCTTCAATAAGTCATAATAATAACAAAAAAATATTTTTCTTTCTTTTGATAAATACATTTCATTATGAATCAAATACACTTATGAAGACCAAATCCAGTTACATTCTTCAACACTCCCTCTTAACTAGGAAGGTATTCATAACTACACATATATATACAAGTACATGGAAGATATCAAAACACATGAACCACGAAGAGTTTAGGAACTCACGGTGCCACAAACTAGATTCCTGACCAGGGAAATCTATCCGGGTGGGACTAAGATGGACTAAATCTTTCATCCACTCTAGGTACCACCAGGCTTACATGCTAACAATCAACCTAGGAACTAGGTGTGTAATGGAAGGTCAAAGCTCAATGACCAATGCCACCCTCCCTACTTCGATAACTAGGCATCAACACACAAGCTGACTAGATGTCCTCCTAAGAATTATGTATTTCACACGATGCCTCAAAAAACCCGATTATTCAAATCAGTAACATCAAATCTCTCTTGATCAAATAGATCGGTAACATCAAATAAATCAAACATGCGAAACATGCTTCCAAAAATTTGAGAAATTTACATGTACAAACAAAACCCCAATCAGTAACAACTTTCAAATACACATAAGTAAACACAAACCTTCGAGGTCTTCAATCATCTTGATGCTGCTTCACAATTTATCATAGTAGGACTTAGAGGTTTTCCAAACAAATCCGGCATAAGTTTCCTCAACCATACAACTTCCTTTCCTACTTTGCATGTAACAACATATTCTACAACCAAATCCTTCTTTTCTTCTTTCAGCAACACCATAAAAGACATTCTCCAATTTCTTCTTCAAGGTATCCATCATGACTATTATATGCCCTCCCTCTCAACTTGGAGATATACCTTTTCTTTTATCCAGACTCCCTCTTAACTTAGGGAGATCAACTACTTTCTATGATGTCAGAGAATCTTTTATGACTTCAATCACTTCCTTCATCATGCTTACTTACTTACTTATGCACATACAAAACTTAAACAACAGGTACAACCAGATACATATATAGTATCATGAAGTTGACTATATCAAAATCATACAATAATGGAAGCATTAGAATTTAGACATCAAATACTTGAACTTAATTAAGTTCATAATCAACAAGAGACACATACTGCGATACTTCAACTTCTTGCTCAGATTTGGTTATAAACCCTAGATCACATCAGTTAAAGAAACTCAATCAAGATATCAGTTTCATTATATCTAGGGCCTCAATATTAACTTCCGAGATATGACAAATTCTTACTATAATATATTGCAAACCCTAGAAGAAATTCAAATAAGTACAATTCTACAATACACTTAACAACTTTAGAATTCATATGTTAGACTTCTACTAGGATTTAATGCACACCCTAGATTCCATTTATGAGACTCTAAACAATCAAAACCAATCACAACACAATTCTAAGGTTTCAACAATATGACCAACCTTTTGTAAACCCTATATTTTATCATCACAATCATATCCTAGAATATCAAACTTCTACTAGGGTTTAGTTACAAACCCTAGAACAATGAGCATAAAAAATTAGGTTAGCACATATACATATCTAGGATTTCATAATCGTGCACAAGCATATAACGATATTTATTAGGCAAACCCAACATTTAACGTTCTATTTTATTATTTTATTAATTTTCATGATGTTTAAGTTATTGATCGTTGCTATTCCCTGCAATATATATTTATGTGTTTAGATTAGCTCAATCATAATTCTCCGAATGATGAACTACAATCAGTAGTTCAGAACGCATCAGCCCTATAAAATTCTGATGAGATTTTCTGGAAGAATTTTGTTGTTTAAAGGCCATGTTGTTTTGACATAAATTTTGGAATTTTTCAATTTAGTAATTTTCAAATTAGATACTTTTGACTACAAGTACCTTAAAGTACTTGACATGGTACTTGGATTTTTCGATATTAATAATTAATAATCAATAATATTTGATGTTTAAAATCAATGTGAGATTGCAATTTACATCAAAATCCATGTTATCATTCACCTATCTATAAAGAATATTTGCCTTTAATGGAGCCTTTGAAGGAAATGTTTGTCTAACATCCCCATCATGCTATCCTGACTTTAATTGCTGGTGTTCTTTTGGGTGCATCTTGTAGAGTTTTTAAAGCAAGTTTGGGATTTGTCTGATCAAGATAGGGACAATATGTTTTCTCTAAGGGAGTTATGCATCACAGTCTAGTTGATGGAATGATTTCGAGAACATCGTCCTCTTCTTCCAGTGCTTCCTTTTGATATTCAGATTGATAAAGCACTGAAGTCTAGAGCCGAAGTGAAAACTGCTACACAATGTTAATTTACGTTTAGTGGAATGCCTTGGTAGCATAAACTAGGTATTTTTCATTTTTACTACAGTTTTCTGAAAAAAATACCTATCGTTCAAACTCACACTTTCATTTCGTCTTGTATTCAAGTCTTGTAAATACAAGTTTCTGAATAGATGCAATTATATTTTGATTTCTTCAAAGTCGGTAAATGTTTATCGTATTTTTTTTAGTTGTACCATTCACTGGAAGAATATTTGTTTGATTGGTTAATGTTTTTTGGTTGTTGTGATCTGTTAAAAGTGAACTTGGGTATGGAACATTAACATAACATAGGCTTACAACTGCATGTAATCATGGTTTCTAGGACTAGTACGCATGGTGTTGTTCCTGGAAATATGCTAGGAAAATTTCAAACACCTCGAAGTGATGGATTGAATACTGAACAGTCTATTTAGTAGAAGTCCCGAGTGGCCGTTTTGGAAATGAATTTTGTAAATCAACTAAAACCAAAATGAGTGGAACACTTTGATGTCAAAACAAAAGGACGCGGAAGAAGAAGAGATAAAGGTATTCTTACAAATATCTCTCTTCAACAATTGCTTTGTCTTCAGTGGGATTTTCACACTAATAGTGACAAAAGGTATCCATGGAAATCTGAGGTTTTATGGACTTATGCATTGATGTTCCCATGTAAGTAGATATAGCTTATTATTTCACAACATTATCTAGATATTGCAGCACTTTTTATATTCATTGTTGAACAGTTTGAGATATTCTTGTTGCACAGTTGGGTTGGAAATGGATGGTATTTTAGAGCAATATAATATTTGGTAATGTGTCATTTTTGTTGGATCTTGATGTTTTTGACAGCAATTGTTCCCATGTTTAGTGCAAATAACAACAAGCTTAATCCATACCACAGAGTAACAAATAGTAAAACGACATGAGTTACAAGTATGGCCTTGATAGGTCATTGTTTATTGTGATGTTTTCTTGGTTTGGTAGATGAAATTTTCATTAGTGTTCCTTAACATTAAAGGGGAGCTTGTTCCATAACTATTCATGTTTGTAGTTACTCTCAAGAATATTCCTCTTCTACACCTGGTGTTGATAATTTTTCTAAAATAGTGAATAACCTAATGAGGAGAAGCATTACACACATGAACTATTTGGAATTTGACTTCTCAAAGAGTGCATCATGCCAAGGGTGATGAGAACTTATTTGATCTATACTCAAGGATTTATATTTCTATATTCAAGCGTGTTTTGAGAACTCCTTTTACACATTAATATATGCATTTGTCAAGGAGATATTCTATTAAAGGCCATGTTATTTTGACATGCATTTTGGAATTGTTCAATTCAGTAATTTTCAAATTAGATACTTTTGACTACAAATACCTTAAAGTACTTGACATGGTACTTGGATTTTTAAGATATTAATAGTTAATAATCAATAATGTTTGATGTTTAAAATCAATGTGAGATTGCAAGTTAGTATATCTCTTGAAGTGCTCCTTATCCATTTAAATCAAGCAAAATAAGATTATAGATTATGGAGTACATATTAAAGAGAGACATGTGTTTATTGTGTTTAAAATACATCTTACAAGTTCAGCATGTTCAACAAGTGTTCCCATGTTTAGTACAAATAACAACAATCTTAATCCATACCACAGAGTAACAAATAGTAAACAATATGAGTTAAAGTGTGGCCTTGATAGGTCATTGTTTATTGTGATGTTATCTTGGTCTGGTAGATGAAATTTTCATTAGTGTTCCTTAACATTAAAGGGGAGCTTGTTCCATAGCTATTCATGTTTGTAGTTACTCTCAAGAATATTCCTCTTCTACACCTGGTGTTGATAATTTTCTAAAATAGTGAATAAGCTAATGAGGAGAAGCATTGCATACATGAACTATTTGGAATTTGATTTCTCAAAGAGTACATCATGCCAAGGGTGATGAGAAGTTATTTGTTCTATACTCAAGGATGTATCTTTCTAAATTCAAGCGTGTTTTGAGAACTCTTTTTACACATTAATATATGCATTTGTCAAGGAGCTATTCTATTAAAGGCCATGTTGTTTTGACATGAATTTTGGAATTGTTCAATTCAACGATTTTCAAATTAGATACTTTTGACTACAACTACCTTAAAGTACTTGACACGGTACTTGTATTTTTAAGATATTAATAGTTAATAATCAATAATGTTTGATGTTTAAAATCAATGTGAGATTGCAAGTTAGTATATCTCTTGAAGTGCTCCTTATCCATTTAAATCAAGAAAAATATGATTATGGATTATGAAGTACATATTAAATTGAGACAAGTGTTTATTGTGTTTAAAATACATCTTGCAAGTTCAACATGGTGTATAACCCTAACTAGCCATACATATTCTCTCTTACAGCGAATGGCAGTTGCATGAATGGAATTCACTATGATTGTGTTTGTAACCAACATACAATATGATGATTCATCACACTGTATTTATTTTTCATATCATGTTTGGGCCATTGTTAACTTAGCTCATAAAGATACTTGTAGCCATACTTACCAGACTCAACTGAGTTAACTTGGCCAATCTAACTCAGTTGGGAGCTAAACATGAGCAGATCAGATGGAATCGAGTAAAACTTGACAGTTAAAAAATAAAAATTTTGTCCAAGTAATTTTCTTTTGACCAAATTTCCTGAATTAACTCTTATGTCTTGCATGATTTTAAGTTAAACCTTGTTCCTTTGTCAATATTGAGTTGGACCTAAAGATTTATAGAAATAGTTTCCTTAATTCTATTTCATAGAGACATATAATCAAGATTAGGATCAGTTGATGCTTCCATCTCTATGTCTATTATTTAGAACCAAAATACAATACATTCATATATTTGAATTTTTGGTGCCTTTAGAGTTAGAAATTTGTAACAATACTTGCAAGAGTATCGAACTTGAGTGATTCCTATGAAGACACATGAAGAAAGAGGAGTGTTGATGTCGCAGGCCAGGGGGGCTGCAACTTAAAAATCAAAACATAACATAATTCTAAAATCTACACAAAATATATGGACATAAAATCTCAGAAATAATCATTAAATAAATAAGATATTTACAAGAGAACTATTGGCCTGGTCATTGATCTCTCATTCCTCTCTCTCACTCACTTTCATGCCTCACGGGCTCACTTAGATTTATAAAAGTGGATCTGAACCCAAAGTAGGTTCTATATCCTAAAAAAACTCCCACAATATCTCTCATGATTGCTAAAAGCTCTCACATAATCCCTTACCTCTAGATAAGATATAACTAACCCTCAAATCTCTTTCCAAAATACTCTCGAACCTTCTCCTATTTACAATAATTCTCATTCTCTCCTAAGACTATAGGAAAATAAATTAAATAATTAAATCTTAACTTAGGGAACTAACTCCTCTAGTAAACATGATACCCTAGGTTAGATGCTCCTGCATCAATTGTGTATAGGGAAATGCACTACACTTGTTTGATACTTCCACACATTTTGAGGGCATGTCAATATAAATGTCAACGTTGTTGGATACACTGGCGTTGGTTAGCTTTATAAAAGTTCTCTTTGTCAAATATGTTGTTTTCATGAAGTAATATTTCCAACCAACTTGGCATGCCTAGGACATAGTGGTGTTATTTCTTTCTTGTAATTGTTATTTATTAGTATTCCTCCACTAATAACTTCATTACGTAGTTTTCCATTTAGTAATATATTACAACAATGACTTGTTAAAGGAAAAGGATTTTGGTTTGTTTTAATGTCATAAACTAGAAGGAAATTTAACTTTGAATTAGAAAAATGGAATATATTCTGAAAAATATGTATTCTAATCAAATATAGGCCCATTGCCTGATCATTAAAAAAAGTCATGAAAATAAGCAACGATTTTGGACCTGATGAATTACAGAACTCTCAAGCTCAAAAACAAGTTAGCATGTTTAGTTTTGTCAGCATCAAAGAATAATGAACTAGTAACATTAAGTTTACTCTGAATATTTATAGAATAATTTCAGAGATTCTAAATGGAATTGCATGTGCTAATCTTACTCAATTAATTAAAGGGAAAACAAGGGGCATACATAATTTGTTGGATTGTGGGAATTGGATTCATTTTCCCTTGGAATACTACGTTGGAAATTGAATATTACTATTTGAAACTATATTCCCGGTTAGTATCACCATTTACAAAGTCTTGTCTTATTCTTTTTTAGTTTCTTGTTGTAATCTTCTGTCAGCAATACTTTGCTCCACCCATTAGATTTCTACTGACCAGTTTTATTGTCGAAGTGTAGCTACTTCTTAAAGATAACTAGAGGAAACGATACAACTACAAATGTGGAGCATGAGACGTTCTTAGTAGAAATTGTTAGCTTTGTTGTGTTTGATTATGTTGAATAAAATCAAAATTGCAATGTACCATAAGCACGAGAATTCAAAATATTGGGATAGAAATGTGTGCGTCTATTTGCATTTATTACTTTAATTGAAGATATCATTCCATCAACAAATGTTGTACACTGAGAACACAGTAGGTAGAAGATTTATTCTATGCTGACATTTTATTTTCTTTGTTTATATAGGTCATCTGGCCACATAGTGGCCACTATTTCCCAATTGAAGAAAACTTGTTCGAGTTTCTTGCTTTTATGGGGAAAAATGGCATTAACAATATTGTTGATGTTGAGGTATATATCATATAAATTTTTTATAGTCTACTTTAGTTTATATCCAATGTTCATTGACTTTCATGTCTTATACTCTACATTGTATCTTCTTCTTATTTTTTCAGAAAATAAAGTCACTATTGATGGTAAGAAGCTGGAATTGAAGAAAGAGGAGAACAATAACACTAGAGTGACACAATGCAAATTAAAGAGAGAGAGAAGAGAATTGGTCTAGTGATATATGTAGAGCCAATATCATGAATAAGACACACATAGAGACTGATGGTCAAGTATTCAAAGTTGGTGAATTCACTTGCAATGCCTTGGCAACACAATGATAATGTTTTGAAGTGATGAAACAATATTTCATGTGTAAATTTTACTTCAACCAATATTAAGTTGGAAATCCATATTGTAATACTTGACATTTTATATAATATGATTTATGTAGTTCAAATCATTTATAGTTGCATTTGATATTACTTAGTATTGTAATTAACATATGTAACTTTGCATTTTCATATTAGATGAACATGTACATTGTATGACATTTTTTTTTAATTTAGTTGCAAAATTACACTAATTATTTTATATTGATTAATAATGAACACATAAAATCAATCTAAAACTACTAAATTAGTAATTTATGTTAATGATGAACAAAAATAAAATTAATATACGACTAAATTAGTTGCTTATAACGATTGTTAGTGAAAATAAATGAAATGAATATAAACTACTAAAGTAGTCATTTATATAATGAATGTGAAACTACCAAAAAAAGATAAATCACTACTACAAATGATAAATTTGTGATTACAAATAATGACTAAATTTTGCATATATACGTCTATTAGTAGCTAATTTATAGTATCTTATAACACGACCAAAATTTAGTTATATTTCTTTGGTCATTAACTGGTTTCAAACGATGAATAAAATTTGCATATATATGACTATTAATAGCTAATTTACAGTATATTATATCACGACCAACATTTTGGTCATATTTTTTTGGTCATTGATTTTTTTTCTCGGGTGATCATTTAGTAATATATTTTTTTGTATATTTGGTCATTAATTGTAGCAATCAATCACTAAATTAAAGACCAAATTAATGACTAAATATACTGCTAGACAACAAAATTGAGACAACGAATTAATGACTAAGCTAAAAACGAATAAAGTTGGTCACCTTATAAGATACTGTAAATTAGCTACTATTAGTCACCGACCGAAAATTAGTCATTTATATGCAATTTTTAATCATTTCTTTAGTAAATAATTATCAATTTTGTACTAGTGTTAGATGGCATATCTATACACACTTCTTGTCATACATTCCCAGTGCACATTTGTTATTGACTTCATCGAATAATATTACAAACTCTTCAACGCTTCTTAATTCTCTAGTACAACTCGTACATTTTCTCTTTATCTTACACGAATGACTTCTTTCACCAAAGCTCATGGATAAATCTACTGTGTGAATTTTGGATCTCTCAGGTGACGCCAAATATCAGGTAATGCATATATAATATTCGTTGGTTTTTCTTTTATGTGTTGACACATGAACATTGAGCAACATGAACACATGGACAATATTTAAACTTCTTCACATCTAGGGCTTGGGCTTTCATTATTACCAATATTACTGAGTGATTGATCTACTTTACTTTACTTGGATAATGATTTATGTTGAAGAATGTAACTAGGTTCGATCTTCATAATTGTATTTGAGTCACAATGAAGTGTATTTATCAAAAAAAAGAATAAGAAATTATTATTATTATTATGGCTTATTAAAGCACGGGTTTCATGCTTGAGTCATCATTTTATAGGTCAAAGTCTCCATTGAGTACTTCTAAGTTTTATATTGAGCCATTATAGTCATTATCCTTTTTATAAGACCCTTCTTGGGCTTTTGAATCATGTTAAAAAAAAAAAATTATTGAGTCAAATAAGTCATTTGTCACTTCCACACCAAGTCATCCCTAACCTAATCAAGTCGGCCTACATTAGGGTAATTCGAACCCTAGAAGAGACTATAAATTAAGAGCATTTCAATTAATTTGAAGTAAATCACTCACAAGTTCGATATATAAGCAAAAGAAGCAGAAGCGTACAAAATTGCAGGATAAGGAGGAGTGCTAGATCGAAGTTTCTGGATCATCTCTCTCGCACATGTAAAGTTACTGGGCTACTACTAGAAGGACGAAGTCTCTACTACTGCATCAAGGTTGAGTTTCTGTTATTGCATCAAGGTCGAAGATTTTGTTGCATCTAGGTCGAAGTTCTGTTGGTACTTCTAGGTCGAAGTGTTGTTGCAACTAGGTCGAAGTTCTGTTGTTGCAAGGTCGAAGTTGTTGCTGGAAGGTTATCATCTGCAAAAGAAGGGAAGGACTGACTTGGTGATTGGAGGAAGTCCGTGTATAGGTCAAAAAGTCTTGGATTATCTCGTGAAACTATTGAAGGAAGAGTTGTTGACTAAGTTTTTCCCTAATTGTTTACCTACATCTGGTGTCTTTGATCTTCGTGGTATGGTTTTGGTAATTTCTTGATGAACTAAGATACAACAAAAACACAAGAAAGTTAATAAGAACATAAGAATATCACAATAGGAGGATCCTACCTCAACAGGTTACAACATGTTCTTTATCAAGCTACAACATAGAAAGAGACAAAAATCTCTCAATCATAATATCAAGTCAAAAGTGTTGGTTACCTGATATTTAATTCTATTGTCAAGTCTACTAAAAAATTTCACTACTTCTCCTTTTCAACTTTGTGCCTCTTATGTTGTTGCTCATCAACTTTCTCATGCAGACTATTTCACTTCCAATTTTTTTTTCCATTAAACAATGTACCTTTTATAAGCAAGGTTTCTTGGTTGTTTGTATTTTTTGCAGGAATATGAAAAGAGGCATTGTCTCTTGGTCTTCTAAAATTGTTCACAACCTGTCTCTTCATTTTCAGATCTGAAATATAGAATTTGTAATAAAACATAGAGCTGAAATAAAACAATCCAATTGTAATGATTACAAGATTCAAATCAGATTTGTATGATCTACTTTTTTATATTCAATGAAAGCATATATCTTTCAGTTTTTGTCTCAATATTTTAAGTTCCATATAAACAATATTTAACCTTCACATTTGATATCATAGCCTTTGCACTTCACATCACTTTCAACCTTTCCATTTCAATCCCTCTTGTAACAATGGCATACATCATGAATTAATATCAACACATCGACCAGTTATGACAATTTGACATCAATGCCAACATTACCAACATTATGCTCACTAGAGGTTCAAACATCGAAATCATCTATTTCTCCAAATCTCCAAAAAGTCTTGGACAATCATTCCAAGGTATTTGAGACTCTCAAAGGCATCCCACCTATTTGTGATTATGATCATGCTATTCACCTGATTCCAGGAAGTTTTCCTCCAAACATCAGGCCTTATAGATATACCTATGCCCAAAAGAGTGAAATTGAATGTATGGTTGCAGAAATACTAGAGGCCAGTATAATTCAACCTAGTCAAAGTTCTTTCTTTAATCCAGTAGTATTGATGCACAAGAAGGATGGATCATGGCATATGTGTCTGGATTATAGGGAGCTCAAAAAACTCATTATTAAATATTAATTTCCCATTCCAATCATTGATGAATTGTTAGATGAATTACATGGAGAAATTTACTTCAACAAGCTGAATCTTCGTTCAAGATATCATCAAATTAGAATGACGACTGAAGACATTTTGAAAACAACATTCAAAACTCATGAAAGTCGTTATGGTTTTTTGGTCATGCATTTTGGCCTTATTAATGCACCTTCCACATTTCAAGGTTTGATGAATTCCATTTTCAAGTCCTTCCTTGGAAAATTTGTGTTAGTATTTTTAGATGATATAGTAGTCTACAACAAGCCTTGGAAGGATCATGTTCCAACATGTTGATAGGGTGTTCAAACTACTGGAGGAGAAGCAATTATATGCAAAAACCTCCAAATGCTTCTTTAGAGTATAGGAGTTGGAATATTTGGGCCATATTATATCTCATGAGGATGTTAAGGTAGACCCTAACAAAAGCAAATCCATTAAGGAATGGAAAATCCCTACAGCCCTAAAGCATCTTCGAGGATTTCTCAGGATAATAGGGTATTATCACAAGTTTGTTAAGAGTTATGGGACAATAGCAGTGCCTCTAACAACATTACTGAAAAAATATGCATTTTCTTGGACTCCATAAGAAACTAAGTCCTTTGAACATATTAAAAAGGAAATGTGCCAAGCACTGGTCTTATCTACACCATATTTCACAAAAACCTTTATTGTGGAATGTGATGCCTTAGAAAATGGAATTGGTGTTGATTTAATACAAGAAGGAAGACCTATTTCTTTTTAAATTCGTCCCGTCAAGGAGAAATATTTACACAAGCCTATTTATGAGAAGGAAATGTTGGCAATAGTACATGCACTAAAGAAATGACGACCTTACCTACTTGGAAGACACTTCAAGGTAAAAAAAAATCATGATAATCTTAAATACTTTTTGGAACAAATATTATCTTCAGGAGAGCAACAAAAATGGGTCACCAAAATGTTGGGTTATGACTTTGAAATCATCTACAAAAAAAGGCAAAAAAATGTTGTTGTTGATGCACTCTCAAGAAAGGATGAGAATGAGGAAGCATTGCTCTATGTCATTTCTATTATCCAACCTGATTGGATAACTGAAGCAAGGGATGAATGGAAGAATGACGAAGAGGTATGGGCACTCATTCAAAAGTTGCAGCGATATCCCAATACATCTCATACATTTATCTAGAAAAATGATTCATTATGGTATAAAGATTGCTTATATCTCTATACGAATTCCCAACTCAAACAAAAGATTCTTTTGGAATTGCACACCTCCCCCTTAGGAGGGCACTCCGGATTTTTAAAATTACCATAGGGTCAAGAAGGATTTTTTTTAGGATGGCCTTAAATCTGATATTCAAAAGTTTGTGGTAGAATGTTTAGTTTGCCAAAAAAATAAAGTTGAGACAATTAAGACCTCGAGTCTGTTATAACCTTTAGACATTCCAAGTCAATGTTGGGAGGAGGTCTCAATGGATTTTATCACAATTTTACCCATGTCCGAAGGAAAAAATTTCATCATGGTGGTAGTTGATAGACTTACCAAATATGCATAATTTTGTGCATTATCACATCCATTTAAAGCCACTACAGTTGCTATTGCATTTATGGAAACAATTCAAAAGCTACGTGGAAACCCAAAGATTATTGTAAGCGACAAAGATCCCATTTTTACAGGAAATTTTTGGACAAAATTATTTTCTTGTCTGGGCACGCAATTAACTCATATCTCATATTTTCATCCTTAATATGATGGGAAACTGAGGTAGTGAACAAATTTTTGGAAGGATTTCTTCGTTGCTTTATATCTGATAAAAGAACATAATGGGTCAAGTGGTTACCTTTGGCTGAATGGCGGTATGACACTTCCTTCCATGTTGCAGCAAAGATGACCCCATTTATGGTACTTTATGGATATCATACACCATCCATAACATCATCTTTAAGGGAAAATTCTAAGGTTCAAGCAATGGAAGATCACATCAAGCATCAACAACAAGTTCTCCAACTCTTAAAGGATAACCTCACTCTGATGCATAATTGAATGAAACAATAAGTTGATCAACATCGCAGTGAAAGAAGTTTTGATGTAGGCGACCGGATATTTTTAAGGCTACAACCATACAAACAAATTTCCCTCAAGAAAGCTAAGAAGGATAATAAATTATCACCCAAGTACTATGGTACTTACAAGGTGTTGCAAAAGATTGGTACTATGGCATATAAATTGGAGTTCCCTACATCTTCCCGAGTACACCCAGTTTTCCATGTTTCATGCTTAAAGAAGTTTATTGGTGACAAGCTCCTAGTTCAAACAATATTCCCAGAACTTAATGAAGAAGGAAAAGTGATATTGGAGCCTGAAGTAGTCATAGAAACAAGAACCCGACAATTATGAAATCAATCAATTTTAGAGTATCTCATTAAGTGGAAGAACTTACTTGTTGAAGATTCCACGTTGGAGGATGAGAATTTTATACAGAAGCATCCAGAACTACTCAAGCATTGAGGACAACACTTTTTGAAGGAGAGGGGCATGTTAGGTCCCTACAATACTAGTGTAGCCCCTTTAGTGTAGGGTATTTTAAATCCATAGAAATGATTTAAAATACCCTAAGATCCACAAAGTCTGAAACTGTGCTCTGATACCATGTGTAAGGACCTTAACTTTCTGAATTAACAATCATTAACAGAATTGATTCTACACAATTCAGAGTGGGATTTTTGAAGCAAAATATATATCAATTGACTAGTTAATACTTACTTGGAATCGTGTTTGAAGATGTTCCTGATCCGCCATGGCTCCAGCTCTCGTCACCAAACTGCCGTTTTCCTCCCAGCCTATCTGAGGTCAACCTCTCCAGTGCCTAGATCCAGAAGACAAGTCTTCTGGCCCCCGTGCCCAAAACTCCAATAACAATCGAGATCACTCCATGACTCTATTAGAACTCACTGCTCATGTCTCACGCAGTTAGAACTCCTTTGACAACATCTGGGTCAGTTTTCCCACCTCACTGACCCATGCCCATCAAGTTCCCTCCCCCTTCTCCTTTTATACACAAATCCCCTAAGATATTTATTAAAATAACCTTATTTAATAAATATCTTAGTCAAACATATTTTCAAGATATTTATTAAAATATCTTAGAGTTTATATTAAAATATTATTATTTGATAAATATCTTGGATTTCTATACCTTAGATTTATTAAAATATTATTATTTAATAAATATCTTGGATTTCTAAAATATCATCATTTATTTGCATAAGTCAATGCTTTTACTTTCCTTTGAACAAAATATTAGTTTATATTATGATAGTGGTAGGTATAACTTTCACTTTACAATACATTCATTATATTCTGGTGAGTTAGGTATTCACTCAATACTTTCAATAATTCACTCATTACTCTATACTGAGATTTTTTTTTATAATTGATTAGTGCATGTACTAGTGCAGTACACGTGATACATGCATATGTAGCTATCATATGCAGGTCTCATATGCATGTTAATATTTCTATGTTCCATATAACTCGAGTTGGGTCGTTACATTAATCTACCCCTAGGTAACTTATCCTTCACATAATTACAATTACCATACATAGGTAAAAAGATCATTTCTTGAGATAAAATCAAAATTTACAGTGAAAAAACAAAAAACTCGGCAAACTGTCATATGTACCATTTTCCTATCATATGCGCCCTCGCTTAAGGCTGTGTGCCCTCCATGTTCAAGGTGACTTTTGACTGAACTACAAGTGTCCAAATCTGGCCCAAGATGGCTTGTTGGAAAGCTCCACCTTTCCTCTTTCTAAATATCCCTCAAGTTCTGAAAATGATGCTGATTTGACCCCTCAAATTGCAATCTTCCAAGACTGCTCTGTGCGCAGCGCCTAGGAAAAATATGGGTTGAAACATGATTTTTAGGGTGTTTTTTTCCCTTTTCACTAACCAATTTGACTCAAAAACCTTAGCAAATGTACATGGTGCATTTCTTCATCATTCTGAACCCAATGGTGGTGACCTTTTTCCCAAAAAGTGTCCCTATCATTTGCGACAAATTTTCTGTTAAATCCTTATTCAGAAAAACACAGTCAAACTTAGAATTTGCAAAAAAGTTTGTAAATGCCTCAAAATTTGTAAAATAGTTGATGATGATGTGTCTAGGCTTGGAGGGAAGCCTCAACAAGAATGTCCAACTTTTTCTTTTCCTCCATGGTCAACTCTTCAATTTTTGCATTGGCACTTTTGAGCTTGGCCAATGCAATTTTCTCTTTAAGGGCATAGTGTTTGACCTTTCTCCTCAATAGGTAATTTTCCTTATTTTCCTTTGCTAGAAGCTTCTCCAAATGTTGATTGGCTCTATCAAGCCATGGCTCCCTGTCTTCATTGATCAATATAGCAAGTTGCTCATTTAGGGTTAACTGATCTAGGGCCAGAGCTCTTTTCAGCCATCTAGTTCTAGGTCTCTATCTTGGTACTTGTTCCTCTTGATCATCAACTAAGCCATACTTCTCCAGTGTTTCATCTAGCATGGCCTTGGCTTTTTCTACCTGCCTTTGAGCAGTGTAATACTTGACTTCATCAATGACCTATTTAGTTTTCAATTGTTCATTCTCTTGCTCAAGAAAGTTTATGACATATATAGCCCTGTCAAGATTAGTTTGGAGCTCAATAATCTTGGCATCCTTACCTTTGATGGTTGCATTTGTGATTTTCTCATCTTCATCCTCATCTAGGTCAACAAGATGAAATTCCTGCTTTGTTTCATGAGTGTCCTCCTCATCATGAATGACCGGCTCAATGACCTTCTCTTTGCCTTTGTCCACCTGCTTTGCTGTTGTAGAAGGCATGGCCCCTTCCACTCCATGTGGAGAAAACACATGCCTGTAGCCCCTCTGGTAGGTTTTTGGCAATGGATCAACCTCAACCATACTAGCCCACTTAGGGTGAATATCCTCCATCCTGTTGGGCGATCCAATGTCATGATGAGATGGAGATGAAGGAGGTGAAGTGGACTGATCAAATGATGATGAATGAGCTATGGGTTGAGATGGAGGAATGGAAGTGGATGGCTGGGATGATGAAGGGACATTTTGTGCATGCTGAGTAGGAGGGTCTTTGAATATATCATGGGCTATGAAGGTATCCCATGCTAAGTTTAGTTGATTGAGATGATATAGGACTATGATTTTAATTAAGGAATGATTGAAAAGACTTTTCATTTGATGTTCATATTCCCTTTTCTGGACAATGAATGCCATCTTATATATGCTTCGGAAAAGGTAGTAGGGTATGTTCAACATCTTTACCCTAGTGAAATGCATCAAGAGGCGGATGTGATAAGTATAAAGCCTTGAAAATCTACCCTCACATGAAAAGTATTTCATGATCATCTTCATCATCGGTGCATATCTGTCCTAGAGGTGGGGAAAAGGAAAGAACCTCTTTTTCTCATTCTTATACCTTGGTTTTAGGAAAGGTTCAAAGTAGTTTTCCTCCAAATCACTCTTTTTGAACCAGTTCTCCCCAACATTTGGGATCTTGGTGGCAGTTGAAATTGTTGAGATTTTATGTATTTGGGGTAGCATCAGTTGCGCTCTAGCTCCCAAATTTTGAGGAGGGACTAGAGTACACTTGATCTACAAGACCCAGAAATGGATTTGGGAAATTTCATCTGGTTTAGGAGATATTAAATTTATTAATTGTTTTATAAGTTAAAACTTAGGGAACTTAAATAATTAAAGTGAATTTAATTAAACATGTGATGAAATTGTCTTAAGTCACATGGATCAAGCTTTCTTTTAATCTTAGTCATTGATTCAAGATCTGATCATGGTCGTTGGTTTCCCAACGAGAAAAATATAAAGGAAAGGCTTGGGGTAATTTGTAGAGACACAGAGGCAGAGCACTGGAGCTAAGATGAGATTCTAGGGCGTGTTTGCTAAGAATTCTCAGAAGTGTTTTAGCTGTAGAGAGGGGAATTTAGACCAAGGGGATGATCTGATCCTAGGTTCTAGAATCAGCAAGAGGCAGAGATCAGCTCAGAGAGGCAGTGCAGAGAAGCAGGGGAGCAGCAGCAGGAAGAGCAACAACTGTGCTATGCAAGTGATGTGCAGTCCATCAAGGACAGCGTAATTTGTTGCAGAAAACCCTCAGGGGTTACGCAGAGACCTTAAGGGGCAGCATAGGGACTGTGTCACCTAGTCTGGGGTAATGTGGCCCTTTCCGGAGCAATGCTAAGGGTCAGAGGGGCTTCAGAGGCTAACAAAAAGGCTTTAGTGGCAGCGCTGGGGTTTCTAGGCCCTAATTTTGCTGAGTTCTGTAAATCCCATTTGAGGGTGTGGATCAGTCATTATTTTGGCCCTAGATCAGCCAGTGAGCTGTAGATCTATTATTTCTCTGTCGGGTTTTCCAGATCTGGAACCCAAGCTTGTTATATTTAGAAAATTCTTAATAATAAAACCCTCCAGCAGCCAGAAAATCGCTTTTCCAGCATTGGTTTTTTCCGAATACTATTTTTCCAAAAATAACTGTGTCACTTTGTCTGTGTGCATGAACTTGTTCTAGATCTGGATTGGCGGAGATTTGTTATGTGTTTTGCTTCGATTTTAACTTTAATTTTATTCAGTTAATAACGTGTCTAAGTAGGAGGGGCATAACCAGATTAACAGTAATAATTTCTACATAAAGTGTAAAGATTTTGAAATGTCCACATGGTATCAGAGCAATTGCAGATCGAGGAGGGTCACCAGCAATAGACTGAAGGTTCTAGCTACAGGAAGTAGCTGGAAAAATAGCAAAAACATAGATCTGAAGGGATAATGGAGTTTTCAGAATTAGGTTCACGCATAGGGAAGGGTAACGTAGTCTAACGTTGTCTTCTAGCAAGCCCACACAATTACTGCGCAGTGGCAGCTCAGATATAATGCTGGATTGGTTTGAAGTAGCCAGTGTGATGCAGATCTGAATCTATCAGATCCAGAAAAGACTGAAGAAAAGCTACAGAAATCCAGAAGGTGTTGGTGGGTTAAATTTCTGAAGTTTTCAGATTTTTAGCCTAAGCACAAGTGACAAAAAGAGGGAGGACATCAGATTCTGAGAGATTTTCTAGCCAAAGAAACTTGCAGTTTGATCAGAGGATCAAAGAGAGCTGAATCATTGTTGATTTGGGAGATTTCCAAGGAGGGAAATCAGTTGTCAGAAGAAGCAGAAGGTGCCTATTTCACCAAGGCCCTTAGATCCATTTCTTTAGCAAAGAGAAAAGGAAGTTCCGACACATTCTGAGCAGATGGCTCCTCATGGATTGCATGATCAGGACAGGTTGGATGTCCTCTCAAACTTTTTAGTTTGGAAGGCAAGGATCCTGATAGTCCTTGAGGCTTACAATCTTAGAGACCATGCAGAGAAAACTCTGGCCACACCGATAGATCTGAATCTCCTTTGAAAGCATAAGGAAGCTGCTGGATATTCCAATCTGCTGATCATGGATGGAATTAAGGACCATATTGTACCACACTTCGCTGAGAAGAAGATAGCTAATGAGATGTGGAAGGCCTTAATCTCCCTATATGAGGGAAAATCTGTCCAAAGGAAGATGTTGTTGGAGACACAGATGAGGTCATTAATGATGACCAAGGGAGAAGACATGGAGCATTTCCTCTTGAGATTGCAGTCGATTAGAGATCATTTGACTGCAACTAGTGCTAAGGTGGAAGACGATGTGATGGTCAGGACTGCCCTCAATGTAGTCACAGATGAGTGGGAAACCTTTATCCAAAGTATCTTGGGCAGAGCGGACCTCCCAGATTGGGACAACTTGTGGTCAATTCTGCATCAAGTACTCCGTAGATTCACCAAGAAGCAGTATAGCTCTGGATCGAGCAAAGTGAAGAAGGAAGATGAGGAATATGTAGCCTTGGCATCAAAGAGGCAGCCAAAGAAGAATAAGGATCTCTCAAAGATCAAGTGCTTCCAGTGTGGTGAAATGGGACATTTTGCTAGCAATTGTCCTCAGAAGAAAAAGGAAAAGCAAGCCTCTTCTTCCAAAGTAGCTGTGTCAAATGATGGGTCAGAAGATGATGCAACCATGAGTGCTCATGAACCACAAAGGTGAGGTGACATGGATATGTAGAGGAGCTACATAGAAGTAAGGCAGGATCCTTGAGCAGCTCATCTCTTAGATCACATGCGAGCTACGATAGCCTTAAGAGAGTCGTGGGACAAGTGGAGTAGTGGGTGCATAGATCACAGATGAAGCAGAGGCAGATCTGAAGACAGGGAGGAGCATCGCAGAGCAGAGCTACTTACGCAGTGCAAAGCTGCAACAACACAGAAGGCTTCATAGGGACAAAGCAGTGCAGCAACAGCGTGAGAGATTTCAGCACAAGGGGCTAATGTGACTTCAGTAGTGCAGAGGGAGTCTGCTTACGCAGTGCAGAGTTGTAGCTATGCATCATCCTTCAGATGCCAGCACAGATCTGTAGCCTATGGAGCTTCAGTGATGAGGATGCAACCCATCTGACTTGGTTGTCAAAGATTAGGCAGAAGATTCAGTTGTTTCTCTCAACAATTGAAGTTGTAGTGTAGCAGATTAGCAGTGGCAGTGCTATGAGCAGCACAGATGCAGCATATTGAGACGGAGCCGCAATACAAAGGTTGCAGTGGCAGTGGCAGAGTCATGGGCAGCAGTACAGAATAGCAACAGCAGTGCAGAGTTGAGTGGCAGCAGGCCAAGCATCAGTAGCATAGAACTAGTACCCAAAGTCTTGTAATGCATAGTGTGATATATTGCCAGAGCACACCCTTGATGCTAAGAGGGAGGGTTGATATTTTGTGTATTTGGGGTAGCATCAATTATGTTCTAGATCCCAAATTTTGAGGAGGGACTAGAGTACACTTGATCTACAATACCCAAAAATGGATTTGGGAAATTTCATCTGGTTTAGGAGATATTAAATTAATTAATTATTTTAATATATTTCCTAAGTTAAAACTTAGGGAACTTAAATTATTAAAGTGAATTTAATTAAACATGTGATGAAATTGTCTAAGTCACACGGATCAAGCTTTCTTTAATCTTAGCCATTGATTCAAGATTTTATCATGGCCTTTGGTTTCCCAACGAGAAAAGTATAAAGGAAAGGCTTGGGATCATTTGTAAAGATACAGAGGCAGAGCACTGAAGCTAAGTTGAGATTCTAGGGCGGGCTTGCCAAGAATTCTCAGAAGTGTTTCAGCTGCAGAGAGGGGAATTTAGACCAAGGGGATGATCTGATCCCAGGGTCTAGCATTAGCAAGAGGCAACGCAGAGAAGCAGGGGAGTAGCAACAGGAAGAGCAGCAACTGTGCTATGCAGGTGTTGCGCAGTTTCTCAAGGACAATGTAATTTTCTGCAGGAAACCCTCAGGGGTTACGCAAAGACCCTAAGGGACAGCGTAGGGACTGCATCACCCAGTCTGGGGTAACGAAGCCCTTTCCGGAGCAGCGCTGAGGGTTAGAGGGGCTTCAGAGGCTGACGCAGAGGATTCAGGGGCAGCACTGGGGTTTCTAGGCCCTAATTTTGGCTGAGTTCTGTAAATCACATTTGAGGGTTTGGATCAGTCATTATTTTGGCCCTAGATCAGCCAATGAGCTGTAGATCTATTATTTCTTTGTCAGGTTTTCCAGATCTGAAACCCAGGCTTGTTGTATTCAGAAAATTCTTAATAATAAAACCCTCCAGCAGCCAGAAGACCGGTTTTCTCGCATTGAGTTTTTTTGGGGACTATTTGTCCAGAAATAACTATTACTTTGTCTATGTGTGCATGAACTTGTTCTTGATCTGGATTGGTGGAGATGTGTTATGTGTTTTGCTTCGATTTTAACTTGAATTTTATTCAATTAACAACTTGTCTAAGTAGGAGGATCATAACCAGATTAACAGTAATAATTTCTGCATAAAGTGTAAAGATTCAGAAATGGTGGCAGTTGAGACAATAAAGGTGACTCCAGCTAAAGTGACTTGGTTTTTGTGGAGGTTGGATATGAAGAGCCTTGTCAACCTGGCATGGTGTTGAACCCTCTAAACTTGAAACGTGTTACTGTCATTAGAGAGGCTAAAAGTTCCCAAGTGTTAGCAGGTTCAAGTCTGAGCACTCTTCCACCTCTATGTGGCCTCCTCTCCTCTGTTTCCTCTCCTTCACTGAATATTATGTTTCCTTCCTCTTCTGCCATGGTATTTTTGTCAAAACCCTAAGGATTAGGAATGATAATGTGTGTAAGGTGACTTTTTTAGGGATAGGAAATGGGGAAAGGGAAATTTGTAGGAAATAATTTTAGGGATATGAGAAATAGGGGAAGGGAAAAGCAGTGATAGTGTGATGGGAATTGGGAGCCTAGGTAAAAAGAAGCACATAGGGCTTAGGGTTTTAGGTTTAAAAGCTTAGGGACAGGCATTGTACTAATCAAAGATTTGGGAATGAGTATTTGCAATATGGGAAGGGTATGACAGTGCAAAAATAGGGTTAAAACACCAAATTATCAAGCAAATTACACAACACCAAACAAATAAACTTGAAGGAGGTAAATGATGATGGAAGCCAACTTTACTTGATTCCTGGAGGCTCAAATAGCTTTTTCAAAACTTCTGGAGGTGATTTGGCGAAGTTTGGATGATTTGCTGGCTTGATGGACATATGCGCCTTAACGCTATGCGCCCTCTCTTCAAACTGTGCGTAGCGCCTTAAGGATATGTGCTCTCTCTTCAGACTGAGTGCAACACCATAAGGATATGCGCCCTCTCTTCAGACTGTGTGCAACACCTTATGGATATGCGCCCTCTGCTCAAATTTTCTCTAATTTTGCCCAGAAAATTGAAAAATCGTTGTCTTCAATTGTTTGCTCGATGGAATAGGAGGCAAATGAATTTCAAATTGATGTCTATGAGTCTTTAATGCTTGAGTGAATTTAGATTTAAATCAAAACCAACTTTTCCATTGTTTCCTTTCACTTTTTGACACATTTTCTAATTACCCTTTTCTTTTGACTTTTCTTCTTTGCAGGATGAATTTGGAGTTTGGCACTTTTCACTTTCAGTTTGTGATCTTTAGTTTGGCATATGTGATTTGAGTTGGCAGCTAGGGAAAGAACTTATTACATATTATAAGCATAAAATTATATAAAAAAATAAAAATAAATTACATCTTTGTTTTCATATCAAAATTGTAATTTTGATATGAAAATCAAACTTTGAAATCAAAATTACAACTTTAAAAATATCATATTTACATGTTGATAATATTATGCAGATGATAATGAAATGTTTATTGAGTCACTCTCACACCTTTTGCTGACCTTATTGAGAAGAAATGGTGCATTTTTGGACCTTGAACAATGAAACCTAATAACCTAATGGGACCTTGAATATCCTGACTCCATGGTTGACTTTGATTGACATAAGACATAATGAAATGAGCTTTTCAAAAGTGTATTTATGCTCAGCAAGACACGAAGGTGGGCCAGCAAATGTGAACTTTTAAGGGAGAGTGAGGTGTTATGACTAGGACTACCATCAGTGAATTAATTTTTTGCATGACCTAATGGAATGATAAAAATATTCAGAGTGGGACCCCTAAAATGAGTATAAAAAGAGTAATTTTGATCAATGATGGTAGAATGCATATTCTGACACTAACAGATTCACTGGTTAGAAAGATAGCAGAAAGGTTTCATCGAGAATTCTATGCTACAGAATTATGGGATTAGGATATGATGATGTATTGATGAAGCAGGTCAAGGGAATGAAGCTCTTCATTCTAGTAAAATTTCTACAGGATGACTCAAAGGGAAAAGGTATGAGGTATATATATTTATATGTTGATACTGGATGCTGTGAAGTCATGTCATATGGTTGTAGGTAATGAACTTCTATCTTTAGAACTATGATCTATGGAGGAGGATCTCTTACGCTGCACAGGTTGCCACTAACAAATGAAATTAAATATGTCCTCATATGGAATATGAGGTAGTTGTATACAAACAAGGAACTGGATACAGGAAGTTCCTGGGTATGAAGTTGTGCGTAGAATGAATTGAAGAGATCATGAAGTGAAACCATGTAAAGATGTGGTTATCATCCAGAAGCCAAGAAGATGTGACTATGAGATCTCCTGGGAATATATGTGGACTCTGATAGAAGTATGGTAAACAAGAAGACCCTTGACAAGACATATCTTTAGGAGATGTCTCAATCTGAATAGAGGATGTTGATGCCTACAGGAAGATGTCATGGTGAAAGATCATCACTGAGGTAACTTTTGATTTAAAAGTTCTTATGTATATGTTTATCTGGATAAATTTATCCATGGCTGCCAATCATGTGGAAGGATGTAAGATCCTTGGAGATGGTTCGAAGGAAAGCAACATGGCATAAAGGTGGACCAGATGAGAAAGAATAATCACTTTCTGATCGTTGACATGATTCGTGACTGCAAGTGATGGATGATTTGTGCCCTATGATTCCAAGAGTTGAAGATTCCTCAATATAAAAATCCATGACCTCGAGGGGAGGAATTCTTCATGAGTAGCTGGGTGTCTCACCATTACTACTGTAGGTCCCTGGTTGAGAGGCAGCTTGGTGGTAAGTTTCTTACATGAAAAAAAAACTTGATGTATGTCCTTCCTGAGCTAAGAGGGAGTGACGTATATGGTTCTCTGATTCATGTGTCATGCACTATACCAATACTAATAGTCATAAGTCGTAGTGAAGGCCATGTGGAGAGAATGGATAGACACATCATTCTGGTCTTCACCTAGAAGACAGAATGGAGGATTGGGTAATCATCTGGCATTCGATACTCTAAGAATTTGATAGGGCATTCAAGATAAGAGTAGTCGGGGATCGATATTCTTTGAGGGCTGGCTACCTAAGAGAAGAATAGTCCAAGAAGGTCATACTCTAGGAACACCTGGGTGGAGTATGTACCTTGGAGAGACAATGACTATGGTGTCTTTAAGTCATGTGTCTCGCCAGCATTGTAGCCCATTGTCTCATTGAGAGATGGGGTTGTTAGTCAAGGCCTTACACTAGGACAATGTTGGTTGATATGATGCTATACAGACGTGATTACCAATCTGATTCTTCTTATGAGATTCTTCAGTTTGAAAGTGACCATGTACCTGTATGAATACCTCCATAGTTAAGAGGGAGTGTTGAAAAGTGTAACTAGATTGGTCTTCATATTGACTATGTAATTATGTATTTATGTAAAGAAGAAGACAAAGATAATAAAATGTATTTTTGTTATTCTTGTGTCATGGGTTTCATGAGCAAGATTTTATTATAGGTCAATAGACTTCTTCTTGATGTCTATTAGGATTTGTCTTATGATTATAAATGTATTTAAGAGTCATGTATATGAAGTGTCTAGTCAAAAGGATATGCTCCAAGACCTTTCCATTTAACTGTGAAGGAATGGCTCAAGACAACCCTCATGTAAACCTCATTAACGTCGGAATATTAGCCTTTCAAGTCGGCCTAGAAAGTAGTGGTAAAGTCGGTCTACAAACAGTTTGTAGGGCTGAACTAAAACAACAAAAGTGCACTATATATAAAGGGATTTGCAGTTCATTTGAGGACAAGTTTTGTGGATTAGTCTGGAGCATAAAGTGTAGATATGTCTGAGATCTTCGGACTGTTCTAAAGGAAGAATTCAAATGTTTTATAGTGATAAGATGCAAAGATTAAGAACTAAGTTTTGATGCGAAGTCAATAGTCCGGATTTGATGCGAATTCCGTGGTTAAGGGTTATTGTAAGTCTGTGAACTATCTCCGGATTGCAGTGCAAGAAAAGAAGGAAGGTAAATTTGTGATTTTCCTTCCTGATTTACAGTGCGTAAAAGGGAAGCAATATAACTCAAGTAAAGAAGCTTCAAGGACATACGAAGTGAAGGATAGGGTCTTGAGTGACCTTGTCTACAATATATCTGAATATAAAGAAGTCTGTGGAAAGGCATTACTATGCAGAGTGCAAAAATGTACTACAACAACAAGAAAGATCTTTGTTTAGGGTAATAATGACAAAGAAGAATAAGTAGAGAAGAAGTGTTTGGGTAACCGAGAAAGATAGACTTAGAGACCGATCTTTCTAGTGTTCGTGCAGGACAATGATGGTTGTTGCAGAAAAGAAGGATCAGCTTTGAAGGGAAAGAAAGAAGCAGTGACAAGGTCTTGGAGGCATGCATAGGTCAAGGGTCTAAGTCTTGGTCATGGTACTTGTCATTTGAAAGTCTATCAAAAGAATTCCTTGCGGGTTTTCCTCTCCAAGAGGGAGAGGTTTTGGCCCTGGCTTGAAGAGCCTACATTTGTGTCTCTTGTGTTTTTGGCAATTGACTTGATGAAAGACGTAATAAGCTAAGAAGAAAATACATAAGTAAAGTAAGATTGCAAGTAATTATCAAGAAGAGAGTTTAAATTAATCACCGCCCTACCAAATTCTCAACACAAATGAGGTCGAGTTGGTGGTTTATGCCCTCCTAATTAGGCCAACTTGGTGGAGGAGACCTAAAAGACCTATTTTACATTAAAATAAATTTATTTCTTGATAGATGAAGCCGAAGAAGGATATATTACATTATGACATGGACAAGGACACTTGACATAAACCCTAGAAGCCTAAAATGAAGGCTTTTGACCTATAAACAATTGACCCAAGCATGAAATCCATGATTTAATAAGTCAAATTCTTTTATAATAGATTTTATTTTTCTTTCTTTTGACAAATACATTATATCATGACTCAAATACAATTATGAAGACCAACACTAGTTACATTTTCAACACTCCTGAAGATGTCTTGTGGGTTCAGCATGATCTGGTCATAAAATTAAGCACACGCCTATAATGTGTTCTAGTCGTTTTAGTAAAGGCATCCTAAGACACTCTATAGATGTACTATTAAGAGATTGATTTGCTCACTGATCGAGAGAAAATTGCATTGCACTTGTTTGTTAATAACCAATACGTGTATGTACTATGGAGTGATTTCTTAGTTGTATGGATTGTTTGTGTGCTCGGTTCGATGGAAAGTGTTTGTTGAATGAGTTTGCCAAAGTGACAGTGAATTATTGTATAATGAAGAACAAAGATACTATGCGCCTTAAACCTGAATAAACATACCTATAGCATATACTTCGTGGAACACAATGCAATGGAATGTGGCTATCGAACAATTTGAAGTGTTGTGCGTGAAACCCAAGAAAATTGTGCATTGTATCAGAATGACGTGTTATAGACACTTACAACATGGATCATGTCATTAAGGCTAATTGGCAAACCTTATGGTGATCCTATTGTTGTGTGGTCATGGTATGTTGGTGAGTGTATATGTTGAATATGCAGAGAGTTATTGATGATGAGTTATGTCAAAGTACGTTGCCAATATTAAATCGGTTGAGCTCATGGTGATCAAAGTTTACACAAATAATTTGTCCTGCAGAACAAGATCGAAGGAAGAATTTTTTCTTGATTTGTTTTGTTGCAGGGGCTTCCATGCCTATGGACCACTGCTCTTCAAGTTGACAGTGATATATATGAATGTTAAAGAAGTCTGAGTATGTTGCTAGGCTTTGTCAGTAAGGTGTTTTGGGTAGGATTGTTTGATGAGGTGGGGTTTGTCAATGAGTCTATTACAGAAACTTTATATAGCCTTCTTGTATTGCCTCAAGCCTTGTAATGTTTATGTATTAATCATATGCTCCTGCTAGGGTTTGATGATATTTTTTAGCAGAGAGTGATTTGATATAATGTTGGTTTGAGTATTGATGACAGATGCATACTATTGCTGGAGATGATTGTCAAGAAGCTGCTAGTGTTTTGTTCATATGTTGCGGACAATTGTTGCTGCCTAGGTTTTGGTACTAGAGTTAAGCAAAATTGTTGTTAAATCTGTATGTTGAACAAAGAAAGCTATTGAGGAGGATAGGGCCTGTTGTTGATGGTTAGAATGGGATTTGTTGCTAGGGTTTGATCTTTCAAGTGAGCAAAGAGAGATGGTTAATAATTTTATGATATTAAGCATAGATGGATCTAGTCTGAAAATTGTGAAACGCAGTCCATTGTGGTAAATTGAAGGTCGGAGCTTTCAAGGCAAGTGGTGGCTTGCTGAGTAGGGTGGCAAGGTCGTGCAAGGTAGGAGAGTGGAGACTCCTTTAGGTTGAAGCCTGAGAACACTTTAGGGCAGCAAGGTGGTGTTAGGGTAGGTTGGAGCCTGTGCGGGGTGTTGGAGGATCCCTTTAGTCAGAGAGGGTAAAACCAAGGTGTAGGAGCATCCTTCCAATCAGAGCTGGTAAACCAAGGCATTGGAATGTCCTTCCAGTTGGAGATGGTAAATTAGGGCGTTGGACCATTCTTCAAGTTAGAGCTTGTAAACCAGGGGTTTGGAGCTTCCTCCTTTAGTTGATGTTGTAAATCTTGGAAGTTGGAGCTTCCTAATTGATGTAAAATTTAAAGGCCTATATTGAGAAGCATTCGTTGTTTTTTCTCTTGGAAGGGTTTCCACCTAAAAATTGTCAATTGTCTTGAATGCTGTGCATTCTTGAATGGTGTTGTTATCTGTTCATGTGATATGACGCTAACTTATGTTTTGATCTAATGGTAATGATAATTAATACTCTATGAGGTTAAAATTAACTAATTGAAGTCAAATACTGATTCACACCTCTCTAAGTATTTCTAACACAATCTAGATAATAAGGATGATCAATGCTAAGATGCCAAACTTCGACCAACCATTGTGCTAGAGTTGCTCTGGTTTAGCCATCACACCTTAAAATATACATTAGTTTATGTTGATGATAAATTTCTTTTGCACACAATTGTGTAGATTATAGGAAATGTCCAACAATTTAGGTCAATGCTCCACCAATAATCACTGACAAGCGTTTGGGTGGACATTTCACTAATCATTATAGGAAACATTCCACATTTTGGGTGGATGTTCCACCTATCATCATAGACACATAAAGCTTGTCCTTGATGATTGATGAAGCGTCCACCCAAAACATATATCAGATGTTTCCTATAATCTAAACAAATGCGTCCATAAATTTTTTTATCATAAACATAAAATAATATAGATTTTAAAGTAACCTATATGAAAATAAACTTAATATGTCCCTAATAAATGTAACGTCCACTCAAAACGTAAAATATTTCTTATAATCTACATAATTGTATCGTTCACATGATTCCCAATTATAAAAAAAAATCATATTCAAATATATATTAAAAAATAATCCCATTAACAATCATATAAAAAATATCATTATTAGTCACAATACAAACCATAAAAATTGCTATTATCAAAGAAATACCTTAAGTTTTGAATATCGCTATTAAATTTTTCCACCAAGTCATTGTAAATTGGTATCTTCATCATATCTTCGTAGCCGAGCAAAACCTGTACAAGTAAAAACCAAAGAAGACTTAGATTTTTTTTTTTAGACTTTGATTTGTTACCTGAGATTTCTACTACCTAGTTGTCTGCATGCACAATTGCATTATATTTCTGGAAAGAAATATTTTTAAGATTTTGATTTGCTTTTTTTCTTGAGATTTCTGAAAAATACATATTGAAAAGTTTTTAAAAAAAAAAAAAAACATGAAAAAAATTGTTGAAAAAGCCAAAAGTAATTTTCAGTTTTAAATAAATTACAAGACACATATGGCAGTTTTTCCTAGTTTTTCGTTGTTCAATAAAATGAACATAATTTTATTAAAATAAATGAAAATAAAATAAGTTAATGTTTTGCGAATGCCCGAAAAAACCCAACGAAACTTTGAAAACATAAATAATAAACATAATAAGTGTTAAAAAGATTTTTCTTTAAAACCATAAAAGCAAAAAAATGAATACAACTTGGAATTATAAATAATAAAAATAACAAATCTTGGGAAATCTCTTCGTAAAACCACTAAAAGCAATAGTGGTTTTGCAAGTAGAATGAATCAGAGACTGAGTGAGCCCTAGACATTGTACCATAGTTACCTTACCAAGTTTCAATTCGAATACGGATTCGAATTTGATTTCGATGTGATAAAAATTCTAAAAGAAAATTTTCAATTTGGAAAACAATCAAATGTATACATCTTAAATACTAAGATATATAATTTTTTTTTCATCTAACAACAATGTTTTCTGTTTATTTTCTTTACCGTTCATTTTGAAATTTAGATAATTTTTAACTATTTTGTTAATTTTTTAAATTATAATTTATTAAGAAAAATTATTATTTTTTTTTTCAAAATTATAAAAATACATATTAAAAAATTAAATATTTTAAACTTATTTAAATTCATTTATGATATAAATATATTTTAAAAAATCAATTATTTTCTATAGAATATGCTCTTCTTTAGAGTGTAGGCTCAAATACTTCAAAAATGTAAAATTCTTTCTTTTTCTTATTTTCTTGGATTTCTAAACCCTCCAAGGCAATATAGAAATTGATAAATGATAAATTTACCCCACTAACAAATAGTTTTAATTAGTTACCATTCGTACACATGATTCAGCTGCCATCGATTTGGTACTTAGGGACACTGTGTTTAGCAAACAAATACATGCTAATAAACAATGAATTGGTTTTTCTATTATCCACCAAAATTAAACTACGATCTGAATTTAATCTGCCCATGGTTGAATCCACCGAATTTGATAACTATGCCTTGTAATTAGGTACAAGGTTGAAGATGAAAAAAATAGGAACAACCAAAGAAAAGCCCAACAAAAGAAAGTGATCGCGCAATGGGAACAATAAATTTAATCAAAAATCATTGTTGTTCGCATCAAAAGGTGTTTTGTCCAAGTGTATATATGCGGAACAACATGGCTTCCTTCTGGGTCAGTCCATTCATGATGCGATCGCATCAGCTCGAGAAATCCTTCACTCCATTCATGCCTGTAAAATGGAAGCACTGATTATGAAGGTGGACTTATATAAGGCATATGATAGTATAGACTAGTCTTTCATCAGGGTTGTTTTGCTCAAGGTTGGTATGACTATTCGCACCATAAGGTGGATTATGGCATGCATCACTTCAATTAGATATTCGGTAATCATTAATGGAATGCCTTCGGATTTATTTGAGGTTGGGTGCAGCCTGAGGCAAGGATGTGCCATGTCACCTTTGATCTTTATCTTTGTTATGGATGGCTTCAGCAAAACAATTTGGCAATTTTGAAAGCATTGTATTCTCTCTCACTGTCTCTATTAATCACTCTTTATTTGTTGACGATCTCTTGGTTTTTGGTAGGCTTATTAGAGAACAATGGGCATATTTTCATTTCATTTTACAGCAATTTGGAGCGCCCACAGGCCTATGTATTAATGAAGGAAAATCTGTTATGGTGTATGAATATGGTGACAACAATCCCGCCCCCTCACCTCTCGACTATCCCAACCCCGCTCACTACAAAGCTCTCCCATTCCACCCACGCTGCCCACTTCCAACCCTGCTCACCCGCTCATCGCACAGCTCACACCCCCTCTCTCCCTCACAGCCCTCACCTCTCTCCCCTCGGCCTTCCCACTCCCCCTCGCCCCCTCACGCAGCTCACCCCTCAATACTCGGCCTTACCACCCCCTTCCCCACTCACCCTCCCCTCACACGATTCACCTGCTCCCTCACTGCACTCCCCATCATACAACTCACGCCACTCCCCCTCCCCTCACCACTTGCCCTCCCCTCACACAATCCCCTCCCCTTTACCTCTCCTCCCTTTCCCATCCCCCTTACTCCTCCCCACCCCCATCCATAGTCTCCCACACCCCTCTTCCCGCTCCCTCACTACTTCCCTCATCCCCCCTCTCCCACAGCGTCGCTCTCCCACTCACCCACCCGCTCTCCTACTGCCCCACCCATTCACGACCGCCACCCCCTCACCCCTCACAACCACTCTCTCCATCTCCCTCGCTCGGCCTTCCCTCCCCTCCCATGCAGAGAATCCCACGCAGATTCTCAGCGTTCCATTTTTTTATCCTCTGCCTTTTATTTTTTAATTTTTTTTTACAGTTTGACTTTCCCCAGAAAATACCTTCCCCAGAAAACACTTCTCCCCTATAATACCTCTGTTTTTTCCCCCAATTTTTTTTCAACCAAAAAAAAAAAAGAGAGGGGAGATGGTATATGAATAAATGGATATATGGATTTTCTATATAGTGAAAAGTGAAGTTTTTGTTGTATGTTTCTCTATTATAAAAACATGACCAAGATTTGTGGCATGTATAGAAGGGTGACTTTCTGAAAGATATTGACATGTGAAGGCAAATGTTGAAAATTGGTCATCATTTTCAAAATACCAATGGCATCATAAACTTACTCATAGTTTTGCCACATTAAGATTTTTTTGGAATTTTCCTTCGTCTTTATTGTGAGGTAATATACCAAGCTCAAGACCATCTGCTCATCGATAGTGAAGCATCCAAGCTTGTGAATATCTTTTTGTTGAATTTTAGTTGTTGAGAAAAATGGCTAAAATCAATGATGCATTAGAGTTGTTGCATAACCTCATTCATTCCACTATTCATGATATGGTAAAAATGAGCAAGAACGTTCTTTTTATTATTCAAACTTGCTTGCAAGATGCACAAGACAAGATTGAGTTTTTGCAGTTGGAGTCTCAGCTCCAGCAAGATGAACTTCAACAAAAGAGTCATCATTCTGAACCTGTTTCTGTTCAGAAAATTGAGAGGGACTACCATCAACAACAAAGATATAAAGTTGCAGTCGATTCACATTCAGTTCCTTGTACAATAGCACATTTACATGTAGATGCAGCAGCTCAGTCTGCACTTCCCAAGCCCATCATGAGACCTTGGGAAGAGCTTGTCCACAACAAGCACAAAATTGGTTTTGGATATGACAAGGAATTGTCCTTTCATATTCCGGACTACTCCAAGCCCATTAAATTTCAGAGTGTCGGATTTATTTATGACAATTCACATTCAGCTGTTCCAGATCCTGCTCCTCTTCCACGGCAACAACAACAACAACAAATTGTAAAATGCCAACACTGTGGTTGCGTTGGCCATATGAAAGATCACTGCTTTGATCTTCACCCATGCAAGCACTGTGGTCGGCACACCCATTCTTCACACAAATACTTCAGAAACAAGCCTCCTGCAAGAACGAAGATTCATCTTGGATGGATCGCTTCTTGGCAATGGGCATCAACAGCCAAGAAGAGGTTTAAGTCACATGTCAAAACTTGTTCTAGAATATTGAACAATCTTGCAGTTGAGTTTTCGCCATCATCTCACCTTGTACCTAACAGGGGGGGAAATGGTGGTCAACTACAAGCTTCGAAGCCACATCAAGTAAGCCTGAGCCACAATCTCTCATTCCAGATTCAGAGTTGTAGCCAGAGACACAGCAGTTCAAGCAAGCCTGAGCCACAATTCGTTATTCCAGATTCAGAGTTGTAGCCAGAGACACGGATGCCCATGAGCATGCCTTTGGTTGGTGGACAGCCTTAAACCATCTATGTGAGGTTGATATTCTTCCTTTTTCAGAACACTTCCTCTAGCAGAAGACTTCAGCTTCTTGCCAGCTTTGGAAGAGTTCCAGAAAATGCATCAAGCATTCTAGTGTTGGTGGTCATCCTTAAACCATCACAATTTGTAGACTTCCCTTCTTTTAGGTTGAAGGTCTCCCTCTTCAAATATGAGGGACACTTCCTCTAGCAGAAGCCCTCAGCTTCTTGCCAGATTTGGAAGAGTTTTGAGAACTGCAATAAGCGTTGCGTTCCAGTGTTGGTGCTCATCCTTAAACCACCCCTTTATGCCAACATTTCAGAGAGCTGATTCAGCCTAAGTGCTGCCATGCATATTTTGCATATTTGTATTACAACTCTCTTCTTGGACTCACACATACCCCTTCGGATTAAGGGGGGGAATGTTGAACACCTAATCCTCTATGGGTAGGTGTGGAAGGCGAAGAGTCACAAAGGAATCCAAGGGTCACCTCATTGTATCATAAATGTACATCATATCAATGGTAAATGCAACGAATGTCTATCTTTCCTATTTGTGTGTTTAGTTTCTCCATCCACCATGTGTGTGTTTAACAAATATGATTGAAGCAATGGCCAGTTTATTTTGTCCACATATCAAAGGGCATGCAATATCTTGGTTTCAGGCTGAAAGCATGTGGTTACAAATCGGGGGACTGGACGTGGCTAGTGGATAAATTTAATCACAGAATTCAAAAATGGGCACATCGTTGGTTGTCTATGGGTGGTAGGTATATTCTGGTTCAGATGGTGCTCCAGTAGCTAGCAGTGTATGGGGCCCATCTTTTCTATCTCCTATTTGGATCATTGCGCTCATCGTATCTGTCATGTCTCAGTTCATTTGGTTGGGTGCAAAGGGTGTTAAAAAGTTTCATTTGTGCAAACTGGAGTCTATATCGGTGCCCAAGAAATATGGTGGGTGGGGGCTGTTGGATGTGTGCCTTTTCTCTCATGCACTTCTGATGAAATCTCTCTGGAGGGCGCTCACCAGCTCGGGCTTTTGGGCAGACATTATAAAATTTAAGTATCTAGATGGGCCTCCCTTGTTGCCACTGTACAAGAATTCATATGCCCATTAGAAATGCGACTCCTACATCTGGAATGGTTTTCAAAAGGTGATGTATCTGTTTGCAGAATGCCTGACCTGGCAATTTGGCAATGACCAGAACATACTTGTGGGGTATGACAAAATAATGGGGATCAGCCCAGACTCATTAAATCTGGATGCACACCTCCTTCACAAGTTATCACAACGAGGTATCTTGTTTCTATCGCAAGTAATATCACACTGGCATCTTGGATGCCCGATCTGGAAATCAACATCCTCCTTGGGGTTGAGGGATGATGATGTTGGTCATTGGCTGGCATTTGTGGAGTCGCTTCAAACTGGGGGCCTTTGTCTTCATCAAGGAGGAGATCGCATCATTTGGGAAGGTGCATTGAAGGGGAATGCCATCATTGTTGTTGAATCTTATCAGCGCCTTATTTTCAATCAGTTGGAGGACAAGCGTCCCACACCCTTCCTCCCTTTTTGGTCTTGGAACATAACATCCAAAATCTTACTATTTGGATGGCTTGTGTAGAAAAACCGCATTCTGGCTTGGGACAACATCACTAAGAGGGGGTTCCATGGACCTAGTAGATGTGTTTTTTGTCTGGATAATTCCAAATCTGTTTTACATCTTTTCATCTCTTGCCTTGTTATCCTCAATCTTTGAACCCTCTTCTCTGGTTTCTTTCTCAATCCAGGTTGGCAGCCACTGAGTATCATAAGTGCCTTGAATGATTGGGGGTCGTTGCATTCTTGTTATAAAGCTCTGCCTTTTTTTTCTTTTTTGGGAGGTTTGGAAGGCCCGCAACCGCTTCCTCATTGAAAACTGCCCTCTGAACTTGTCACACATTCATGGGGCTATTTTATCATGGATCTCTGGTGTTTCCTCCCCTCTAGGTTTAAAGGATCTATTCTGCCACCTTAGGCCTTTTCCCATCTGTCTTCCAGCAGCTTTTTTCAATGGGGTTCAACAGGGGGGGTATGTGGGTGTGGTGCCTGGATTAAAGTCGACAATCAGAAAAGATTCCAACTCTTTTGGAATGGGGGAAAGGGCACCAAGTCAAAGGCAAGGGTATTGGCCATATGGAGTGCTCTTTGGATGGCTTACAATCTTCAACTTACAACAGTTCACATTTACGGGGATGCAAAATCCGTCATAGATGGCATCAGTGGAAAGTCTTGCTATCAGCCCAGTGGTCTTCAAGGGTGGATTCAACGCATTAAGCACCTAATGGCCAAACTCAGGATGCCTCCAATGATTCACATATACAGGGAGGGAAATTCAAGAGCGGATATACTCTCCAAACGTGGGTTGCAGGCTTTTTTTGGCAGCATGGTGATCCAGCATTATAAGGGTGCTCAGCTGTTCTATGAGTACTCTGTCCCGATCCCTTGATTGTCTTCGGAGCTGTCTATTGTTGTGGGGCGTTCATCCTTTTCTATGTTTACTTGTTTTGTGTAGGCAACAGACCTACCTGTATTTTGTCTTTTCCGATTTATGTTGTCATGTTTTGAACAATTGGTACTTACCTGGATTGGCTTAGCAGATATATTTCATTCATGAAAATCATGAGGACTGATACAATGCAGTGGATATGCAAGTGCTATTTCACATACAGTATTTATGTCTTTATATAGGCTGGGATCTGAACATGGTAGTCATATGCTATATTCTCTTTTTTCTATATAGTTTCTATGTAATATAAGTTGTTTTTTCCTTAAAAAAAAAGCTAAGCATACCATGAGCAGAGAGATAAAATTTAAGACAGAGATCTTTACGAATTAGATGAGTAATCTATATCTCCATAAATCATTGTAAATCACCAAGTTGAGCTTCATAATATCATCTAAAGAGAAGCTGAATTAAGAGACGTCGACCAAGATGGAGGAGGTAGTTGGATACTCCACATAGAGAATTTTGAAGCAGGTAGTGGAAACTTACAGAGCATTTTTAGGGAGGTGGTTGGAAACTTGGAATAGTTTGAGAGATGCAGTTGGAAAATTCATATCGAGCATATTTTAGCGTCCAAGGTTAATGTGTATGGGGTAGTTCACTTTTGTTTATGAAAGTTATGAACGGATAGGGCCGGATAAAATAATAAATTTAATTTTGTAGATTAAATCATTTAAATTTAAATTTTTAAATATTTTTTAAATTTAATTAAATTTAATGAAAAACAAAAACACAATTCTGAAAAAAATTAAAAGAAAATTTATTTATTTTTTATTAAAAAATCATATTTATCAAATTTAAATCACTTATTATAATTTTTAATTATAAAAAATAATTTTTTTAAATAATTTATATTACTTGAATATGTAGACCGGAAATGTAAGAAAGATGAGATGTTAAATAAAGTACAAATTTTAAAGCAATATTTTTAAAAAGCTTAAGATTTGATCACCATCTATAAGGATTAAATTATTGATTCAATACTTGTAATTCATATTATTTAAAATTTTTATATGTGAAATGTAAGAACTTGACGACATATTATACTAAGGATTGTCTAGATTTGTATGCAAATTTTAAAATAACTCTCTTTTTAATAGTGTGAAAGAACCATTAGATTTCAAAAATATATATATATTTTAATATTCATATTGATGTAATTTAATTAGGTATTATTTTATTTAAAAAATAATAATTATGTAATTTAATTAGGCATCATTTTATTTTAAAAAATATTAAGAAATTAATAATAGTATAATATTTAGAGACTCAAGGTTCAGAATCTTTACTAATTTATTTATATATAAATAAAAATTTTGATAAAAATATTTTCTTCATTTATTGAAAAGAAAGAAAGAAATAAAATAATAATAGAACAAGGGAAAAAAAGGACGCAAATAAAAGTGGGGATGGTGTTCGATTGGGGGTGGTGTATATATATATATATATATATATATATATATATATGAGCGAGAAACGCAAGCCATTTAATAATAGAACAAGGAAAAAAAGGAACACAAATAGAAGTGGGGATGGTGTTCGAGTGGGGGAGTTTGTGATAAAGCTTCTTCTATATGCCGATAATCTTGTGCTGGTTGCTAAATCGGCCCATGGATTGTAGATGCACCTATATGCCCTTGAGCATTTTTGTAAAGCAGTGGGGATGCAAGTCAATACCAGTAAGACCAAAATAATGATTTTCTCTAATAAAAGGAAGCAAAGTCAGCATACATTCTTCTTTGAAGGCAAAATTCTTGAAGAAGTAAATGAATACAAGTACCTCGGGATTGATTTCAACAACAAGCTTAATTGGAAGGATTGCAAAAAGAAAAGAATTTTAGGAGGGTGGAAGAATTATATGCACTTCAAAATAGATGTAGACAGGCAGAGTTATGGGATTGGAACACGATAAAAGTACTTTTTGGACTCCTAGTTTGTCAAGTGCTATTATATGGGTGTGAATTGTGGGCTAGCAACGTCCTTGTTTCAAAATGGAAACAAATTGAAAAAATTCAAAAACGCTTGATCATGAGAAAATTCAAAATAAGAAGTTCGGTTCCCTATGAGATAATGTTGAGTGAAACTCCCATCGAAGCAATTGCCATGGTGTGTCCGCATTCCGCTTTGGACTCCAAAACTCCCGAAGAAATCTTCTCTAGTAAGAAGCTTGTTGTCTCCCACTTTAGAGTTTTTGGAAGTCCTGTTTATTTTCATGTAACGAAAGAAAAGAGAAGCAAGTTGGATGCTTCTGGAAAGAAGGGAATGTTTTTGGGCTACAATGAAACTTCAAAGGCATATAGAATCTATGTGCCTGGTCAAAGGGAAGTGGAGATATGCCATGATGTCACCTTCGATGAAGATGTTGCCCTCAAGAAAGTAAGAAATCTTCCTAGTTCAAAGGAAGACAAAGAAGAAGAAGAAGCAGGGAAGCAAGAAGAGCCGAAGGATGAACCTATGCCCGATGTTGAAGGACCAATGGATCCGATTGATCCAGCTCATTCAAATAAGAGGAGACCTCATGGCTCAAGGACACTCTCTAAGATGCCGAGAGACATATCGCCCCAAGGGGAACATTCTGTGAAAGCAAGAAACCGAATAGATACCAAGGGTATCTAGCAGCCATGAGTTCAATTGTACAATTTGAGCCTGGATCATTTAAAGAAGCCGTAAAGCATCAAGTTTGGAAGGATGCTATGCATGAAGAATATGAGTCCATTATGAAAAATGATGTCTGGGAAGTGGTCCCCATACCGGAGGAAAAATCTGTTGTCACCTCGAAATGGCTCTTCAAGATCAAGCATGGAGCCGATGGAAGTGCCGAAAAGTACAAGGCGAGATTTTTTGCCTGAGGCTTCTCTCAAAAAGAAGGCATAGATTATGATGATATATTTGCACCCGTCGCCTGCTATACCACCATCCGATCTATCATTTCCCTTGCTGCAACGCAAGGATGGAGTGTCCATCAAATGGATGTGAAGACTGCTTTTTTGCATGGTTCAATAAAGCAAGAGGTTTATGTCGAACAACCTTTGGGGTTCGAAGTCCAAGATAGAGACTCATGTATGCAAGTTGAAGAAAGCCCTCTAGGAGTTGAAGCAAGCCCCCAGGGCCTGGTATGAGAGGATAGATAGCTACTTGATGAAGTTGGGCTTCACTCGAAGTAATGTTGATCCAAACCTTTATTTTAAGGTTGATAAAGAAAGGCCTCTCATTCTAGTTCTCTATGTGGACGATCTCTTTCTGACAGGTGTTGACCCTCTCATTCATCAATGTAAGAGGGAGCTAGCTTTCGAGTTTCAGATGAAAGATCTAGGACTGATACACTATTCCCTAGGCTTGGAGGTCTGGCAAAGGCCAGGCGAAATTTTCCTTTCTCAAGAAAAATATGTCGTGAAGCTATTGGAGAGATTTGGTATGGTGGACTGTAAGCCTGTGTCGACACAGATGGAACTCAACTTTAAGAAGTTATGTGGAAGCGTTGTTGGGCCCGAGATGGGAAATCCCACTGAGTATCGACAACTTGTAGGGGCCCTAATGTTCTTAGTGAACTCCTGTCCAGACATATGTTTTGCAATGAACACTTTGAGTCAACATATGGTTGACCCTCATCACATTCACTGGATTGGTGCCAAGAATCTATTGAGATATCTTCGGGGCACAATCAACCATGGGTTTAGATACATTGCCGGGAGTTTCAGACTCCATGCATATTCTGATGTCGATTGGGCTGGCAGTGTGGTGGATCGCAAGAGCACATATGGATGTTGCTTCACCTTGGGTTCTGCTTCGATATCTTGGATGAGCAGGAAGCAAAAGTCGGTGGCTTTGAGCACCACTAAGGCCAAATACATTGCAACAAGTATGGCCTGTTGTGAAGTTGTTTGGTTGAGAAAGCTCTTCAGTGAGTTGTTTGGAAATGTGCTAGATACCATCGTTATCCTTTGTGATAACTAGATCGGGATTCATATTTCTGAGAATCATGTGTTCCAAGATCGATCCAAGCATATTGATATTAGGTACCACTTTGTTCGGGACATGGTACAGCGAGGCACCGTAAGGCTCAATCACCTAGGAACTGATGAGAAGGTCACAAATATTGTCACGAAGCCCTTGGGGAAGGTCAATTTCCTAACCTTCCGTGATAATCTTGGAATCATGGAAAGACCCTATTGTGAGGGTGCTTCTTGAGTTGGACAATGAGTTCTGGGAGCTCCAAGGGGCTTGGGGATAACTTCTTGGAGCTATAAGCACACACGGGGCTAGGCTTGTCGAACCTTGTTGTGCTTCTGCCCCACCATTATGATGTTTGAGCTAGTTCACCATCCCTTTTATCTATGCCCCGCATGCATCCTACCCATGGAGTTTCTATGCCCCGCATGCATCCTACCCATGGAGTTTCAGACTCATGGGAAGTACCTCTCATTTGGCCAATGTGGTGGGAAATGTGGATAAAGACCATAGCAAGTCTTATGGATGCATCGGAGATTGTCATACTCTCTATGTTTAGGATGGGTTGTGTCAAACACCTTGATCTGGGATCAAGTTTGATGAGGTTCTTACCTCTAAACTGACTTCCGGACAGTAAACTAACTTCGAGTTAGTATGTGACTCTTCTTTGAGTCTATTGAGGTTTTATCCTCTAGGCTGACTTCAGGTCAGCGGAGTGTGATGTCTTTGTGACTCACTGTCGTGTAGTCGGCAAAGCATGTTACAGCCGGATGGCGCAGGAACACATGATGATGATATTTGATAGTACACTGGTACTGTATGACAGGATGGCACAGGTGGACAGATGGAGTTCTCCCTAGTTGAGAGAGCGTGTTAATTTTGGGCAACTAGGTCCAAACTCCATGTTGCATTTCTCATATGATTATGATGATATTTTTGTTGGATTCCTCTTTCAGAGAGGTGCAAAATTGATTTAAAGATCATCTTGTTTAGATGAGCAGAAATTATATTTTGCTTTTATTTTCCACACATGTGCAATTTGTCAAGGTCGGCCTGAATTGTAACGTAGGCTCACAAGCCCAAAAAATGTGTCAGACACCAACATTGATGGACATAAATTGGAGAGACTTTATGCTCATTTTCTCATCATCTCATCACACACATTCCTCATGATCTGATTGGTTCGTATAGCCTAGAAGAGGCTTCTCTCTCTTCGACATGTGAATTTGGATGTTAGAAATATGGATGATGCCGAAAATGGATGCCGGAAATATAGATGTTATAAATATGGATGCTGGAAATGGATGCCGCAAATATGGATGATCCCTGAAATGGATGCCTGAAATATGGATGTCGGAAATACTTTTGTTGACTTGCGTTAACAGTTTTGGGAGTTGTCTCATGAGGTGTGTGTGACACTGAAGGAAGGTTGATCTTGTATGTGTTTGACTGAACCTCCGGGAGGTTGGAAGAGCTGGTTTGACCAGCCAAAGTCTTTGCTAGCTAGGGCATCCTGTTGACTGTTGTAACAAACATTTCTCTCTATCTTTATTGGATAAGAAGAATTGTAAATTTTGATTTATTATATTGGCTTGTCTTCTATCGATCTATTATTATGTTCTATCAACATTTACTTTCAATGATTATGTGATTGCTAATCTGAATTGGGCCTATAAGAAAGATTGAAGTAAACAACGTTAAGCATAGAACATACCATGGTTACCTAAATTTAACATTGTCACATAATGTTACATTAGGTGATAACCAAGAAATAAAGAACTGCATATATACATATGTACATGATAACATCTAAAAAAATAAACCATCATAGATCCATCTTAAACTTGGACATATCAAGCACTAAGAGGGATAAAATTTATCAAATTTCTTAAAGTGTAATTTTATCCTTTAATATGAAGCAATTAATACATAACATGGAATTAAATGATAAAAAAAATTACACCTTAGGAATTTGATCCCTCTTAGTGCTTGATAGATCCAGGTTTAAGATGGATCTATACTAGTTTAATATTATCCAGATTCTAGACATTTTCCTACCCGAGCTACCTATTTTAGCCTGGTTACTCTACTAGTGACCAATAGACGTGGTGTACAACTACTAGACATCATTCATTGGAATAGTAAACTCTGTTTTATAGCCAAAAGAAGGGAGTTGATGTCTAGATGTCATTTCTCTTTCTCATATGGTAATAAGCACAAGCTTTGTACTATTGTGTACCAATTTATTACTTCTTGTGCAGCAAGTTCTTTTTTAAGGGGGAAATGTTGTTTACAATAACTTAGAGTTGTCATTCAGCTAAGTTGTTTCATTATGAGGACCATCTCTATTGTAAATTTATGCAGATGTTCTATGCTTGATGCAACTTTACTTTCTCTTCAATTTCAGACAGCAATCACATAAACAATAAAGTAAAATGCTGATAGAACATAGTAGTAGATCGACAGAAGACAAGCCATAAATATATATTTGTGTTGGTGCGTTACGACGATCAGTAGGATGCTTCAACCAGCAAAGTCTTAGCAGTCAGCCAGCCCAGTATGTGTCACATCACCCTCATCAGACAATCCAAGTCAACCAAAGTCAACACAGCGCAAAAAGTCAACGCTGTCCAAAAAGTCAATGCAGAACAACAGCAAGTCAAAGTCAAGGCAACACTCAACCTTTGACCTCGATTCTTGTGCCGAATAGTACGGACTGCAGAAATCAAAGTTTGTGCCAAAATTCAGCTTCGTTTGACTATGCGTTGACCAAAGTCAACGCTGGTCAAACCTGCGGTGGAAGCTCTAGTTGAAGTAGAATAGTCAATGTCCTTCGCCCACATGTGAACAAAAGATTTCCTCCAAGTAGCTCGAACCAATCAGAAGAGGAGAGAGAAAAAATGTGTGATGTGATGAGTGAAAATGTCCTCCAACGTTGACGAATATATATCCATCAGTGAGGGTGTGTGACACATTTGCTGGGGGTGTAAAACCTTAAGGCCGACCTACACATAAGTGGAATAAAATCATAATACATGTTCTGCTCATCGGATCGAGATGATCTTTAGATCGATCTTACACGTCTTCGAAAGAGGAATCCAATAAAAATATTGGCATCTTCATCAGAGCATCACAACATGGAGTTTGGACCTAGTTGTCCAAATTAGCACTCTCTCTCAACTAGGGAGAACTCCATCCACCTGTGCAATCCCAACATTGTGCGTCATCCCGCTGTAACTTGCTTTGTTGGCTTCTTTATTTCAAAACAGAAGTGGGTCAGTCAAAGACATCATTCCCAGTTGACAGATTCAACCCAAAGGTTCGAAATCTCTATAGGACTCACAAAGAGTCTCCTACCAACCCGAAGTTGGTTTATCTGACCCGAATTAAGTAGGAGGTCCGAAACCTCACTAGACTTGATCCTAGATCAAGTGGTTGGACCGTACCATCCTAGATAGAGAGTATGGCAATCTCTGATGTGTCCATCAATCTTTGATACTAGTCTCTAGCTTTTCCCACCTCACTGGCCAAATGAGAGGTACTTCCCATGAGCCATGAACTCAATGGGTAGGATGCATACGGGGCACAGATAATGAGAGGTGAACCAACTCAATCATCACAACGGTGGGGCAGAAGCACACCAACAAGGTTCGGCAAGCCTAGCCCTGTGGTTGCTTATGGCTCTGAGAAGTTATCCCCAAAGCCCTCCAGAGCTCCCAAAGCTCATCATTCAACAAGACCCTCATCATAGGGTCGTTCCACGATACCAAGACTCTCACGAAAGGTTAGGAACTTGACCTTCCCCAGGGGCTTAGTGAGAATATCCGCGACCTGCTCATCAGTTCCTATATGATCGAGCCTTACGGTGCCTCATTGTACCATATCCCGGATAAAGTGGTACTGATATCAATATGCTTGGATCGATCGTGGAACACGGATTCTTGAACAAGCGAATCCCACTCTGGTTATCACAGAGTATCACAGTGGTATCTAGCACATGCCCGAACAACTCACTGAAGAGCTTTCGCAACCAAACTGCTTCACAACAGGCCATACTCGCTGCAATGTATTCAACCTCTACGGTGCTCATAGCCATCGACTTTTGCTTCCTGCTCATCCATGATATCGAAGCAGATCCAAGTGAGAAGCAACATCCTGATGTGCTTTTACGATCCACCACACTGTCAGCGCAATCGGCATCAGTATATCTAAGGAGTGTCACGCTCTCGACAGTGTATCTCAGCCCATGGTTTATCGTGCCCCGAAGATATCTCAGAAGATTCTTGGCACCAACCTAGTGAGGGTGATGACGCTCAACCATCTGTTGACTCAAAGTGTTCATTGAAAAACATATATCTGGACGAGTGTTCACTAAGAACATCAGGGCCCCTACGAGTTGACGATACTCAGTAGGATTTGCTAACACTGGCCCAGCAGCGCTATCGCTCAACTTCTTAAAGTTGAGCTCCATCGGTGTCGACACGGACTTGCAATCCACCATGCTGAATCTTTCCAGAAGCTTCACAATGTATTTCCCTTGAAAAAGGAAAATCTCGCCAGGTCTCTGCCAGACCTCCAGGCCTAGGAAGTAGTGCGTCAGTCCTAGGTCCTTCATCTCGAACTCAGCAGCGAGCTCCCTCTTGCACTGATGAATGAGAGGGTCACCACCTGTTAGGAAGAGGTCGTCCACATACAACACCAGAATGAGAGGCTTCTCTCTATCAACCTTGAAGTAAAGGTTCGGATCAGCATTACTTCGAGTGAAGCCTAGCTTCATCAGGTAGCTATATATCCTCTCGTACCAAGCTCTAGGTGCTTGCTTCAGCCCATAGAGAGCTTTCTTCAACCTACAGACATGGGTGTCCCAATCCTGGACTTCGAACCCCAGAGGTTGCTAAACATACACCTCTTCCTTTATCGTACCATGCAGAAATGCGGTCTTCACATCCATCTGACGAAGACTCCATCCTTGCATAGTAGCAAGGGCTATGATAGATCAAATGGTGGTATATCGGGCCACAGGTGCAAATATGTCATCATAGTTTATGCCTTCCTTTTGAGAGAAGCCACGGACAACGAATCTTACCTTGAATTTTTCAGCAATTCCATCAAATCCATGCTTGATCTTGTAGAGCCATTTCGAGGTAACAACTACTTTGTCCTCCGGTCTTGGAACCACATCCCAGACATCATTCTTCATTATGGACTCATACTCTTCATGCATAGCATCCTTCCAGACTTGATGCTTTACAGCTTCCTCAAAAGATCCAGGCTCAGATTGTACAATAGTACTCATGGCTGCTAGATACATTTGGTATCTACTCGGCTTCTTGCTTTCACAGAATGTCCCCCTTGGGGCCATATGTCCCTCGACATCCTCGAGAGTGTCCCTGAGCCATGATGGTCTCTTCCCCAGTGAAGGAGGTGGATCAATTGGGTCCATTGGTCCTTCAGCATTGAGCATCGTCTCATCCTTCGGTTCTTCTTGATTTCCAGGCCTTGCTTCATGGTCTTCCTTAGATCTCGGAAGATTGACTACTTTCCTTAGGGAAGCATCTTCGTCAAAAGTGATATCGTGGCATATCTCCACTTCCCTTTGACCAGGCACATAGACTCTATAGGCCTTCGAAGTTTCATTGTAGCCCACAAACATTCCCTTCTTCCCAGAAGCATCCAGCTTGCTCCTCTTCTCTTTCGGCACATGAAAATAAACAGGACATCCAAAAACTTTAAAAAAGTGAGACATTAGGTTTCTTACCAGTGAAAACCTCTTTGGGAGTTTTGGAGTCCAAGGCGAAATGTGGGCATCGGTTTTGTATGTACACAACAATGTTTGCAGCTTCTCTCCACAGAAACTTCGATAGACCTTGGTCACATAGCATGGCACGAGCAGCTTCAACAATGGTTCTGTTCTTTCATTCAGCAACGCCATTCTACTTAGGAGTATAGACAGTTGTGATCTCCCTCTTGCTGTCAGCTTCTCTGCAAAATTTCTTGAACTCGTTCGTCTCATATTCAGTGCCATTATCGGTCCTCAAAATCTTGATCTTCTTCCCTGTCAGATTTTCCACCAAGGATTTGAAGGTACGGAACCACATGAAAGCCTCATCCTTCTTCTTCAAGAAGTATATCCAGGTTTTGCGAGAGAAGTCATCTATGAAAGTCATATAATAAGAACATCCTCCCAAGGATGTCACGGGCAGCATAACAGACAGATCAGAATGTACTAATTGCAAGACATCAGATGTCTTTATGACGCTTGAGGGGAAAGGTCCCCTTGTATGCTTTCCTTCGGCACAACCTTGACATACACATTCATGATTATTTGAGAACTCAAGCATCCCTGTCACCACCTTCCTTGCTTCGGGAAGGGCTTTGTAGTGAAGGTGTCCAAACCTTCGGTGCCATAGTTCAGTCTGTCAGATAGTATCACATGTCATCACTCCCAGTGGACTTCCTCCAACCTCGGAGAGTGTATCAACTCTAAACCCAATCGTGATAACTTCCTTGAAGCTCTTCTTCCACATGCACACCTTTCCATCAGTGAATGCCACATTGAAACCTTTGTCTTCCATGGCCGATATAGACACAAGGTTCTTCTTCAAATTAGGTACATATAGTACATCCTGCAAGCAGAGGACTTGACTTGAGACAAGTGGAGAGTCACAGTGCTTGTCCTTTTCACGGGATATGTGGCATTATGTAATATCTCCAAGGATAATTTCCATATTAGTATCCTTCTCAACTATATCAGAGAGTGCTTCCTTGAACCCAGTGATGTACCTTGAGGCACCACTATCTATCAACCATACATCCATAGTGTTAGGTGGAGATGCAATAGAGAGGGAAGATACAAGAATGAATTCATTTCTTTTATCAACAACATTTGATTCCTCATACTTGGAGTTTCTCGACCTTTTGAAAGGTTGACCATTTCTGTCGGAGGGAGCCTTCCTCTTTCCCTTGAACCTGTTGTTCCTTTGATTGCCATTCCTCTGGTTGTTGTTGTTGTCATCACCATCGAGAGAATCCTTCTTGAAAGGAAATTCTCTAGCATAGTGACCTAGCCTATGACAAGTGTAACAGTTCCCCTTCTTTCCTTGGGCCCCTGCTCTTCCTTTGTTCTTTGGACCACCAAAGTTCTTCTTTCTAGAATGAGTAGCGTAGGCAGCATTTCCTTCATTTTCATACTCCTTCATCCTTGTCTCTTCTTGTACGCATCTCGATAGTACTTCGTCAAAGTCAGGTATCACATTATTATTGAGAATGGTAGTGTTGAACACATGCCATTCGGATGGAAGCCCTCCAAGTGCGGTGAGTACCATCTCTCAATCAGCTATTGTCCCCCCAATAGCCAACAGATTGTTCCTAATCTTGGTCAGCTTTAGAAAGTATGATTGAACAGACTCATCCCTGCCTTTCTTTAGATTCTTTAATTGATTCTTGAAGAATAGGACTTGATTCGCATTGTTGGCCTTAAACATCTGGACAAACTTATCATACATCTCTTTGGATGTGCCCAGCTCAGAGATGTAGGCAACCAGACTCTTGTGAATTGAGTCCCTGATCATCAACTTTGCTTTGATCTCTCCCTTCTTATACTTTGTTTTGGTGACAGTAGTTGCAGTGGATGGAGGCCTTTGGATTTTACCCTGCACATAGTCCATGACATCTTGGTCTTCCAACATAAGATCCAATTGGAAGTCATCCTTCCCATTCAATTTGTCATCAGCCTTGAAGCCATTGTAGTTTGAGGAACCCATCCTCTTCTTCGGTGATTGCTACAAATTAGGGCTTTGTCTTCACCTCAGCTCTGATACCATGTAAATTTATGCAGATGTTTTATGCTTGATGCAACTTTACTTTCTCTTCAATTTTAGAAAGCAATCACATAAACAATAAAGTAAAACGCTGATAAAACATACCAGTAGATCGACAGAAGACAAGCCAAAAATATATATTTGTGTTGGTGCATTACGACGATCAACAGGATGCTTCAACCAGCAAAGTCTTATCAGTCAGCTAGCCTAGTATGTGTCACATCACCCTCATCAGACAATCCAAGTCAACCAAAGTCAACACAACCCAAAAAGTCAACATTGTCCAGAAAGTCAACGTTGTCTAAAAAGTCAAGGCAGAACAACAGCAAGTCAAAGTCAATGCAGCACTCAACCTTTGACCTTGGTTCTTGTGCCAAATAGTACGGACTGCAGAAATCGAAGTTTGTGCCAAAATTCAGCTTTGTTTGACAATGCGTTGACCAAAGTCAACGCTGGTCAAACCTGCGGTGGAAACCCTAGCTGAAGCAGAAAAGTCAACATCCTTCTCCCACGTGTGAACATAAGATTGCCTCCAAGTAGCTCGAACCAACCAGAAGAGGAGAGAGAAAAATGTGTGATGTGATGAGTGAAAATGTCCTCCAACGTTGACTAATATATATCCATCAGTGAGGGTGTGTGACACATTTGTTGGGGGTGTAAAACCTTAAGGCCGACCTACACATAAGTGGAATAAAATCAAAATACATGTTTTGCTCATCGGATCAAGATGACCTTTAGATCGATCTTGCACCTCTCCGATAGAGGAATCCAATAAAAATATTGGCATCTTCATCTGAGCACCACAACATGGAGTTTGGACCTAGTTGTCCAAATTAACATCTATGCTATTGAAATCACCTAGAGCTTGTACTTGGCCTCATTTGCACCCATTTGGGGGTATTGAACCTAGCTCTCTATGTTGATACAAGCCTGATCAACTTGCTACTTGCCGCTAAACTACACACTTGTGGCATTATGCAACAACTTTTGGGCTCTAACAAAGCTTGTTCAACCATTGCGTGTTCTCTTTTATCATTTTGGTTTGCGACAAGGAAGCTCCAACAAAACACACTAGGGGTGTTACTTTTCCAATACCAAATTTGAATTAAATTCCTAGCAATTTATTTTATGCACAGAAAAATTATTTACCCCAATAAATTATTTTCTGAAAAATGGCTGAATAAAAATACACTGGTATTTAAGCTTATAAAAATATTTACATTAGAAACACAAGAGAAAAATCAATCACAAACACAGCAGAAATATTTTCCCTCCAATTTATACCTCATCATGAAAAATAAGGGCTCCCTTAATAGGGAAAATGGCCCTCTAAGAAATACATAAGTTATACATAAATTATACAGTGAAATGGAACCTGGAAATCTCCTCCCCCTAGAAGTTTCAGCCCTCTGAAAACTTGGCCTCCTGGAAATTTTTGGCCCTTGGAAAATCGGTTTCTCCGACCTGCAATTTGGCCTCCTCTCTCCTAGCCCTGTATGGACTGCGCAATGGAAAAATAACTCGCCCTTCACCTAGGCCATACAGCCCCATGCACAACACTCCAAGTTGAGTTTCATCTTCTCTGCAAATTTGGCTTCCTCTCTCCAATATCTTGGCCCCTTCAGAATTCTGTCGCTGGAATTTCCATGCTGCAACTCTTCCTTCTCTTTAGCCTTGAGTCTCTCACTCCACTTGAAAAAATCGTTCTCTCAATGATGCAATGTGTCTTTCTCCTCCCTTAGGCTCTCTTTTATAATTATCATCGAGCTAAAACCCTAACCCTCAATCTCCAAAGCGATAGATGGATAGGATTAAAACCTAATCCACTTAGATCGACAATAGAGAATAGTTCTAATGCACTAAAGTGATCAAATCACTTTTCATTAGAAAACTTTAACCCAATGGCCAATATTAATTTAATTTAATTAATGTGTTTTTTCTAAGTTAGGAAAGAAATCATAAAAGTCTCTTACTCAACATGAGCAAATACCTAGAGAGTCTTTGACAATTTTTGTATGCTTGACATCTAGCCTATGCAGAAGTGCCTGTCCACTGTGATATCATCAACAAGGGGAAGGTTATATAGTATATTATAGGTTATTAGTTGTCACAGTTACTTACAAACCAATTTGAATGCGTATAGTTTGTGTGAAAATTGTGAGTAGCTAGATGTCCCTGAGGTTATATTGAGCCCCATGTATTACTAAAGAATTTATGTTCTCAGGCCATGCTAGAGATAGATGGTCATTCTGAAAAAGTTTAGTGTTGAGTTTGTGTAAATATCAAGCTTTGTAACCATATTCACAGCAATATTTGTAAACAATGTGAAAGTATGGTATCATTTTGTCGTTGATTGAATGTGTGTTTATTTGTTGATGCATTGAGAAATGTTTCAGTTGCGGATATCTATTTCTTGATCATTCATTGATTTACTATTATTTTTGTATTAAGGTTCAGTAAAGATCAAGCGTAACCTTGTGCTTATCTTCATAAAACACATGTTACGTAACACAAACAGGAATCAATATTTTGGTATGTTCACCTAAATAAACAACACAAGGAGATCCTTCCCTGTGACTATACCTTTGCCTTTACTCTTCATAACAACGATCTTTCAGAAGGGAATGCATATAATAGAAGAGATTGAGCTGCCAAGATGGTATTCACTAGCATTTTTTCCTTTCTAGCAGTCTCTTTGACTCATAGTTCCACTGCCAAAGATTTGCAACTAATCCAACACTGTAATTACAATTTGGTATTAAGGTTTAACTAGGCAGAATAGTGTTTGTTTGAATCTTGTTTTCTAGTTAAATTATAAAAAATTCTTTGAATCTGAGTGAAATTTGTGGTTTACAAAAATAATATCCAATTTAACCATGCTAAACAGCTTCTTGCATTACAGTCTTACAAGTTCCTCTCTAGAATTGTAAATGGACTGTATACATTGAATGTGCCTTTTTCTATAGGTACTGGATTGTATTTTTTGGATTGAACATTTAAGTGTGTCTATGTTCATTATTGATATGGACCATCCAACAAGATATATCCACTATAAGACATAAATATCACATCACCATATTGCACTTTCTTGAGAGAATCAAACATTAACATACTGATTTATAGTTTAAAAATTAATAATTAAACAGATTAAAAAGAACAATAACAGATTACAGAAGGAAGATGAACAATAACATTCCAAACATTTATCCTTTCAATGGATCAGTAAGAGAACAAACCTCAGCAATATCATCTTCCCCCACAATGCCGAATGGAATAATAGTGGCCTCGAACCGAGCTGCCATTCGAACAAACTCTGCCTTCTCAGGCCAAAAGAGCTTATATTGTTCACCCTAAATAATCAAGGAGGCAGAAGTTTATACAAGTATCTTATTAAGATTCCTATCACTAAAATAGGAAAAATGAAAATATTAATAGCTTGAATTACTTTGTAGAACTAGAATATTTTCATAAGAGGAACAAAAATGGATTGAGGACAATAAATAAATAAGGGGGAGCATTAGGGAAATTTTGAGGCCTAAAATGGGCCTCTTAAGGAAAATAATATAACAGGAGTTATGAACTTTTAAAGGAAAAAAAATAAAAAAAATTGTATTTTCTTTCATGTATTTTCATTTTTTTTCTAGTGTGTATCTACTCAAAAGTATGCAGAGTGGGTACTCATTGGATGCAAAATTTAAATCTGCATCCAACAGGTTCCTATGCTCAACATTTGAGTAAACTTATAAGGAGTTCAACTGAACATACAATTTAAAAGAATAATTTATAGCTTTGCCCTCCAAACCTATTTATCCTGAAGGATGACATCATCATCTTGAATCTTATTAATTCTTTTAAAGTTGATTTTGTTAGTACAATTTTTGTTTTAAGGCCCATTTTCTACCTCAAAATTGCCCTTATGGGGAATGTAACATCCCTAGGTTAATCCCCACCTTGTATATTTACATATGTTATATAGGGTGGTGAGCAGGTATGGTTTTTGGGCTGGAGTGCCATGTATATATGCTTTGAGCCAAAGTGCCTTTGTGATATTAGGTTAAAGAACTTGTATGCTAAAAGGTCAATATGGCTAGCATTGTACATTGTAATCACACTCATACTAATAAAATATATCATGGTCACATACTAAGTCAAACAAAAGAGTATGGGGTGCTAGGACTCCATCAAAGGGAAAAGGAGCTAGGGGTTTAACGAAAAGAGCTAAAAAAAGGGGGTTGAGCAAATTATACTAAATTAATCTTGAGTTGTAGCCTAAGTTTTAATGCATAAATATATCCTAAGTTCCCAAGTGATGGGATGAGTTCCCAAGTGGTGGGGAAATATTTTTTTGAGTTCCAATTGCCAAAAAGCAATGTTCCACCGAGTTTCCGGGAGGGGGAAACACAGAAGCAGGGATACGCACAAGGGGGGCATATATAAGCAACCCCAAAATTTAGGGAAATTTCGGGGAAACAAGGGGACGTCAGAGTCATTAAAATTATAAAATTATTAAAAGTTTAATATATAAAAATAAAAATAAAATCCCAAAAATATGTCAATAACTAAATTAGCAAAGAGTAAATCTTAATAATTATGAAATGTACATCTAAGTATGACCATCATTTTGTATTAGACTATTATGACTAAGAATTATCATTTGACATTTCTGCAATCATCAATGTAAAATTGTAAATCTAAAAGTAAATTACTAAATTGAATCCATCATTTGACATTACGCAATGTTCCATCTAAGTTCATCATTTGACATTATGCAGTGTTCCATCTAAATTCATCATTTGACAATGGGCATTAATATTATGCAAGGTACATCTAAATTAAATTAATCATTTGACAATTGAAATTACACAATGCACATCAGAAGTAAATTCATCATATGGCAATCACATTATGCTGAAGTCTAAAATAGCCATAGAATACTAAACTAAAATAAACATAGAAAGCAGTGAAAATACTAGTAAATTTCTCAAAAAGTAGTAATTAATAAATCACAACTCCAATCCGGTGGCTCCAAGTCACAAAATGAAAATCACAACTCCAATCTGGCAGCTCCAAGTCACAAAATGAAAATTGTAGCTCCAGATGTCTCAAGCCCCCGATTGATGGTAAATCCAAGTCATAGCAAATTGCAAATGAAATATGTCGAGTAGCGACAGTAGGAAAATCTTGGGCGGCAAGGTAAAATGTCGAGCGACAACAGAAGGAAATGTTGGGTGACAAGGTAAAATCGTAGGGTTAATGAGAAATGAATGAGAAATGTTAATGATCATGTTTTAAAGTTTTAATTTATCTGTTAGTTTTTATTTTCGTTTTTTTTAATTATATCAAAATTTGTAATTTTTGTAATTTTTATGTTTTTGATTGTTATTAGCAAAACAAATTGGGGGGACGCTTTTCATCACTAGAAAAAAGTCCCCTTGGAATTTCCCCGAGTTTCCCCAAAAAAGAGGACATCGGGAAAAGTTTACCCAGGAGTTTCCCCATCCGGGGAGCGTGGGGGAGCGAGGAAGTGCATCCCCCACCTTGAGGGGCGCGTCTCAGTCGAACACTGCCAAAAAGTGAGCATGCATATATAAAGTTTGGGCTTAGTGAGGAATCCATCATTCTATCATCCTTTGTGATTTTTGCTATGGTATGTGGGTGTGCACCACCCTACTAACTTGTAAAACCCTATGAATCCCAGGTGGATTTGGGTGAACATCTATCCTTGGGTTTCCTTAGGGAAGGTTGAATCCCTAGAGGGAGATTGTCTAGGATAGGTTTCCCTTGGTGTGAGGCCTAGAGGGTGCCTAGAGAGTCCATTATAATAGTTGTTCCTCGAGCCACAACTCTGATACTTTCTAGCCAACCTGTGTTGCAGCCCTAGAAGGGAAGTGGGATTGTGAAGTAGAGAAGGGGGTACATTTCCTTCGGTTATGCATACTAGGTCCAAACTCCATGTTGCACTGCTCATATGACAATGGTCATATTTTAGTTGGATTCCTCTTTTAGAAAGGTGCAACATTGATCTAAAGATCATCTTGATCGAATGAGCAGAACATTTATTTTGAATTTATTTTCCACATGTGTAAGGTCGGCCAAATTTGTAATGTAGGCTCATATGCCTAATAGATATGTCACACACCCTCATTGATGGATATAAATTGGAGAGACTTGGAGGTCATTTCATCATCAACTCCTATCACATTCTCTCATTGTGATCTGATTGGTTTGATAGCCTTTGGAGGCCTTTTTCCCCTCACACGTGTGGAGCGTAGCTACTATTTTCTACAGATCTGTTTAGGGCCTTTTGCTGCAGCGTTGACCAGCATTGATCATGGTCAACCCTTGGTCATTTGACCTCCAACTTCTTCCAAAAAACTGATTTTAGGAGGTCGTACTGCTAGGCACTAAAATCGAGGAATTTTGGGTTGTTTGATCGAAGCCCTAATTTGCTGCGTTGAATTTTCTATTGCTGCCTGCGTTGACTTTGGGTTGATTAGCGTTAACTTGTGATGAGCTGTCTTTGAGGGCTATGGGTGTGACACATGGAAGATTGGTTGACCAATAAAGGCTTTGCTGGCTCAAGCATCCTGTTCACTGTCGTAACACAAAAATATCTCATATCTTTGCTGGACAAAAGGAATTGTAAATTTGATTTATATTTGGCTTGTCTGCTATTGATCTATTATTGTGTTCTATCAGCATTATACTTTCATGTTTATGTGATTGCTATTGTGTATCGGGCCTAAGAAAGTTTGAGGTAAAATTGCATCAAGCATGGAACACCATGGTTATCTAAATTTAACATGGTATCAGAGCTGAGGTGAAGACAAAGTCCAAGCTTGTGTTAGAAGCAATCACTCAAGGAAGAAATCCTGTCAAGGACAAATGGCCTCCTCAACCTACAAGGGTTTCAAGACTGCTGATAAATTGACTGATAAGTCTGATTATCATGCATGGAAGATGTCCTTGGATTTGGTATTAGAAGACCAAGATGTCATGGACTATGTGCAGGAGAAGATTCAAGAGCCTCCATCAAATGCAGTTGCTGCCACAAAGACGAAGTATAGTAAGGGGGAAATCAAAGCAAAGATGATTATCCGGGATTCTATTCATAAGCACTTGGTTGCTTACATTTCTGAGTTGAAGACATCTAAGGAGATGTATGATAAGCTAGTGAGCATGTTCAGGGCTAGCAATGCTAATCAAATCCTCTTCAAAAATCAATTGAAGAATATCAAGAAGGGTAAGGATGAATCTATTCAATCCTATTTTATGAGGCTCACTGAAATCAGGAATAACCTCCTAGCTATTGGGGAAGAAATATCTGATCAAGAAATGGTTCTTATTGCACTTGGAGGTCTCCCCCGTGATTGGCATGTACTCAATACCACTATTCTTAATAATAATTTGATTCCTAATTTTGATGAAATATTGACAAGATGCACTCAAAAGGAGACGAGAATGACGGAGAGAGATTATCCCTCTAATGGAAATGGAAGTGACTCTACTTCCTTCGCCACTCATGCAAAGAAGAAAAACAATGGTGGCCCAAGAAATCAAAATCATGGAAAAGCAGGGCCCAAAGGAAAGAAGGAAAGATGTTACACTTGTAACAAGACTGGTCACTATGCAAGAGAGTGCCCTAATAGAAGGGACTCTCCCAGGGATGACGACAACAAAAACTCGAGAAGGAATGGCAAGAACAACAGGTTCAAAGGAAAAAGGAAGGCTCCCACTAATCGTAGTGGAAATGGGCAACCTTTCAAGAGATCAAGAAATTCTAGGTATGATGCATCTAATGTTGTTGATAATAAGAGAAATGAATTTATTCTTGTATCTACCCTCTTTATTGCATCTCCACCTGACACCCTGGATGTCTGGTTGATTGATAGTGGTGCTTCAAGGCACCTCACTGGTTATAAAGAAGCCCTCTCTCATTTGATTGAGAAGGATACCAATCTGAAAAATTATCCTAGAAGATAATGCCACCTATCCCGTGAAACGGACAGGGACTATGACCCTCCACCTATCTCAAGGTCAAGTCCTCCAATTAAAAGATGTGTTGTGTGTACCTAATTTGAAGAAGAACCTTGTGTCCATCTCAGCAATGGAAGACAAAGGGTTCAAGGTGGCCTTCGTTGATGGAAAGGTACATATCTGGAAGAAGAACTTCAAGGAAGCTCTTACTATTGGTTTTAGAGTTGTTACATTCTACCAGGTTGGCGGAAGCCCATTGGGGGCTATGTCATGTGATACAACTCTTCTAACAGAGTTATGGAACTGGAGGTTTGCAAACCTTCATTACAAAGCCCTTCCCAAAGCAAGGAAGGTGTTGACAGGGATGCCCAAATTGAGAGATGATCATGAAGGTATATGTCAGGGTTGTGCCGAAGGGAAGCATACAAGGGGACCATTCCCCTTAAGCATCACAAAGACAACTGATATCTTGCAGTTGATACAATTTGACTTATCAAGTATGTTGCCTGTGGCATCCTTGGGAGGATGTTCCTATTACATGACTTTTACAGATGACTTCTCCCGCAAGACCTGGATATATTTTTTGAAGAAGAAGGACGAAGAATTCAAATGGTTCCGACTTTCAAGGCCTTGGTGGAAAATCAAACCGAGAAGAAAATCAAAGTTTTGAGGACCGACAATGGGACCGAGTATGAGTCAAATGATTTTAATGACTTCTGTAGAGAAGCTGGCATTAAGAGGGAGACCACAACTACGTACACTTCTAAGCAAAATGGTGTTGTTGAAAGAAAGAACAGGACCATTATGGAAGTTTCCATGTTGTGTGACCAAGGTCTTCCGAAGTTTCTATGGAGAGAAGCTATGAACACTGTTGTGTATGTTCAAAATAGATGCCCGCATTCCGCTCTGCAATCCAAAACTCCTGAAGAAATCTTCTCTGGTAAGAAACCTGATGTTTCACATTTTAGAGTTTTTTCCAAAGAAGCAAACATCGCGATTTAATCGCGATGTTTTCAAAAAATCGCGATTTTTTCCGGCCAACGATTTTATCGGCGATGTTTTCCCGATTTTTTGAAAAAATCGCCGATCGGCAAAAAATCGCATGCTAAAACAGCGGCGTTAAAATGCAATTTTGATGTTTATTTTTTTCATTTTCACATGGACAGGTTTGGTTATGAGAGCTAAGGAGTGAAGGAGGAGAGCCAAGGAGGGAGATACGTGATCTACAAGCCCAAGATTGGACAAAAGTGAAGAATTTCTTGCAAGCCAAGCGAACAAAAATCGAATTTGGACCAAGTGTCTCCGGCAAAACGTTTTTTCCAGGTATGGGCATCAAATTTGACCCATTTTTTTTTGTTTTTTTCTTGTTCTTCCATGGGTTTCTATTACCCATGTATTTTTCATCATTTGTGATTGCATTTGGTTGTGTTTTTTTTTTTTTTTTTAATTGAGAGGAGAGGGTTTATTTTGGTCAAAAATGCAATAAATTGTTTGTTAAATTTTGTTTTTTATATTTCTTCTTGTGCTCTTAGTTTCTTCCCATTATTTTTTCTTGTGTTTCAACATGTATTTTTTCCCATTATTTTTGCATTGAGTTGAGGGTTTTTTTTTGTGAAAAAAATCAAAATGTTGTATGTAAAATTGTAATTTTTTTTACTTTATTTTTTAACTTGCAATTTCTCTTGTGCCCTAGGTTCAAATTTCAACGTTCAAAGTTCAAAGTTTCCAACATGCCAAGGAAATTAGATCCTTTATGGGAATTTGGTGAATCTGATCAGGGGTTTGACCGATCAAACTTGACTTGCAAATTATGTGGTCATCACATGACAGGGGGGTATACAGGTTGAAATACCACTTGGCACAAATTCCTAGGCATGAAGTAGGCCCTTGCACAAACACCAATCCAGAAATAATCAGAAGAGCCATGAACTCATTGGGAGAAATAGAAACCACTAAACTCAGCAAAGCAGCTCTGAAGAGTCAAATATCAGGGTTTAGAGTTGACCATGAGAGTGGTAGTGCCTCTTCAGCATCAGCCTCTTCTACAGGCAGCCCCGTAGCTGCCTCCTCATTTTTTGCTCCTAGAACCACTCACGGGGCACAGCCATCTATCTCCTCCCTTATTAAAAAAAAGGAGAAGGAAGAAGCTGATAAGTTGTTGGGCAAACTGTTTCTTTGGAGTGATATTCCTTTCAGTGTTGCTAGGAACAATCCATTTTATTAGGCTACGATTGATGCTATCGCTGTTGTTGGCCCAGGATACAAAGCCCCTTCATATAATGACCTTAGAGGGCGCATTCTGCAAAATGAGAAAGCTGACTGCACCAAGAGATTGGAAGAGTTAAGGGCATCATGGAAAGTCACAGGATGCACTGTGATGTCAGATGGTTGGACTGATCAAAGGGGTAGGACCCTTATTAACTTCTTGGTTAGTTGTCCCAAGGGGACAATGTTTATGAAATCTGTTGATGCATCTGCACATGTCAAAGATGCAAGATTATTATGTGATTTATTAGATGTGTTCATTATGGAGGTTGGGCCCTAAAATGTTGTCCAAATCATAACGGACAACGCTGCAAACTATGTTTCTGCTGGCAAGATGCTTATGGAGAGGTATCCGAGCATATTTTGGACACCTTGTGCTACACATTGCCTTGATTTGATGTTGGAGGACATCAGAAAGATTGATTTTGTCAAAGAGATTGTAGAATCATCAAAGAGAATCACAAAATTTATATATAATCATGCATCTGTGCTTCATTTGATGAGGACATTCACCAACAAGAAGGAGTTGGTGCGGCCTGCTATTACACGATTTGCCACTAGTTTCATATCTCTTCAATCCCTCTTGAATTCTAAGTGGGATTTGAAGAGAATGTTTCTTTCAGATGAGTGGCGTGCTTTGACTATCAGCCGCAAATCAGAGGGAGAGGCCATCTACAGGTTGGTGTCATATCAGGAAAGTTTCTGGGCTGGAGTGGAAGAGGTGTGCAGCATTACTGAACCTTTGGTAAAGGTTCTTAGATTGGTGGATGGAGACAAGCCCGCAATGGGCTACTTGTATGAGGCCATGGATAGGGCCAAAGAAGCTGTTCGCAGCTATTATGATGATAAGGTTGATGAGGGTTTTCAGAGACAACTTCTTTTATGGGAAGTGATTGATGATCGATGGAACAACACACTCCATCGTCCCATTCATGCTGCAGGGGTCTTCCTGAACCCCGCATTTGCTTATTCATGTGGTTTCCTATTTGATGCTGAGGTCATGGATGGCTTTTTCACTTTTGTCCAAAAGATGGTGCCAAATCCATCAGAACGTGCAGAGATATCCAAAGAGATGGAGGTATACAGAATGGCAGGTGGCACCTTGAGCTTCGACATGGCTATCTAGGATAGGACTACTAAAATGCTAGGTAAGATTTTCATTATTTTAAAATTTTTCTTATGTTTGTAACTTTATAAGTTTATCTTATTTGTTGTAACTTGTAACTTGTAGATGCATGGTGGAGGAGCTACGGTGGCAGATTACCAAAACTCCAAAAAACTTGCCATTACAATACTCAGCCAAACATGTAGCGCTTCATGATGCGAGTGCAACTAGAGTGTATTTAAAAAAATACACACCAAAAGGCGCAACAGGTAAAAAACTTAAAATATTCCAACTGATTTTTTGAATTCATTAAATATTTTTTTTTAAATATTTAATTTATTGATTTATGACCCTTGTACAGGTTGGAGGCCCAGCGGCTCAATGACATGGTTTACGTCTACTACAATCTTAGATTGTGGGTGAGACAACTTGAGAGGACCCCTGATATGGAGGCCATCTCTTTAGATGTGATTGACACCACTGTTGAATGGAGGGTTGAGGCTGAGAGGCCTGTCATGGAGTCAGCCCCTGATTGGATAGAGCAGGAGGTAGTGGAGGGGGAGGAGGAGGAGGAGGAGGAGGAGCAGCAGCAGCAGCAGCAGGAGGTGACACCACCTACCACTACTACCGGTAGAGGACGTGGTTTGCCTCCTTTAGTTCCTAGTGCTTCAGGTTCCCGTTCTGGTGCTTCAGTTTCTACTTCTAGAGCACGACAGAGCCCATTGCCAGTCCCGCCAGCTTCTTCATCTAGAGAGAAAGGCAAAGTTGTTGTATTTTCTCACAAGAGGGGCAGAGGAAATCAGTAGTATAGGACCATAGGTTATATGGTGCATTGACATTCCTTTGTATATGACATTATGACTCATGATATGAGATACATTATTATATTTTTTGTTGATATTTTGAGGTTGAGTTGACTCTTGAGGCTCAGGACTTAGTATTCAGGACAGGATTCAATTTTATGTGTGATGTAGCACTAGACATGATATTACACATCTTATATATTAGTTTTTTTTCATATTTATGTGTCAATGCATTTATTTTATGCTGTAAATGCTTTAGATATTAAAAAAATTGAAAAAAAATGAATATTTTTGTATGTGCCGATTTTTTCCTAATTTTTACCGATGTTTTCCTGATTTTTACGATTTTTTCCGATTTTTTCCCCTCGCCGATTTAATCCCGATCGCGATGTTTGCAACATTGGTTTTTTCTTGTCTTGTTTACTTTCATGTGCCAAAAGAAAAGAGAAGCAAGTTGGATGCTTCTAGAAAGAAGGGAATGTTTGTGGGCTACAGTGAAACTTCGAAGACATACAAAATCTATGTGTTTGGTCAAATAGAAGTGGAGATATGCCACGATGTCACCTTCGATGAAGATGGTGCCCTGAAGAAAGTGAGAATTCTTCCTAGCTCCAAGGAAGAGAAAGAAGATGAAGAAGCAAGGAAGCTGGAAGAGCCGAAGGATGAACTGATGCCCGATGTTGAAGGACCTATGGATCCTATTGATCCACCTCCTTCAAATAAGAGAATACCTCATGGCTCAGGGCTACTCTTTCAGATGTCGAGAGACATATTTCCCTAAGGGGGACATTCCGTGAAAGCAAGAAGCCGAAGAGATACCAACGGTATCTAACAGCCATGAGTACGATAGTACAATCTGAGCCTAGATCATTTAAAGAAGTCGTAAAGCATCAAGTTTGGAAGGATGCTATGCACGAAAAATATGAGTCCATTATGAAAAATGATGTCTGGGAAGTGGTCCCGAGACTGGAGGACCAATCTGTTGTCACCTCGAAATGGCTCTATAAGATCAAGCATGGATCTGATGGAAGTGCTGAAAAGTACAAGGCAAGATTTGTTGCCTGGGGCTTCTCTAAAAAAGAAGGCATAGATTATGATGATATATTTGCACTTGTGGCCCGCTAAACCACCATCCGATCTATTGGTTCTATAAAGAAATAGGTGTATGTGGAGCAACCTCTAGGGTTCGAAGTCTGAGATAGAGACACCCATGTATGTAGGTCGAAGAAAGCCCTCTATGGGTTGAAGCAAGCCCCCAGGGCTTGGTATGATAGGATAGATAGCTACTTGATGAAGCTGGGCTTCACTCGAAGTAATACTGATCCAAACCTTTATTTTAAGGTTGATAGAGAAAGGCCTCACATTCTGGTTCTCTATGTGGACAATCTCTTCCTGACAGGTGCTGACAATCTCATTCATCAGTGTAAGAGGGAGCTAGCTTCCGAGTTTTAGATGAAAGACCTAGGACTGATGCACTACTTCCTAGGCTTGGAGGTCTAGCAGAGGCCAGGCGAGATTTTCCTTTCTCAAGGAAAATATGTCGTGAAGCTATTGGAGAGATTTGGTATGGTGGACTATAAGTCTGTGTCGACACCGATGGAACTCAACTTTAAGAAGTTGTGTGGAAACGTTGTTGGCCTCGTGCTAGCAAATCCTACCGAGTATCGGCAACTCGTGGGGGCCTTGATGTTCCTAGTGAACTCCCTTCTAGACGTATGTTTTGCCGTGAACACTTTGAGTCAACATATGGTTGATCCTCATCACATTCATTGGATTGGTGCCAAGAATCTATTGAGATATCTTCAGGGCACAATCAACCATGGGTTGAGATACACTGCTGGGAGTTTGAGACTCCATGGATATACTGATGCCAATTGGGCTGGCAGTGTGGTGGATCGCAAGAGCACATCTCGATGTTGCCTCACCTTGGGTTCTGCTTCGAAATCTTGAATGAGCAGGAAGCAGAATTTAGTGGCTTTGATCACCATTGAGGCCGAATACATTGCAGCGAGTATGGCCTGTTGTGAAGTTGTTTGGTTGCAAAAGCTCTTTAGTGAGTTGTTTGGGCATGTGATAGATACCACCGTTATCCTTTGTGATAACCAGAGTGGGATTCGTCTTTCTGAGAATCCCGTGTTCCACGATTGATCCAAGGATATTGATTAAGGTACCACTTTATTCGGGATATGGTACAGTGAGGCGCCGTAAGGCTCAATCACATTGGGATTGATAAGCAGGTCGTGAATATTCTCACAAAGCCCCTAGGGAAGGTCAAGTTCCTAACCTTCTGTGAGAAGCTTGGAATCGTGGAAAGACCCTATTCTGAGGGTCCTGCTTGAGTTGGACTATGAGCTCTGGGAGCTCCAAGGGGCTTGGGGATAACTTCTTGGAGCTATAAGCACATATGAGGCTAGGCTTGTCGAACCTTGTTGTGCTTTTGCCCCACCGTTATGATATTGAGTTGGTTTGCCTCTCTTTGATCTGTGCCCCGCACACATCCTACCCATGGAGTTTCGGATTCATGGGAAGTACCTCTCATTTTCCGTACTCTCTATGTTTAGGATGGCACGTGCCAACACCTTGATCTGGGATCAAGTATGATGAGGTTCTTACCTCTAAACTGACTTCGGGTTAGTAAACTAACTTTGGATTAGTATGAGACTCTTTTTGAGTCGAAGAGAGGTTTTTACCTCTAAGTTGACTTCGGGTTAGTAAACTAACTTTGGATTAGTATGAGACTCTTTTTGAGTCGAAGAGAGGTTTTTACCTCTAAGTTGACTTCGGGTCAACTAAGTGTGATGTCTTTGTGACTCACCTTTTGTTCTATCTGATATTGAGAGCCAGCAAAGCAAGTTACGGCAGGATGACGCACGATGTTTTGTAAAATTACATGATGGTACTGATGGATGGCACTTGTGGATAGATGGAGTTCTCCCTAGTTGTCTCCCTAGTTGAGGGAGTGTTAATTTTGGGAAACTAGGTCCAAACTCCATGTTGCACTGCTCATATGATAATGGTGATATTTTTGTTGGATTCCTCTTTCAGAGAGGTGCAAGATTGATCTAAAGATCATCTTGATTGGATGAGCAAAAGATTTATTTTGAATTTATTTTCCACATGTGCAAGGTCGGCCAGATTTGTAATGTAAGCTCACATGCCTAATAGATGTGTCACACACCCTCATTGATGGATATAAATTGTAGAGAGTTGGAGGTCATTTCATCATCAACTCATCACACATTCTCTCATTGTGACATGATTGGTTTGATAGCCTTTGGAGGCCCTTTTCCCCTCACACTTGTGGAGTGTAGCTACTGTTTTCTACGGATCTGTTTAGGGCTTTTTGTTGCAGCGTTGTTGTTTTGAGATATTATAAGAGGAGATCGATGGGGCCTTCAGAGATCATTCGAGCGACAAATTTGCAGTGATAGTAAGGGTGCAGTGATAGTGTGGAAGACACTAGCAGTGGGGTTTTAGTGGGAGAAATTGAGGACAGAATTTCCAGAGAAATTCTTCGTAGTGATTCCAATTTTCCTAGGACAAGGAGGAGGCCAAATTATTTTGCAAGAGGAAGGTCGAGTTAGGCAGTGCGAGTAGCTAGTTTAAGCAATGCAAGTTGTTAGGGACTCGTTTTTGTTGCTAATTGCCAGAACAATATTTTGGAGGAAATGTGAGTCAGTTAATCGAGTTGTTGGAGGCAATATTACTCACATAATTGATTTTGCGATGGAAATGCGAGTTTCTGGGAGGCTGATTCGCTATTTTCCAGTTTTCCAGTGCGAGTTGCTGGAGGAGGTGCAAATAGCCTAGGAGAAGCCGAGTTGATTTGTAGGGGTTATTCTTGATTTCCTAATTTGTTTTTATCAAGAGTGAAGATCAATTAAATTTGTCAGAGCTTTGCCATTGAGAGGCAAGCAGTTAATGAAATTCTTGATTTGTTGAAGAAATAATATAAACCCTCATCTACAAAACTGGTTTTCCTTCGAGGTTTTTCCAGGGACTATTTGTTCCAAAAATATCAATGTCCAATTTTTATGTGTTCTATTTTCTCAATTTCTATAATTAATTTTTGGCGAAATTGCAGTTGTGTTTTATTCAGTGTTTGTTGTGAATTAATTTCCAAAAGACAAATAATTTGCAAAGATAGGTGAATAATAACTTGTAATTGTAATAAAATTTTCACATGGTATTAGAGAAACTCAGTGAAGCACAGATTTGAGGGCAGAATAGGCTCAATGCTAGGCACAAGAAGAGAAATCAAGGGTTTATAAAACCCAAATTGACCTCTTTCAATTTTTTGGGGTTTTGTCTAGACTCTGAGGGTTTTCAGAAATGGCTTTAGTTGGATTGAGAGATTAGGATAGATTGGATGCAACTTCTAACTTTGGTGTTTGGAAAGCCAAATTTTCTTTGTTGCTGGAAGAGAGTGGTCTCAAAAAATATGCAACCAGTATTGTAGTTGTACCAACAGATCCAACACAGCTCATAACATACAAGAAGGAAGATGCCATGGTGAGGAGAATAATCCTTAATGGGATTAAGGATCATATTTTTCCACTTATCGCAGATTTGGATACAACAAAGATGTGGGATGCCATTCTAAATTATTCCAGGATGCTACTGTTAACAAGAAGTTGATTCTCAGAGAGAAGCTGAGAAATACCCAGATGAATAAGGGCAAAAATGTTGTTAGTTACCTCATCAGCGTTCAACTTGGAAGCTGTTAGAGATTAATTAACTAATGATGAGCCTGTGAGAACGACCTTGAATGGGTTTTTAAAGTTGTGGGATGTATTCGTTTAGGTGATCTATGGACAAGATAAACTATTGAGTTGGTATCATTTGTGGAGCGATTTCACTGAAGAGGAGCTTAGTTTGAGTTTTTTCAGTGGTGGCAATGGAAGTAAGACCCAGAAATGTGAGGATGACGAGAATGTGGCTCTAGCAAGAAAGGGGAAAGCCAAGAAGTGCTCTAGCAAAGGCTCCAAGGGGGAGAAGAAGAAAAAGGATGTGAGTAAAATCAAGTGTTTTAGATATGGTCAACAATGACACTATGTCAATCAATGTCTAAACAAGAAGAAGGGTGACGAGAAGAAAGAGAAGCAACAGACAACAACTTCAGCGGATATTGGCGAACTATCTTTGATATTGGAGGATGAGTTGGCTCTCATAGCTTGCCTCTATAGCTCTACCTCTACACGTGTCTGGTATATTGATAGTGGAGCATCATGTCACATGATAAGGGTTAGAGAATACTTTTCCAGTTACCAAGAAGAAGAGATAGGCTTCAATATTCAAATGGGAAATATGTCCATGTGCACTTCAGTTGGGAGAGGGACAATTACCTTTCATAGGGATTCAGGCAGGAGTACTCATGTTATAGGTGTGTTGCATGTGATAAGTTTACGAATGAACCAGATTTTAGTTTCAACTCTTCAGGATAAGGGATATGATGTCTACTTTCGAGGGCCAACAGTGTACATAAAGCATTGGGATTGGAATTTAGTGAAACAAATTAGGGTGAGAAGAAAAAAGTTATACAGGTTGCAATTGGACGCTTAAAAGGCACTAGTGAGAAAAAACGATAGCAAATACATGGGATAATTATCGCATAGGAGGATGGGACATATCCATAATGGAGCACTCAAATTATTCAGGGAGACTATGATAGTGTTCCAAATATTAGCACAAAACATGATGATGTGTGCAGGAGGTGAGTGATTGGGAAGTTTGCGAAAACAACATTTCCAAGGAGTGACAACAGAGCCAAGGGTGTGTTAGACCTGATACATTCTGACATATGTAGCCCGTTTTCTACAAAATCTCTTATGGGTTATGAGTACTCTGTGACCTTCATTGGTGACTTCTCCAGGAAGACCTAGATAAACTTCTTGAAGACAAGGGACGAAGTCTTCAATCGCCTCCAAGAGTTTAAGGCTCTTGTGGAGAACATGACAAGGAGGAAGATAAAGGTTCCTCGAAATAATAATGGAGGCGAGTACATTGAGAATGCCTTCAAGGAGTTATTTGCGAAGGAGGGCATCAGGAGAGAGTGAACAACTCCATACAACCTACAACAAAATGGGGTCATAGATAATCAGATAATCAGCCAAGGAAAACTGTAAATCTTTAACCACACCAAAGACTTCAATCCTCCTAGAATCCATCAAGAAAATGTTCTGATAAGTTCTTGAGATTCTAAGGTTCAGTTGATCCATAACCTTCTTAGTCATTACATTTGTTGAAGCATCGGAATCCAGCATACAATTATGAAGAAGGTGATGATTAATATCCAATGTAATGAAAAGAGGTTGATGATTCTCATTAGTCATGTAGCAATTCAAATCTTTTAACTTAGTTTCTTCATCCTTTGGTTTATTATCAATCTTATGCTTTTGAGTCATACCCAAAGCTTTGAAAGATGAAGCTCTTTATGAAGGGATGTTCAGGAGTTCTAAGACTGGGACAAACATCTTAATATTATTTATCCAGGCAGCCCAATCATCTTTTAATCCTGACTTATATCTTTCAGATGCAACTTGTTTATTATGATTCTGGTCTTTGCTTTTTCTTGGATAAGTGTAGCCCTTACTTCTAGAAATTTCCATAATTTATTCCTGAGATGAAGTTTCACCATACACCTGTGTGACAGGATCCTTTTCATCACTGAAGTTATTTATGGTGAAGGATGAAGAAATCATATTTGTGCAATGACCTTCTTTGGAAGAATTCTGACTGACATTATTTATCTGTTCATTTCCTGCTTGATCCAAGATTTTTCTAGCAATAGCACATGAACTTTCTTCATGAAAACTTTCACATGGTATGCAAAATGGGATATGAAGATCAACAACATTGGCAGACTCAAGTGGAGTAGGAGGTTTTGATCATTAGGAGGATTCCTTATTGGCCATGGATTATTGTTTCCTCTGTTGTTATTGTTGTTTCTAGGTTGGATATTCTGTGCTTGATTTCTTTCCATTTGAATCAACCTAGTGTTGAGAATTTGGAGGGCTCGTGATTAATACAAAATTCTCTTCTTGATAATTACTTGTGAGCTTACTTGGATTACTTATGTATTCTCTTCTTTAACTTAGTTAATCTTTCATCAAGTCAATTATCAAAATACATGAGACACAAATTAGGCTCCTAGAGCCAGGGCAAAACCTCTCCCTCTTGGAGAGGAAAACCCACGAGAAATTCTTCTTATAGATTTCAGATGACAAGTACCATGACCCAGAATTAGACTCTTGACCTATTCATACATCCAAGACCTTGTCCTTATTGCTTTGATGTCCTTCAATTCCGGTCCTTCTCTTTGCCAAGTTGCACTGTTTTGCACCAGTACTTCCTTTTACCATTCAATTGAATCTTCGATTACTTGAGATATATATATAGACTAAAGTTTAGGAAAGTAAATCTCAAATTTACTTTCCTACTTTCTATCACCTTCTTACTGCACTATCTATGTGGAATATTTACAAGAATTTTCCAGATCACTGATTCAACTTTACAAGAACTAGAGATGAATACCAACTTAACCCTCTTATCTGCAATTTAGCTTCAAGACAGTCTGCATACCATTAACATACAAATCTGTACTTCAATATATAACCACAACCCTTAAACGTTGCATTAATCAAACACTATATGTTGTAACGACTTCTGGGTTTATCCACACAATCTTTCATGAACAAATAGAGACAATACGCATACTGTTCGTGGTAAATCACAACTCTGCTTGGTAATTAGATATCACATGATAATATATATGTTTAATAGTCCTGAAACACTTTAAACGTCCATCCTCAAATCCGCACTGAACTTCTCCTTCTGATCCGCACTTCTCTTGTCTTTAACCACTTCTAGAATCTGCAATCAACTTCAGAATATCCACACCTTTTTCCAGAGCTGAATCCGCATGTTGTTCAGACCAATCCGCAATTTTCTTTCTTTCAAATGATCCACGGTTCAGGAGTATATATAGGACATTGTTCTGTCTTTCAGGCCGACCATGCAGCCAACTTCTCCATTGTGAATTGAGGCTGACATAAAAGAGGTTATTCCAGCGTTGATGTAGGTTGTCTTCACTGTATGTAGAGCTTGTCTTCAACGTTGTTTGAGGGGTTGTAAGGTGCTCTTCTTCCACAAGGTCTTGGAGCATATATTGCTAGACTAGATCCTTCATGAATATAACACTTAATTATATTTTATGCCTAGAAGACTCAAACCTAATTGACATCAAGAAGAAGTCTATCTACATAATAAATCTTGTTCATGAAACCCATGAAGCAAGTCCAAAATTAACACTCCCTCTCAACTAGGGAGAACTCCATCAACTTGTGCCATCCAAACATCGTGTGTCATTCCGCCGTAACTTGCTTTGTTGTCTTCTTTATTTCAGACCAAAAATGGGTCAGTCACAAAGACATCATTCTTGGCTGACAGATTCAGCCCAAAGGTACGAAACCTCTATAGGACTCAAAAAGAGTCTTATACCAACCCGAAGTTGGTTTACCTGACCCGAAGTCAGTTGGAGGTCCGAAACCTCACTAGACTTGATCCCAAATCAAGTGGTTGGACACGTGCCATCCTAGACATAGAGAGTATGGCAATCTCTGATGCATCCATCAGTCTTTGCTACTGGTCTCTAGCTTTTCGCACCTCACTGGCCAAATGAGAGGTACTTCCCATCAGTCCGGGACTCAATTGGTAGGATGCATACGGGGCACAGAACATGAGAGCTGAACCAACTCAACATCATAACGGTGGGGCAGAAGCACCACAAGGTTCAGCAAGCCTAGCCCCGTGTGTGTTTATAGCTCCGAGAAGCTATCCCCAAAGGCCCCTTCAGAGCTCCTAGAGCTCATTGTCCAACAGGACCCTCGGCATAGGGTCATTCCACGATTCCAAGATTCTCACGGAAGGTTAGGAACTTGACCTTCCCTAAGGGCTTTGTGAGAATATTCGTGACTTGTTCATCATTTCCTATATGATCGAGCCTTACGGCGCATCGTTGTACCATATCCCAGATAAAGTGGTACCTGATATAAATATGCTTGGATCGATCGTGGAACACGGGATTCTCGGACAACCGAATCCACTCTGGTTATCACAAAGTATCACAACGGTATCTAGCACATGCCCGAACAGATCACTGAAGAGCTTTCGCAACCAGACTGCTTCACAACAGGCCATACTCGCCGCAATGTATTCGGCCTCCGCGGTGCTCAAAGCCACCGACTTCTGCTTCCTGCTCATCAATGATATCTAAGCAGCCCCAAGTGTGAAGCAGCATCCCTATGTGCTCTTACGATACACCACACTGCCAGCCCAATCGGCATTAGTATATCCATGGAGTGTCACGCTCCCGGAAGTGTATCTCAGCCCATGGTTTACCGTGCCCCGAAGATATCTCGACAGATGGATAACTGAAACAGTGATTTGTATGTTAATCAAACTGCTTAAAACATAATGTTTGAAACATAAGCCATAATTTTAATGTTAAAGTTCAAAACTTAAGCATCATGCATAACATCAAAATATAATAACTACAAGAATTAGTGATGGAGTTCGTCCCTCCTTGACTACGTTTTCGGGTCCACTTCAAAGGTGTGCGATCGTTATATTAAGAAGCCGAGAGAAAAGATTACATTGACTTGTCAGTGATTAGCACCTAGCAGCACTACTGACAATGTGGAAGGCAATTCTCTGAACGGGCTTTTCAAAGACTGACATTTCCTCGAGAAGGCCCTCAAATGGCCAAGAAAAGCTAGTGATGGTCAGCACACTCTTACTAGTGAATTGAAGCAATTGAACCTCTGCACACAAGTAGATGGACTGAGTTGGATGTTTGATTTGGAACTCGATGCTCTGAAACGAACTTCAAGTCTGAATATATGCAAGAATTGGTGCTCTCCACCTCCACAATTTCCTACAAAAACAAAACTCTCTACAATGTGCTTAGAAGCACATCTAATGCTCCTCAAAAGCACTCTCTTTAATTCTTCTCTCGAGACCTCCTCCTTATTCTTCAAAACATCTTCGTGTTGTTTAAATAGGATGAGAGAAAATGACATTAAACCTATCCATTCCCCACATTTCTATCTTCATACATCGAAAATAATGGTTCATTAGGTTTAATTTGAATGCCACTTTTAGATAATGAATTAATGAGCAATATCCTATCAAAACCTATTTTAGACCTTGCACAGATCTTCATGGCTCCCTCGAGATCATCGAAGCCAAAATTGGATATAGGTTGATCTCTTGAAGTTTGTTGACCTCTGGCTAGTGGACACCTAAGGTGATAAAGGATAAGGTCCTTTAATTACATCAGTGCCATTTCTTATGCAAAAAACCCAAAACAAACTTTAGAATAAAATATAACCTTGACCATCATCCAAACCGGGCGGAGGTATAAGCTGTCGGCATGTGACAGCTTTTCGGAAGGCGGCTACATCGATGGTCGATCCAGACAGTTACAGTTTGCGCTGGCGGATAACATTGGCATGTGATCAGCTTCGGAAGGCGGCTTTCTCTGCAGTCTGTTCCAACGGTTGCGGTCTAACCCCATGCCTTATCCCTTAACTCTCGCACCATTCACATGGACTACCGATGATTGCGGTTACTATTTAAACTCGATAGTTCCGATTAAACTCCAACTACTTGCAGTTAATTGCCTTTGCTCACATGCTATAGACCTCCGACGCGGTTATGCAGTCATAGTTACAGTTTATATCTCCACTTATAGTTATATTACCTCTGCTCACATGGTAGCAGTTAGTCTTTTCCAACGCGGTTTAGCTGCTGTCAAAACATTTACAATTTGTAATGTTTTTCAATGTTTTTATAATGCCGAAAGCCATAGTTTTAATACTATGCACCTTAGGTTCTAGTCTTAGGTTTAGAACTAGGACTTAGACCTAGGCTTAGGTTTTTAAAACATTTTGTGCTATACTTGGGCATTTTTTTAGGATTTAGTCTTTAACAACATGTTTTTAAGACTAATCACTAATATTTTCGCCTAGAACTAACAGTTAGCTTAGAATCCTAGTGCTAATGTTTAGACTTAGGATTTTATCCTTAGGTCTTTTACATAGATTTAGCACTTTACAATTCTCATCATGACTATGCTCTTTAATGTTTCAATATCACAAGTCGACACAACTCCATATGACAACTTTGTACATGACGATATTTTGGACTTCAATTCATTAAGAGAAACAACATTGGCGAATATTGTCGAAGTCACTAACGTTGATGTCGATGTTGACGACGAACATGCTGAACTGAATTCCTGCACATAACAAGAATGCTACATGTTACCATCTTGGTCGCTTACCAATTTTGACAAGATTTGTTGATGACCCATTGCTCATCAAACCTTCTTGGTCGATGCAATTTCGACACAACCTGTTTATTACAAAAGTCGATGAGTAATTACTTATAAAGACCATCTTGGTCATTTTGTAATTTCGACACAAAACTTCAGGATCTAATTTGGATGACACCTTCCCACCAAAAGGAATTTTGGGTCTCCAAAAGTTTCGATTACAATGCATCGAAAAAAAATAACTCTAGATCCTAGTTACAGACTCCACTAGATCTAGAAAAAATTTACAGATTCATTTTAGACATATGGCATATAGTCTGCCCAATTCCATTTGTCAATCGAATGTTCCCCAGCAGGTGAATTGGATAGTTCCTATTCTACTGATGTCAATGTTGTTTCTTGTGGTAAAATTGGACAGTTGCTCGTAGCATTCACTAACAATTTGCAATGCTGGCAAATTCTCTCTTTGGAATTTGTACTTGTTGCCTTTGAATTTTCTGAATGTTGTTCATCTTTAGTGGATTCATTGTTAGATTGAAGCAAGGTTTTACCTAAACGCTTCTTCACTTGTAGTGTTTCATCATCTAATTGTGGTTGGCTTCTAGTAGCTCAAACTTTCTTGTTGTAGGCCCTCTGCTTCTAGCAATGTTCTACACAATGCCATAAACTTCCACAAAATGTGCATGGATATATTCTTTTAACAGTTTCTACAACCCAATTTTGATGAAAGAAATCACTTCCAGAATTACTACTAGAAGATTGTTTTTGTTTACCTTTCTTGTCCTGTAGTTTGTTTGGCATAAGCTCAGCATGAAGAGACCAACATTGACTCCAAATGTGGCCTATATTTTCACAATATTCGCACTTCATTAAACAATATCCTAGGCCTTGATACTTAGGCCTTTCTTGTACAGTTATTGGTAGAAGTCTTCCTTGACCATTCTTACCAAGACCTTCTCCTTCTTGATATCCCATGGCCTTCATCATGGACAGACCTTTTCTTTCGGGAGTTTCACTTTGCTTCTAGCTAATCACCTTTTGGAGATATCAATATGTTGGGAGTTTCCTGAGCAGGTGAGGAAAAGATTCTGATAGCCTTTCCATTTGATTTTGGAGTTGATGGGAGAGAAGAACTATCTTCATCCTCCTGATGAAGAGATAGGGTTGGCTTCTTTCCGTTAGTAGCTGCACCTTCTACTAGAGGATTGTTTCCTGTTTTGTTCTTTCTCAAGACTTCTATTTCCGACTGCAATATCTTCTTGTCACTTTCCAAAGTTTGCACCATCCTTTGTAGAGTAGTGTTTTCTTGCTGAAATTGTTGATTGAACTCCTCGAGTTCTTTCAACCGAAGCTGTTGTCTTGAGTTCTTACCCATTTCTGTACCTGAAAAAGAGCTAGTACACTCTGATACCAAAATATGATTTGAATGTAGAAAGACAAGATCTTTCTAACTCTTGACAAAAATGGGAATGGAAAGATGGATAACCGAAATAGTGATTTGTATGTTAATCAAACTGCTTAAAACAGAGTGTTTGAAACATAAGCTGTTAATTTTAATGTTAAAGTTCAAAACTTAAGCATCATGCATAACATCAAAATATAATGACTGTAAGAATTAGTGTTGGAGTTCGTCCCTTCTGGACTACGTTTCCGGGTCCGCTTCAAATGTGTGCGACCATTATATTAAGAAGCCGAGAGTAAAGGTTACATTGACTTGTCAGTTGATTAGCGCCTAGCAGCACTACTAACAATGTGGAAGGCAATTCTCTGAAGGGGCTTTTCAAAGACTAACTTTTCCTTGAGAAGGCCCTCAGATGGCCAAGAAAAGCTAGTGATGGTTAGCACACTCTGTCTGGTGAATTGAAGCAATTGGACCTCTGCACACCAGTAGATGCACTGAGTTTGATGTTTGATGTGGAACTCGGTGCTCCGCAACGAACTTCAAATCTGAATATATGCAAGAATTGGTTCTCTCCACCTCCACAATTTCCTGCAAAAACAAAACTCTCTACAATGTGCTTAGAAGCACCTCTAATGCTCCTCAAAATCACTCTCTTTAATTCTTCTCTCGAGACCTCCTCATTCTTATTCAAAACATATTCGTGTTGTTTAAATAGGATGAGAGAAAATGACATTAAACTTATCCATTCCCCACATTTCTATCTTCATACATCGAAAATAATGGTTCATTAGGTTTAATTTGAATGTCACTTTTAGATAATGAATTAATGAGCAATATCCTATCAAAACCTATTTTAGACCTTGCACAGATCTTCATGGCTTCCTTGAGATCATCGAAGTCAAAATTGGATATAGGTTGATCTCTTGAAGTTTGTTGACCTCAGGCTAGTTGACACCTAAGCTGATAAAGGATAAGGTCCTTTAATTACATCAACGCCATTTCTTATGCAAAAAACCCAAAACAAACTTTAGGATAAAATATAACCTCAACCGTCATCCAAACCGGGTAGAGGTATAAGCTGTCGGCATGAGACAGCTTTTCGAAAGGCGGCTACATCGACGGTCAATCCGGACTGTTACAGTTTGTGCTGGCGGATAACATTGGCATGTGATCAGCTTCAGAAGGTGGCTTTCTCTACGGTTTGTTCCGACGGTTGCGGTCTAACCCTGCGACTTATCCCTTAACTCTCGCACCGTTCACATGGACTACCGACAGTTGCGGTTACTATTTAAACCCGACAATTCCGACTAAACTCCAACTGCTTGCAGTTAATTGCCTTTGCTCACATGCTAGAGACCTCTGACACGATTATAGAGTCACGGTTACAGTTTATATCTCCGCTTATAGTTACATTACCTCTGCTCACATGGTAGAAATTAGTCTTTTCCGACACGGTTTAGCTACTGTCAAAAAATTTACAATTTGTAATGTTTTTCAATGTTTTTATAATACTGAAAGCCATAGTTTTAATACTATGCACCTTAGGTTCTAGTCTTAGGAGTAGAACTAGGACTTAGACCTAGGCTTAGGTTTTTAAAACATTTTGTGCTATACTTAGGCATTTTTTTAAGATTTAGTCTTTAACAACATGTTTTTAAGACTAATTACTAACATTTTTGTCTAGAACTAACACTTAGCTTAGACTCCTATTGCTAATGTTTAGACTTAGGATTTTATCCTTAGGTCTTTTACATAGATTTAGCACTTTACAATTCTCATCATGACTATGCTCTTTAATGTTTCAATGTCACAAGTCGACACAACTCCATATGATGACTTTCTACATGACGACATTTTGGACTTCAATTCATGAAGAGAAACAACATTGGCAAATATTGTCGAAGTCACTAACGTTGATGTCAATGCTAACCACGAACATGTTGAACTGAATTCCTGCACATAACAAGAATGTTGCATGTGACCATCTTGGTCGCTTACCAATTTTGACAAGATCCTGCTGATGACTTGAGTCGATGAACCATTGCTCATAAGACCTTCTTGGTCGATGCAATTTCGACACAACCTGTTTATTACAAAAGTCGATGACTAATTACTTATAAAGACCATCTTGGTCATTTTGAAATTTTGACACAAAACTTCAGGATCCAATTTGGATCATCCTGCTACTGTCTTAAGGCTCTCATAACTTGTATGTGATCCAAGAGTTTGGGCACCTCAAGGATCCTGCCACACATCTGTAGTTGCTCTACAGATCAATATCACCCCACCTATTCTCTTGAGGCACATGAGCACTCATGGCCACATCATCCTCACTACCACTGTCCCCTTTCGTTGTTGTTGACTTGGAATCAAATGCTTCCTTGTCCTTCCGCTTAGGACAAGTGTTGGCGAAGTGTCCAAGTTCACCACACTTGAAGCAACGGACTTTGGAGAGGTCCTTCTTCTTCTTCCCTTGCTGCCTTTGACACTTAGATGCAAAGGTTGCATCTTCCTCCTCCTCTTTCTTCACCTTGATTGCTTCATTGTTGCTTTGCTTCTTGGTTATCCTCCTGATGTCCTCCTGATGGAGGATTGCCCACATGTCCACCCAGGATAGTAGCACTGCTCTGCCCAAGATACTTTGGACAAATGTCTCCCATTCATCACTGATTGCATTCATGGCAGTCCTCACCATGAGCCCTTCATCCGGAGTTGACCCCATGGCAATCAACTGGTCACGGATAGTCTGTCGTCTAAAGAGGAAGGGATCGATTTCCTCCCCCTTCTACATCTGGAAAAACCGCATCTGATTCTCCAGAAGCATCTTCCTCTGGACGAAGCTTCCCTTATACATCGTGTTTAATGTTGTCCACATCTCGTTTGTCATGTTCTTCCCAGCAATATGTGGTACCACGTGATCTTTTACTCCATCCATGATCAAGCGCTTAGCCCGTGCCTGATTCTCCTTGGACTCCTTCAGAGGATCAACATCGGTTGGAACAGGTAGGACAATTTCTGCATGGTCCTTAATGTCGTACTCATCTAGGACTCTCAAGATTCTAGCAGTCTAGATGACAAAGTTGGACACACCGTCCAACCTATCCTGATCTCTTAGTCCATGAGAAACCATCTCTGCTCAATTTGTCGAAACACAACTCTTCTCCCTTTTGCTACTGCTATACTCAGCAAAAGACTGGATCTGTGCTTCTTGGCGAAAGAACCCCTCTAGAGAAAGTGCTCCCTTTGACAAATGATTTCCCTCCCGGAAATTCTTCACCAATTATGACGAATTAGTCCTCTATGATCACTCCTCTTGATCAATCTCAGATTCCTTGGCTAGAGAATTTGTCGGGTGACTTTTCTCCTCCTGCTTTTGTCACCTTTGCTAGGCACTGTTCTGCACCGACAAAACTTGTGCCACACTAGCAACTTCTGAAGATCAGAAACTGCACTTCCGGTCTCGGTAAACTACACAACAACTCCCCAACTCGGACTGCGTCACCCTCCTGGTGTTGTGTCAGCCTTCGCGTGAGTAGACTGGCTCAACGTCCCTCTCCTAGTACTACGTCATCCTCTGCATGAGTAGACAGGCTCTGCGTCACCTCTTTGGAGTTGCGTTAGCCTCTGCGTGAGCAGACTGACTCTGCGTCACCCTTGCAGGGTCTGTTATCCCTCTAGGGCTGCGCTCCCTTCTTTTGGATCTGTGTTGCTTCAGCTGCCCTTCCTTTAGCCAATACCTTCAGTCACTTTGCTGATGGATCAGCTTGATCTGCAATGCTTTGATAGCATGTGAAATTTTATGAATCCTTATTACAGAAATCCTACTACTAACTATTGATTTACTTCTCCTACTTGATTTATTACACAAGTTATTTTAATTGAATATTAAAAAAAACTTCAAAGTAAACACAAATAGCAACCTACACAAATACAGATCATTAACTGAAAATCACGCACATGTAACAAATGACATAGATTTTTCGGACAAATGTCCCCGGAAAAACCCAATGCAGGAAAATCAATGCAGCAGCTCTAGAGGGTTTTATTATTATGCAGAATTGAATACAACATTCTAGGCACCAAAAACGGTTTGCCCTACAGAGAAAATACACGACAGTTGTACCTTATCAAATGGAGACATAAAATAGGCTGAATCACACCCTTAATCGGTATTTACAGATAACGAGCCCTTTCTAGCCCACTGGAACCCTCAGCGTAGCTCTTCCTGCAAATGCGTTAGCCCCTCTAGCCCAACGCAGCCTCTACGCAACACAAACTACCCCTAAGTCACTCTAAAGGCCTTTGCGCTGCCTCTGCGTCACCCTCTGCATGGCCTCTGCGTCAGCTTGGCTAGGCTGCGTCCCTCCTGTTGGCCTCTGTGCTACCCTGGTATGATGTTGCCTCCCTACTATTGTACTCTCGGCCTCGAATCAGATCATCCCTTGCCGATCTCTCCCCCTCACTGCACTGCAAATTCACTTCGAATTCCTCAACAAACCTTGCCCCGGAAATTCGACTTAGCTTCAATGCATCCGCTGTGTGTGTTCTCTAACTGACCCCAAGCCTTTCCCTTATACTTTTCATGTTGGGAAACCAGCGGTCGTGATCTAATCTCTTATCGATGGCTAAGATTAAAAGAATGCTTGATCCACGTCACTTAGAACATTTCATCACGTGTAAATTAATTCACTTAAATTAATTAATTATCCTAAGTTAAACTTAGGGTCTTCATTAAAAAATTTAATTATTTGAATAACTTTTACACTAGATGGAATTTCTCCAAAGGCTTTCTGGGTCTTGGAGATCTCGTGTGGTCCAGCCCCTCCACAAAGTTTCGGAGCTAGAGCACACACGATGCTACCCCAAAATCTCAACAATCGGTCGTTGGAGAAACGCCTCAAGCTTCAGAGTTAGTGCAGTTGGTGCTCAATAGCGTCTCAAAGGATTGGCAGGTCTTCGTCCAATGTATATTGGGAAAAGACGCGCTATCTGGACAGGGCTAGATGTGGGCTAACTTGTAGCAGTAGGAGATGAGACAAGCTCTTCTAAAGAGCTCCATCAGTGGCAGCAGCACCGAATTGAAGCAGGTGAAGGAGGAGGAGAATTTGGCCCTTGCATCTAAGGGTCCCAGTCAGGGACAGGGCGAAGAGAGGAAGAAGAAGAAGGACCTATCGAAGGTCAAATGCTTTAGATTTGGTGAGCTAGGCCACTACAATACCCAGTGTCCTCTTAGGAAGAAGGAAAAAGAAGAGAAGTAGGACCAGCAGGCAACTTCAATAGAGATCGATAGGCTTTCCTCTGGGCTAGAGGAAGACTTCGCTATGTTCACCAATATACCTCCAGGAGTAAGGTGGGGTGACTTGGGTTTGTAGCCCCAAAGAGCTACAGATGGGCAGGATCCTTGAGGTGTCCACCTCTTGGATTAGTACCTGGCTATGGGGGCCCACAGTATTCAGTAGCAGGATGGACCAGTGGCAGTTAGTGTAGTTGTCAGAGTGACAGTTGCAAAGACTAGTAGCAATCCGATGTTGGGGAGGGCAGTGCAGGTGGCACATTGCAAAGTCAACAGTAGTGTAGATTCCTCAGTGACAGTGCAGATGCTAGTAGCATTCAGGACTCGGGTGACAGATGCATCATACTGAACATAGTTGGTTCAATATTTTGGATGTTTTTTTGTTGCAGATGTTGCAGTGGCAGTCACAGCAGATGAGAGGGAGTTGCAATGCAGATGCAGTGTTGGCAGTAGTTCAGCAAGGTCAACAGCAACACAGATGCAACTCATATAAGAGTTGTGCAGTGGTTGGTGGGAAGCAATAGATAGACATCAGCAGCGTAACACGAGATCATGCAAAGACAGGGTGTTGTGGCAGTAGGTGCAACACTAGAACACATTCCTTGCTAAGAGGGAGTGTTAGTTTTTGTAGCATCGAATGTGTTCTAGCCACGAAATTTTGTGGAGAGGCTAGAATGCATGAGTTCTCCAAAATCGAGAAATCGTTTCTGGAAATTCTGCCTAGAAGTGTCTCGATTAGATTATTAACAATTTTTTAAATATTTCCTAAGTCTAAACTTAGGGAATATGGTTAATTAATCAGTATTAATTGAGATAAGTTGAGAATGATCTAGAAACTCACACGGATCGAATCCAAGATGATCCTAGCCATTGATTATATTTTAATATTGGTCGTTGATGCTCCAACAAAGGATTATAAGAGGAGGTCGATGTGGTGATGGAGAACATGCTTCAGTAGTTCAATTTCATAGGCAGATCGATTTCCAGAGTAGCAGCACTCAGTTGCCGGAAAGAGGCTCAATGAGATCGAAGCAGTGTGAGGGGCAGGGACATTGATCCGAAGGAAAGATTTCCAAATCCGAAGAGGCAGCAGCAAGAGGGACGAATTATCTCAGAGAGGTAGCACTGAGGGATAGCATAGTTGCTCTAGCTAGGCAGTTCGATTTGGAGGAAGGAAAAATCATTCTTAGTTCCAGAGGCTGGGAAGAAGTCCCAGAGGGTCGGAGAGACGATTTTCTTAGCATCCAAAGGCAGAACGACTTCATTAGAGCCCAGTCCGAGGCAAGTCATCTAGCCAGCTACGTAGAGCAACGTATAAGTTGACGCAGAGCTCCAGCAGGTCGAGTTTTGGTTGGCAAGCCATGCCAGAAATTGCTTGTGGGAGAAGTGTAATTTCCCTTCAGTATTTTGCCCAGATTATCTTCTTGTTTGGATTGCCATTTGGGCATCCATAGACGTACTCAGATTTCACTACTGCATAATAAAATAAAAACCTCAGTGTTGCACTGATTTTCCCAAGTTGGGTTTTTTCTGGGGACTTTTGTCCAAAAATAATTGTGTAAAATTGTGTGCTAGCATTTCTTCCATTGTTTAGTTTTTCGCAGTCTTATTTGTGAAGGTTGCAGTGTGATTTATTCAGTTTTTGACGTAGAAAACTGCAAATAAATTGTTAAATAAAATTAACAATTAGGAGAATAATTTCCAGTCGCTCCAATAGGATTCTGGTTTTCAAAATTTTCACATGGCTATCTGCTCTTTATTGTGGAGAAAGCCCATGGCTCTCAATGCTCACCCTACAAATGCCATCATGACCCTCTAGAGGGCTTGGATCCCGTATAGGAAGGCCAAACACCAAAATGAAGACCCACCTGCAATCCTTTATAAGATCCAACGTGTCTCCTCACCTTCCAGTACAACAATTCATTGGAGAAATTGAGTAAATGAGCTTACAAATCAGGGAACCAAGTGGAACTTCATAGTGGCATGCCATTCCATAATGGGCTTTAGACTGTACATGTGTCCCTAGGCTCAAGAGGGAAGTTAATCAATGACCCTATTAGGTGGTTTCAACATCTAAGGGAGTGACAGGTCCATGGTACGTCCGTCAAATAGCAAGTGTCATGTTCTATAATGATGGAACAGAGTAGGGGTAGCAGGGGGAGGCTCCAACCACATGCCACTATATAAGGGCAACAATAATGAGGGAAGCCGACACATGGGTGTATAGATGTAGGAGGGAGCAATCGTGGTACATGAGTTACCCCAACCTTTGTTTTTACACCTTTCTTCATATGCCTTTTGCCTTTTATTGATTTTTTCTTTCTTTTAACTGCTCGAGGCTCCAAGGAATGAGAGCATGATGTGAATGATATAGCAATGAATAACCCATTAAGGTTGGGAAATTCATCGCCCACCCGGGGTTGGGACAATCATGGGTTCCTTAATGATGCAAGGGGGCTCATATAGGGGCCCTAGGAACCAGGGTGATGGCCATAATGATAGGGGGTACAGCTCATGTTTGGCTTTTTCCCACGTGCTAAATTCTTATATCCCGACCAGATTTTTGCAATTTATGGTACATTTCCTGTTGTAAGTAGCCAAATTATGCTTGTAACTTTATTTTTATCTGTATCAACCTTCAGGGCATTGTTCCATGTCCAATCCAAAGTGTGGGCAAGGGGAGAGGGAGGTTAACTCCTTGTGGACCCAATGGACAAATGTGGACCCAGATGGGAAATGATTGAAAAGGTATTATAATGAGAGGAGGGGAGTGATGTATATGATGTTGGGAATCATGACCACGCAACCAAAATCGAGGTCTCCAATGTAGTGCCATTTTTAAAGCTAATGGCCAATAAAGGAGAACCCACAAGACTAGGATACAAGACTAACCACCAAATTGGACAAGAAGACAAGAGTACATACCAAGCCCATTCTTTGTGAAAATTCCTAGATCTAACAATATTAGGAATCCTAGTGCAACAATCTGAGTTTACTTCTCCTATTATGTAATTTGCTTTTACAAAATTAATTCAGACATGAATTATTGAAGTAACTACTGAAGCAGCCTGCATGGTATAAAATATGATTTCGAAACAAGGAAACTGAGCAAGAAATCAATCACACATAGGACACCTTTATTTTTTGGACAAACGTCCCCAAAAAAACCCAATGCGGGAAAACCAATGCAGCAGATCTGAGGGTTTGTATTATTAAGCATCAATTTTCTGAATACAATCTCTGGATGCCTTGTTGGCTATCCAGTACAGAGATATCACAACAGACAAAATTAGTGAGTTTTACCTCACACTACAAGTCCCGATTGATCCAGATTTGAACTAGTGAAACCCTAGCTCCCTCTGCACTACCACTGTGTAGTAGATGTGTAGGCCTGCGTGGGGATGGTTGTGGATTGCATCACCTCCTATCTGAATCAATCTGCCTCTCGGAAAATCAAGTTTCAGCCCTCCTTGCTCAGAAACCCCGACGTCCAGCAAAACTCATACTGTCTCTTGGAAACCCTGTGCAGCCTCTGCGTGAGCCCTACATGGGTATGCATCACCTCTTTTGGGGCCTGCGTCACACTCTCTGGTGGCTACACTGCTTCCTCTGCTATCTATGTTGCCTCTCTACTATGTACTCTTAGTCCCAGAGAAGATCCTCCAACCAATAACTGTTCCTGCCCCTCACTGCACTGAAACACTTAGATCTAATCTTCATCCAAGCACTGCTCCGTCAGAAGAATTCGATCTCCAGATTCATTCGGTGTCTTGCTCTTTCCAAATGACCCTAAAGCCTTCCTTTATAATATTCTCGTTGAGACATCAACGACCGAGATTAGATCTCTAATCAACGACTAAGATTATATTAGACTTGATCTTCACTTTTTTTAGATTATTCTCACTCTGTTTTATTAATGCCCTTTAACTATTTAATTTCCCTAAATTTAGACTTAGGGTATCCATTAAAATAATTAATTATTTTATTAAAATATTAACCGAGTGAAATTTTCACAAATGGTTTCTGTGTTCTTTGGAATACGAGTGCCTAAGCCTCTCCACAAAATTTGGGGCTTAGAGAACTTTCCGATAATACAAAAATCAACACTCCCTCTTAGCGTGGAAGGTGCTCTAACAATATGCCTGTTGCATACTGATCTGTCCCTAAAGCATCCTCTGCGCTGCTAAAGTCCATCAACCACTGCATCGTTGTTGCCCATGACACTACCATTGCCACTGTTGCATATTTACTACAGTTCCCTCTCAAATGTTGCATCTGCTATGCTGCTAACATTGGCACTGCTAACACTACATCTGCATTGCAACTCAGTTGCTGAGAGAAACAGTTGAACTCACCCAAAATTGAACAAGTGTTCAGTGGATGCATCTCGGTGCTGAAGACTTTGACTGCTGATAACTACTGCGTTGTCCCTCTGATGCCCTGTGCTGCTACTGCTCTGCACTGCACAACACTGATCTGCACTGCGTTGCACTCCTGTGCACTGCGCTGCTACTGCTACGTTGTTGTTGCTCTGCTCCAGAAATAGGTGTTGCTACATACTGCATTGTCTTCTCCATCACTCCTCATCTCTCATTGAAACTCCTCCATCTCGCTACTGCTAATCATGGGCTCCAGTAGCAAGGTAATGATCCATGACGTGGGCTACTCAAGGATCTTGCCCAACTGAAGTTCAAATGAACTACAGCTCAATGTTGCCCCACTTCTTATCAGTAGAAGCATGAGCACTCATAGCAAACTCATCTTGCTTGGTATTTGCGGCTGCAACTGTTGGATCATGCTTCTCATCCTTGTCCTTTTTCTTCAGAGGACACTATGATGCAAAGTGGCCCATCTCACCACATTTGAAGCATTTCACCTTCGAGGCATCTCTCTTTTGTCTCTGTTTCCCTTGTTGCCCTTTAGATGCGAGGGATGCATTCTCCTCCTCCTCCAAAGTCTTCGATCTGCTCCCACTACTACCGTCAAGCTTGCACTTGACTAGATCTCTCCTCAGCTCTTCTTCCTGAAGTGCTGACCACATATGCTCCCAACTAGGAAGCGTAGCCTTGGCTAAAATGCTCTGGAAAAAAACCTGCCACTCCTTCGTGACTGCGTTAAGGGCCAGCCTCACCATAGTCGTTGCAGTTGGGGTGGATCCCACAGTTGCCAACTGGCCTCGAATATCTTGAAGCCTCGTAAGGAATGGAGCAATGCGCTCCCCCTTCTGCATCTGGATCATGCGGAGCTTATGCTCCAAGTACATCTTTCGCTGCTCGGAAGTTCCTTCATACAGCAAGGACAAGGCTTCCCACATCTGCCTGGAGGTGTGCTTGCCAACTACATGTGAGACTATGTGATCCTTGACACCATGAAGGATTAGCTTCTTGGCCTTTGCCATGTCGGACTCGTACTTCTTATTTTGATCTGGATTGGTAGGTACAGCAACCACATTCGCCACAAACGTCTTGAGATCGTATTCATCTAGAAGGAATTGAATTATTTCCTTCTAGATTACATAGTTTAAGGAACCCTCCAACTGGTCTTGATCTCTTAGACCATGAGCTGCCATCTCAGCTCAAGACTGTCGAACTGCTTCCTCTTTCTCCCCCTCTGCGCAGCCTAGGCAGGCTTACGCACTCCCTCTGGAGCTTGTAGATCTACTGCCCTGATCTACTACTCAAATCCTGGAAAAATGTTGAATTCCTCGGCTAGGAACTCACTGAGGAAGAATTCATCGCTATGTGCTTTTTCTTTCTCCTGAGACTTCTTTGCCCAGCAACTACTTGCAGAAAAATTGCGTCCCTTTGGCTCTCTGTTGCTCCCTCTGTCTTTGAAAAATTTCGAATCGAAAGTCCTGCCTCTCTGTCGACTCACTCAGAGAGAGACGACCTTGAAAAATTACCCTCCTGGCTAGAACTGCGGAATCCCCTTAGGGATTCGATCTACTGTTGCTGCAACAACTTTTCCTTCTCTTTAGAGTCAGATATGCTCTTCTTGTTTCACATCAAACACTCTGATACCATGTGAAAATTCCTAGATCTGACAATCTTAGGAATCCTACTGCAACAATCTGAGTTTACTTCTCCTATTATGTGATTTACTTTTATAGATTAATTCAGATATGAATTATTGAAGTAACTACTGAAGCAGCCTACACTGAATACAATATGATTCTGAAACAAGGAAATTTAGCAAGAAATCAATCACACAGAGGACACCTTTATTTCTGGACAAACGTCCCCGGAAAAACCCAATGCAGGAAAACCGGTGCGGCAGATCTGAGGGTTTGTACCATTAAGTAGCAGTTTTCTGAATACAATCTTTGGATGCCTTGTTGACTATCCATTACAGAGAAATCACGGCAAACAAAATTAGTGAGTTTTACCTCACACTACAAGTCCTGGCTAATCTGGATTTGAACTGGCAAAACCCCAGCTCCCTCTGCGTTGCCTCTGTGCAGTAGATGCCACCTCATCTCTTAATCAATCTGCCTCTCGGAAAATCAAGTTTCAACCCTTCCGGCTCAGAAACCCCATTCTCTAGCAAAACTCAGACCCTCTTGGAAACCCTATGCAACCTCTGTGTGAGCCCTGCATGGGCCTGTGTCATCCCTTCTGGGGCATGCGTCACACTCTCTGGTGGTTGCGCTACTTCCTATGTTGTCTCTACTGCCTCTCTGCTATGTACTCTTGATCCTGGAGAAGATCCTCTGACCAATAACTGTTTCTGCCCCTCACTACACTAAATCACTTAGATTTGATCTTCGTCTGAGCACTACTCCGTCAGAAGAATTTGATCTCTAGATTCATTCGGTGTCTTGCTCTTTCCAAATGACTCTCAAGCCTTCCTTATAATCTTCTCGTTGAGACATCAACGACCGAGATTAGATCTCTAATCAACGGCTAAGATTATATTAGACTTGATCTTCGCTTTTTCTATATTATTCTCACTCTATTTTATTAATGCCCTTTAATTTTTAATTTCCCTAAGTTTAGACTTAGAGTCTCCATTAAAATAATTAATTATTTTAATAAAATATTAACCAAGTGGAACTTTCACAAACGGTTTCTGGGTTCTTGGAATACCAGTGTCTAAGCCTCTCCACAAAATTTGGGGCTTAGAGAACTTTCTGATGCTACAAAAATCATCTTTCCTTCCGTTGAATCCTGCCACTAGTCCATGTCCAGATGTGTCCAAGATACATAAGCAAAAACAACCAATTGCAAAATGAAAAGTCATACCTTCAATGTTGGAAATCCCACCTTCAAACATATGATCATAACAGATGGGCGAGAGCACATAATGTTGGCTTAGGTGGCGGAGAATAGTGGCACATCGAGCTATCCGGTGGCTGCAAAGGGCTGCTGGCTGAAGACAAATCTAGGAGAAAAATTCTCCTATAAGGTTCAGTCACTGGTGGCGGGTAACAAACCCTACTTATACTATCGAGCAAAGGATGCTCCTTGTGTGATCAACCATCTTACATGACTCATAGAATTTTGCAGCCATGCAAACTAGTTGGCATCTTGATGAAAAAAAACCGGAGGCACGTCCTCACTAGACCATGGAGATTATTGTCATCTTGTGCACTCTTGCAATTCCTAATTTCAAAATTATCAAGGCTTCAGTCCAACAAGAAATCAGAATTTTGGGGCAAAACCTTGCAACTCACATACCACATTGCACATGCCCATATTTCACATTAATAGCACAATGTTGTGTTGCCCTCATAACTTGTCCCTATAGTTCCACCCCACATTCCATCTGAAGAATTGGCTACCATCCAGCTGCTTGAGTCTCTAAATGTATTCAAGATTCACCCATCTCAGTTCTCCAAAGGAATCAACTAGGTTAAAGACATTTATCTTGAAGAGAGCTCGGAGTCGATTATCACCTTAGAGCCTTTCAATGGCCCCTAATGGCTCAATATTTCAAGATAGTAGTCTCAAATATTGTAAGTGTTATTTTTTGTAGCATCGGATGTGTTCTAGCCACGAAATTTGGTGGAAAGGCTAGAATACTTGAGATCTCCAAAACCCAGAAATCATTTCTGGAAATTCCACTTAGAGATGACTTAATTAGATTATTAAACTATTTTTTAATGTTTCCTAATTCTAAACTTAGGAAAACTAGTTAACTAATTAAACATAATTAATCAAGTCAAGGTGATAATTCTCTAGAAACTCACACGTATCGATCCAGAAATTATTTGAGCCATCGATTAAGATTTAATCTTGGTCGTTGGAGTCCCAACAAGAAGACATAAGAAGGGATCGATGTGGTGATAGAGAACGCACCAGAGTCACTTGGAGAATTTGATTTTCCAGAGTAGAAGCAGTCAGTTATCAGAGAGTTCGAGCTTCAGTGAGGCAGCTGAAATAGTGAGGGGCAAGGACAGTGAGGTTGGAGGAAGTTTCAAAATCCAGCAAGTGCATTTTCCGAGAGGCCGAAGTTTCTCCAGGAGGTTGCGCAGTCCTAGCTCAAAAGCCTGAAAAGGCAATTTGAATAGCTGAGAGGGGAAGACGTCTTCAGTTCCAAAGGCCGAGAAGGAGTGTCGGAGAAGAATTTTCCCAGCCAGCAACAAGCAAGACGGCTAGACTAGCAGTCATTTCGGGCATAAGCAATAGCAGGCAGCTTCAGAGTGTCGAAGAGCCTACACAGGCCCAGTTGGACGACTTACTTTTCAGTGCCAGTGAAGAGCTGGAATTGCCCAGAATGAAGGTAAATTTCCCTCTAGTATTTTTGCCAGTATTTTCTCTGTAGGATAGCTAGATTTCGGCATCCAGATTATTGTACTCAGAATTTCTCACTGTTGCATAGTAATAAAAACCCTCATTATTGCACCGGTTTTCCCAAGTTGTGTTTTTCCGGGGACATTTGTCCAAAAATAAGGTGTCAAATTTATGTGTGTGCTAGCATTTTCTCAGTTTCCAGCGCTATTATTTCCACAGTTTTATTAGTGAAGGTTGCAATGTGATTTATGTGATATTTACCGTAGCAACTAAATTGTTAAATTAATTAACAATTAGAAAAATAAATTCCAGTTATTGCAATGGGATTTCAGCTTTATGAAATTTTCACAGTAAGTCTTACAACACTCCCTTGGTATGAAGCAACTTCAGATGGCTAAGAAATTGTTTAATTAGGGTGTCATGGTCGTTAAATGTTACTTGAGGGGCATTATAATTAGTGCTTTGAAGACTTAGTGTTGTGAATGCAATATTAGGCATGTATTACCATGTATTTACGAAGTGAAAATCCTACCTCTGTGCTAGAAACTTTGAGCTCTTTTACTGTTGTAAGAAAGAAAACCATCCTCAGATATAAGAGGAATTTTTTCAGAAGATAAAATGCATGATTAACCTAGAAGTTGGTTCTTAATTTCTGATCTCATCTCAACCATTTGGATGCGATTATTACTTTCTTTAGCTAACTATAATGCATTTTCATGTGTTCTCTTTTAAAACTAGAGAAAACTTCCAGAACATATTTCAGATGATAAATATTATCCTCCGTGTGCACTACTAAGAAAATAAATAGAAATTATAGTTTCCAACAAGCATTTCAATTTAAGATATACCTGCCGATGTAAGGCTTCACGAGCACCTCCAGGGTACAAAAGAATAAATGATTTGGAGGATAAAAGTTTCAGTAAATTCTTTCCTGAAGCGGGCACTGCACCATGCAATCTGGCTCGATCATATCTATGTGGTTCTTGCAACTCTCCATCTAAAAGATCACCCAGCATCATTGGGTGTGCTATTCCACGGAGCAATATATTCCGTTGCTTAAGCAACTCTAGAACAATGATACCAAGTTCGAATCCAAGTAACATGTGTATCCCTACAAATAAAACAGGTCCTTCTTGAGGAATTCCTGAAAGTCCTTTCACTATTTTCCCATGTTGGTTTGTAGAAAACATAACTGGGCTGGTAAGCTTGCTTATTAACCTGTATGCAAAAAGAATAGATATAATATTTAATTAAGGCATTCACAACAATTTTTTCTCAATGAGAAAGGCTAACACACAAGAAATCCAAAACTTTCATGTTCTAACAATGTACCTTGCCAACTTGTTACTTATTACACATCATAAGAGGTCATCCAAAATTTTTGAATAGGCAGTTTGGAAAACTTACGAAAGACATGGCACCATGTATTCTGGACAAGTAGAACAAAGCAAATCTAGAACAACATGAATAAATTAGGGTCGACAAGATGAATGCATTTCTGAAATGTTTCAAGAGGAAGTACCCTTCTTCTTCATAGCTTCTTTCCCGTTCTTCTTTAGTTGGTGGTACAAAATCAGAAACATGATCATGTGCTCGCGAGCGGCGGTAAAAGCAAACGCCCTTCATTATTGTTGACAAAGAAATTTCTTCTTCCTACACATTCAAACATTGGGACAAATTTGAAAATTGCATCAAGTTATTCAGGAATGGAACTTTCATCAAAAATGCATGCTACAGAACCATTGGAAAATGAGAAAAAATAACTGACCAATAGAATAGTATGACCACTGTCTTTGAAATACCGGATCCTGCAGTTTTTCAAAACACTTTTGAGTTGAAGTGCCTCCTCCCTGCTTGGTAGAAACTCATCCTTCCCACTAAATAGCATTGCAGGAGAACCATGAATAAGTAGTAGATATCCACTTTCTAAAACAATATGATCACAAAGAGGCAAGTGCATATCTGAAGTAATATATGAAAAAATTATAAAATCTATGCATTTTATAATTAAATCATAAATGTGACGAAATGTACTAAGAAGAAATCATATAAATTATAAAATCTATGCATTTTATAATTAAATCATAAATGTGACGAAATGTATTAAGAAGAAATCATTTCTAATAGTAGATCTCCAAAATGGTTCTACTGTTATTAACTAACAAAACCAAACTGTAACATATCAAGTTGAAGAAAACTCATTCTATATACCTTCTCTCTTATAAGTTATTTTCCTATTTAATCATAACAGAAGAGGTGCTAGAGTAATATTTTGTCTGAGATTGTAATAGACTGGAAAATAGGATGAAATCAAGTCAGGACCAAATGTTCCATCAAAACTAGTAAAACCGCAGGTGACCTCCTACAGGACTTGATGATAGCAACCCCCAAGGACAAGCTAAACCATATGGAAACCAGGTAACTAAATCCATGGGACCATTATATGGTCCCAACAGGGTGGCCAGTGGCACCTGGTAAACCATGTCAGTCACTCCTCCATAATATAGGATAGAGTCGGGTGGTAGGTGCAGGTGGGGTCCACATAAACCTAGGAGGGATTATCAAATGCACTTATGTTTGGAGTTTAGGAGTCCTATCTAATATTTCACAGAAGCATATTCCCCCCTTCAAGGAGTCAGAATTGCAACCTCCCTTCACATTCTTAAACTAATAGTGATGTGGGATTCTTTGAAAGTCATCAGGCATATGTGCTAGACAACAATCCTCTAAATTGCAGATCTGGAGTGATTTTCACTAGAATCAGCAGGCACTGTTCCACAATCAGGAGCCAATTTTTTATCATGTTCTCTGTGAGAATAATTACAAGGTTGATTATTATGCAAATTATGCAATTAAGGAAAAAGGGGGCATATTAAGCCTAAATGCTAAGGTTTTCAGGAGTCCTATCTAATAATTTAGCAGAAGTATATGCCCTCCTTCAAGGGGTCAGAATTGCAGCCTCCCTTCTCATTCTTAAACTAGTAGTAATGTGGGATTCTTTGAAAGTCATCAGGCATATGGTGCTAGACACCAATCCTCTAAATTGCAGATCCGGAGTGATTTTCACTAGAATCAGGCAGGCACTGCTCCACAGTCAGGAGCCAAAGTTTTATCATGTTCTGAGAGAACAATTAGAAGGTGGATTATTATCCAATCTATGCAATGAAGGAAAAGGGGGTATATAATCCTTAATGGTAAGGTTTGTGGAGGCAAAGTTTAATCATCTTTTCTGCGAGAACAATTACAAGGTGGATTATTAAGCAAATTATGCAATTAAAGAAAAGGGGTGTATAAAATCCTTAATGGCAAGATTTTCAAACAAACAATCCCGTAATGACTTCTAGCACACATCCCAACATCAAATCAGTATTAATTGAGCACTTGGCTCTATGAAGAAGCATGAGCGACACATCATACGCTCAAGGGTGATGTGATGAAACCATTGCCGCACATCCATTCTGAATCCCTGCAACACTTATGAATTGATCACCCTTATTTCACACAAACATGGTGGGATTATTAATATGGCATAGTTGGATTTCGATGGTGATCGCTTGTTCTTCAATTTTGGGGTTTGTATGGTTTGCATGCAGCAGGGAATTTGGCAGTTCGAGTAGTTGGCATTGGATGCGGGGATGGTTGGATCCCAATCTTACAGAATTCATGGTCTGCACTCCATTAGGTTTGAAGAATCTCTTTTTTCTACGTTTTCAGTGGTTCTTTTGCTCTTCTTGTCTTCCTCCTTCATGTGCAGGTTCTTTTGCAAGCATCATCTTGGTGTCTCTTCTATCTCAGGTTGCATCGGGGAATGATGGCAGTCCTTCACAGGCTCTTTGTTGCTTGTCTAGGTACCCTCAACCTTTGGAATCCTATGGGCTTACCCTAGAGTTTCTACGTTACCCAGTCGGGATTAGGAGGGGACCCTTCCAGCCTCCCCAATATAATCTTTCCACTGAATGCCCTTTGTTCCAGCAAGTTCTCCATCCCTTCTTGTTTGAATTTCGACCCTTATTTCATAGACCATCCTCTGAGATCCTCATGGCACAACTGCAGATTTGAGGAATTTAATTCCCTGGTAGGACAGGAAAATAAAGACATTGGGACCTCCATACAATCACTCTGTTAGCAGCTACACAACCATGAACGCACTATGGCAAAGCACTGGGAAATCTTCATGGACCTCATGGTCAGGAAGAAGAGGCACATATACAAACTAGAGGAAGAATGCAAAATCCTCGCTTCATCATCAAGAAACTAACGCAGGGCAACATGATTGGCCTCTTAGTTATCAAGGAAATATTAGCAGCAAAACGAGGAAAGGGACAATAGTACCCACTATACCAAATTTGAATGAGAAAGTGCAAGATCCAACCATTGGAGTGACAGTTGGAACTATTGAAGACAATGCCATTACCATCCCACCCAATTAGTATATGTTTTTCAGAATTATATGGATCTTAGGGACCTTCTGTAGAATTTACTCTATAATGTTTTTTATCAGAATCTTTATATCACTCTATTGGTTTCTTTCACCTCCAATCATGATTCTAGTCTTTTAAAGCAATCTGATTATATTTGCTATAGACTCTTGGAACTCTTATATATCTCTGTTGCTTTACAGTAGTTTCAGCTTTTTCTATAATATAATATATCTTCCTGTTCTTGTTGATATATATATATATATAGAGGATAACAAAGGAGGTTAGGTCAAGTAATATGGAATGTCAGTTGCCATCAATCAATATAAAGCAGTTTTAGACACGATATTTGAAGATAACCCAGGTGGGTAGGTTGAGTGGCCTGTGTGGGGTCTAGTCTATGGAGGATCACGAAGTAACTAAATCCATGGGACCATTATGTGGTTACTGTTGCTGCAAAATCTAGCAGGTCCAATGAAAGGTCTCATTGGGCAAGGGTCAGACCTTATGGCAATAATGAGGAAGGGTTTTCACTGTCACTTCAGCAACCTTCGATTACAACTGCAAGGGAGGCATCCCTATTCCACCTACAAGGTATTCTAATATTATTCGTCAAGGTGACTTATTTTGGAGGTCTAGGGGGTAGAGCGCTTGGTAGAGCCTGTTACCCACCACTTGTGGGAAGTGTATATGGGAGAAAAAAAATTTCTCCTAGATGGTCCTCAATCGGCAACCAACAGCCCCGTGCAGCCATCAGATAGCTCAATGTGCCCTTATCTTCGCCACCTGAGCCAGCCATGTGGTCCTGTTGACCACTGGAGTGGCACCTGATGATTATATGAAGACTCCATGCCCAAGAATGAACCAAAGGACACTTGTACCATCAGATATCAACAAATCACCGGAGTTTTTAAACTCTACTGCTTCTTCTCATTTTCAGTCCTCAGATTCCGTAGCCCTACGGGGATATTGTATAAATGTCACTAGCATGATGAATAAAGCCATGTAACAGGCCTAGGGTGTTGGGACTCGATCAGCAAGCGAATACACCTTGGAGTGTTTTTTTTACTTGGTTAATTATTCCCTCTTCTTAGCAGCAAATAATTTTCTATGTTTTTTTCACTCACTACATTACTCCAAAGCCGAGGTGACGGCTTGAAGGTTGAGCCCCTAATGCATCTTAGTGTCTAGATTCAATGTATATTACCATGCTAGGTCATCTTTGAAATTTTGCGGATTTGACTAGGTCTAAGTAGGATCTTTTAATAATTAAAAATTTCCCGCAAAATGGAATATTTTAATTAATTTATATGTAATAATGTAAATAAGTGGTCTTAGGAAATGTGTGGGGCGTGTGACTACTCGAAATTCATCCTCATAGAACCAGCATTATCCTAGGACCCACTTTGTAGGTCAAAAAACCATTGTGGAAAAAGTTGAAGTCGGGATTAAATCGGCAAGGTTCCAAAAGTTGAAAAACTCGATAAAGTCGGGGGTTTTTTGAAAAAGTCGGCAAAAAGCCAGCAAAACTAAAAAAATACAAAATATTCGTTTTTGGAAAAAATCCTGATTTTTTCAAAAAAAAACTTAAAATTTTATTAAAGGAACTACCTCACTCATGATTTTTTCGAAAAAGTCGGCAAAAATTCGGGACTTCGAGGATAAAATCGCGACTTTTTCAGGGATCAAAAAGTCGGCCGATAAAGTCGGCTCCGGGAAAAATTCGGGATTTTTTCAAAAAGTCGGGACTTTTTTCCAACTTTTTCCACACTGCAAAAAACAACTTGTAGTCCCTCAAAAGCCGATTTTTCTAATGTCAATGGCAAAATTGAGAAAAAAAAAAAATTTAAATGAATAATTGCAAAAATTCATAAATTTTTCCAAAGTCAAAATAAGTCAAACAAGTGACAAGGAAAATTGAGGGGAATTCAAAAGTGATGTGGCAGACATGTGAACCCACCACATCAGGTACAAGTCAAATACAAATGTGCCTAAGTGCCAAGTCAAACGCAGTCAAAATGGTCCAAAATTAAAGTTATGAAATATTATGTATGGCCAATGTTTAAGTTGAAATTAAGTGCAAGGAATATTATAACGTTCAAGATTTAATAAAGTGAATGGGGAATGGTCCCACCTCACCTCTCCATGGTATACGCATAGTTATGAAGATTTATGCACATGCCACTAAAGAATTCAACGCAAAGGGAAAAGAAGGTTCCACGCAGCAAGGGAAACTCCAACACAGCAACATGATATTACACAGCATATTTTTTGAGAAGATAAATACGTTGCCATAAATCAAAGGTTTATCATTAAAGTTTCACATATTACATTGCCACGTACACTCAGTTCAGTTTGAATATTCCACGTTGGCGTTCATCCTTAGTCATATACAGCCAATTAAGAGGCAGTCCACTACAGTCCAGATTTTAGAGAATATGCAGAGGATAGTTTGCTGGCAGTTTGACAGGGGATTTACATGATTTATTTAAGAAAAGTGTCCCCTTTTTTTTGAAGTGAATTCTACACATAGGCAGCAAGAGGATACACTGATCCTCACTAAATACGCTGCAATAGCTAAGGGGTTAGCTTGCTACTAGTTCATAGTCACATTGCCATTTGGAGGAGCTTGACAAGCATTGGGATTATCTACATTCCACACTTGTCACTTGCACTCACACTGGGATTGGCTCCCATAGTTATATTTAAATGAGTCTTTGGCTCTCACTGTGTAACTTGATACAAGCTATTGTGCTTGCGGAAGCTTTGCTCCTTTGTGTACTTTCATTATCAATAAAGAATTTGGGATTTCATTCATGTGATGTTCTTCCTACTTGAGTGTGGTATGAATTTCTGATCAATGCTATTATTTCCTTCTATCCTTCTACTTGTGTTATGATCTTATCTGCTTCCATATACTCTTAGAAATGTGTTGATGTAGAGTTATCTTGCATTGACATATGGCTTAGAATTTTTCTCTAGATATAGAATGCTCTAGTTGATTTCACATAAATCTCTAAAATTTATTATCATTGTTTATTGCTAAATCTATACAGAGCTAATCTTTGTTGAAGTTTTGTAGAATGAACATCTTGTTTGAATCAAGCTACAAGCGTGAGGGGAAGTCTTTGGAGAGACCATCCCACTCTTGGGCATAGCTCTTGAAGGAACTCTCAATTGTTTTTTGAATCTCATATTTGTGAAAATTCCTAGATTTGACAATCTTAGGAATCCTACTGCAACAATCTGAGTTTAGTTCTCCTATTATCTAAATTGCTTTTACAAAATCAATTTAGACATGAATTATTGAAGTAACTACTGAAGCAGCCTACATTGAATAAAATATGATTCTGAAACAAGAAAATTGGGCAAGAAATCAATCACACATAGGACACCTTTATTTTTGGACACAAGTCCTCGGCAAAACCCAATGCGGGAAAACCAGTGCAACAGATCTGAGGGTTTGTATTATTAAGCAGTAGAAATTTTTGAATACATCGTTGAATACCTCAAGGGTTATTCAGTTACAGAGAGACAAATATTTGCAAAAAGAATGTGATTTTTACCTCACTCAATCACTAGAAAATCTGGTTGATCCGGTCAGTGGAAAAGTTGCCTCTGGAGGTCTCTACGTAGGCTTTGCGTCACCTCTTCTAGGCACTGTGTCATCCCAGCAAAAGATCCATTTGACTCTCGGAATCTCTGATCTGGGCCTTCCGATATAATGCTAGAAATTTGATTTTTATTTGAGCACATGTTTTTTCCTTGATTTTAGGAGGCCAAATCACCTTGGGACTTCACTTTAACTCCTCCATAATTTTCCACCTCATTCCACAACATTTAGCATATGTGGATATTTATTTTTCTCCATTTATTTAATTTTTGGCTTATTTAATTGTTATATTTCCCACTAAACTTAGGAAACGTGGGTTTTGAGGGTTCAAAACATATTTTTAACCCCTCAAAGTGTGTCATAGTAGAAAGTTGAGTGTAAGAGGTGCAAATTTTATTACTCATACCCCATACAAATTCTCTAGACATCACTTATTACATTACAAATACAATTTTTATTGCAATTTCCACCCTGCGGGAAATCTAAAAAATTAAAAAATGACTACCTAGACCTAACCAAATTCCACGAAACGTTTTGTGTGATCTATTATGATAATAAACATTGACCCTAGACATTAGGACTCACCCAAGGCCTCACCATCAAACCGTATTTCGGCTTTAGGGTAAATTTGGAGGAAAAAACTCAATTAATTATTAAGTCCTGGTAGGGAGATGATAATTAACCAAGCGAAAAAAACCTCCCAAAGTAATATTCACTTGTTGGCAATGTACCAAGCTACCTAGATTTGTTACATGATTCAAAACTCCTCATACTAGCATCACTTATTACAATTCCCCGCAGGGTGTGGAATCTAGGTACAAGAGAAAATGATGAGAAGTAGAAGTAGAGTTTAAAAGCTCTGGTAATCTGATGATATCTAATGGTACAAGTGTCCTTTGGTACATCCTTGGGCATGGATTCTTCATATAATTATCAGGTGCCACCCCAGTGGTCAACAGGACCTAAAATGGGTTCTTATGAGGGCAACTGCTAGGTTAAGGGCAATGATGGAGACATCCCGTTGTTACCACAACTAAGACTACCTGCTCTTTACGGACTTTCACCAATGGGAGGGGAACCTGATAGTTTAGGAAGTCACTTGTAAAGTATACATCAATGAATACGTATAAGTGACCCTAGAAACCCTTTCTCTAAGATAGAATAAAGAATGAGACTTGCTTGTCTTTTAAGCAATAGACTTGATCTTCTAGGGAGAGGGGATGAGGATTGGAGGGTTGAGGTAGAAGAATGAGAGCTACAAAGGAGGTTCTTAATCCCTAGAACCCTTTGGGACCTTGGATTCCCGAGTAGTCCTTGATGAATCAAATTTGATGAAGAATGGGACTACGCGAGGCCAAGTGGACCCAGCTACAAAGGAGGTTCTTAATTCCTAGAACCCTTTGGGACCTTGGATTCCCGAGTAGTCCTTGATGAATCAAATTTGATGAAGAATGGGACTACGCAAGGCCAAGTGGACCCAGCCCAGGTTAGGGGATGGATTTTGGCACACAATGATATTCTTAACCTGGCCTAGGTGAGGGGAAAGGATCAAATAATAATTTTCTTCTAGTGATGCCAGATTGATCCTACTAGGTTTTAGCCTTGGGAAACCTAGGCAAAACTTGATCCTAGAGCTAGGGCTTCAGGTATTCGGAAATTCCACCATTGGAATTGGCCCAAATTTGGAGGAGAGTGAGGGGACCCACCAACGTAGTTGCATCTAGGAGATCTAAATTTTCCTGTAGCTAGATTCCCTGGAAACTGATGCCCTAGGTAACCTAATGGGGCTAGACCTAGGAAAAAGGGGAAAATGTTAAAAAGAGGGGAAAATGATCACCTTTTTTTGAGGGACCAGTGCCTAATTCACTTGGAGATATGGAGTCAAGGATGATAACGAAGAAGGATTCAGTTTCTTGTTTAAGGAGGCCCAAAAAGTCAACTTTGTCCAATGTCACAGAAAAGGGAAGAAAAGTGACTATCAAGCATTTCTACTTCATACAAATGGTGCAAGGTTATCAAGATAAAATTATCTCTAAGAAATTTCATTCATCTAACAATGGCCCATATAATAAGCTAAATAGACACATAATTCCACATTCCAATCATGCAGCAATTAGCCCTACTTATAGCAAAATTCAATTGTATGCAGCAACAAGAGAAATAACATTAAATTTGCACTTACAATGTTAGAGAGTATATCCAACCAGCGTCACATTTTCAAATAAGAAGCTCCAAGATAGAAATAACCCAAATCCATGCATCAAAATTCATCCATCATCCAAAAATAGTCCACCAAGGAAAAATGTGAAGTTCTCTAAAGACAGAGAGATCCAAAGTCAAGTGATGATACAAATGAATCCAACTAACTCCTATTTATACCCCATTTAGGAGTTCCATTTAGCTCATGAGCCTACATTAGCTCCTAAAAATAAAATAATGTGCAAATAAAACAACTTTGGTGACAAGCCCACCAAACTAGCTCATAAATGAAATAGCAAGCCTCTCAGGAAGTCAAATAATAATATATGCATGTCGTGCGGCCCTCCAAAAGGATTTATAATGTCCAAAAGTGCCATAACGATGAATAAACTCCTCAAAATGTGACGGACAAGGGGGGTGGCCCCTTGTTCTCCAAGTAGTAGACCTATGGTTCTCCCAATGGGTGTGGGGGCACACCAATGACCCCATGGGCCTCCATATGAGTCGAAGATGCCTGTAGATCATCTATAAGGGCTCAAATGATGGAGTGAACGTTGCCATGTCATCGTAAAGTCTTGGGACACCTCCCAAGTGTGTGATGCTCCTGTGGGGCCTACTGGGCATAGTGTACCAAGGGCATCATCCTCGTCCCAAAGGTGGATCTCTAGTAATATTTGGACATCGGTGGGGATCCATGGAGTGGTGTCTGCTGTTGTGGAGGCCCACAGCTCTCTACACACACCCTACATATGCCAATGTAGCCCTCTAGGAGGTTAGGACCCCATATAGGGAGACCAAACCCAAATGGACACCATTTTCAATCCTACATAAGATCCAATGTGTCCCCTAGTTTTCAAGTACAAAAATTCATTAGAATAATCGTGTCAAAGAGCTTACAAACCATGGAAAACAAAATGCGCACTTCGTAATGGCATGCCCTTCCATAGTGGGCTTTGGCATGTGCCAATGTCTCCGGGATCCAAAGGGGGTTAGCCAGATACCTTATTAGGTGTTTTCTACCCTTAGAGGGTATAGTATGTCCAAGGTACATCCCTCAAATGGGGGTGGAAAGCGATAAAGAAGTTAAATGGAATAGGGAATGAAAGGGGCAGCCCTGGGCCACATATTGGGGCTCAAGGGTAGCTAAAGGAGGGGAAGCCCACACCTGGGTATATAATGTATAGGAGGGAGAAAACGTGGTACATGAAGTGCCCCGACCTTTATTTTTCCACCCTTCTTTATATTCCTTTTTCTTTTTATGAATTTCTTTAATTAACTGCTTTGGGCTCCAAGGAGAAGAGCTTGATGTGTAAGATATAGCAGTGATTACCCTTCTTAGGTAGGGCGGTTCATTCCCTCTAGGGGTTGGGACAATCATGGTTCCTGAATGATAAAGGAGCCTCATCTAGGGCCTATGGAACCAGGGTGATGACCATGGGTATGGGGTAGAGCTCATGTATTGGCTTTTTACCACGTGCTAATTATTTTTGTCCCAGCCATCTTTTGCATTTTGTGGTACAATTTCCTATTGTATATGGCCATTTATGATTTTACCTTTTCTTTTAGCTACTTCAACCTCTAGGGCATCATTCAAGGCCTGACCCAAGGTGGGGGCAAGGGGATAGGGAAGGTTGACCCTTTGTGGACCCAGGTGGGAGAAATGATGAATGATGGTATAGTGAGTGGAAAGGGAGAAATATATGCAGATAAAGGAGCGGGACCACGCACCCAAAGTCGGGGTTTCCCAAGTAATACCACCCTAGAACCAAATGGTCGATAAAGGAGATCCCATGGGACTAAGATCCAAGGGTAACTTCAAGAGTGTGAAAATTCTGTAAATCTTTGGAATCCTACTGCAGCAACTGGAAGTTATTCACCTAATTGTTAATTTTAACTTAACAATCTATTTTCAGTTTACTATGGCAAACACTGAATACATCACACTGCAACCTACACAAATAAACTGCGGAAGAAATACAAAGTGCGGAAACAAAACTGAACAAGAATAGATCACACACACATCTGACAGTTATTTTTGGACCAATGTCCCCAGAAAAATCCAATGCGGGAAAACTGGAGCAGCAATTGAGGGTTTATATATTATGAAGTAAATATTTCTGAGTACAAGTCTGTTATTGACACATCTGTCAATTCATGCAGAGCACTGACATAAAAGATCTTGTGAGACAAACCTCACTCCTCCACGAGAACCCGACACTGATCAACACCCAAACTGGACTTCCCTGCGTAGTGACTGCGTCACTGCACAGTCTTTGCGTCACAACTACGACTACCCTTCGTCTCTGTGCTGGTCTCTCACCGGGCTCGAAACTGAGGTCTTATGGCCTCTCGGAAATCTCTCCAAGATCTGGTACTATCCTAATGTTGTCTCCTCAGCAAAAATACGACTTCCCTTCAGGCTCTATGCGGTGATTACGTAAGCACTACGTCACTGGCTCTGCACTGCCTCTGTGGATCTCTCTGTCTCTGCTGCTATGCACTCTCCAGCTCAAGAATCCTTCCAACCAGAATTACTGCCCCTCTCTGCAAAATATCTCTCGATAGAAGTTTCTCCTTGAGCACTGCTCAATAAAGGAATCAATCTTTTGATCTTTACGCCACCAAATGTGCTTTCCAAATGACCCTTCAAGCCATTATTATAGTCTTATCGTTGAAACTTCAAAGGCCTAGATTAGATATCTAATCAACGGCTAAGATTGACTTTTGACTTGATTCTCCTTTTCTAGAACATCACACCCATATTCTATTAATTCCCCTTTATTATTTTATTTTCCCAAGTGGGGGCACACTAATGACCCCATGGGTCTCCATAAGAGTCGCAGATGCATGTATATCATTTATAAGGTCTCAAGTGATGGAATGAACACTGCCATGTCATCGTACATGTCTTGGGACACCTGCAAAGTGTGTGGTGCTACTGTGGGGCCTATTAGGCATAGTGTACCAAGGGCATCATCCTCGTCCCAAAGGTGGATCTCTAGTAATATCTGGACATCGGTGGGGATCGATGGAGTGTTGTCTGCTGCTATAGAGGCCCATGACTCTCTACATACACCCTACATATGCCAATGTAACCTTCTGGGAGGTTAGGACCACATATAAAGAGACCAAAGCCAAATGGACACCATCTGTAATCCTACATAAGATCCAATGTGTCCCCTAGCCTTCCAGTACAACAAGTCATTACAGTAATTGTGTAAAAGAGAACCATGGACAACAAAGTGGGCACTTCATAATGGCATGCCCTTCTGTAGTGGGCTTTGGCATGTGCTAATGTCTCCAGGCTCCAATGGGAGTTAGCCAAGTACCTTATTAGGTGGTTTCTACCCTTAGAGGGGATAGTATGTCCAAGGTACATCCCTCAAATGGGGGTAGAAAATGATAAAGAAGTGAAATGGAATAGGGAATGAGAGGGGCAATCCTGGGCCACATATTGGGGCTCAAGGGTAGCTAAAGGAAGGGAAGCCCACACCTGGGTATATAATGTATAGGAGGGAGAAATCGTGGTACATGAGGTGCCCTGGCCTTGATTTTTCCACCCTTCTTTATATGCCCTTTTTCCTTTTATGAATTTTCTTTAATTAACTGCTTGGGGCTCAAAGGACAAGAGCATGATGTGTAAGATATAGTAGTGATTACCCTTTCTTAGGTAGGGAGGTTCATTTCCCTCCCTAGGTTGGGACAATCATGGGTTCCTGAATGATAAAGGAGGCTCATCTAGGGCCTATGGAACCAGGGTGATGACCATGGGTATGGGGTAGAGCTCATGTATTGGATTTTGCCCATGTGCTAATTATTTTTGTCTCGACCATCTTTTCCATTTTGTGTTACAATTTCCTATTGAATGTGGCTATTTATACTTTTACCTTTTCTTTTAGCTGCTTCAACCTCCGGGAAATCATTCGAGGCCTGACCCTATGTGGGGGCAAGGGGATAGGTAAGGTAGACCCTATGTGGATCCAGAGAGGCAATTTGGACCCAGGTGGGAGAAATGATGAATGAGGGTATAGTGAGTGGAAAGTGAGTAATATATGCGGATAAAGGAGCGGAACCACGCACCCAAAGTCGGGGTTTCCCAAGTAGTACCACCCTAGAACCAAATGGTCAATAATGTAGATTCCACGGGACTAAGATCCAAGGGTAACTTCCAAAATAGATCAAGTGGACAGGAGCACAAACTAAGCCCACTCTTTCTGCCAAATCCCCCATCTATCCATGCCTAGAAGTGTCCATGATAAGTAAACCGAATACTCAATTACTAAATGACGAGACATACCTTTAGATTCGGGAGGCCCACCTTCAAACATATGATCATTACAGATCAGTGAGGGACCACATGGCTGGCTCAGGTGGCGGAGAAATGGCATAACAAGCTAGTTGAAGGCTGCAAGGTGTTGTTAGTTGCCGGCTCGAGTCCATCATGGAGAAAATTTTTCTCCTAGGGATATCACCCACGAAGTGGTGGGTAACAGATCTCACACACCTTTATCACTCCAATTTGACAAGGACCATCTTAGGAACCCTTTATGATAGGAATCTTAGGTCTAGGGTGTCTGTTATCAAGCAATTTCTCATCCCTAGGTCTAGGATTCCCCTTTAAGCCCTTCTTGGAGAGCCATTTATCTTGTTTCTAAAGCAAGCATTCCCTATCATCTGAGTCTCTCCTTTGAATAGGCTCTTGAAATCATTATCTCGACATCATTGACATATCATTCTTAGTGATTTCCCTTATACCGGGACTCCTCCCATCAGTGAAAGTTTGTAAAGAGCAGGGGACATTCATTGAGGTGACAGTGGGTCTTTGTCTCGTTGTTTCCACTTGAATAGTAGTAGACCCTTAGGAACCCCTCCTAGGACCCCTACTAAATTGAGCGGTAACAAGTCTATCACCTTATTCATAAGTGCCATGTACCCTGTGTCTCTCAATGACTACTTACTATGCCTGAAGGTGGTACTAGGAGGTCCAACTCTCTTTTGATCCTCCCTAAACAACTTTTCTACACACTTGCCTCGAACTGTCAATATACTAGCAGTCACTAACTGAGTGGTTGCCTCCACTTGTCCTCAGCTTTTCTCCTCATCATCCTATTGGTCAACCCAACTGCGAACTAGCCGAGACTCAAATTGAGATACTAGTTGAGGCTCCATCTTGAGTAGCTTCTTCTTAGGTACTCTAACTTTCTTTTGCTGTAAGGACTCCCTCAGAGCTCTGCTCTCAGCAACCATCAATTCTCTACTCTACGCACTTCCTGCCTCGTTGCTCATGGTTGTGCCTATCTCTACCTAGAACTTGTAGAGATTCTTCATCCTCACACCTATCTGCTTCATACATCCAATAGCTAAGTGCTTGAGATAAGACTTACCTCTACTAAAGATAACATCATAACCGTTTTCCTCAAGGGTAGCTACTGAATCAAATTTTTGCTTTTGGCCCGGAACATAAAGGACATCTTTAAGATGGAGGAATATTACCTAAATCACTCTGAAAACTAATAGTACCAACTCCCCTAGTTGCATACGTGCCATCATCTCCTAGCTCAATCTGAAACCGCATGTCCTTCTCCTTCAGGTGGTTGAAATACTTCATATTCTTGGTCATGTGGAAGGATGCTCTTAAACCAATATACCATACATTGTTGTCTTTTGCATTTTCCATGCAAACTATCAATGAGAAATATTTTCGAACAAGGCAGAAAATGCATCTACCTCCGCTAATGCAACTATATGATCCTTACTGCACTCCTTCTTACAATTAGGACACTTCGTTAGTATGAAATTTCTTAGAAGGTGTACCAAAAAGATCTCACTTAAGTCACAGGTGACTAGTGACCCTAACAACAATTGTGATTGCTTAAACTTCATATCTGCAATAAAAATGTGAGAAAAACCTGCATAAAAATAGATGTATGTGATCTAAAAGAACAAATAGCAAAATGAATCCTATGTAATAACACAATTATGGAAAAGCATTTGAAATAATAATTTTTTATTAATAGCACCTGGTGATGGAGATTTACAAAAGGGTTGTAAACCACCCTCTGTGGGATGGGTCCTTTGATGTCCTTGATGCTTCAGTATTAGATCTTCCTCTCTCAATATGTGAAAACCCAAACAATGTGTAGAACTCTAGTGGGAGCTCAAAAGTATGGAGACGATAATGGTGACGATGATAATGATCATGGTGAATAATGAATGAAAAACCCTCTTATTTATAGCAAAGTATTGGGTTGATCTCGAAAATGGAGAATAATAAAATATTATTGACCAAAATCTAGATTTAACTGTTAGGAATACTTTATTATATTTTTGGAGAGGGAAATAATATTCAAAATGGTCAAATATCTTTATTTAGAAATAACTAACAAATAAAAAGATATATTAATTATTGCTGGAATAATAAGAAAGGCGTGAAATGAAATAATTATTAAATAGTGATTTAACAGTTATTCCAAAAATGGAGTTATGGAAAAATAAATAAATAGGGATTTATTTAATTATTCCTAGGTAATTTAGTCAAATGTGACAAGGAATAATTATCAAACAATGATTTAATAATTATTCGTAGAGAAAATTAAATAAATAATGGTTTATTCAATTATTCTCATGGGGTTTTTTAATTTTAATCAGCAATAACTTAATAAAAATGGTTTATTAAATTATTTCCTAAAGTGAAAGTGATTTTACTATGGTAAAATTAAACTTACATGGTGTATTTCGATTCTCCTTGTTAGAAATGGCTAGGTGATCATTTTTTGGTTATAACACACTTAGTGGAATAGTGTCCGAACACACGGCAATGGAAGCACTCGATCTTGCTCAGATCCTTCTTCTTGCCTTTCTCACTAGACTCGACCTCTCTTTGTCCCTTCTTTCCCTTGGCTTTGCTACCTTTGCCTACCAAGGAAACATTATCCTCATCCTTGTTGGAGCTTCTCTACCAACTCTCATCCGTTTCTAGAACTCCTACTGAACGCAGTGACTCCATAGTCTTTCCGAACTGGGAATATTCTCTTTGTCACTTACTACATCCTGGAAATTATACCAAGATTTATGGAGTCCCAGAATTACAAGACTCACAAGGTCTTTTTCTACTTCTGTCTCGCCCACACGACCTTGCTCCTCCCAAACCAGTGTTATTAGGACCAAACCGAACTAGTCTAAATCAGTCAGTCCGACTAGTTTGAGACCAAAACCGGTTGAGACTAGTAACTTGAACCATTTTTGGTCGGTTTGGTACATAATCGATCAGTTCTTGTATGAAACCGACCAATTTGGTATTAAACCAGTCTTTTTTCATTAAACTGGTTAGTTTTGTACATTGTTGCCAAGGACCCTTTGAACACATTTTTTTTCAAAAAAGAAATGATTTACGACAAGAGAAGCCTAGTATTTGACCATATTTCCCTACCAATGTTTGTAATTCATAGTAATGTTAAATTCTTAAAGTAAAAGGATCATCATTTTACTTAACTTTTTAACATTATTGTTGGGTGATTTAATTGTGAGTTAAATCCTTGTCATTTAATTGTCAACCCGGGGTTCGTGAACTGATGAGGTATACGTATACTATATGTACTAGGTGATTATTTATTAGAATAGATTAACCTAATGCAATTGAAACTAAGAAATCAAATCAATCCAATCTAAATCGACATAAAGAAATTAAAATCACACTTGCATAAAGAAAATCACACTTGCTTGAAATTGAAATCACACTTGAAGAATTGAAATCGCACCATACTTGTATAAATGAAATCACACCACACTTACATAAATGAAATCACACTTGCAAAATTGAAATCACACTTGCTGAAATGAAATCGCACCACACTTGCATACTTGAAATCACACCACACTTACATAAATGAAATCACACTTGCTGAAATGAAATCACACCACACTTACAGAAATGAAATCACACTTGCTGGAAAGAAAATCACACCTGCTGAAATGAAATCAGTTGAAAATAAATGAAATAACATAATTACACAATGTTACCAATATGTACAAATATGTGCAAACTGTGGTTGATGGGGGGGCCTCCATTCCTCAATAAGCACACCAAACAATTATCACATCTTCAAAGTAAAAATATGTTGGAGAATCTAGGACTGAACTATTTGATTTTATTGATTGGAAGAATAGAATTGTTGAATGGAATTATTAGATAGATAGATGGGCTCCTTTGAAGGACGCACCCCTATTTATACAAAAATTGAGGATAACTTATCAATAAATATAGATCCCTCAAATCTCTCCTAAATCCACATTTATCTCTTATGGTTACAACCAATCATCTAAAAATACAAGATAAAAATTCTCTCCAAATTCTCTCATAGTTTTGGTAAGGACACATCAAAACATCCATGATTCTTCTCCTTTGAATGTGCTTACCTTAATGATCCACATCTTCCTCACATATTCTACAAATCCTCATGAATCGGAATTTGAAATTCGAATTTGTAGTGAGGTGGCCAAATAGGACCCTTATAGAATCTCCAAGTAGGCCTTCAATGTCATAAAACTCATAATGCTTTTAGATATATATGAAATCATGTTAATTTCCTAATATTTAATCATAAATTCTCTTAAAATACTTAAAATTAATGACTTGGAAAATAGCAATGATAAACCCATATGATTATGAAAATAGTTACTAATGTAGGATTACGAAGCTACAGAGTTACAGAATGAGGGTAAAATGATGGAAAGGAGGGTAAAAGTGGATGACATTTTGGAGGCCCAACAATTACCATGAAATGACTCAGGATGTTTGAGAATGGTTCTGACCTCATTGGATTTCACTATGGAGAAAGCAGAATTTTAGATCCCACTCAAAATCCAGCTGACTTAACAGTTCTCTAGGATTTCAAGATTGGGGGGATTGCAATGCTACATTGGATTTTGTCATGTATGAGGTAATGGAACTAGTATTTAATCAAGAGCACCAATCCCTCTATTGTGAGAATTTCTTAATATAGAAACCCTACTGCAGTACCTTCATTTACTTCTCCTACTTGTTTGATTTAATTAACAAGTTATTTAATTGAAGTATTTAGAAAAATATCAAAGTAAACACAACTGCAGCCTACACATACATACAGATCATTCACTGAAACATAACGCACATATGACAAAGGACGCAGTATTTTTTGGACAATGTGCTAATTTTGGGAAACTAGGTCCAAACTCCAGGTTGCACTACTCATATGATGATGATCATATTTTTTTTGGATTCCTCTTTCAGAGAGGTGCAAGATTGATCTAAGGATCATCTTGTTTCGATGAGCAGAACATATATTTTGATTTTATTTTCCACACGTGCAAGATCAACCAGATTTGTAATGTAGGCTCACAAGCCTAATAGATGTGTCACACACCCTCACTCATGGATATAAATTGGAGAGACTTGGAGATCATTTGCTCATCAACTCATCACACATTCTCTCTTGTGATTTGATTGGTTCAATCAGCCTTTAGAGGCCTCTCTCTCTCATACGTGCGGAGTTGCAGCTGGGAAATTTGAGGACTGGTTTTAGGGCTAATTGCTGGTGCGTTCACCATCATTGACTGTGGTCAACCCTTGATGTTTTGACCTACAAACTTTGTAGAAACTCTGATTTTTGAAGGCCATATTGATGGGCACAAAAATCGAGGTTGAACGTTGACTTTAAACAAAGCCCTAAAACTGCAGCATTGACTTTTTGTGTTGACTTTTCTACATTGACTTTTTGTTGACTAGCGTTGACTTTTGATGAGCTGTCTTTGAGGCCTGTGTGTGACATTTGGAGGGTTGGCTGATTTGATGTTGAGAAAGACTTTGTTGGCTGATGCATCCTGTTGATTGTCGTAATGCACACTATCATATATCCTTGCTAAACAAGAAGAATTGTCAAAATCTTATCTATATTATTGCCTTGTCTTTTGTTGATCTATTATTATGTTCTATCAACATTTTACTTTCATGTTTATGTGATTGCTAAATTGACTTGGGCCTAAGAAAGATTGAAGTAAAATAGAATTAAGCATAGAACATTCCATGTCTATCTAAATTTAATATGGTATCAAAGCTGAGGTGAAGACAAAGCCCAAGATAGTGTGAACACTTAAAAAGCAATCACCGAACAAGAAATCCTATCAAGGATCAATGGCCTCCTAAACCTATAAGGGTTTCAAGTCTGATGATAAATTGACTGATAAGTCTGATTATCATGCATGGAATATGTCCTTGGATTTGGCAATACAAGATCGAGATGTCATGGACTATGTGATCCAAAAATCTTTTTCTTGAGATGTGTTAAAGAATTACATGTGAAAATTGCAGCTTTAAACAAGAAACTTTAAAGGCATAAACATAAGAAGAGAGAAGCAATTAACATCATGCAAGAAGACACAGAATTGTATCGAAGTTCATCCACGAGGGACTACGTCTCCGGACCCTGCTCAAATAGTGGGGAGGCCCTCTTCATTAAGTGGCAAAAAAACGAAAGTACAAGTATAAAATGAGAAATTATAGCCTTATACCTCCATAGCTGAAAGTGCCTGAAAATTGAAGACCTTTGATAAATAAATGGACAACACCGTTGTATTCGTGGCTACGAGAGGTGCAGAATCCATATAAAATTTGTCTGAATCTGACAAAGTGAAAATCTGGACCATCCGAAAAGTGACTCCGATCATGGTTCCACCCCCCTCCTGCACAATGCTCATGGTTCCACTGTCTCGATTTCTGTGCCCTCTCCTAACCTGCCTGGGTGCACTTATGAATTGCAGATTTTTTATATAAAATTGTTGGCGAACTTCCCAAGGAAGTCGTTGGGCGGATTGGTTTGGATCCTCATTTGGAGGGAGGGGGTCGAGTGGTCAAACCCTGCCCCCTGTTTTTTTAAGTCAAAATTGTTTTTTTAATAAACTGTGCATCTCTGTTTATTTACAAATCCGTCGTATATTTTAAAGCAAGTGTACGTTTGGGGGGGTCGGGCCCGCATTGGGCAGCCCGCCCCCATAACCGTCGACCTCTGTATGGATAGGTGGCATGAGGAGGGTTGGCAGTGGGTTAACAACCCCGCCACCCTTTAATGTTGTCGTGATAAGAGTGGGGTGGTCGGTCGGCAGGGTCACGACTGCTTCCCGCCACTATTTTTGAATATACAGCCGGTAACGTGAGCGAGGGGTTCAGCAGGGTCATAGTTGTTGGCCACATTTTATATATATATTGTTAAGTCGTTGGTTTGGGAGGGCGGGGGTCATGGCCCGCCCTCCAAAATATATTTTTTTATTTTTATTTTTTATAACCAAACTACATTTTTTTAAATCTTCAGAAATTTGACCAAAGGAGTCAAATTAAGGGACCCACAAATTCACCCAGAATGCGGCTGGAGTTGGCCGAAATCCGGTGGTCGGGTTTTAGCAAATTTGTTGCCTCCTTAAGCTGCCACATCACCAAGTCAACCCTCAAACTTTGACTGCTCCTAACTCCTTCATATGGACTCAGAATTAAGTGTCGTCTGCGTCGTTGGAATCAGAAAGACGATATCTTCGACTTGACATTAAGTTTGCCACATTCCAGACACTTGAATTTTTGAGCCTTCGTACTTAAACCACTTATGCTTGTCTCTGTTTGATACACCTGGATCATTCCTCCCCACTAAAGAGCTTTTGGACCCCAAAAGCCTTATCAATCAACAGGCAAGTGAGGGAATTTCTCCCTCACCTTCTCCTTTTCAAGCCATTTAGCTTTACTCGGGTGCATCCCTTCGAAACCAACACGGAGATACTCCACATCTCCTTGTCGTGAAGTCCTGGTTCTTCGATCACGAATGATGTCCCCTAGAAATTCATCGAGATACTCTGGTGCAAAGTCATCCACTGTAGGAATTGATTCTACCTCCTCGGTGTCCATAATTAATGGTGGTCGATAAAACTTCAGATTTTCGACATTCACGACCGAGTACATCTACATGTATACAGGAAAATCAGGTTGGAAAGCATTATTCCAAATCTTCTCCAATATGGTAAATGGACCATACCGAATTGGTCGCAATTTCTTGCCTTCCCCCTTCATTCGATCCCTTGCTGATATGGAACCACACTTTGTCACGAACTTGAAATTGATGGTCGACTCGATGCTTATCATGTCGGGCCTTATATTAGGCCTGACTCTTTTCCAACTGCTCTTGCACTGCTTGGTGAATTGTCTGTATCCGTTGGATGAACCGTTATGATTTGTCCATGTCATCGCATCCACTGGCATCTTCATCCCTTCCATAGGTCATGTCAAAGGGGGTCCTTTGGTAAGTAACCAAAGCATGTCTCAAATGGTGAACGCTGCGTAGAGGAATGCACTTCTCCGTTGTAAGCGTGTTGCACATATGGAAGATGCTCATCCAACAGCTTGGGATGTTTGCTACAATAGCCCCGCAACAAGTGTACCACGGTGCGGTTGACGACCTCTGTCTGTCCATCGGTTTGTGGATGGAATGTCGTACTTCTCTTCAACTTGGTGTCCATCAAACACCACAAGTTGGTCCAAAACTCTCCAAGGGAGCGAGAGTCTCGATCTGACACAATCGATGTGGACAACCCAAAGTGGACCCAAACATACTGAAAGAAAAGATAAGCAGTCTTCTCAACAGTGACCTGCTTTTTACAAGGTATTAATATGCACATTTTACTAAAGCGGTCGACGACAACATACAAATAGTCATGACCCTTTCTAGACATAGGCAAACCTCCTACAAAGTCCATCGACACACTTTCCCATGGACGACCTAGAATAGTGAGTGGTGTGTAGAGCCCGAGTTTTATATTAGAGGGCTTCGAAATAGAACACATCACACATCCCTTTACAAAACGGGTTACAATGCTTTTCATATGGAGCCAAAAGCAAAACCTTTGCCAATGACATAAGGTTTTTTTGACACCAAAGTGACCAGACACAAGAGAGGTATGCGCCTCTCGAATTACATGTACCCTTTCTGTTGTGGGTATGCACAATTTGCCAAGGTGAAACAACAGCTTCCCCTGCAAATGATAGCTGTCCACCTGTGAACCATGAGTCAGTTTTGCATATATTGCTTTGAAGTCATCATCGTTAGTGTATTGTTCAGGATAACTTTAAAAAGACAACGAAGCATTATGTAAAATAATAGAAGTAGCAATAGGAGGGCGAGAGAGCATATCTGCTACTTTGTTACTAGTGCCCTTCTTATACTTTATTACCAGATGAAACTGTTGTAGAAACCCCATCCACCTGAAATGACGAGACTGCTGTAGCTTGGTTTGTGACTGAAGGTATTGCAAGGGTGATGATCCATATGGATAATGCTTTCCTTGCCGATCAGGCAGTGTTTCCACTTTTTCACACTTTGGACCAAGGCATACAGATCCTTGTCGTAAGTGGGGTAATTGATGACAGCATGGGAGAACTTCTCTGAATGGTAACATATTGGCTTCTTCTGCTACAACAGTATAGCTCCCATGGCGTACCCATTGGCATCAGTTTCGATCTCAAAAGGCTGTTGGAGATCAAGTAAAGCTAGGATTGGTGTGGTGCTGTTTTTCTCTTTTAGTGCTTCGAAGGACTTCTACTGCTTTCCTCCCCACTGAAAGGCTTGTTTGATACTTTTCAGTGCTTGTAAGGGTGATGCAATAACGGAGAAGTTGGCAATGAATCTCCTCCAGTACTGTACTGCACCTAGAAAACTACGGATCTCTATTGCATTGGTAGGCTTAGGCCATTTTACAATCACCTCAACTTTGGAGGGGTCTATTTTTAATTGACCATTACCGACAATATGACCAAGGTAAACCAAAGAGGTTTTCCCGAACTCACACTTTGACAATTTTACATACAATTCTTCCCTCTTTAATACATCAAGCACTTTCTTTACATGGCATACATGTTCATCCCAAGTCCTACTAAAGACAGGAATATCATCTAAATATACAAGGACAAATTCATCAATGAAAGGCCTAAAAATATCATTCATGACCCTCATGAATGTGGCTGGAGTGTTGCATAGTCCAAATTGCATCACCATCCATTTGAACACCCCCTGTTTGGTCTTGAAGGTGGTCTTCCATACATCCTGCTCTGCAATTCTGACTTGGTGATAACCACTACACATCCAATTTGGTGAAATAGTTAGCATTCTTTAATTGATCTAACAAATCATCAATGTGAGAAAGAGGGTATCGATCTTTCATCGTGATTTTGTTTAGTGCCTAATGATCCACGCACATCCTCCATGTACCATTTTTCTTGGGTACTAACACGATTGGCGAGCCACAAGGAGAAGTACTTGGCCGAATGACCCCTTGGTTCAACAATTCCTGTACCTGCTTTTCGATCTCCTCCATCTCGATAGATGACATCCTGTACATACCAATGTTTGGTAATGGAGCACCATGCTGCAACTGGATCTCAAGTTGGATCTCTCGTTTCGGAGGCAATCATCTGGGTTCCTGAAACAACTCATCATAGTTAGAAATAAAATCACAAAATTCCTGTTTATGAGTCGGATCACATCCTCGGAAAGCATCAAATGTTTCTGCATATTTTGCTCTCACAACCATGAGAAAACACCCCTTGCTGGAATTCACCAATCTCTTCATCTCTCCTGCACTTACAAGACTGGCACTAACCTTGGTTTGATGAGCTCTTACAATATACTCCACCCCATATTTTGTGATTTGGTATTTATTTTCATGTCGAAAGAAAACTTCTTTCCTGTCGTAAAGATAGGGACTCCCTGTGAAAATGCTCAACAAGTTGCATTGATAGATTTATTTCTCCTACTTATTATTTCAATAAGTTATTATTCAAAATCTTCCGGCAAATATCGAAATAAATACTACTGCAACATTCACAATTATATATCCAAAGAAATAAACAGCAGAAAACATAAGCACAAGAATCAATCACATGTACACAGTTATTTTGGACAAATATCCCCGGAAAAACCCAATGTGGGAAAACTAGTGCAACAGATGAGGGTTTTATTATTTCTTCAGAAAATGCTATCTTGATAGGGAAATATTCGGCAGATAAATTCTGAACCACCTGAGACAGAATGCCTACCTTTCTTGGACAAATATCTGACACCCAAATCAACCCCTGCAAGCTCCTGCGTCAGTCTACGTGATTCTCTGTGCAGTCCCAGAGCTGGACTACGTGAATCTGCGTGGAGACTATGTGGGGTCTCTGCGTTGTAGCCTCAAGCTACCTTCAGTGACCCACTGCTGCTCTCCGACCTTGATCTCGATCACCCTTGACCTCCTGCTTCTGCGACTTCTCGACTTGCAACTCTCCCGCTGAAATCGAATTCTACATCAGAATGGATCTCCTTCGGGTACTGAGAATGTGCCCGGCTTATCTTCCAAGTGACCCTCAAGTCTTCTTTTATAATCTTCCTATTAGAGAACCAACGGCCCAGATTAAAAGATTAATCAATGGCTAAGATTAAATCTTGACTTGATCCATGTTTTCTAGAAGATTCACACTTTGAATTATTAATGCCCTTTAATTATTTCCTTTTCCTAAGTTTGGACTTAGGGTCTTCATTAAAATAATTAATTATTTTTAATAGTGGAATTTCCACAACCTGTTTCTGGGTTCTTTGGAATGTTGTTGTCCAAGCCTCCCTGCAAAGTTTGAGACTCGGAAAACTTCTGAATGCTACAAAAATCAACACTCCCTCTTAGCGAGGAAAGTGTTCAAACAATATGCCTACTGCATGCTGCTCTAATTCCAAAGCACCCTCTACGTTGTTGCCCCCTATACTGCTGCCTTTGAAACTACCCTGTCACTTGCTGCATCTATAATACAGCTCCCTCTGAATACTGAATCCTCCATTCCTGCTACTAGAAGGGATTCTTCATCATCCCCATCTTTTCTCTGAAGTAGACAAACTTTGTCTTTCCTAGAGCCTTGGTGAGGATGTCTACCACCTATTCTCCTGTTGGAGTGTACTGCAGCTGAACAGCTCCACGTTGTACCCAGTCCCCGATGAAGTGACACTGGATGTCAATATGTTTCGACCTATCATGAAACATGGGATTTTCAGAGAGATTTATGCAACTCTGATTATCACATAAAATGTTGGTCGCTTCCATTTTCACCTTGAGTAGATTTACTAACATTTTCCTAAGCCATATGGCTTCGCACGAAGCTATGCTAGCTGCCATATACTCCGCCTCTGTTGAGCTTAGTGCCACGAACTTCTGTTTCCTACTGCACCAGAAAGTCATTCTTGATCCTAGACTGAAACAGTTCCCACTGGTACTCTTCCGATCAATTGAACTTCCAACCCAATTTGCATTAGTAAAACCACTCAACCTGACATCATTGTCACGGGTGTACTTCAATCCAAGCTCGATTGTTCCTTGAAGGTACCTAAGAACATGCTTGGCTGCTGCCCAATGTGCCCTCTTCAGTTCCACCATGAACTGACTTAGGGTATTAACAACATAACAGATGTATGGCCTTGTATTTACCAGATACATCAATGACCCTATGAGCTGTCTATACAACGTAGGATCAGCTTCATCATCATCGGACGTGTCGATTTTCCTCCAATTGGTAATCATTGTAGTGGCCATGGGTCTACAATCCTCCATCTGAAATCTCTTCAGAATCTCTGAAGTGTATCTTCCTTCACCAAGGAAGATTCCCCATCCTGCTGCCAAACTTCCAACCCCCAAAAATAGTGCATCTGTCCTAGATCCTTCATGTCAAACTCTTCAGCTAAATTCTTCTTGCAATCTGTGATGAGCCTTGATGATCAGGTCAAGAACAGATCATCCACATACAATACCAGTATCAATGGCTCACTCCCTACTCCTAGATAGTAGAGATTGGGATTTGCATTACTCTTGACGAATCCCATCGTCTACAGATAGTTGTCAATTCGACCATACCAAGCTCTGGGAGCTTGCTTCAGTCCATATAATGCTTTCTTCAATCTGCACACATGAGTCCTCTGATAATGTGTCTCAAAGCCCTCCGGTTGTTCTATATACACTTCTTCTTCTATCACACCATTCAAGAATGTCGTCTTGACATCCATCTAGTGAATTTCCCATCCCATCTGCGCAGCAAGGGATATCACGAACCTAATAGATGTGTATCTGGCTACTGGGGCGAAGGTTTCTTCATAGTCTATTCCTTCCTTCTGAGCATACCCCTTAGCCACGAACCTAGCTTTAAATTTCTCGATGTTGCAATCTGCAGCATGCTTGATCTTGTAGATCCACTTGCATCCTACAACAGATCTTTCCTGTGGTCTAGGTACTACTTTCCAGACATCATTTGTCATGATGGAACTGTACTCTTCCACCATTGCATCAACCCATACCTGGTGCTGAGCAACTTCCCGGAAACTGGAAGGTTCTCCGACTTGAGCAACCAAGGCTTCATACTCTCAGGCTTCTTACACTGTCTCTTCTCATTCCTGGGATTTCCGACAAAATCCTCTGCATCCTTCAGAATCTGTCGAAGTTCCCTACTCATTCTACCACTAGTGGTGGGTGGATTTACTGGCTCTCCTTCTTGCAAATCCTCAAGAGACCCATCCTTTGGATCACTATGCCTTGGAGAGGCAATTGGATTTTCTGCTGCTGGTTGTTGGGGCTGGACCAGAGGCTCTTCCTCTGACTGTGTAGTAGAAGGCAGTTCTTGTGATCTCCCGAAGGCTTTCTCCTCCATAAATTTCACATCTCTTTGCACCACTACTTTCCTGCTCTTAGGAACGTACATGCGATAAGCCTTTGCATTCTCACTGTATCCTACTAAATACCCCCTTTCAGCAGTCATCTCCAACTTCTTCCTCTTCTCACTAGGTACATGACAGTAAGCTGTATTGCCGAAGATCCTAAAGTAACTCACTTCGGGCTTGCTGCTAGTGAAGAAACTTTCTGGCGTGATATTTCCCAATGCAGTGTGAGGAGTTTTGTTCTGAATGTAGACAGTTGTATTACACGCTTTAGCCCATAGGAATTTGGGCATGTCTTGGTCATACAACATAACTCTGGTTGCTTCAACAATAGTCCGGTTCTTCCTTTCTGCCACTCCATTCTATTCCGGATTGTATGGAGTTGTCCATTCTCTTTTGATGCCTTCCGTTGCATAGAACCCGGTAAATTATTTATCTATGTATTCACCTCCATTATCTGATCGCAATACCTTGATCCTCTTCCCTGTCAGATTCTCCACCAGAGCCTTGAACTCTTTAAAGTTTAAATCGATTGAAGACTTCATCCTTAGTCTTCAAGAAGTAGATCCAGGTTTTCCTGGAATGGTCATCAATGAAGGTGACAAAATATTCGGCACCACTAAGAGCTCTCGTGGACATCGACCCGCAGATATCTGAGTGTACTAGATCTAACACACCCTTGGCCCTATTGTTTCTTCTCTGATATGCTGCCTTGGCATATTTCCCTAATACGCACCCCTTGCAGACATCATCCCGCTTGGTGCTCAATTCTGGAACACCTGTGACAGTCTTCTGTAGAGTTCTCAACGCCCCATGATGCAAAAGCCCCATTCTCCTGTGCCATAGCTCATTCAGATTCGTCTCATCTGTGCTGCCAACCAGTGCCATTGGGGAATAAAGCTACAGTTTGTACAGCTTGTTGCTTCTTACCCCGATTTGTGCCTTCTTCTTCCAACTGGGGTGCTTGACATAGACTCTATTTACAATAAAGTAGATGTCATATCCTCGGTTTTGAAGTTTTGACACTGAGAGTAGATTCATCCCCAAACCCGGCACATGCAGTACATTAGTGGCTCATATTATGTTCCCTGCCTCGATCTAAAAACTACAGTACCTTTCCAAATGGGAGTGCACTTTGCTTTATTACCCATGGTTATTTTGAAATTCATATGCTCTTCTTGGTAGTTGGAAAAATGGTCCCATACTCCCGTCATGTGGGCAAATGCTCCACCGTCAATATACCAGACATCTGAGGACGTAGTGCTTGATACACAAGCAAAATCTTCCTCTAATCTGGATACCAATACAGATACATCGTGATCCATCCGTTCTATCGTGCTTCCACCCCCCCCCCTCCTGGAGGACTACGTGAACCCTTCTGCGTTGTTGCCCTGCAGAATTGCGTAGATCTTTGTTCACTGATAGATGCTCCCTCTCTGTTATTCATCTCTGACTCTGATACCATGTGAAAATTTTCAACCAATTACAGTGATAGATTTGTTTCTCCTACTTATTATTTCAATAAGTTATTATTCAGAAATCTTCCGGCAAATATCGAAATAAATACTACTGCAACATTCACAATTATATATGCAAAGTAATAAACAGTAGAGAACATAAGCACAAGAATAAATCACATGTACACAGTTATTTTGGACAAATGTCCCCGGAAAAACCCAATGTGGGAAACCCAGTGCAGCAAATGAGGGTTTTATTATTTCTTCAGAAAATGATATCTTTACAGGGAAATATTCGGTAGATAAATTCTGAACCACCTGAGACTAAATGCCTACCTTTCTTGGACAAATATCTGACACCCAGATCAACCCATGCAAGCTCTTGCGTCAGTCTGCGTGATTCTCTACGCAGTCCCAGAGATAGACTACGTGAATCTGCGTGGAGACTATGTGGGGTCTCTGCATTGTAGCCTCAAGCTACCTTCAGTGACCCACTGCTGCTCTCTGACCCTGATCTCGATCACCCTTGACCTCCTCCTACTTCTGCAACTTCTCGCCCTGCAACTCTCCCACTGAAATCGAATTCTACATCAGAATGGATCTCCTTCGGATACTGAGTGTGTACCCGGCTTATCTTCCAAGTGACCCTCAAGTCTTCTTTTATAATCTTCCTGTTGGAGAACCAACGACCCAAATTAAAAGATTAATCAATGGCTAAAGTTAAATCTTGACTTGATCCATGTTTTCTAGAAGATTCACATTCTAAATTATTAATGCCCTTTAATTATTTCATTTTCCTAAGTTTGGACTTAGGGTCTTCATTAAAATAATTAATTATTTTAATAATTCTTAAACTGAGTGGAATTTCCACAAAATATTTTTGGGTTCTTTGGAATGTTGTTGTCCAAGCCTCCCTGCAAAGTTTGAGACTCAGAACACTTCCGGATGCTACAAAAATCAACACTCCCTAACACAATACCACAAATATCCAATGGTATGACATCCAGTTCTACTTCATCCACCAATTTAGAAGCAATTACAAATTTAACCTTACATTGCTTGGTTAAATTTAGTTTTACTTTTTCATGTATCCATCCAAGTGGATAAGGTTTTGGATGAGGCTTAACTTCTAAGCCTAACTTTTTAACCAAGGATATTGAGATTAAATTTGCTTGAGATCCTAAATCAAATAGAGTTTCTACTTTTGTATGATTTATGATAACTCTAATATGAAACAACTCAATTCTCTTTCGTTCATTAGGAAGAGGCTCATCTGTTGAACTAGTGCTTTCATGCGATTCAGAATTAACATAAAGAGAATGAGTACCTTTTCTGCTTGCTGCTGTGATCAATGCCTCATCGCCAGAGTCGAATCCAAGGTCTTGCTGCGCGGTTGCTACCGTCTTTTGCTTACCCTTTCCTCCATATCTCTTTGTCTTTTTTTCTGGGTACAACTTCCAACAATGATCGTCGTCATGACCTTTCTTTTTGCAGTGAATGTAATAAGGCTTTTCTCGTTCATCCTTCTTCATTGATATCATCTTCTTTTCCTTTCCCTTTCCTTTCCCTTTGAATTTTCCATCTGAAGGTTTGAAAGGTGGTTTCTTTGAATTATCATCCTTATCATTTCTGCCCATGTTTTCAAGATGAATGGCCCTTACACTAGCCAAGTCAATGGTAGTAGGTTCAAACATTAACAATGAATGTCTGATGTAACTATGTAATGACCCAACGTACTTAGTTACAACTTCAACTGAATCTAATGAAATGCCCAAACTTAGTGCTTGTTTTCTAAATTCCTCGATAAAGCTTTGCACATTTTATCCTTTACCTTGCCTTAGGTACTGCCACTCCATTAAGGAATTTTGCTTATAACCCAAGGGATAGAATTGATCTTTAAGTGCAACAATAAAATTTGACCATCAAAAAAGAAGGTTACCCAAATTACTGCTGCCTTGAAGTTTGCTCTCCCACCAGATGAGAGCGGTGCCATTCAATCGAAGAGAAGCCAACTGGATCTTTGCCTCATCCTCCACAATCTGCTGAATCCTGCAGTAGAGTTCAAGCTGCCTAATCCAGTTGTTAAGTTTCTCTGCTTTACTTTCACCATTATACATGGGTAGATCAAATTTGACATCTTCATGGTGTCGAGCATCGCCATCCATGTTTCTTCTCTGATGTGCACGTCCCGCTTCGGGATCAAAAGACTATAGTGCACCTTCGCCTCTTCGTAGGTTGTTTCTAGTTAGCATACAAGCATGTAATTCACATCTACAAACACCTGCTCTGATACCACTTGATCCAAAAAACTTTTGCTTGAGACATGTTAAAGAATTACATGTGAAAATTGCAGCTTTAAACAAGAAACTTTAAAGGCATAAACATAAGAAGAGAGAAGCAATTAACATCATGCACGAAGACATAGGATTGATATCGGAGTTCGTCCAAGGGGACTACGTCTCCGGGCCCTACTCAAATAGTGGGGAGGCCCTCTTTCATTAAGTGGCAAAAAAAATGAAAGTACAAGTACAAAATGAGAAATTACACACTTATACCTCCATAGCTGAAAGTGCCCAAAAATTGAAGACCTCTGATAAAGAAACGGACAACACCGTTGGATTCGTGGCGACAAGAGGTGCAGAATCCACATAAAATTTACCTGAATCTGACAAAGTGAAAATCTGGACCCTCTGGAAAATGGCTCAGATCATGGTTTTGCCCCCCTCTTGCACAGTGCTCATGGTTCCACTGTCTCGATTTTTGTGCCCGCTCCTGACCTGCCTAGGCGCACTTATGAATTGCAGAATTTTTATATAACATTGTCAGGAGACGTCCTAAGGAAGTCGTTGGGCGGATTGGTTTGGATCCTCATTTGGAGGGAGGGGGTCGAGTGGTCAAACTCCGCCTCCTCTTTTTTAAGTCGAAATTGTTTTTTTAATAAACCATGCATCTCTGTTTATTTACAAATCCATCGTATAGTTTAAAGCATGTGTACATTTGGGGGGGTCAGGCCCGCATTGGGCGGCTGGCCCCCATACTCGCCGGCCTCCATATGGATAGGTGGCATGAGGATTGGCAGTGGGTTAACAACCCACGCCACCCTTTAATGTTGTTGTGATAAGAGTAGGGTGGTCGGGCAACAAGGTCATGACTACTGCCCACCACTATTTTTTAATATACAGCCGGTAACGTGAGCGAGGGGTCTGACGGGATCATAATCGCCAACCCCATTTTATATATATATTGTTAAGTTGTTGGTTTGGGAGGGTGGGGGTCATGGCCCGCCCTCCATAATATATATTTTTTTTACTTTTTATAACCAAACTGCATTTTTTTAAATCTTCAGAAATTTGACCGAAGGAGTCAAATTAAGGGACCCACAAATTCGCCTGGAATCCGGCCGGAGTTGGCCGGAATCCGGTGGCCGGGTTTTAGAAAATTTGTTGCCTCCTTACGCTGCCACATCACCAAGTCAACCCTCAAACTTTGACTGCTCCTAACAACTTCATATGGACTCAGAATTGAGTGTCATCTGCGTCGTTGGAATCAAAAAGATGAGAACTTTGACTTGACATTAAGTTTGCGACATTCCAGACACTTTGATTTTGGAGCCTTTGTACTTAAGCCACTTGTACTTGGACCTGTTTAATCCACCTGGATCACTATGTGCAGGGGAAGATTCATGAGCCTCCATTAAATGCACCGTCTGCCACAAAGACGAAGTATAGAAAAGGGGAAATCAAAGCAAAGATGATTATCTGGGATTCTATTCATAAGCACTTGGTTGCTTAAATTTCTGAGTTGAGCACATCTAAAGAGATGTATGATAAGTTGGTTAGCATGTTCAGGGCTAGCAATGCTAATCAAGTTCTTTTCTTCAAGAATCAATTGAAGAATATCAAGAAGGGCAAGGATGAATCCATTCAATCCTATTTTATGAGGCTCATTGTAATCAGGAACAATCTCCTAGCTATTGGAGAATAAATAGTTGATCGAGAGATGGTTCTCATTGCGCTTGGAGGTCTCCCCCGTGATTGGTATGTATTAAATACCACTATTCTTAATAATAATGTGATTCCTGATTTTGATGAAATATTGACAAGATGCACTCAAGAGGAGACAATAATGATGGAAAGAGATCATCCCTCTAATGGAAATGGAAGCGACCCTACTACCTTCACCGCTCATGCAAATAAGAGGAACAATGGTGGTCCGAGAAATCAAAACCCTGGAAGAGCAAGGCCCAAAGGAAGGAAGGGAAGATGTTACACTTGTAACAAGTTTGGTCACTATGCAAAAGAGTTCCCTAATAGAAGGGACTCTCCCAGGGATGATGACAACAACTCCAGGGGGAATGGCAATCAAAGGAACAATAGGTTCAAAGGAAAAAGGAAGGCTCCCTCTAATCGTAGTGGAAATGAGCAACCTTTCAAGAGGTCAATAAATTCCAGGTACGATAAGTCTAATGTTGTTGATAATTGTTGAACCCTTAGTTAAACTGAGAGGGGGGGTGAATCAGTTTAACACATACATGGAATTTTAAAACTTTTCATTAATACTTATTTACACCTTAATTTCATGATCATCTTAATATGTGAGCAATCTTAATTTGTGAGCAGCAAGTATCAAGCAGATTTGTTTATGTAACAGCAGTCTTAATATGTAAGCAACATGTATTAAGCAGATTAGATAAACCACATCGACACATAGACATCATGCACAGAGACACCAGATATAAGTGGAAACCCATAAAGGGAGAAAACCACATCTTATTATTGTTGTGATGCAAAGGCAAGCTCCAACTCCCTCTCACCACTGATTTTTTGTAGGCACCAACCTACAGGAGGCTCCTACCTCAATTCTACAAGCTACAACTTGCAAGGAAGCACCAACTCCCTTCAATTTTCTGCAGGCACCAACCTACAGGAGGCTCCAACCTCAGTCAGCTACAACTGACAACTATCAAGCTGCAACTTGATAGGGAAGCTCTAGCTTCCTTACTCTTTCAAAAGAAAACACTTGCTGATTTACCTTAGATATCATGTAATATTCCTAATTAGCACCGCTAATTGGAATATTTCATTTTTGTATAGTTTTGCCGCCTATAGTTAAATTAATAAATAAAGTGAGAAAGAGGGGGTCAACTCACTTTAATAAAATAAAGTGCTTCCTAGTAGGTGAACGTTGTAACTTAAAGGGGAAAGCCTTGGGGGTCCACACGTTCATGAGATAGGCCTCACGTAGACTCCAAAGGCAACTGCGCAGGCATAGGAGGAGCTCAAGGACGCAGTTAGGGTTTTTGAGGGAGCTAGCACTATAAAAGGTGGGGGTTTCACTCCATTTGGCATTATTGATATGTTGATGATATTGTGAGCTAGACTTCTGTCTACTTGAGCACGCTGGTTGTTTAGTCGGTCTGCAGCACTGTTTAGTGCGAACTGAGTGTCTCCGGTCGGAGATCTCGCCCTTGGCCCCGGGGGACTTCGAGTGCCTGCTCGGGCAAGGTATTCCTTCAGTGTCAGCAGTTGATTTGCAGGAGATTTTGGTGGACGGTTTGCAGAAGAGCTGGCCTCATAGAGTGACTGCGCAGTTCAGGAGGGAGGACGCAGTTGGTGTTGGCGCAGCGCTGTTGTGGGTGATTTTCGTGGAGACCTCAGCGTATTTCAGCTTGGAGGGATTGTTGATTCAGTTGGAGAGTTTTGCAGGGGGGTTTGTGGCCCTTTTCCAGCATCTTTCTTGAGCCTCTGCGCTGTGCTTGGGAGAGACAGCGTTTTCCTTGAGGAGGGCTTCAGTGGTGGATTTTCGGAGGTGGTGCATTTGCTTCATGGTTTCTGGGTTTGGTCCGGAGCAGTGAGTACAGGCAGCCTACCGATTTTCAGCTCATTCCAGTGAGGGGATCAGCCCCTAGTTCCAGTGCATTGTAGCAGCAGCTTTCTACGACAGATTTCTCCAGCAGCTAGGACGCAGTCTCTATTGCAGCCATTTCCTATTCTGAGAGGGTCTTCACTTGCCTTGTGCAAGGATAGGTGCACTCATTCTGATTATCTATTGTACCCATACATGTATTCTCAGAATTAATAAAATGGCTTAGCGTTCTGGTATTTTTATGTGTACTTGCTCTATTTTCCAGTCCCGGCATTTTTCTATATATTTGCACGTTTGTATTTCTGTGCATTACTGTCTATTTCCCGTTGGGGATATTACAGTGGTATCAGAGCATAGTTTTGGCTCAGCCTGTGGAGCTAGCAGTCTATGTCGCCCGGGGATAAACCCCACATTGGTCAGAGGAGACACAGAGACGTTGAGAGTAGGTGGGAGAACCCCTTCAAAGAGGGGGGGCCTGTGACGGATTCCGATCAGGAGCCGCCTGAGACAGATTCAGAGCAGGAGCAGCCTGTGAGGGACGCAAAGCAGCAGGGCCCTATGGCAGACGAGGAGGGTTCGAGGAGATGGGAGACACTCCTCCAACACATGCAGGATATGACACAGAGACTCACGGCATTAGAGGTCAGGCAGAGGGAACCCCCCAGGGGTTTTCAGATCGGTGAGGGGTCGGGTATGTCCCACCACGTGCCAGTGCATGATGCTATCCCCATCATGGCATCGCATGCACCCACGCGATCCACTATGCCCACATTCTTAGCAGAAGACGTAGGGGTAGGAGTACAGAGGGGAGCACAGAGGGATATTCCAGCACCCACGCTATCCACCATGCCTACCTTCCTAGCAGAGGACGCAGGGGCAGCAGCACAGCGAGAGCTGGAGCCGGGTCAGATGGGTGACTTTTTTGCAGAGTACCAAGTGTACGGGACGGCGTTCCGAGATTCTATCACATTCAGAGACTTTGTCCAGCTCCAGCATGACATTAGACCCCATGATCATCACAGAGGGCACAGGCATCATCGTGATGACCACCGCGCAGCTAGCAGATTTCATTTGCCCACGTTTGATGGCTCATCAAACAGTTCGGCAAAGTCTTGGGTGGAGAAGTTGGACATCTATTTCCAGCTTAACCAGATGTCGCAGTCAGAGGCCATTAAGGTGGCAACAGTACATCTGGATGGTGAGGCCCAGGACTGGTGGTTTCATGGGATGACGACACTCGAACATTCTACAGTGACGACATATGCCGAGTTTACCAGGAGGGTGATAGAGCGTTTTGACAGGAGGGATCCGGAGCAGCACTTTGTTGAGCTGACAAAGCTCAAACAGACTGGGAGTGCAAAGACTTACATTTCAGATTTCTTGAGGGTCTCGGTGATGGTACCTGATTTATCTGCGGCTCGGATGGTTTACATGTTTGTGGAGGGGTTGTCAGAGCCACTTCGTGGCCTAGTCCGGTCGACTAGACCAGCTACCCTTCAGGATGCCATCAGCAGGACTCGGGATTTACAAGATGTCTTACCCAGGACTCGGACACCTTATCCCCAGAGACAGGCCTTCCAGCCTAAGGGGAAGGACACGAGGATCCCGCCTCCCAAGGCGAATCCTGGGCGAGGGCAATTTGATGATGAGGCCAGGAGAGGGCTGAGGAGGAAGCGGTTGTGCTTCACTTGCCAGGAGCCATGGGCACCAGGACATAGGTGTGCTGCAGGGAAAGCACATTTCATTGAGGTCTTCTCCGAGAGCAGTGGGGAAGAGGATGAGGGGGATGACGTGGAGGCAGGAGATTGTTATGCAGCGCAGGGTACCTTACCACCTCCACCACCCGCAGCAGGTGGGGCATCATTTGCACCTACTGGAGGAGCTCTAGCCGCATTGCGAGGAGTTCCCAAGTACTTAACGCTGCGCGTACGGGGGACAGTACGCGGGAAGCGGGTCTCAGTCTTGGTAGATAGTGGGGCAACCCACAATTTTATTGATGCACAGATGGTGGAGAGGAGAGGCATACAGACTGAGGGTTTTGATGGATTTTCCATCTTGGTCCCAGGAGATCAGACTATGGCATGTGCTCGGTATGTCCCAGAGTTATCGGTGACGATGGGCACTTATACATTGACAGATCATTTCTTTGTGGTGGATATTCCGAACACCAACCTGATATTGGGTGTTCAGTGGCTCATTACTCTGGGGAAGGTCACGACAGATTGGAAGGCCCTAGAGATGGAGTGGGATGATCCCAAGACAGGGAGGCATGAGAAGATACGGGGACAGCACACATACCCGCCTCAGACAGTGTCGGCACATAGGATGGAGGCAACCTTCCGCAAGGGAGATATAGAGTGGGCCATAGAGTTGCGAGCTTCAGAGGCAGTGGACACCAGTCAGACAGTGCATCCTAAGCTACAGTCTATTCTCGACAGGTATGCCGCAGTATTTGGGGATATTCCACCAGGGCAGCCACCGGATCGGGGGTTTGAGCATACTATCGAGCTTGAGCAGGGGATACAGGCAGTGATCACCACACCGTATAGGCATCCCAAGGCCTATCGGGATGAGATAGAGCGTGCTATTCAGGAGTTGCTGGCCCTTGGTCACATTCGGCCGAGCACGAGTCCTTTCGCTTCTTCCGTGGTATTGGTGAAGAAGAAGGACGGCACATTGCGAATGTGCATTGACTACAGGGCTCTGAATAAGAAGACCCTGAAGAACAGGTACCCCATTCCCAGGATCGATGAGCTGATGGATGAGCTAAGAGGAGCACGGTTCTTCTCAAAGATTGACTTGAGATCCGGGTACCATCAGATACGCGTGAGGGAACAAGACATTCCCAAGACCGCCTTCAGGTGTGATTATGGGCACTTTGAGTTTCTGGTCATGCCTTTTGGGCTGACCAATGCACTCGCTACTTTTCAGTCGTGCATGAACCACATTTTCAGGGGTCATCTGAGGAAGTTTGTGCTGGTCTTCTTCGATGACATTCTTATATATAGCAGGACTTGGGAGGAGCATCTCCAGCACATTGAGACAGTTTTACGCATCCTGGAGGAGCAGCAGTTCTATGCCAAGCTCCTTGTATTCTCAGGAAACCCAATAGGGAAAACCTACTTGCTTGATGTGGCTATTTTATTGATTGTTCTTAAGCAGTAGGATCTATCACAAAGCAATTTGTCTCTCTTGAGAAAACGTTTTGTTTCTCTCACAAATCTTAGCTAATACAATTAATCTTGGCCTTCCTTGATCACTACTTGAATGCAGTGGCTGCACACAATTCTTCCTATGTTGCCTCCTTGACTTGCTCCACAAACCTGCTCACTTTTGTCCACTAGAAGCATCCTCATTTCTATGCGCACTTCAGCTCCTACTCTTCAACACAGTTCTCTAATTTCCTTGAGCACTTTGCAGCCTTATTTCTTAGGACCCCAACTCCTCACAACCTGCACACAACCAATTCTCCTAAATTCTAGCGCACTTGTGGCTCCTATTTTCTAGGACAAAATTCTTGCGCTCCACAAACAAGCCTCTCTCACAACTCATGAGCTCTATCTTGTCACAAACCTTTGTGCACTAAAACAAATTGACAACCCTTGTGCCTACATCCTCCTTTTACAGGCAAAATTTGATCCATGAAAGGAGGCCCAGCTTAATTTAGAACTCGAGCTCTGATACCGAGCTAAATGAGAGCGTTACTGTTGGAAACCTAATCCTCTAAGGGTTGGTGCGGAAGTTGAACAGTCGCTGGAGTCCAAGAGACCTTGGAAGATAAATCCAAGGGTCACAAGAATGTATTATAAATTTACATCTATGTTAATAGAAAATTCCAGTGTGGAAAAAATCCCGATTTTATCCCGACTTTTTAAAAAAATCCCGATTTTTTGCAGGCGCCGATAAAATCCCCCGATTTTTTCCCGATTTTTTGAAAGTTGAAAAAGTCGGGATTTAATCGTTATAATCCCGACTTTTTGCCGACTTTTTCCAAAAAATCGTGAGGAAGGTAATTTTTTTAATAATTTTTTTTTTTTTTTGAAAAAATCGGGATTTTTTCAAAAAAAACAGGATTTTTTCCAAAAAGTCGGGATTTTTTCAAAATATGAATATTTTTGTATTTTTTTAGTTTTGCCGATTTTTTCGAAAAAATCCCGACTTTGCCGATTTAATCCCGACTTGAAGCCCTGCCGATTTAATCCCGACTCCGACTTTTTCCACATTGGAAAATTCAATTCACTGTTCTATCATTCATGTCTCCTCACATTCTATGTGCGTCTAACATGGTATCAGAGCTGCAGGCGTACTCCTACCCTGCACCAATTTGAGCCACTGGTTTTGTGGCCTCTCTCTTTGTATGTCAATTTTGCGTTCCTGCTTCCTTCATGTATGTCAGAAACGCCACTATTCTTGCCTGGTCTCTAGAAAATTGTCTGCACCCAATTTTTGTCATTGTTACAAACAATTTTGAACGCCAATGTTGTTTACAGTTCTGCAATGCAATTTAGAAAAGTTTTTTATCTCTTATGAGGGTTATTATTATGTGATTTTGTGGGTGATCATTTTGCCTTGTGCGTATGAGAACGCTGGAGCTGTGGGCAACAACTATGGCATACAAATAATGCTAAAGCTTTGACAATGAAAATTCGACCTTTACATCTTCGTTGGATTATGTGTTAAACTATTTAGGCGCTTTCTGCGTAGCATTTATGTAGTAAAGGAGCGTAACTCTATTGTGTTTGCAGCGTCAAACCACCATGCCACTTACAGGCCAGCAGCATAACACTCCTGGCATGACTGTGTATTGTCCACGTGGTTGCGTTCCTCCCATCGGTTCATAAACCAGATTTCAACCTCCCACTGCGACATCACTCCCACCAGTTCATAATCCTAGAGGTTCCACTCCCGGTCATACCATCGATCCACCGCTTCACTTCGACACCACAAGTCCCTCGACTGATAATACCACTCATCCACAATTGGCAACGCTCCTCCTCCTACAGTGTGATAATTCACTCCCCGACTCCTCGACCTTGGTGCCCATTCACGACCCCTTCTGGTTCACAGTTTATAATACCGCTCCATACCACACTGCCTGCATACTCCATTCCATGCTCCTGCCACATACTCCATACTCCATACTCCACACCAGTCCTACGCGATGACTCCCCTGTTGATATATATTGACCCTGACAATCAACAACAACAATAAAGGCAGCGCCCATACAAAGAGGAGGTACCACTACAGAACAAAGGCAAGGAGTTGAAAAGATGCATGGTATGTACATTTTGTGATCTACATTGACTGGTTTGTACGAAATCTATGTGCCAAAATACATGAAGACCACACAGCGAATGGTGTTAACTATTGTACATTTTTTAAATGGTTGTAGATCATATGTCGTTTTTTTTTTGGATTGGCATATAAAATTCATTGTATGGCATGCATAGTTTATAACACAAGTACAATTAAGTGAATGTATGGCATGAGTGGTATATAAAGGATTTTTAAGAAGAAAGGGGCCATGGTGTATGAATAAATGGAACTTTGAACTCTTTTAATGGGTATATGGATTTTGTGAAGAGTGAAGTTTTTTCTCTTTGTTTTTCCATTATGAAAATGTGAGCAAGATTTGCGATGTGTATAGAACTGTGACTATCTGAAAGATATTGACAATGTGAAGGTAAATGTTGAAAATTGGTCACCATTTTCAAAATAGCAAAAGATTGGTTCTTGGTATTTATTGTGAGGCAATATAGCAAGCTCAAGACCATTTTCTCATCGTTTTTTTTACCACCTTGGTAAGAATCATTGATAGTGAAGCATCCAAGCTTTTGAATCTCTTTGTTGAATTTGAGTGGCTGATAAAATGGCTAAAATTGATAATTTATTAGAGTTGTTGAGAACTCTAATGGCGCTTACCACTGAAATTATAGTTAAAAACAACAAGGACACCCTTTCTGATATTCAAACATGTTTACAAGATGCACATGACAAGATTGACTTTTTGTAGTTGGAGTCTCAACTTCAGCAAGAAGAATTAAAGTAGTGGAGTCATCATTCTGAACCTGCATTAGAGGAATTTTCAGCCTAAAAGTGCCCATGAAATTTTCATGTAATTTCCATGTCACAGTATGTAAACCAATCACAATCCTTTAAATTTAAAAGGAGGTACATGTAAAATTTTGGAGGGAAAAGAAGAAAAAATATTTTTTTTAATTGTATTTTTGGCTTATCTACTTATAGGTTTACTCAAATTTCAAGTCTAGACACTCGTGGGATGCAGAATTAAACTCTGCATCCAACGAGTACCCATTATGCATACTTCTGAGATGACCCACATTGAAATTTGGGTAAACCTATAAGGATATAAGCCAAAAATATAATTAAAAAATGTAGTTTTCTTCTTTTCCCTCCAAAATTCATAACTCTTATTTTATTATTTTAACTCTTACTTTATTATTTTAACTATTATTTTATTATTTTTCCTTAGGAGGCCACTTTTAGGCTAAACTTTCCTCTTATGTTTCTGTTCAGAACATTGAAACAGACTCCCACAAGCAGCAAGTCAATAATGTTGTAGTTGATTCAGATATAGTGCCCAATGAAGAAGCAAAGATACATACAGAAGCAGAAGTTCAATCTGCACTCCCCAAGCCCATCATCAGACCTTGGGAAGACCTTATCAACAACAGAAATCGAACTGATCTTGGATATGATAAGGAGGTTTCTCTTCACACTCCAAACTACTCCAAGCCCATCCAGTTTCATAGTGTTGGGTTTTTGCATGATAGTTCATATTCAGTTGTCCCTGCTCCTCCACAACAACAGATTGTGAAATCCCAACACTGTGATCGAGTTGGCCATATGAAAGATCATTTTTTTTATCTTCATCCATGTGAGCACTGTCATAAAACCACTCATTCTTTACATAGATGCTTCAAAAACAAACCTCCTGCAAGAACAAGGATTCACCTTAGATGGATCGCTTCTTGGTAATGAGCTTAAACAGCCACGAAGATATTTCAGTCATATGTCAGAACCTGTTCTAGAGTATTGAATAGTCTTGCAGTTGACTTTTCGCCATCATCTCACCTTGTATTTGACAGGGGGGAAGTGATGGTCATATACAAGCTTCAAAGCCACATCAAGCAAGCCTAAGCCATGTCATACCAGATTCAGAGTTGTAGCCAGAGACACAAAAGTTCAAGTGAGCCTAAGCCACAACCTGCCATACCAAATTCAGAGTTAGAGCCTGAAACCTTCTATGCGGGGTTGAGACCTCCCTTTTCAGGTTGAGCTTATCCCTCTTCAAATAATTGGGGACACTTCCTCTAGCAGAAGACTTCAACTTCTTGCCAGTTTTGGCAGAGTTCCAGGAATTGGATTAAGCATTCTAGAGTTGGTGGTCATCCTTAACCCACCGCAGGTTGAGACCTCCCTTTTCAGGTCAAGGTTCTCTTTTTTTATGTAGGTTGCAGACCTCCCTTTTCCAGGTTGAAGGTTTCCCTCTTCAAAGCATTAGGAGCACTTCTTCTAGTAGAAGCATGGTTGCTTGGGAGCGGGAGCGGGAGCACCATTTTCAAAAGCTCCCGGTCCGAAGCGTTACGAGGAGCGTTTATATATATATATATATATATATATATATTTTGATGCATGTATGTCAACAAAAGCATGTAGAATGATCAATTAGACATAAAAAACATAAAAACATAGATTGAATCATATAACATCAATCATCTAGAAGTTATAATCTTCATCAACCGCGCCCACAAGTTGGAAGCATACAACATATTGACTCTTGAGTCTCACAAATCATCAATCTGAAGGTTTCAAGCTTTCAAAATTCAATATATAACATTTATCATCATTGATATATAACATTTATCATCATTGATTTCAAATTTCAACATCTAACATTTATCATCATTGATATATATCATAATTCATTTATCATCATTGATTCATTGATTTCAAAATTCAAAATACATTCATCATCATTGATATATAACATTTATCATCATTGATTCATTGATTTCAAATTTCAATATATAACATTTATCATCATTGATATATATCATTTATCATCATTGATTCATTGATTTCAAAATTCAATATATACAATTTATCATCATTGATATATAACATTTATCATCATTGTTTCATTGATCACCATATAACTTTCATGAACCATCATATTCATAATTCATAATGACTTGTAAACTTATAAATGCCAACTTCAAAGTTTCACCTTTCAAATTCAAACTTCAAACTTAAATTGTCATTAAATATATGAAAGAGTCAAGTTTCAACTGTTCAACTGTCAACAGTTATAAAATATAAAAACTACTAGAAAATAGAAAAGACTAGAAAACAACAAATCTATTTTATCTATTGGCCGGCCCCTTGCCACGCCCACGAGAAATGTCTAATTTGTGCGAGCCACAAGGAAATGATGGTCTTCTAGTACTCTCAGGAGTACCACATCCACGACCATGACTAGAAGGTGGAGGCTAAATCTGCAAAGGAACAATAGTTGGATATCGAGAACTGGCACTGGCACTGGCACCCGCACTGCTACTGGATGGTGGGATTGGCCCTGTGTGTGGCAGTGCTACTGATGCTTCATCATCATCCCTAAAAATTTCTGCTTCCAATTCTTCCATATGTATCGTGTCGTCCTCCAAATTATCATCCTCTGGGTTGTTTTCCCAGACTTTGTATGATTGATCCTCATATGCCCGATCACAGTAATGGCTCAACAACCTCAAGTTGTAATGCACATAAACCAAGCTTGCAGCTCGGTTTTCATTCAGCCTATTTCTTCTCACATTATGTATGAAGTTGTAGGTGCTCCAACACCTCTCTACAGAAGAAGTATTCACAACCTGTGAGAGAACCTTTTTTTCCAACTTTGGCAAAAGTCCCATGCCACCATATGCTTCCCACCATGTGAGAGCATCAAATCTATCTTTGTCTTCCATTGCATGGAAAGAATCAAAGTTAGCAGTGCAACTGAAGTATTTTCCTAATTCAAGGCGAAATCTAGCACACTCCTCCCTGTCGGGTAGCAACATGTCTAATGCCTTCATGTATCCTTGTTGTACCTCTGGATCTGTGTGAGGTTTGATCCTAACCCCACCTCCAAGTGCAGGTTGGCCCAACCAAGATGGAGAGTAGTATTTTGGCATAAGGATATATGCCAAGGCATGTAGTGGAACATTGAGTTTATTCCACCGTGCACACACACAGTTGTGAATCATTGCATACAAGTTGGGATCATTATCCTTAACAACATCTTTTATTTCTCCCAACATGCTATCGATCTGCTCATAAACCTCCCCAATCACTGGTTTATCTGTATCTGCAAACCGAATCATGTGATAAATGGGCTTGGTGAAGTTCAAAATTTCCCTCACACGTGCCCAAAACAAAGGGTCAAGGGCAGTCTCCTCCACATGTTCAAAACCTTGCCTGTCAACTATTGTCGCTGCCCTGTCCTTTAATACCTACCAGTGTGGGCTTGATACCATTGCAACCAATGACTCTCTTACCTTCAAAAGGTGCCTGAAGGTGAGGTAATAGCTAGCAAATCTAGTCTTTGCTATCTTCAACAACTCCAATTTGGAGTGAGAACGGAGAAGCCCATGGGTATTGCTATGATTTGTAATAAATTTTATCATTTTTTTACCTCTCTTGTACAAATCACCAAGCCATTTGAATTGAGGTTGTTTGTTTTTAATGATATCATGCATCAAAAGGTTCATTGTGTGAACCAAACACCCAAACCAAAATATGTTGGGGTATTTATCCTCAATAATTGCTCCTGCTGCCTTAGACTTAGCAGCATTATCAGTGATGACTTGTATGACATTGTATGGCCCAGTGTTTTCAATTATTGCAAGTAATGGTTCTGCAATGTTAATATCGATCTTGAATTTGTCTGAATAATCATATGCTGACAGGAAGATTGCAACGCTAACCGACACAGCCAAAACACTTATCAATGGCTTTCCTTTTACATTGGTCCATCCATCGGAGACAATGGACACCACATGCTCATTCCACGAATTTGTCATTCTAGCCAAAGAATGGTTTATTTTAGCTTTTTCATGATCAAAACCCACGGTTCTAGCCTTGTCATACCCAAGGCTCCTGTATCCTTCAGGGGCATCATTAATGGCAGAAACCATTTCATGCCAATAAGGTGAGCGAAGAACATTGAATGGCACCCCACACGCATATAGAAACTGAAATTTTTTTGAATCCACATCATTCCTACACCCTTCGTCAAGGAAATCGGATATGGTTCTACGCCTTAATCTAGGTGTGCCACTGCCTCCATAACCACTTCCATAGGTGGAAGTTGATGGACTTCTTTGTCCATGATGTCATGCACCTGATGGTGTATAAGAATCAATGAAACCCCTAGATCTTTTAGATCTGTGTAGAGCAACCTCCTCTTCCTTTCTATATTTCTCTCTCTCTGTTGCTGGCACACTAACACAAATTTTGATTCCTAGATTTTTGTCTCCATCCCCTGGCATTTTCCCACAAAGGTGCCTTCTCGCACGGGTGTATGAACCATGGTATTCTTTATTGTAATGGGGACAAAGAAATTTAGTGGTTCCACCACCTTTCCCTCCTTCCTGCCTCTAAACATATTTCCACAAAGGTGTCTGAGTTTGGTATTGTCTAGTTGGGGTATCTGTGGCCTCATGTTCTCCACTCCCCCCTTCCTCCTCAGCATAATCCTCCTCCTCTTCAGGATTTTCATCAAATCCACCATAACCCACTTCTTCATCCTCATCTTCTCTAATGTGCCTCTTTCTTCTACTCTCCAACACCATTATTACAAAGAAAGGAACCAGCATGATGAAAATCCATAGCCATATAGCCATGATGTTTCAAGTTTCAAGTTTCTAGCCTGCAAAAAAAATGGAGAAATGCCAAATGGGAATAGGAAATGCAACATAGGAAAAAAAACAATTCAATTTTTAAGTTTTCAACACAATAAAATGCAACATTCAGAAAAAAAATCAAGTTTTTGTTTTTGAACAACTTAAAAATTCATCCTAGAAAATACAAAACTAGATTAGAAGACCTACCTCTTTCTTGAAATCCTCTTCTTGCTCTCTTGCAGCTTGCTTCTTGCTCTCTCCTTGGCACTTCCGCAGCTCCGCTCTCCAACTCTTGCTCCAAGCTCTCCTTCTCTCCAACTCTTGCTCCAAACTCCTCTTGCTCTCACTCAACTAAAACAATAAACCAAAATGAGGGGAGCGTGGGCTTTTATTTACCCAACCCTCCTCCCTCCCTCTCCAAAAAAAAAACAAATTTTTTGTTCATTTTTTTTCACGTCGTCGGGGAACGTTTGGGACTTCCGGCATTTAAAAAATGCTCCCGAAGCGTTTTTTTTTAATGCCGGAAGCGCTCAGGGAGCGTTCACTCCCGAGTGCTCCCTGAAACGCTCCCGAAAAGGCAGGGAGCGTTTTTACAGGCTCGGAAGTGCGTTTCCGAGCGCTCCCAAAACACTCCCGAACGGAGCGCGTTTCGGGCCTGGGAATTGGGGGGGGGTGAAGCTTCCCCGCAACCTTGAGCAGAAGACTTCAGCGTCTTGCCATATTTGGAAGAGTTCCAGGAACTACATTAAGAGTTCTAGTGTTGGTGGTCATCCTTAAACCACCTCCTTATGCCAACATTTCAGAGAGCACATTCAGCTCCTTGTTGTCATGCATTGTTATATCTCTCTTCTTGGACTTGTATATACCCCTTCGGATTAAGGGAGGGGATGTTAGACACCTAATCCTCTAAGGGTTGGTGTGGAAGTTGAACAGACATCGGAGTCCAAGAGACCTTGGAAGATGAATCCAAGGGTCCCAAGAATGTATTATAAATGTACATCTATGTTAATAGAAAATGTAATTCATTGTTTTATCATTCAAGTCTCCTCGCATTCCATGTGTGTCTAACAATTACTCTCCTCCCAATCAAGACTAAAGACTAACTCACTCTAATTGAACTGTTAGCTGCCACCTTGTTTTGTAGTGAAACTGATGAAGCCTCCACTTAACTGGAGCTCCAACTCTACGCATGCTAACTTGATGATTATTCCAGTAAACTGGAAATAACTCATCCTAGCTGAAGTCTAACTCATGAGCTCGCACTCATACTGAGAGAAGGACAATTCGAGGTACTCACTGGCTAAGGCACAAGCTAAAAGACCTTGCTCACTACATTTTCAATATTGAACACGGCCCCTTTCTCTTTTTGAACTTGATCCCTTCTCCTCAACAGCTTGATCTTCCTTCTTCTCACCCAAATTGGCCCTCTTCTCCCTCACTCGATGTGATCTCCAAAATTATGTTCTTCACCCACTCATTCCAAAAGTTTATAATTTCTCTCATAACCCTATTTCATCCTTGAAATCTTCAAAGAAAAGATCAAAGGCCAAAATTTGATCTTATCACTTTCTTTTCATCCGGTCAAAAAAGAAATATTAATTTCCAAAACTTTAGAAATCTGAGTTACAAATTAATTAAATTAATTATCATGCTTTTCCTTAAAAAAATTGCTAAAATAGGTAATTATTAAGCTATATTTTGCATTCCTGGTGAGACACCTGTCTGAGCTACAATTTTAACATCATATCATACTGTAAGTGCAGATTTAATTTTTGTGTATATCATACAGCTTTAGTGTGACAGCTTGTGGAGGTTTCCCTATAAGCTTGGAATACTTAAATGAAAAGCTAATTTTAGGGTATAATTATTGGTGTTTCATGTTCATGCTTCCGCTGTTCAGTTTTAGCTGTACGTGTGATTGTTGCATATTCAGAGATATTTATTTCTGTGATTAAAAAAGTTTGGATCTGAATTATTTAAGTAAGAGAAACATAGGACAACAGTCATATAGGGCTTAAAAATTTACATGGTATCAGAGCAGATCTCTGATTGAGATCTTTGAGGGTTTAAGGCAGTAGATCAACTGTCAAAATCAAGGACCAGCAGTTAGAGGCTTTCATTATTGTTGGTTGAAGGACTAAGCAGCCTTGCAGGACAAGTTTTTTGTGTTATTTTCTGATTTGGGAGTTTGTGCAACAAATCTCAGAGATGTCATCAACGAGGCTCAAATTTGAGGACAGATTGGATCATGCCTCCAACATTTTGCCCCGGAAAGTTAGGGTAAAATTACTATCAAAAGAGAATGATCTCTAGGATGTCATCAAGGATATTGTGCCTCCACCTATAGATCCAGAGCAGTTGGCAACACATTAAAAAAATAAAGTGAAAGTCAAGAGTATGATCTTGGATGCCATAAGGATCACCTAACTCCACACTATCTGAGAAAAAAACAATAAAGGAGATGTTTGGTGCCTTGGTTAGCCTCTACCAAAGCAAAAACACTAACAGAAAGATGATATTGTGGACCAAACTCAAATCCATAGAGATGACTAGATCAAACACCTATACCAGTTACCTAATGAAGATCACATAGATCCATGATCAACTAGCAGCAGTTGGAGAGAAGGATGCAGACTTAGAGTTGGCAAACATGGCACTGAATAGATTCACAGCTTCATGGGAACCATTTGTAAAAGGCATTTATTCAAGGGAGAACCTTCCTAACATTGAAATACTATGGGATGACTATATCTAGGAGGAGACTAGGATGGATTAAAAGGCCAACAAGAAGGGTGGTGACAAGAACTTGGATTTTCCATATTTTTTAAACTCATTTAGTCCTTCTTGCATCATTTTCATAGTTCCCAAAGAAATTAATGCTTCAAAGTAAACAAATAAAAATAAAAAATTTACAAGCTTCTTAAGGGATATATTTACAGAAAACCGTGCTTTTTTAAAAGTATTCTAATTCCATAGGATTGGAATAACATCCAAGGCATCCCATCACAACTTTTTACTATATACAAATTTATAATTTAAAGAATAAATAAAATAAAATAAAACAACTATCCAATAACGTACATTTCCCATCTTAAGTGTTCTCAAAATATAGTTCGTTACTTGGTTTACATGCATTGTCTACCCAACATATGGTGCATTACTTGGTTTTCTTGCATTGTCTACCCAATTATTTGAGGATGTCTACCTCTATCGAACTTTGCATGTGTTACCCAAAGTTTGCAGAAACTACTTTTAATATTGTCCTTCAAACTTGGGATGCTTCAGGAGCTAATTATGCTAGTTTTCTCCATATCCCTTCCTATATCTATTGTGGATGGATTCAGAAGGAAGCATAATAGGCAAAAAAATGTTGACAAAAGATAAGCCAACGAAATAGGTATATTAGAATCATCCAAAATGTTTTGATTTTTCATGTGAAACGACTCTATAAATATGGTATTTTTTGGCATTCCGGAGAACATGTTTTTCACTCCAAACTGTGAAAATTTCTGAATATTACTTATGTAGAAACCCTACTGTTAAATCTGGTTATACTTCTCCTACTTAATCAAGTTATTAATCTGAAATTTCAACATTAACATCGAATTAAACACATTAACAGTTCTTCACAGATATAGATCTAAAACTGAATACATGCACAGAGACAAAGTGACACACAAGACTTTCTAGACAACTGTCCCCGGAAAAACCCAATGCGGTAAAACCAGTCTTCTAGCTGCTGGAGGGTTTATACTATTAAGTAGAATCTAAGTACAACAAATTTGGGCACCTTATTGGTTAACCCGACAAAGAAATATAAGATCTGCAGCAATATCTTTGTTTTGGAGACAGAAAACTGGACTGATTCCCACCTTCAAACGGGATTTACAGAACTCAACCCCCTTCAACCTCTAGAAACCCTAGCGCTACTCTGAAGCCCTCTACGTCAACTATGCTAGCCTTCTGATGCCCCTGCGCTGCACAGGAGAGGGTTGCGTAACCCTATACTGGGTGACGCAGTCCTTACGCTACCCTGGCTGGCCCTGTGTAAGCCTTGGTGGCCTCCTGTTGCCTCTGCGCTGCCCTTTTTGGGCCTGCGTAGCACCTATGTAGTGGCCGAAACCCTCTGCGCTGCATAGCCTCTGCTTCCTCTGCGCTGCTCTTGTTGTTGTTTCTCTGCCTCTTGCTGACTCTTGGCTCTGGGATCAAATCATCCCCCTAACCAATACTACCCCTCGCTGCAGCTGAAACACTTCTGGAAATTCTTAGCAAACCACACCCTAGAATTCCAGCTTAGTCTCAGTGCTCTACCTCCGTGTGTGTGTTCTCCAACTGACCCCAAGCCTTTCCTTTATACTTTTCTTGTTAGGAAACCAACATCAGTGATCTAATCTTGATTTGACGGCTAAGATTAAAAGAAAGTCTGATCCATGTGACTTAAGTCATTTCCGTCACATGTTTAAATTAATTACCTTTAATATTTTAATTTTTCTAAGTTAGACTTAGGGTCCTTAATTAAAAATATTAATTAATTAATTTCTCTCAAACTGGATGGAATTTCTCAAATCTCTTTCTGGGCCTTGGAGATCTCATGTACTCTAGTCCCTCCACAAAGTTTGGTTGCTAGAACACATTCGAAGCTACCCAACAATCCACAAATCTCAACACTCCCTCTTAGCGAGAAAAGTGCTCTAGCACAATATTGCTTCACCCCGAAGCTCTGCATTGATCTCTGGTGTGGGTCTCTGCACTGATGCTTGGCCTACTGCCCTTCATCACTACGTTGTTGCTGCTCTCCCGTACTGCTACCCATGACGTTGCCACCACCACTGCTACATTTGTACTGCAGCTCCCTCTCAATCTGCTACGTCGCGTTGCCAACTGCTGCACTGCAACTCAGTTGCTGAGAGAAACAACTGAAAACTCCTCCCAATCATTGATAGGCAAGTCAGTTGGGCTGCATCCTCATCACTGAAGCTCCTTAGGCTACTGCTCTGTGTTGTCCTCCTGAAGCCACTACGCTGCTGCAGCTCTTCTCTGCGTAAGCCAACCTGCACTGCGTTGCTGAAGTCACATCAGCCCTTCTGCGCTGTGCTGCCACGCTGTTGCTGCATCTGCACTGCGCTGCTTCCGTCAACTTCTAGCTCTGCCTCTGCTCCATCCATGAATCTCTACACCCACTGCTCCACTTGTCCCGCTACTGTCTTAAGGCTCCCATAGCTCGTATGTAATCCAAGTGTGGGCTACTCAAGGATCCCGCCATCACTCTGCAGCTGCTCTACAGATACATATCGCCCCACTTTCGTGGTTCATGAGCACTCATGGCTACGTCATCTTTAGAGCCATCGTCTGCCACAACAGCCTTGGAGGTAGAAGCTTCCTTGTCCTTCTTCTTCTGAGGACAATTGTTGGCGAAATGTCCTAGTTCGTGGCACTGGAAACACTTGATCTTAAATAGATCACGCGTCTTCCTCCCTTGCTACCTCTTTGATGTCAAGGTTGCATCTTCTTCCTCTTCCTTCTTCACCTTACTTGATCTAGTGTTGTATTGTCTCTTGGTGAAACGACGGAGTTCTTCTTAACGGAGGATCGCTCACATACTGTCCTAGTTGGGAAGGTCCGCTCTGCCCAAGATACTTTGGACAAAAGTTTCCCAGTGCTCTGTGACCGCATTGAGTGCAATCCTCACCATCACATCATCCTCCACTTCACTGCCATGGCAGTCAACTGATCCCTAATCGCCTGTAATCTGAAAAGGAAGGGCTCAATTTCTTCTCCCTTGGCCATCATGAATAACCTCATCTGATTCTCTAGAAGCATTCTCCTCTAGATGGATATTCCTTCATATAAGGCAGTTAATGCTTTCCACATCTCATTAGTCGTCTTCTTATCAGCTATATGTGGTACAACATGATCCTTAACCCCATCCATGATGAAGCGTTTGGCATGCGCCGTTGCTTCTTCATGCTTCCTCAAGAGATCTGCGTCGGTTGGCGTGGCCAGGACTTTTTCTGCATGCTCCCTCAGATTGTATGCCTCCATGACTGCCAGGATTTTGGCCTTCCAGGCTGCAAAGTTGGACAGACCATTCAACCTATCCTGATCACGTAATCCGTGAGGTGCCATTTGCTTAGAAAATATGTCGGACTAATCCTTCTCTCTATGCTAGAGACTTGGATCTAGGGTCCTTGGCAAGAAAGGCACCCTCTGCTCCCTCTGACAACTGACCTCCTCTCTTGGAAGTCTACCAAATCAAACGAATCAACTTTCTTTGATCCTTTGATCGATCTGCAAATTTCTTTGGCTAGAAATCCTCTGAGAAGTTGTTCTCCTCCTGCTCTTTGTCAACTAGTTCTTAGGCTAATTTCTGCACCTTCAAAAATTTAATCCCACCAACAACTATTGAAGCTCTGTAGCACTGCTTTTGGCACTCTGAATCAGCCACAGCCTCAAGACTACATCACCTTGGTCGAACTCTGCATGAGCAGACAGTCCCATTGTTGTCTTTGCGCTGCCTCTGCGCAGTAAGTACGTGGGCCTGCGTAGAGACTGCATGGGGACTGCGTCACCCTAGCCTTTGCATGGCTCTGCTTCCCTCTTCTGCTACATTGTCCTCTCTGGTCTAGCTTTCTGCGGCTACTGCTGCTTTCTGAAGCAAAGATTCTTCAGTCTTCTTGTTGATGATTCAGCTAGATCTGCAATCGTGCTGATACCATGTGAAAATTTCTGAATATTCTTATGCAGAAACCCAACTGTTAAATCTGGTTATACTTCTCCTACTTAATCAAGTTATTAATCTGAAATTTCAGCATTAACATCGAAGTAAACACATAAACAGGTCTTCACAAATACAAATCTAAAACTGAATACATGCACATAGACAAAGTGACACACAATATTTTTTGGACAACTATCCCTAGAAAAACCCAATGCGGGAAAGTCGGTTTTCTAGCTGCTGGAGGGTTTATATTATTAAGTAGAATCTAAGTACAGCAAATCTGGGCACCTTACTGGTTAACCCGACAGAGAAATATAAGATCTCCAGCAATACCACTGTTCCAGAGACAAAAAACTGGACTGATTCACACCCTCAAATGGGATTTACAGAACTTAGCCCCTTTCAGCCTCTAGAAACCCCAGCGCTACTCTGAAGCCCTTTGTGTCAGCTCTGCTAGCCTTCCGATGCCCTTGCGCTGCTCAGGAGAGGGATGCGTAACCCCAGACTGGGTGACGTAGTCCTTACGCTGCCCTGACTAGCCCTGCGCAAGCCCTAGTGGCCTCTTGTTGCCTCTATGCTGCCCTTTCTGGGCCTGCGTAGCACCTACGTAGCGGCTAAAACCCTCTGTTTTGCGCAGCTGCTGCGTAGCCTCTGCGTCCTCTGCGCTGCTCTAGTTGTTGCTTCTTTACCTTTTGCTGACTCTTGGCTCTGGGATCAGATCATCCCCTTAGCCAATACTACCCCTCGCTGCAGCTGAAACACTTATGTAAATTCTTAGCAAACCACGCCCTAGAATTCCAACTTAGTCTCAATACTCTGCCTCCGTGTGTGTGTTCTCCAACTGACCCCAAGCCTTTCTCTTATACTTTTCTCGTTGGAAAACCAACGGCCATGATATAATCTTGATTCGACGGCTAAGATTAAAAGAAAGCTTGATCCGTGTGACTTAAGTCATTTCCATCACATGTTTAAATTAATTACCTTTAATATTTTAATTTTCCCAAGTTAGACTTAGGGTCCTTAATTAAAAATATTAATTAATTAATTTTCTCTCAAACCGGATGGAATTTCTCAAATCCCTTTCTGGGTCTTGGAGATCTCATGTACTCTAGTCCCTCGACAAAGTTTGGGAGCTATAGCACATCCGAATCTACCCCAACAATCCACAAATCTCAACACAAACAAGGTTTGTGGATTAAACTATATGATGATAATGATGACTTGAACATTTCCTTAGAATTCGCTATGCGGGTTGATCTGATATTGAAGAAAATAATCAAAGAATATTATAGAGTCCTCATTTAGCAAACTGAGGCAAGTAAAGAATTGTCAGATATGATAACTAAAAGAAGCAAAGAACATTATAGATTTTTCATTTAGCAAAGTGTAGCAACTCGAGAAATGCCGAAATGTAGAAGTTGGACTTATGCCGTTTCAAAGGTTTTGAGAAACATATTTGCGAATGCTTAGATTGTCGGTTGCCACCACAATTAAAAATGAAACATCAAATTGCCTTAAAGGAACGAACTCAGCCCACACATATCGATCACGAGACCTCTCATAGGGAAAGCGATATCAAAATTATCAAATGACACATATAAAAAGGAGGTAGAAAAATGACATATGTACATACTAAATGTGTTTCTTAGGTATGAACATAACCAAATTCTAATGTCTAACTTTGAACTTCTTTATTATTTGTACAAGATTTTCCTTTCTTCACCAAATAAGTAACACTAATTTGATTTTTTATATAGAAATCAATAAATTTTATTTTAGTTGGCCCTTAAAACTTTATGACCTCGGAAGTTATATGTAAAGTTTTCCATAGGTGGGAAGGCAAGTGGTATGTTCTAAGGCATGACCTGCTGTACTCTGCATTTTATATATAAAATAAGAGTCCCTTTTTCCTGTGAAAAGAATAGAATTCTATTTAATTCCTCATATTAATATTTTAATGAATTTAGCAGGATTTTAGTAAGCATACACCCAAGCTTTAACTTACAATTGTTATAGAGCATTTGCTTTTACCTCACAATTAATAGCACATTATGCTTTACTGCATGCAATCGAGGATTTGTATAGAGCTCAGCTGATTGAAGCATTCTCAACTTCCATAGCAAGGATTCTCGTGGAATTGTTTTTGCCAATGTCTGCAAATAATAGAACTGTTAATTAGAAAGAACTAGCATTCATAGCATGGTAATCAAGATCTCAAGCAAGAGAAATTGAAAAGGAAAAGAAGGTTATATACAATTTGATTTAAAAAATGAGAACAATAAAATACATATGAAATAGAGTTATATATTAGAATATTGAATGAAATTATAAGGATGAAATAACTTAGCATTACAATACGTTTGCCCACCAAATTACGGAGTTCCTTCTAAATCATAAATCAACCTATGAAACTCAAAGCATGAGGATCAGGACCTAAAATTTTCTCTAAACTATTTTGCAAAATGCTTTAAGAGAAATAACAATGGTTGTTAGAATCTTTCTCAGTCCAGGACATTCTCTAGGGGTTACTATGAGACAGGTTCCTTAGAGTGGACATTGATATTCCTTACTTGAAGGTGATAGCCATTAACTCTTCTTCTTACATAGCATCTATTTCTTTACTACTTTGAGATTGTATTTATAGTTGGTTCTCTGCCATATATAGAGTTTTTTTTCTCGTCTAGTTCTGGGTTTTCTTTTGTGTTTTTGGGAGATGATTTTTGCACTCCTATCGCCCATTCTGGTATGTTGTATTATCTAATCCTATTGACCTGTTTTGGTCTTCAAAGGAAATTAGTACAATTTCAATTTATTTCATTTTTACTTGGTAAGGACACAGTTAGAACAGTACCTGCCAATTTGCATAACAACAGACCAGTAAAACACAATAAACTTCTAGAATCTTATAAACACATTACATAAAAACCAAGAACTCTAGGACGACATGGTGTTTGTACCAAGAGCCATGATGCAATGCTTTACCTCCATGGTAATCAAGTATACCAAGCAAAGCACCATCAAAACACCAATGACCGTATATCATCTCATCAACAATCAACCAAGCCATCAAAATCGTCAAGTGAACTTACACCCCAATTCATCAAAGTCCATAAGTACCATGCTGCAAACCCATCCATTGTAATGAAAATCACAAATCGAACCTCATGCCATATGATGCGTAGCAGACTCTAAAACGAGTGATCATTTACTATATCGGCTCTGACTCTATGCCGAGTGTGCTACCTTATTGTCTCTAACAACAAATTGTATTAACTGAGCAACGTATAACATAATTTCTATGATATACAATCTTAAATGACCAAATGTGTCTCTAATGATGACTGCTTTTGCTCTTAAATAACCAATTTATACAGAGAGAGTTAATGAATATATAGTCTTAAATGACCAAATTCACATGTACTCCTATATAACAAAATTATACAGAGAGAGTTAATTAATATATAGTCTTAAATGACCAAATTCACATGTATTCCTATATCACAAAATGTAATCTTAAATGACCAAAACTATTTATAGTTTTGAATAATCAATCCATTCATTGTCACATTTTAAGAATGCAAACAGAATGCAGATACTTCAATTTTAAAAAGAAAGTGTGAATAGATGTGACAAGTCTTTATAGCCATAGGTTAATGAGCCAAGACTATGTAAGAACCACCATACGAAGAACGTAATCTTAAATGACAAAAACTATTTATAGTCTTGATTGTAATCTTAATTGTTATAGTCTTGAATGATCAATCCACTCATTATCACATTATAAGAAGCAAACAGAATGCAGATACATCAATTTAAAAAACAGAGTGGAAGAGATGTGAGAAGGCTTTAGAGCCATAGGTTAATGAGCCAAGACCATGTACGAACCACCATAACAAGAATGCCAATAAACATCAAGTGACAATAGCTATCTGATTTTTGGGACTATATGAGGTTTATGGGTGGTCGTGATCTATTTGGAATATATATTTTATTGATGAATTTGGAAATATATGATGAATTACAATGGAGACCCCTTGTATAAATATTAAATACTAGGTGGGTGCCTAGTTTACATGAAGCCGCATGTCCCATAGAATAGGGCACATCCCTTTATTTCCTCAGCTAATAATGCTTTTTTCATTGTCATACCCTTTAAAAAATTCGTTGTTTTCAAAGAAAAAGTAATGAGGGGTATTTTTGGCAGAAACTTTGTCTCCTGTGATGAGTCTTCTTCCGGAAAGTTTTTCTATTTGATAAGGTATTCATTGATGGGTCTAGAACATAACACTTTTTTCGTGGCGGCCAAAATACCTTCTGGTTCTAAAATAATTCTTCTTTCATCATCAAATTCTGGAATTTCTGTCTGAAAAGGTTGGACTTGTCCCAACATCTTTTAAGGCATGACACATCAAGACATTATGGATGTGACAATTATTGAGTGTTTCTGTTGACACCTAATCCTATGGATGGGTGTGCATTTGTATTTTTGTATATTATTTATTATTAGGAAATAAGGAAGGCCAAGAGTCATTGGGAGATGAATCCCAATAGCCTCACCTCCCATCTATATAAGCATGTACATTCTTCAGCTAATACACATTCTAGTTTTGAGGAGTTACCTCCTGGTTTGACATGGTATCAGAGCCAGCCCCACAATTGGCATTTCTGCCATGTGGTGTAACTCCCTATCCTTTGCTCAGTCATATTTTTTAATAGTTTTCTGCTGCTCTTAATTGCTAGACTGTTATTCTGCATTTTTTTTCCCTATTTAGCACTGACATTTGCAGCTCCAGCTCCTGCAGCTCCTGAAGACTGCAGGCTCTGTCAATCTGCAAATTGCAGGCTCTGCCATTCTGCAATTCCAGCAGTCCTGCAACTCTGTCATTCTGCAGATTCAATTTCAAAATTTTTTATGTAACGCCCTTTTGGGCCTCCTCATTCATCCCTACGCTCCTCTCCATTCACTCACCTCCCTCTCCATTTATCCCTGCGCCCTCACACACTTCCCTTCCCCTGCCTACATTCTCCATTCCCCATTCCCTACATATCGACCTCCACCAACGCCTCCCCTTCTCCATACCTATCGACCCATTCTGGTGCCCATTCATTTCCCTACCTCACTGCTATCTCCCTCACTGTTCTACGCACATTCCTCCACAGTGGTTTATATCCAGCGCTACATCCCACCCTATCTATTTTATTTAACACAGCTATCCAGCGTTCCATTCTACACTGTACGCTGTCACACATATATATACAGCGCTCAATTTTTCAGTCTCCGCGCTATTTGTCAATACGTTCCACAGCACTCTCACACAGCAGTCTCCGCGCCCACGCTATCACTGTTCATACAGCATTTCATATACATTAAATGTTGTCCATTGTATATACATAATACGCTGCATAACGCCCTCTGTGTAAATGCTGAACGCTGTCCATTATAAACGCTGAACGCTGTCCATTAAATGGACATTGTGTAAACGTTGTCTATTTACATCTATACGCTGTCCATATTACATTATTGACATCCATACGCTGTCTATCTACATTAACGCTGTCAATTGATTTTTAAAACGCTGGTTTGACGTGGTCTGTCCGCCCCTCCACCTTTAATACAGCGCTGTCACCTTATTCACAATTCCGCCCACGAATTGTAACGCTGTCACTATATTCAAACGCAAGTCTCTTTTATATAATGCGTTGTCATTTATACGCAACTCTCTTTTATATAATGCGTTGTCATTTATACGCAAGTCTCTTTTATATAATGCGCAAGTCACCACCATTTTAATAAGCAAGTCATGGTATGTGTTGTAATACACCGCCCCTCCATAATATCACAACGCCCCTCTCCCCTTTCATAATTCCGCCCCTCCCACACTGCTCCCCTCCATTTCGCCCTTCCACACCACTTTTCATTTTCACAATTCCGCCCCCCTCCCATTCATAATTCCATTTTTTTTCATATACATTTTTCCCAAACAAAAAAAAATTATATTTTTTTATGCAGAATCAGTTTATAGCGAAGAGTATTTTTTGTCCATTTAAAATCAGTCTTCAGAGTTTTTGAGCAGATTTAGTTTCCAGAAAGAGTTTTTAAACTCAGAATATTTTTTCCAGCAAGAGTTTCTGCCCTTTTAATTGAGTATATTTTCCAACAAAAGATTTTTTTTTGTTTTCTCTCCTTCAAGAGAAATTTTCCAGCAAAGTTTTGGTTTTTCTCTCCTCCTTCAAAAGAAGATGACAGTCCCTTCATCTTCTAAAGATGCTGCCTACTTGGCACAGAGAGAAAAGAGACACGCTTCAGGTCCATCCAGAGGAAGAGAAGGCAGAAGACGAAGAAGAAACTTCAGAGAAAAGGGGGGCAGACAATCTAAAGCTCAGCAGCAAACAAATCAAGACAGAGGTAAAATTGATGACAAAGACAAAGGTAAACCAGTTGAATCAGCTCACTATGTTCTAGCACATTGTAACAATGGAGTAACTGAAAACCTCTTTGATGTTTCATTTACTTCATGGAGAGATGATTGGTTGCTAGATTCAGGAGCAACATGTCACATGACATTTAGAAAAGATTTTTTTGAAGAATTCACTGACAAAGTTGATGGAGCAGTATATTTCGCAGATAAATCCAAACTCAAGCCATCAGGGCTTGGCATAGTCAGGCTTAAACTGCCTGGTCTTCCTGACCATATCCTACATGAGGTTCTATACCTCCCGGAGTTGAAGAGAAACTTGTTGTCCCTGATCGAAATCCGGCAGCAAGGACACTCAGTTCACTTGTTTGATGGCAAGGCAGAGGTCAGATCAGCATCAGATCACTCACTTGTCATGGAGGGAATAGAAGAAGGGAGACTCTTGAAGCTGAAAGGTTCATTTGCTCATGCTCAAAACTTTGCATTCAGTTCACATCATGATGAAGGTACATTTCCATCAAGTCTTTTATGGCATGCTAGATTTGGACACTTAAATTATGACAGCCTTCGTTTGTTGAAGAAAAATGGTGTTGATGGACTGCCTACAATTCCTAGAAAACCTAAGGAATGTGATGCATGTATTCTAGGAAAGCATAGCAAACGACCATTTCATGATTCACACTCAAGAGCACATAGGAAACTTGAACTTGTTCATTCAGATTTATGTGGCCCTATGCCTATTGCTTCTGCAAATGGAAACAAATACATGATGACATTTATTGATGACTACACCAGAATGTGTTGGATTTACTTACTGAAGAATAAGTCTGATGCTTTTCAAACTTTCAAAAATTTTCATGCATGGATTGAAAATGATGCACAAACACATATTGGCTCTCTACGCACTGATAATGGAAAAGAATACACCTCAAATGAATTTGAAAATTATCTTCGTCAACATGGAATCAAACATCAAACCACTGTGCCATATAATCCACAACAGAACGGTGTAGCTGAAAGAATGAACAGAACCGTCTTAAATATGGTCCGCTCCATGTTATTTTTCAAGAATGTAAAATTGATGTTTTGGGCTGATGCAGTTCTATGTGCTGTTTACATAAAGAATAGGTGTCCTTCAAGTTCAATTAGAAACAAAACTCCTTTTGAAATGTGGCATGGCCACATTCCTTCGGTAAAGCATTTCGGGGTCTTTGGGTCCACCTGTTATGCCTTGATACCCAAGGGTCAAAGGAACAAACTTGGTGCTAGAAGCAGAAAATGTATCTTCTTGGGGTACTCCAATACCTCCAAAGGATATCGTCTCTATGATGAAACAAATAAGAAGTTTGTGATAGCAAGAGATGTTATATTTCTTGAATCTTCCAAGAGTGACAAGGTTGTTGAGCGGCAACTTGATCGCCTGGACAGATTCACACATGCAAAGTCTTTCCAAGAATTTGATAATGTGATTCCACACCTTGAAGGGGGGATTCCGATATTGAATCAAACTGTGGAATCATTTCCTGAACCACACTCTTCCCCACATGAAGAAACAACCACGGATGACACATTGGATGATGTGATTGACAGAATTGGGAGATTGAATCTTGAATCAATCCCAACTCAGTCAAGTGACCAGCCAGGGCCATCTCAGAAAGGTCCCCCCAAATGGCTGACAAAGACACTGGAGGATGTTCATCCTGATGAGGTTGGAAAAACAGGAACAAGAAGTTCCACTCAAGAAATCGAAGGTGATGTAGATAATTCTGATTCTCCTGTTGATATGGATATTGCTTATAACTGTGAGTTGAGTTTGTCTACAGATCATGAACCAAATTCCTTCAAAGAAGCCGCTTCTCATGATGAATGGAAAGAAGCGATGTAGAAGGAGTATGATGCCTTGATAAAGAATGGCACTTGGAAGCTGGTTGATCCGCCTTTGGGAACGAAACCAATTGGCTGTAAGTGGGTCTACAAGAACAAGTACAAAGCGGACGGCTCACTTGACAAGCACAAGGCCAGGCTTGTGGCAAAAGGATTCGCACAGAAATAAGGAGTCGATTATGAAGAAACTTTTGCTCCCACAGCAAAATGGACCACCATCCGGACTCTCTTTGCCTTAGCAGCTCAGAATGGATGGAAATTCCATCAGATGGATGTAAAAATAGCCTTCTTGAATGGAGATCTAAAGGAGAAAGTTTATATGTCCCAGCCAGAAGGATTTGTGGTAAAGGGTCAAGAACACAAAGTTTGCAAGCTTATAAAATCCTTGTATGGCCTCAAACAAGCACCACGAGCCTGGTATGAGAAATTGACCGAGCATCTTCTGAAACTTGACTTCAAACATTTTGATCTTGATGATGCAACTTTGTTTGTTAAGAAAGTTGGAAAAGCAGTTGTATATCTTGTGGTATATGTAGATGATCTTTTGATAACAGGAAACAATGAGAGCTATATTGCATCCATGAAGAAAGAGTTGAAGAAAGGTTTTGAAATGATTGATTTGGGTCATGTTCATTACTATTTGGGTATTGAAGTAATTCAACATCCTAAATTCATATTTCTTTCTCAGAAGAAGTACATTGGAGATCTCTTGAACAAATTTGGCATGGATGATTGTAAACCCTTAAGCACTCCAATGGAACAAAACTTAAATCTCACATCTATTGAAGGAAAGGAATTTGAGGATGCAACTAAGTATAGACAACTTGTAGGAAGTCTTATCTATCTGACCACCACCAGACCTGACATCTCATTTGCTGTTGGAATCCTCTCAAGGTTCATGCAAAAACCTTGTGAAGGACATTGGTCTGCTGCAAAAAGAGTGCTAAGGTACTTGAAGGGGACTCAAGACTTTGGACTCAAATATACACGGGTAGGCGACTTCATCTTGACCGGATACTCTGATTCAGACTTTGATGGCGACAAAGAAACAGGGGTGTCTACTACAGGTTACACCATGAGTCTTGGATCAGGAGCTGTCTCATGGAGATCACGCAAACAGTCAGTTCTAGCAGATTCCACGACCGAGGCAGAATATGTGGCAGTAGCTGAAGCAACAAAGGAAATTGTGTGGCTCTGGAAAATCCTGGAATATTTGCAGATGAAACAAATGTATTCCACTTCACTCATGATCGACAACACTTCTGCAATAAAGTTGGCCAAGAACCCGAAGTTCCATGATCGAACAAAGCACATCAATACAAAGTACCATCTAATTCGACATCATGTTCAGGCCAAAACCATCCATCTACATCATTTTTCCACAAATGACCAAACTGCTGACATCTTCACCAAAGCACTTGGAAGAGAAAAGTTTGAAAAGTTCAGATCGATGCTTGGACTCACCAACATCCCTTCGGATTAAAGGGGGAATGTTGACACCTAATCCTATGGATGGGTGTGCATTTGTATTTTTGTATATTATTTAATATTAGGAAATAAGGAAGGCCAAGAGTCATTGGGAGATGAATCCCAATAGCCTCACCTCCCATCTATATAAGCATGTACATTCTTCAGCTAATACACATTCTAGTTTTGAGGAGTTACCTCCTGGTTTGACAGTTTCAATTCATAGGCTATTTTGATAAAAAAAAAATTGATTGAAATGAAATGAAATTTTAATGTCCACGAGACTAAAAGTAGTCTATGGGACTATGAGTTCCCTGTTTTTCACCTTTTGCATTTCAGTCCTTTTCTTATTAAAATTGATGATGAGCTGGCCCAACCTTCCAAAAATCCCAACTCTAAAAATACAATGCCAAGAAACTGATGTTAACATATTCCCATAACTTTCTCTGATGTCTTTGAATGCATCGCATTCCAAAATGAAATGTTTTTTCGATTCCACTGCCCCAGAGGTGCAAAATGTACACACTTGTTCTTCCCAAGCTTCTTTAGGCCTTTTCCACCATCCTGTTTCACACCGAAGTTGATGCGAGTTGGTCCTTAATTGCGCATAAGAACCTTTGCCCTCCACGGAATGTTAGCTCCAATGTACTCTTTTTGTTGGAGATCATACGTAGGGTTGAATTCTTCAATGTAGTATTTCTTCCTTCTACCCAACTTTTTTCTCCATACCTATTTACAAAACTTCTCCATGACGAAATTCTTTAGCTCCTTGCTATTTGTGGGACAAGCATTGAGGTAGGTATTCCATTTTTGCATCCATGTGTAGTTTTGTCTCATCCATGTTTTCTTTCTTTCACTCATGCCTTATTTGAAGATAACATTAGTCCATCTACCTACTCCCATTTGCTCAATTCTTTTTAGATATATTATGGGCTGCATCATAGCAATTGCTTTGATGGGAGTTGCTCCTGTTTCACTCAACATTATCTCATAAGGTACCGAACTTTTTATTTTGAACTTGCTCATTATCAAGCATTTTTGGATTTTCTCAATTTGCTTCCAATTTGAGACAGAGGTGCTGCTAGCCCACAATTCACACCCATATAGCATCACTAGACAAACTAGGAGTCCAAAAAGCACTTTAATCGTTTTCCAATCCCACAACTCTACCTCTCTACATCTGATTTGAAAAGGCCCATAGAATTTTGGAGCCAATTTATTTATTTTTTACCTTGTTGTTTAAAGGTTAATTGTTTATAAGATTGGAATCTTACAAATGCTAAAACACGGACTCAGATTCAGAGAATACGTTAAAAAAGAGGTCGAATCGACCAAGAGGAGAGAAGAAAGATTGAAAGTCTAAATTCAAACTGACCAAACAGCTACACCCCACTGGGACACCATAACTGATGGAGACATCACACTGCATTTAAAAAACCTCGACGACTTGGCATTTTCAAAAAGCAAATAACCCACCAAATCTCAAAGCACAGAGTGGCCATGTGCGTCGCACGAAATTAGAGTAATGGAAAAAGCTAGTATTAATGCAACTACATACATTCGATAGCAAGCTACAAAAGAAATATAATGGCGCACTTACTTCCATAGCTATAAAATAAATCAAGCGACCAGACTCACCTAATATTGCTTCCAAATTTTCGCCAATCCTAATATTGCTTCCGAATTTTCACCAAGTGCAGCGTTTGAGCTCTCAAAATCCTAGACATCCCAAGTCTGACGATTTCAGACTCAAAGCTTCTTGAGTGCCTGTGAGGACAAGAATTCAAAGAAGATTTCAAGATAACAAGGAAGCGAGTCCATTTCCAAGTCGATGACGCCCCCTAGAGCCGAGAACCAAAGCTCGATTTGATAAAAGAAACATGACAAAGTTGGAAGTTCAGCTTCATAATATCAAGCAATCTAAAATGGATGAACCATCTTGGTAGAAACACTTCATCCCCTTTAAGAAATGGGGCATGGTAGACAAGAAATGGACCACAAATGTTCAAATGAATCATTAAGCCAACGTTTGAGACTATTTGAGTGCACCCCTAGTAGAAAACTTCAAGGGCTTGAAAGAGGAAGACACGAAGTATACCATTATTCAATATTGTGATGGTACCATGTGCTTACATAAACCACTACATATTACAGCTTCCGCCATTTACAATATCACAGGGCTACCGCACGCTAAGGACAAAACCCAAAGGTAGTTGACTCGACTACATGCATTAATGAATTTATCGGTGGAACAATAGCTAAAACTGAAAAGGTTTATCAATGGAACTGGAAAACCACTCTAACTCTTTTTGGGCTTCTAGTGATTCCGGTGATTCTCTACGGTTGTGAGTTGTGGGCCAGGAGCACAACCGACATGCAATGGAAACAAATTGAGAAAATTCAGAAGTGTTTGATTACAAACAAATTCAAAATTAAAAGTGCAGTTTCTTATGATATCTTTTTAAGTGAAACAGGGGCCGCTCCTATTGAAGCAATTGCTATGGTGTGAGTCATAAGATATTTGAAAAAAATTGAACAAATGGAAGAGGGTAGCTGGCCTAAGGTTGTGTTTAATGACAGATTGTGCAAAAAAAAGAAGACTTGGATGAGGCAAAATATCAAATGGTTTAGTATATGGGTATTTGCTTGGGCATGTGTCCTACAAACAATAAAGAGAAAAACTTTTGTTATGGATAAGTTCCACAAATGTACCTGGGAGAAAGAGTTAGGGAGAAAGAAGAAGTACTACATTGAAGAGTTTAACCCCACTCATGATCATCAACAAAAAGCGTACATAGGTGCCAATATTTCTTGTAGATTTAAAATTCTTATTGCTCAATTAAGGACTAATCCTCATCAACTCCATTGTGAAACAGGGCGCTGGAAAAGGCCATAAGAAATGTGGGAAGAAAGAGTATGTTTTTTTCGCTCTTCTGGAAAAGTGGAAACAGAAAAACATTTCATTTTAGAATGCGAGGCCTTCAAAGATAGTAGGGAAAATTATGCAGGTATTCTGGCAGCTAGCTCCTAGGATAATATATTCAGCGAAGAGTTTGTCAAGAAGTTGGGAGCATTTATTGTAAAACTCCATAGCAAAAGGGCTGATTACATGAGCTAGATAGAGAAGCAATCTGTCCCATAGGCTATTTGTAGCCTCGTGGACATTAAAATTACTTTCTTTCTTTCTTTCTATTATAAGTCAAGTCCAGGACCCCTGGGTGAAATGGGCTTGCATTATTGACTTGTTGTGCCTTACTCCAACCGATTGAGCATCCGACATAAAGTTGAATATGCTCGAAGCCATTGGTCAAATCACAAGGTTAGGAAAGTAATACAATTGGGCCTACCATGTCATCGACATGGTGATAACCAACTGCCAAGAGTGCCAAAACTCTAGTAAGATTATTCATTTCTCGTCACTACTAATATATATGGTTAGCCATGATGCAAGTCTCGCTAATTGGAGAAGCGACCTTTATGAGGAAAAGTGTCCTACTTATGAAAAATTACAAGGTTTTTGTTCATGGATGGTCAAGAACCCCTAAGTCAATCTCCCCAAAGGAAACATTAATAAATTAGTTGATCAATTTAAAACTTATGTCGAACAAATGGAGAGCTTCACAACAAATTTGACGCATGCTACCCAACAATTCACATATGCAATTGGGCCTTTATAATGTCCCTTTTCGAGAATAAGTGATGGGAAACAATTAATTTGTCATCTTATAGGTGACAGTGAGTAATTAAATTAAAATGGGGATCATTAAGTGACTTCATTTAATTAAGAAATTATAAATTCATTTAAAAAAGGGGCCCATGGTATTATAGTGACTCAAGGCATTTCATTAGGGGAATTTTGAGGTCTAAAATGGGCCTCCTAAGGAAAATGTACAATCAAAATTCACTTTATTAGAACCAATCACATTTTATGGGATGACATCATTCCTAATGGTTGAGGTGGCATTGCTTGAGTTAAAGGTACTTACTTGTCACATTCTCAATGGTAGATAAAAACTCATGGTTAACCATGGTAGTGCTCTAAGTACTTTTAAAGTCAAAGTAAAGTACTCATAATAAATGTCATTTCACACTTTTTGAATAAAAATATATTATTGTCATTTCATATTTCTTGAAAGAAACAATGCATATCTCTATACATTTATTATATTATATTATATTATATTATTTTTATTTAGTATATTAATTACATGTTATTATACAATTTAAATAATATAAATTTTAATTAATAGCATATAATATAATTAAGAATTTATAAATTTATATTTATATTTTATTTTAAGTTTTTTAAGTACAAAGGACAAATGCATTAGTTGTTGAATGATAATGACTTTTCCTTGAAAAGATCATTCTTATTTATAGTCACATCAATACAATTTTTTTATTAATTTTATTTTGGTACAACATTTGAATTGAATTTAACTATGGTTACATGGATTGTGGTGCAAAAAGTGAATTGAAAATTCATAAATATTATTTTATTGGTTTAGCTATTATTTTATTATTTCCTTAGGAGGCCCATTTTAGACCTCAAAATTCCCCTAATGGACCCATTGTATTTGGATGGGAAAAAAATTATAAAAAGGGACGATGAGAGTTCAATTAGAGGGAGGAATGAGTATGGATGTTTTGTTAATTGTCCCGAGAGCTCTAGTAGTGTAATATTCCTAATGGAAATATTCAGTAAAATACCAAAGACATGCAGTAGCTACAGCATATGAACAAGCATAAAATTCTAAAAATTGACACAATCATGCAAAAATTAAAAACCCATAATGCAACCATAAGAAATCTAGCCATTTTATCGATAATGTGTTGGAATTTGATTATAATAGGTGGTGGAAAGTGTGCACCTGGGCTTGCTATGAAAGCAAGTAAATACCCAGGTGAAGATAGCTAAAAAATCCCATGCAAATGTTCCAACAGGCTGTAGGTTGCACCCAGAATTTTTTGCACTACTGTTATAGTCAAACTAGAGTGAGGGCTCAGAACACCTCCAAAAATTTTGCAAAATTAGGTGTCGCTCCTTGGGGCTAGTCCAGAAAAACCTAGAAAGGAATTGGGCTAATTCTGACCTCTCAAAATTATCCAATTTTATGCTACGCCCTCCTTTCCAGAAAACTGGGTCCCCCCCAAATTCACCATTGTTTAACGTGGCCTTATCTCTCCTCAATTTGTTGTAGAAACACTCCAGAAATTACCCCTGGAAGGGTGAGTGAGTTTCTTCCCCCACATCCCGCATAAGTGGGTCGATCCCAGCTCCACGAATTCTTGCCTAGTGACCCCCTGCGTTGGCCCCGAAATGACAAATTTGTCCCACCCCAAAAGCAGCAACCTCCAGCTCTAAAAATTTCCACAAGTGTTGGTCCACCCCGAGTGAAATTCCTTCAACCACCAAAATACCCCTGGAAACTCACTCTACTGAGTGGTACGACTTGGCTCATGCATCCCTCCTGGAGTACATCCAACAATCTCCCACCAATTTCCCTCCATTGAACTTAGTAATACCCCCCTAAGGTGGCACTCAAGGTCTACCGAAGAAAGGGTGAAATTTCTCCTTGGAAAACTATGGTACTAAACAACACTTGTGACTCAACTGAACAACTTGAGCAACAATGGTAAATGTCAAGTTATCAAAAAAAAGGTCCAAATAGCTTCCCTCCTATTTATGTTTTTTGTCTTCCTCCCCTTTGTGGGCCCCTCCATCAAATATTTTGACCCACTTTTCTTAAGTTGGTGTCCCAAAATTGTGTTGGCTTCAAAATTGCAAAAATTGTCGTTCTTCCTCTAGCGAAATTTATTGAGAAGGGAAATTATAGTCCTCCCCTCCCAAATGTTGCTTTTCCTCAAGCAACTGCAATGTTGGATGCTAGAAGATCTGTTCACTCTCCCACATGGCATCCTCAACCGGCAAATCTTTCCATTTGACCAAGTACTCCCAAATGACCCTGCTCCTCAACTTCCTCTCCTATGTCACCAAGATGGCTTCTAGTGTCAGTACCAAGTGCCCCTCATCATCTAGAGGAGGCAGTTTAGTCGTTGTCCTAACCTGTTGTCCCAAAGCCTTTTTCAAACATCAGACATGGAACACATTGTGCATCCAGCTCTCTAGGAGTAACTCTTGCTCGTATGCTACCTCCCCAACTCTTTTGACCACCCTATAAGGCCTATAGAAGAGGCTTGAGCTTCTCGACCCCCTTCCACTTCATTGATAACTTTCGATAAGGTTGGTGACGCAAGTAAACCATATCCCCCACCTCAAACTTCCTTTCCACCCTGCACCTATCAACGTACAATTTTTGCTAGTTTTGTGCCATCTATAAGTTGTCCTTGAGAGCCCTAAGGATCTCTTGGCTCACTTGGATCTAGTCATTTGCCCCTGGGGCTCTGTTGTCTCCAAAAATCATGTCAAAGAAAGAAAGTGCATCATATCCATAAAGAGCTCGGAAATGAGACATACCAATCGACATATGGTAGGTAGTGTTGTAGCAGAATTCTCCCAGGTGAAGCCACTTCACCAACGCTCTTTGCTTCCTAGTCACATAGTTACGCAGGTACCCCTTGAGCCACTTGTTCACAATCTCGGTCTGCCCATTCCTCTGAGAGTGATAACGAGTGCTAGGAGTAAGCTTTGTCCCCACCAATCCGAACAACTCCTACCAAAAGGCCCCTATAAATTTGTTGTTGTGATCACTGACTATGGTCTCTGGAAGACCATGTAGCCGGAATACCTCTCTAAAGAACAACTTTTCTACATGAGAGGCTAAAGACATTGAAGGGATGGCGAAGAAATGAGAAAACTTGGTAAGTTTGTCCACCACAACACAAATGCAATCTCGTCCCTATGCAATTGGAAGCCCCATGATGAAGTCCATGGATACACACTCCCATTTCCGCTCTGGGATAGGGAGCGGCTGAAGTAGCCTTGTTGGATGTGATAGCTCCTCCTTATTCCTCTAATAGACTACGCACTCTTGAACGTGCCTCAATACGTCTCCCTTGAGACCCCTCCATGAAAAACACTCCCTGATGGCACGGTACGTCTTGAGGAATCTGAGGTGCACCGCTCGAGGGGAGTCATGAGTTGCATGCATAATCTTCTTTCTGAGCTGAGATCTTGGCACAAAGTAGATTTTGTCCTTATAATATACCACCTCATTCATCATTTTGAACCTGTCATCCCCATATGTGCCATCTAGTATCTCGCAAGCCTACCTATCCTTGGAATACTCAACCAAGAGTTGAGCCTTCCAATCCTACGTGACGTCCATTAGAGATAATGTTGCGGGCCTATGAGAAATTGCATTTGCTACTACGTTTTGTTTGCTCTTGACGTACTCAATCTCAAAGTCGTAGGCCTGGATTTTACTCACCCACTTTTGTTGCCTCTCCTATAATGTTTGTTTCTCTAGGAAGAACCGAAGATTGTTGTTGTCAGTCTTCACCTTGAACTGGTTGTCGCCCAAAGATTGCCTGAACTTGGCTAGTGCATGCATCATGACTAGCATCTATTTTTCATTAATGGAGTACAACTGCTCGTGGGGCAGCATTTTCCTACTCTCAAATACAATAGGGTGGCCCCCATGCATCAACTCAACTCCAACTCCTTCACCAGAGGCATCACACTCCAGCACAAATGGCCATATGAAATCTGGCAAATCCAAAATAGGACAGTTACTCATGACCTTCTTGAGGCGCTCAAAAACCTCCTATGCTACCTGCGTCCACTCAAAGGCCCCCTTCTTTGTCAAATCCATGAGGGGTGCTACAAGTTGTGAGAATCCCCTCACAAACCTCTTGTAGTAAGTGCAAATGTCCAATAATCCCTTCAACTCAGTCTCATTCTTGGGCATAGGCAATCCAGGATGGCCCTAATCTTCTCGTGATGTACTTTCACTCCATCCTATCCTATCACGTGCCCTAGTTACAACATCTCAGTCAGTCCAAACTCACATTTGGACATCTTCGCTTACAATTTTTGCTCCTCAAGTAAGCGTAGTACTTCCTATAGGTGTTGGAGGTGCTCCTCCCAGGTCCGACTATAGATAAGAAAGTCGTCAAAGAAGATAAGGATGAAACACCGCAACTACCCACGGAACACGTGGTTAATACAGGACTGAAATGTAGTCGAAGCATTGGTTAGCCCAAAGGGCATCACCAAAAACTGAAAGTGTCCATAGTGAGAGCGAAAGAAAGTCTTGGGGATGTCCTGCTCACTCACCCAAATCTGGTGATACCCCTATTGATTTGGGGTAGCATCGGATGTGCTCTAAGTCTCAACTTTTGTAGAGAGGCTTAGACACATGTATTCGAGATAACCCTGAAATCGTTTAGGGAAATTCCACCCAGAGACAGTTTTATTTAATAAATTAATTATTTTTAATGAGACCCTAAGTCTAAACTTAGGAAATTAAAATAATTAATGGTTTATCTAAACTGTGGGTGTAACTTCTAGAAGAAGACGAAGATCAAGCCAAAGTGATCTTAGCCATTGATTAACTTCTAATCTGGGCTATTGAATTTCAATGAGAAGATTATTTAATGAAGGCTTGAGGGTCATCTGGAAACACACCGAGAGTTAATAAGTCAGATCGAATTGCTAAAGCTAGAGAAGCGCAGTGATTTCGTAGTAGTCACGCAGAGAGGGGAAGAGATAGTTTTTGGTCGGAAGATCTTCTCCAGAGCCAAGAATACATAGTAGAGAGGCAGAGAGATACGCAGAGGAGGCAGCGTAGTGCTCAGAGAGGGTGATGCAGGGCCATGAAAGCCCCACACAGAGCAACACAGAGGTTTCTGAGCAGAAGTCCAAGTTTCAACTAGGAGATCGAAGTTCTGAGATGGGAGTGTTAGCATTGAGATTTCTGAGGGTTGAATGATTCAGCAGAGGAGATGATGTAGTCTCCCAGAGCCATTGATGCAGACCCACGTAATTATTGCGCAAAGGCAGTGCAGAGGGTGCTGGGAGGTCGTTGTTTCAGCTACCGGATCAACCGGGACTTCCAGTATAGAGAGAGGTAATATCACTAATTTATTTTGTCGAGTGATATTCTTTGTACTAGATTGTCGGAAAGGCATCCAAAGATTGTATTCAGAAATAATTGTTACTTGAAAATAAAACCCTCAAATCTGTTGCACCGGTTTTACTGCATTGGGTTTTTTCGGGGGCATTTGTCCAAAAACAACGGTTTCTTGTCTGATGTTTTACTTTATTGCTCATTTTCTTGTTTCGACATACTTAATTTATTAAGTTAAGGCTGCAGTAGTAATTTGCTTCAGTATTTACAGTAGAACATTGTAAATAACTTGTTTGTTTAAATAACAAGTAGGTGAAGTATTTTCACCTGGCTGCAATAGGATTCTAGACTTGGAATTTTCACATGGTATCAAAGCGTTGTAGGTGAAACAAGAAGAGAAAAGTCAGCGTTGGGGAGGTCGAATAGCTATAGGAGGCAGCAGTTCGAATCCCAAGAGGGATTGCGCAGTCTAGGGCAGGAGGGTTGAATATTCGATGAAAGTCTCTCTCTGAGTGAGTTGACAGAGACGTAGGACTTCCAGATCGAAATTTTGTCGTGGCAGAGGGAGCAGCGAAGAGCCTCAATGTTAGTGCTGGTGGGACGTAGTTTTCTACAGGAAATCTATTGCTGGGCAAAAAGTCGTCAAAAGAAAGAAAACAAGCACAGTGAGGGAATTTTTCTTCCTCAGAGAATTCCTTGCCAAGGAATTCTATTTTTCAAGATCTGAGCAGCAGATCTGGGTGGCAGATCTACCATCTCCAGCAACGAGTGCGTAAGCCAGTCCAACGCTGTGCAGAGGAGCTAGAGAGGGAGCTAGATTCAACATTTTCTAAACAACAGAGATGGCAGCTCACGAGCTTAGAGATCAGGATCGGTTGGAGGGAGCCTCCAACTATGTGATCTAGAAGGCGATAATTTCATGCCTTCTAGATGAATATGATCTCAAGCTTTTCGTGGAGAGTACGATAGTTGTGCTTGCAGATCCAAATCCGTTGAAGAAGTACAAGGTCGATATGGCGAAGGCTAAGAGGTTGCTCCTTGATGGTGTCAAGGATCACATAATGTCCCACATAGCCAGCAAGGACACAACTAGGAAGATGTGGGAAGCCTTAGCAGCGTTATACGAAGGATATTCCAAACAGTGGAAGATGTACTTTGATCAGAAACTGAGGCAGGCACAGATGCAGAAGGGGGAGCGTATAGATCTGTTTCTCTTGAGGCTTCAAGAAACTCATGATCAGCTACCAGCCATGGGGTCCACACCTCAGCGTACCGCGACGGTAAGGTTGACCCTCAACGCAGTCACAGAGGAGTGTCAAGTCTTCTTCCAAATTATTATGGGCAGAGAAAGACTGTCGAGCTAGGAGGAGATGTGGACTCCTCTTTAGCAAGAAGAGCTAAGGAGGGACCTAGTCAAGTGTAGACTTGATGGCAGCAGTGGAACTGAGTCGAAGACAAAGGAGGAGGAGGAGAACGCAGCCCTTACATTTAAGGGGCGATAAGAGCAACGGAGACGGAAGAAGGACGTCTCGAAGATTAAATGCTTCAAGTGTGGTGAATTTGATCACTACGCAATGAAGTGTCCTCTGAAGAAAAAGGACAAGGACGAGAAGCATGATCTGAAGGTTGCGTCCGCAAAGATCGAAGAAGATGAGTATGCCATGAGTGTCCATGCATCTCCAGGAGGGAGATGGGGCGATATTGAACTGTAAGTTTGCAAGAACTTCAGTTGGCCAAGATCCTTGAGAAGCCCACCTCTTGGATCATTACCTTGCTACGAGTGCCCATTATCAGTAGTAGCAAGCTGGAGGAGTATTAGTTGGTGCAAAGGAGGGTTGGAGCAACAAATGCAGTGACTAGAGTGCTAAATATGAAGCAACGCAGTGTAGAGTTGTAGCAAAGCGAAGAGGCGCAGTTCAGTAGCAGCAGTAGGTCAATGGTTTTAGAGGGACAACGTGGGATTAGCAGCAGTCAAAGCTCCAACATCGAGATGCATCCTGAACGCTTGTTCAAATTTCGGATGATTTTTAGTTGCTTCTCTCAGCAGCTGAGTTGCAGTGCAGATTTAACAGTAGTAGTGCTAGCAGTAGCACAGATGCAACACTTGAGAGGGAGTTGTAGTACGGATGCAATGTTGGCAGTGGCAGTGTTAGTAGCAGCAGCGCAGTAGTTGGTGGAGAACATGTCAGGCATTAGCAGCGCAGAGGAAGATGCTTCAGAGTCAGAGCAGCATGCAACAAGGTATATTGCTAGAGCACATTCCTCGCTAAGAGGGAGTGTTGATTTGCGGTAGCATCATATGCGCTCTAAGTCTCAAATTTTGTGGAGAGGCTTAGACACGTGTATTCTAGATAACCCAGAAATCATTTGGGGAAATTCTACCCGGAGACAGTTTGATATAATAAATTAATTATTTTTAATGAGACCCTAAGTATAAACTTAGGAAATTAAAATAATTAATGGGTATTAATCTAAATTGTGGGTGTAACTTCTAGAAGAAGACGAGGATCAAGCCAAAGTGATCTTAGCCATTGATTATATTCTAATCCGGGTCGTTGAATGTCAACGAGAAGATTATTTAAGGAAGGCTTGAGGGCCATTTGGAAACACACCGAGAGTTGACCAGTCAGATCGAATTTCTAAAGCTAGAGCAGTGTAGTGATTTAGTAGTGATCACGCAGAGAGGGGCAGAGACAATTCTTGGTCGGAGGATCTTCTTCAAAGCCAATAATACATAGTAGAGAGGCAAAGAGATACACAGAGGAGGCAACGCAGTGCTCAGAAAGGTTGACGCAGGGCCACGAAGGCCCCACGCAGAGCAGCGCAAAGGTTTTCGAGCAGAAGTCTGAGTTTTTGCTGGGAGATCGAATTTCTGAGCCGGGAGGCTTGGAATTGAGATTTCTAAGGGCTGAACGATTCAACAAAGGAAGTGACGCAGTCTCCCAGAGGCATTGATGCAAGCCCACGTAATTAATGCGCAGAGGCAACGCAGAGGGTGTTGGGAGGTCATTGTTTCAGCTACCGGATCAGTCGGGACTTGCAGTGTAGAGTGAGGTAATCTAGGCCAATGAAATCCATCACTAACTTCTACCAATCAGTGGTGACCCTCCCCAATGAGTACAACCACTAGACACCCAACACCACGTTGGTGTCTAGGACATCAACCACAAACAAATGATCAGTAACGGAGTAGTTCCCCATTGTCCAAGTCAAGCGAGGAATGTACTTCATGCACTGCATCGTCCGGTCTCTTGGCACCAACATCAAGAACCCCTCAAATGTCTCTGTGTGGATGCCCCTCTGCTCCACTATCTGGGCATGAATAAAGTTATGGGTTCCCCCACTATCTACTAGAACTGACACCCTTTGCCCCTATATAGTCCCTTTGATCCTGAGTGTCAGATACTTCGGAAGTCCCCGAAGTGAATCAAGGACTCCCCCAGATGGAGTGAATGGCCCTCCTCCATGGGGTGGTGGTGGTGCTCCCCCTAATGATTGTGCCCCCTCATCTCCTTGATCTGCACCTAGCTCAACCTCCTCATCCGGCTCATTATCTAAATACAACTCAATGTAATTGGCCTTGCCCTTGGTGCACTTGTGCCTGGGTGTCCAAGGCTCCTGGAACATGAATAATAGCTTCCTCATCATGAGATCCCTCCTAGTCTCCTCATTCAAATGGCCATGTCGCCCATCCTTCTGAGATGACCCAGTGTCCCAATTCCACTGCGGGGAAATGGGTCTGGTGGATCCTTAAGGCTCGGGTCTTGGGCATTGTGTCAATCATGGCCAGGGTCCTAGAGATAGCGTCCAATAAGGACGTGGGCTTGTAAGTCCTCACTCAACCACGTAATGGCTTAGCAAGCCCCTCCACAAATAACATAATTAGCCAGGCCTTCGAGATATTAGACACCATCACAACCAACCTTTGAAACTCAGAAATGTAGACCTTTTCGCTGCTTGTCTGTCTCAGGTGGGCCAACTCACTAAAATGTATCTCAGGGTCCTTCCTCTCGAACCTCTCAATCAGTCTCCAGGTGAACTCGGTGTAAGATGTGAGGTGAATGTGCCTCAATATAATCAAACCATGGTACCACCACTCCTGGGCATCCCCTTCTAAATGCATCATAGAAAACCGATGGCATCAGTCTCCCGCATGGGATTGAGGTGAAAGTAATTGTCTAGCTTCTGAACCCATGCCCTAGTTGAACTCTTAGTCGGCCCATCAAATTTAGGGAGTGTGACCTTCCCCGCTATCTTCTACACCTCCTGATTTGACTGACCCCTCTATAATCCACTCCGGCTCCAGTGATGTGTCTTTCCTTGAGGTGGATGTATTCCCCAAAGGACATCACTCTCCTGATCCTGGGGTCTAAACCCTCATACTCATCAATGCTTGATGCAACCGAGATAACCAAATCTGCTATTGGGTCAGGTTCCCTCTCCACTTCTGGCTCATCCATACTATGGGGCATAGTAGGATGACCTGTTTGGCCATGCAAAGGAGTGTGATTACGCTGATATGTACGACTTCCTCCTCCTGCTCTAGAACCTTCATCCCCTTGGGGTACTGCCTCCGGTCTCCCATTAACTTGTAGGCCCATCACATACTGCATCATGTCCATCATAAGTTGCCCCTACCTCAAGATCTGTTGGTTGGTTCTCAGCAACTCTTCTAAAATATGGTTTTGGCCTCCTTGTCTGGGTTGCTTATTGTCCTCTTGGTTATCCATGCTACCCCTGATGTTTTCCATCTCTATATCAGAAAAAGGGTTTGGTGCTCCCTCTCTACCTCAACCCCTGCCTCTTCCTCTTCCACGACCCCTCTAGAAAACCACACCTTGGTATCTTGGTGGCATCACTTGCTCCTGTTCCCCACACTGGCCAGGAACATGCTTTGATACCACTGTAATATTCCTAATGGAAATATTCAATAAAATACCAAAGACATGAACTAGATACAACATATGAAGAAGTATAAAATTCTAGAAATTCACACACACATGCACAAATTAAAAACCCATAATGCAGCAATAAGAAATCTGAGCCATTCTATTGATATGTGATGGAATTTGATTACAATAGCTAGTACAAAGTGTGCACCTGGTCTTGCAATGAAAGCAAGAAAATACCCAGGTGAAGATAGCTAAAAAAGTCCCACGCAAATGGCTCCAACAGGCTGTACGCTGCACCCAGAAATTTCTGCACTAATGTTGTAGTTAAACTGGAGTTTGAGGGCTCATAACACCTCCAAAAATTCTGCAAAAATTAGGTGTTAGCTCCTTCGGGATAGTCCAGCAAAACCCAGAAAGAAAATGGGCTAATTCTGACCTCTCGGAATTACCCAATTTTATGCTACACCCTCCTTGCTAGAAAACAGTGTCCCCCTGTTATAGGTCATTTTGTCACATCTAATCATTCATCCTACAAACTAGATCAATCAACATCCTTTTACCCCTTATCATCATCCTTGCACACAGCCCTAAGCATGACTCTTCCTAATCCCTGACTTTCTGCCTGAAACTGCTTCATTTTGTTGATAATTTGTAGTGCTTTAGGTTAATACAAATTCTCTTCTTGATAATTACTTGTGACCTTACTTGTAATACTTATGTCTTCTCTTCTTTTAGTTTAGTTAGTCTTTCATCAAGTCAATAATCAAATGGCACAAGACACAAAAGTTAGGCTCCTAGAGTCAAGGCAAAACCTCTCCCTCTTGGAGAGGAAAACCCGCAAAGAGTTCTTCTTATAGATCTTCAAATGACAAGTACCATGACCGAGACTCCAAACCTTAATCTAGATGTGCTTCCAACACCTTGAACTTCAACTTGCATATGCTTGTAGATGAATTGCTTGACTAGTAGGAAGGTAAATCTATGATTTACCTTCCTCACACTAACTGCCTCTTCTACTCAACTTCTGCTAATTCTATCTTGTTATCACAGCCCTTAACAATATATATATATATTAGCTACTTGTCCTTGCAATAATTTTCTTAAGTCTGCACTGCACTTGTTCACAATCATATGCTGCTCTTATATACTATCTTTCCTGCACTTGTTTGTATACATATCCGCAGTGATATAATTTCATTTTATTTGCAATAGAGTCTGGAATATGTCCACACTCTAATCTAATATATGTTCATAATGTATGTCCGCAATATCTCCTATAATGGATACCCGTAGTGTCTATTGTAGTGAGGTATATCCACACTTAGATACTTGAGTTGATACGCATGAAACTATCTGCAATCCTTCTTATATAGGGTTCAGTCTTATCCACAATATTTTTGCACTTCTTACTCCTGAGATTGATCCGTAGTGTAACAGAGGAAACCGCATTTTGTTTTGTGTTGTATATCTTCTTGTCTCCTTTCACAAACGGTCCGCAAACTCTTGCCTTATGTCTGCAATGTCATCTCAGATGTCCACAATCACTTCTGGTAGATCTTTACTGTAGGTTTGTATATTCATCAGCACTTATATCGAAAGTATGCAACATGGGTACTCCTTGTACGAGGAATTAAATTTTGAATCCAATGAGTACCCCCGCTCGGAATTTGAGTAAAAAATTTGGGAGATAAGTTGAAAAAATAGTTTTATTATTTTATTATTTTTTAATCTTTTTACCCTTTTAATTAAAAATTGGTGAATCATCCCCCATGGTTGACATCATCATCTTGAATCTTATTGATTCTTATAAATTTTATTTTTGTTGTAAATTTTTCTTAGGAGGCCCATTTTAGACCTCAAAATTCCCCTAATGTCATACCATTCCACAATTTAGGGTCTCTATATAAAAAGAGGAAACAATATTGAAAGCCAAAGCTGTTACTGGATCAAGTAAAGGAATCAAGCCTTTGTAGCCATGTCCACGAAGAAAGGAAGATTCGGTAAGTTTTGGTCCTCCAAGGAAAAGAAGAAATGTGGACGAAGCACGATGCCTTGGAACTTGGACATTATAAAAATAGATTGTCCTAATTTTGAAAAGGACAAGAGATATAGGGGACCGATATTCTTTGAGGGCTAGCTACCCAAGAGAAGAATAGTCCAAGTAGGTCATACTTTGAGAACACCCGAGTAGAGTATGTACCTTGGAGAGAGAATGACGATGGTGTCTAGAAGTCATGTGTCTCACCAGCATTGTAGCCCATTGTCTCGTTGAGAGATGGGGCTATTAGTCAAGGCCTTGCACTAGGAAAATGCTGGTTGATATGATGCTATACAGATGATATTACCAATTCGATTCTTCTTATGAGATTCTTTAGTTTGAAAGTGACCATGTACTTGTATGAATACGTCCCTAGTTAAGAGGGAGTGTTGAAAAGTGTAACTAGGTCGGTCTTCAGGTTGACTATATAATTATGTATTTATGTAAAGAAGAAGTCAAAAATAATAAAATGTGTTCTTGGTGTACTTGCTTCATGGGTTTCATGAGCAAGATTTTATTATGTAGATAGACTTCTTCTTGATGTCTATTAGGTTGAATTAAGTGTCTCACACATGAAGGATCTAGTCTAGGTATTTATACACCAAAACCTTGTGGAAGAAGCTCTCTACAACCCTCAATGCAACAATGAAAGACAAGTCTTAAATGCAGCAAAGAAGTACCTCTCCAACGTTGGAATTCACCATGATCTAGTCGGCCTCATTCTCCATGATCTAGTTGGCCTAAATTCACAGATGTATGGTCACCTTAATTGAAGGAATGAGCTCTATATATATATATGTGTGTGTGTGTGTGTGTGTGTGTGTGTGTGTGTGTGTGTGATCTGCGTTCATCATGGAGACAAGCTAGTCGAACATCTAAAATTATAATGCGGATTCTTCTGAGTAATTGCGGACAATCATGGATGCAGTTATGCAAATCAATCTAAAGATATAAGTGCTTATGAATATACAAACCTACAGTAAAGATCTACCAGAAGTGATTGAAAGTATAAGTGCTGATGAAAGTACTTATACTTTTCAAAATTAGGAAAATCTATTTTTATAATGTCCAAGTTCCAAGGCATCGTGCTTCATCCACATTTCTTCTTTTACTTGGAGGACCAAAACTTACCAAATCTTCCTTTCTTCCTGGACATGGCTGCAAAGGCTTGATTCCTTTACTTGATCCTGTAACAGCTTTGGCTTTCAATCTTGTTTCCTCTATTTATATAGAGACCCTGAGTCGTGGAATGGTGTGACTTCTAACTTCCCGTATCATTGTGAAGTCAAACTTTCCCATTCTTCTCATAGAGCTTTTAGCACCAATGTAGTCTTCTCCTAGTTCCTGCAGTTGATCAAAGAGATTGCTTCTCCTGCAATACTCACAGAGAATAGCTCTAATAATTTCTTATATACTCCTTTTGTTGATTTTAGATTTGGTACATAGGAGATGATAGAGTCTTTGTGGATTCTATAAGAATCCTTTGGGCTCTTATATCTCCTTTCATGAATTTGGCATGACTTGATTGCCCTTGTATTCTATGGAAAGTTTGAAACCCCAAACAGTTTGTTTCTTTCTTTCTAAAGGAGACATTTTAATAGATTCATATAAATTCATAGATATACTTACTTGAGTAGATGCTTTTCTTCTTCTATCAGCTTGATTACCTTGAAGATGGTTGAAACTTACTTTGAATGGTGATTGATGAGGATATTCTGTCGCTTGCTTGATGAAGACCAAAACTTACCAAATCTTCCTTTCTTCCTAGATATGGCTGCAAAGGCTTGATTCCTTTACTTGATCTGGTAACAGCTTTGGCTTTCAATCTTGTTTCCTCTATTTATATAGAGACCCTAAATCGTGACTTCTATCTTCCCGTATGATTGTGAAGTGAAACTTTCCCATTCTTCTCATAGAGCTTTTAGCACCACTGTAGTTTTCTCCTAGTTCATGCAGTTGGTCAGAGAGATTGTTTCTCCTGCAATACTCACAAAGAATAGCTCTACTAATTTCTTATATACTCCTTTTGATGATTTTAGATTTGGTACATAGGAGATGATAGGGTCTTTGTGGATTCTATAAGAATCCTTTGGGCTCTTATATCTCCCTTCATGAATTTGGCATGACTTGATTGCCCTTGTCTTCTATGGAAAGTTTGAAACCCCAAATAGTTTGTTTCTTTCTTTTCAAAGGAGATATTTTACTAGATTCATATAAAGTCATAGATATACTTACTTGAGTAGATGCTTTTCTTCTTCTATCAGCTTGATTACCTTGAAGATGGTTGAAGCTTCCTTTGAATGGTGATTGATGAGGATATTCTGCCGCTTCCTTGACAGATCAAGGATCATAGGTAACTTGCCTTGAAGCTTTTGATGGAAATACTTTGAGATAGCAATGATTTGCTAGCACATTTAAGATGGTTCCATAATACTGCCTTATTTCTTTCACTGTGGAAGACTGACCTTTCTTCTAATCAAATCCTTGCTGTAATATTCCTAATTAGCGATAGCTAATTGGAATATTCGATTTTGTTCAATTTCGCCGACTATAGTTTATTAATAAATAACAAGTGAGTAGAGAGGATCTAACTCACTTAGTGAAATAAAACATCCTCCCTAGTAGCACAACGTTGTGACTTAAAGGGGAGCCAAGGGGGGCCAAGCATCACATAGAGAGGGGGCCCACGTATGCTCTAGAAGCTTCTACGCAGATGAGGATGAGCACGTGGCAAAAGAGAGAGGATACGTTGGGGTTTTGGAGGGAAGCCAATGTTATAAAAGATGGAGAAGCCTTCTCATTTCAATCATTCATGGTTGATGATATTGAGCTAGTGGTTTGACTTCTTGAGCACGCTGGCTGTTTAGCCTGTCTGCAGCACTGTTTAGTGCATTGAGTGTCTCCAGTCGGAGATCTCGCCCTTAGCCCCAGGGGACTTCGAGTGCCTGCTCGGGCAAGGTTATTTCTTCAGCATTTTGTGGGAGGTTTTGGTGTTTGGGTTTGCTGCGGAGCCGAGCATTCATAGAGACTGCGCAGTCACTGAGAGGGAGGATGCAGTCCATCTTGGAGGTGTTCCGGATCGGGATTTTGCAGGAGATTTTAGTCGAGATTTTGAGCAGAGGATCAGACTTTGCCTTTGGGAGGATTTTGGTGGAGTTTGAGGTGGTATTTCAGTCATTCTTATTTAGCCTCTGCACAGAGCCTTGGAGGCCAGCATAATTCCCCAAGGGGGTGTTTTTCTGAGGTCGGCCATTTCTGATATGGTTTCTGGGTTTTGCCGAGATCGGTGAGTAGAGGAGGATTCAAATTTTCAGCTCATTCCGGCAAGGGGAACAACCCCTAGTCTTCAGTCCATTCCAGCAGTAGCAGCTACACGGCAGCTTTCCAGCAGCTTGGACACTGTTCAGAGAGCAGCCATTTCCTATGTATTCTGAGAGTATTTCTTCACTTGCCTTGAGCAAGTCTAGGTGCCATCACTCTGATCACCTATTGTACTTCATTATATTTCTTAGTTTAATAAAATGGCTTAGCATTCTCTCTCTATATTTCTGGATGATTTGTCGTATATTCTTCTATGCTATTATATGTCTGTTGCACTGTTATATATTTGAGCATTCTAGTTCTATACCACTTGGTGTGTTTATTTTACACTCTTAGAGTCTGGAAAGCGCCAGGTAGCCTCTGGATCTCGTCCTCATTTCAGAGGTGGCATATCCAGTAAATGCCCTCCCAGTCCATCTCTGGTTGGAGTTTGTTGTGTTTTAGAGATATCCCCGAAACGGGATATTACAGTGGTATCAGAGCATAGTTCTGGCTCAACCTGTGGTCTATGACACCGGGGAAGAGACCATATATTTGTTACAGAGGCAGGAAGTACAGAGACCGTGAGCGTAGGTTGGAGAACACCTACGGAGAGGGAGATTGTGTTCGGGTGGTGGACACAGAGCAGGAGGGGGAGCCTGTGACAGACACAAAGCAGGAGGAGCCTATGTTAGATTCAGAGCGGAGAGGGCCAATGGCAAATGACACAGAGGCCAAATAGTTTGGGGAGGCACTCCTCAAATCGGTGCAGGATTTAGCGAGGCAGATTGAGGTGATGGGTCAAAGGTTCACCGCTGTAGAGGCTAGACAGCGTGAGACCCCACGGGTATTCCAGGTAGGCGAGGGATCAAGTACATCCCATCATTTGCCAGAGCATGGTGCTGCCCAGCGTGATACTCCTCAGTCGATGGCTTCACGTGCACCTACACGCTCTACCATGCCCACTTTCTTGGGAGCAGACACAGGGGCAGGAGCCCAGCAGGAGGCAGAGCCCGGACACATGGGCGAATATTTTGCAGAGTATCAGGGCTATGGGCGGGAGTTCAGGGATGCTCTCTCGTTCCGAGATTTTGTTCAGCTCCAGCGGGACAGTAGACCCCGTGACCATCATAGAGGGCACTGACATTATCATGATGGAGATACCCACCGCACATCTAGTAGATTCCATTTGCCTACATTTGATGGTTCATCAAATAGTTTGGCAAAGTCTTGGGTGGAGAAGCTGGATATCTATTTCCAACTTAACCAGATGTCGGAGATGGAGGCCATCAAGGTGGCGACATTACATTTGGATGGTGAGGCCCAGGATTGGTGGTTCCATAGGATGGTCACACTCGGACATTCTACAGTGACGACTTATGCCAAGTTTACCAGGAGGTTGATGGAGCGATTTGACCGAAGGGATCCGGAACAGCATTTTGTTGAGCTGATGAGGCCCAAGCAGACTGGGAGCCCAGAGACATACATTGCAGATTTCTTGAGGGTTTCAGTGATGGTGCCAGATAGATGATGAAGCCAGGAGGGAGCTGAGGAAGAAGCGGTTGTGCTTCACTTGTCAGGAGTCGTGGGCACCAGGGCATAGGTGTGCTGCTGGCAAAGCACACTTCATTGAGGTCTTCTTCGATGATAGCGGGGAAGAGGATGAGGAGGATGACAAGGAGGTAGGAGATAGTCAGACAGCCTAGGATCAGTTGCCACCTCCACCTCCAGGTACAGGAGGTGCAGCTTTTGTACCCACAGGAGGGACCCTTGCAGCATTGCGAGGAGATCCCAAGTATTTGACGTTGCGCGTACGAGGGACAGTGCGTGGCCAGCGAGTATCAGTTTTGGTTAACAGTGGGGCAACCCACAACTTCATTGATGCACAGATGGTCGAGCGGAGAAGTATACCGACCGAGAATTTTGACGGATTTTCAGTTTTAGTCCCAGGAGCCCAGACGATGCAGTGTGCCCGTTATGTACCAGAGTTGGCAGTTACGATGGGTACTTACACCGTGACCGATCACTTTTTCATGGTCAACATACCAGATACCAATGTGGTACTGGGTGTTCAGTGGTTGATTACTCTGGGGAAGGTCACCACAGATTGGGAGGCCTTAGAGATGGAGTGGGATGATAAGAAGACCAGGAAGCAAGAGAAGATTCGCGGGATGCACACTTACCCACCTCAGACTGTTTCGGCTCGCCGGATGGAGGCAGATTTCTGGAAGGGAGACATAGAGTGGGCGGTTGAGTTGTGGGCATCAGAGGCAGTGACCACCGGTCAGGCAGTTCATCCTGATATACAGGCCATCCTTGACAGGTATGATGCAGTGTTTAGGGATATACCACCAGGTCGGCCACCGGACAGAGGGTTCAAGCACACCATTGAGCTTGAGCAGGGTATTCAGGCAGTGATTACTACCCCCTATAGGCATCCCAAAGCCTATCGGGATGAGATTGAGCGGGCCATCCAGGAGTTGCTGGCTCTTGGGCACATCAGACCGAGCACGAGTCCGTTTGCTTCTTCCGTGGTGTTGGTGAAGAAGAAGGACGGCACCTTGAGGATGTGCATTGATTACAAGGCCCTGAACAAGAATACCCTGAAGAACAGGGATCCTATACCCAGGATCGATGAGTTGATGGATGAGCTGAGAGGAGCCAAGTTCTTCTCGAAGATTGATTTGAGATCAGGGTACCATCAGATTCGCGTGAGGGAACAGGACATTCCCAAGACCGCCTTCAGGCGTCATTATGGGCACTTTGAGTTTCTGGTTATGCCCTTCGGGCTAACCAATGCACCAGCTACTTTTCAGTCTTGCATGAACCATATCTTCCGCAGTCATCTGAGGAAGTTTGTATTGGTCTTCTTCGATGACATACTCATATATAGCAAGACTTGGGAGGAGCATCTCCAGCATATAGAGGCAGTACTACATATCTTGGAAGAGCAACAGTTCTATGCTACGCTCTCCAAGTGTGAGTTTGGGATGACGGAGATGTTGTATTTGGGTCACATTATTGGAGTGGATGGAGTGAGAGTCCATGAGGAGAAGATTAGGGCCATCAGGGATTGGCCAGAGCCGAGGAACGTGACAGAACTTCGAGGATTCATTGGCATATGTACTTATTACAGGAAGTTCATCAAGAGTTTCTCATAGCTTGCTACACCCCTTACAGATTTGACGAATAAGGGGGCATTTAGTTGGTCGGATACAGCGCAGCGAGCCTTTGATAGGCTCAAGGAGGTGATGAGTAGCTGCCCAGTGCTTGCATTGTCGGATTTTACGCAGTCGTTTTTTTTGGAGTGTGATGCGTCGGGAGAGGGGATCGACGCAGTATTGATGTAGGGAGGACACCCTATAGCCTTTGAGAGCCTGAAACTCCTTCCGCATGAGAGGTTGTATTCTATATACGACAAGGAGATGTTGGCCATCATGCATGCATTGGCCAAATTCCGGTAGCATTTGGTAGGGAACAGGTTCAGGGTGAGGACTGATCACAACAGCCTTAGGTTCTTTTTGGAGCAGAAGCAGCTATAGGAGAGGTAGAAAAAGTGGATCAGTAAGATCCAAGCATATGACTTTAACATTGAGTATGTCAAAGGTAAGAATAACGTGGTAGCAGATGCCCTTTCACGTAGACCAGCCACATTATCTCTTATGAGCTTGGATACTGATTGGAGGGCTCGACTTTTAGTGGAGTACTCCAAGGACAGATTTGCATGTGAGGTTCTAGATGGACAAGTGGCAGATGACAGGTACAGGGTGGTCAATGAGATCATCTACTATAGGGACAGGATCTTCTTGACTGAGGGATCTCAGCTTAAGAAGAAGATACTCCAGGCATCACACGATTCACCATTGGCAGGCCATCAGGGGTTTACCAAAACCTACAGGGCCATTAGAGAGAGGTTCTCATGGAAGGGCCTCAAGGAGGACGTACTCCAGCACATCAGGGAGTGCGATGTTTATCAGGGGAACAAAGGGGAGATGAGCCATCCCGCAGGATTATTGCAGCCTCTTCCCATTCCGGAGGGGAAATGGGAGAGTATCTCGATGGACTTCATCACAGGGTTGCCCATGGTGCAGGGCAAGGATTGTATCTTTGTCGTCGTTGATCGGCTGACAAAGTATGCGCACTTTTTCGCCATATCCACGCATTACACAGCAGCACAGGTGGCCGAGCTGTTCTTCAGAGAGGTTTTCAGGCTACATGGTCTTCTTAAGACCATCATCAGTGACAGGGACAGCCGCTTCATGGGCGGATTTTGGCAGGAGCTTTTCCGGTTAGTGGGGACAGAGTTGACACCGAGCACTAGTTATCACCCACAGACAGAGATAGTTAACAAGTGGCTGGAGGGCTACTTGCATAACTATGTCAGTGGACAGCAGCGAGCATGGCTGAAGTGGTTGCATCTAGGTGAGTACTACTATAACACGACACATCACATGTCCATTGGTATGTCACCATTTTATGCTTTGTATGGGTATCATTCCTTATATTTTGCTGATGTGATGTTTGGTGCTAGCAAGGCTCCTAGAGCCAAGATTTGGATCCAAGAGAGTCAGGACATTCTCCGAGCTCTCAAGGATAATATGGCTACAGCACAAAACCAGCAGAAGTTGTATGCAAACAGAGGTCAGGTGGAGAGATAGTTTGAGGTAGGGGACCTGGTCTATCTACGATTACAGCCATACCGACAGTCGTCACTGAAGCAGAAGGGAGCTGAGAAGCTCAAGCCCCGCTTTTACGGACCATACAGGGTGATACGCAGGATTGGACAGGTCGCGTATGAGTTGGAGCTGCCCCAAGGCAGCAAGATCCATAACGTTTTTCACGTATCATGCCTGAAGAAGGCACTGGGGCAGCAGGTGACCGTGACAGATGAGCTACCGCCCACGGATGATGAGGGGCATTTGGTGTTGCAGCCAGAGGCTATTATTGATACCAGGGAGAGGCAGCTACGGAGCAGGACAGTCCGGGAATTCTTGGTGAGATGGAAGAAATTGCCGGATGAGGATGCCACTTGGGAGAATGAGAAGATTTTACAGCATCCATCACTTCAGTTGCTTGAGGACAAGCAACATTTTGCCGAGGGAGACTGTAATATTCCTAATTAGCGATAGCTAATTGGAATATTCGATTTTGTTCAATTTTGCCAACTATAGTTTATTAATAAATAACAAGTGAGTAGAGAGGGTCTAACTCACTTAGTGAAATAAAACATTCTCCCTAGTAGCACAACGTTGTGACTTAAAGGGGAGTCAAGGGGGGCCAAGCATCACGTAGAGAGGGGGCCCACATATGCTCTAGAAGCTTTTGCGCTAATGAGGATGAGCACGTGGCAAGAGAGCCTCGTTGGGGTTTTGGAGAGAAGCCAACGTTATAAAAGATGGAGGAGCCTTCTCATGTCATTTATTCATGGTTGATGATATTGAGCTGGTCGTTTGACTGCTTGAGCAAGCTGGCTGTTTAGCCTGTCTGCAGCACTGTTTAGTGCATTGAGTTTCTCCGGTCGGAGATCTCGCCCTTAGCCTCGGGGGACTTCGAGTGCCTGCTCGGGCAAGGTTATTTCTTCAGCATTTTGTGGGAGGTTTCGGTGTTCGGGTTTCCTGCGGAGCCGAGCATTCATAGAGACTGCGCAGTCACTGAGAGGGAGGACGCAGTCCATCTTGGAGGTGTTCCAGATCAGGATTTTGCAGGATATTTGAGACGAGATTTTGAGCAGAGGATCAGCCTTTGCCTTTGGGAGGATTTTGGTGGAGTTTGAGGTGGTATTTCAGTCATTCTTATTTAGCCTCTGCACAGAGCCTTGGAGGCCATCATAATTCCCCAAGGGGGTGTTTTTCTGAGGTCGGCCATTTCTGATATGGTTTCTGGGTTTTGTCAAGATCGGTGAGTAGAGAAGGATTCCAGATTTTCAACTCATTCTGGCAAGGGGAACAGCCCATAGTCTTCAATCCATTCCAGCAGTAGCAGCTACACGGTAGTTTTCCAACAGCTGGGACGCAGTTCAGAGAGCAGCCATTTCCTGTGTATTTTGAGAGTATTTCTTCACTTGCCTTGAGCAAGTCTAGGTGCCATCACTCTGATCACCTATTGTACTTCATTATATTTATCAGTTTAATAAAATGGCTTAGCATTCTCTCTCTATATTTCTGGATGATTTGTCGTATATTCTTCTATGCTATTATATGTCTGTTGCACTGTTATATATTTGAGCATTCTAGTTCTATACCACCTAGTGTGTTTATTTTACACTCTTAGACAAAGTCTGGAAAGGGCCAGGTAGCCTCCGGATCTCGTCCTCATTTCAGAGGCGGCATATCCGGTAAATGCCCTCCCAACCCATCTCTGGTTGGAGTTTGCCGTGTTTTAGAGATATCTCCGAAACAAGATATTACACTTGCTTTGATATCCTCCTTGAAATCTGATCCTTGAGTGTCTCTATGCCCTTTCTAGCACCTTGGCTCTGATACCATGTTGAAAATTTGTAGTGTTGTAGGTTAATACAAATTCTCTTCTTGACAATTACTTGTGACCTTACTTGTAATACTTATGTCTTCTCTTCTTTTAGTTTAGTTAGTCTTTCAACAAGTCAATTATCATATGGCACAAGACACAAAAGTTAGGCTCCTAGAGCTAGGGAAAAACCTCTCCCTCCTGGAGAGGAAAACCTGCAAAGATTTCTTCTTATAGATCTTCAAATGACAAGTACCATGACCCAGACTTTAACCCTTAATCTAGATGTGCTTCCAACACCTTGAACTTCAACTTGCATATGTTTGTAGATGAATTGCTTGACCAGTAGGAAGGTAAATCATAGATTTACCTTCCTCACACTAACTGCCTCTTCTCCTCAACTTCTGATAAATCTATCTTGTTATCACAGCCCTTAACAATATATATATATATATATATATATATATATATATATATCAGCTACTTGTCCTTGCAATAATTTTCTTAAGTCTGCCCTACACTTGTTCGCAATCATATGATGCTCTTATATACTATCTTTCCTGCACTTGTTTGTATACATACCCGCACTAATATAATTTCATTTTATTTACAATAGAGTCTAGAATATGTCCACACTGTGATCTAATATATGTTCATGATGGATGTCCACAATATCTCCTGTAATGGATACCCGCAGCGTCTACTGTAGTGAGGTATATCCGCACTTAGATACTTGAGTTGATACGCATGAAACTATCCGCAATCCTCCCTGTATAGGGTTCAGTCTTATCTTCAATATTTTCGCACTTCTTACTCGGGAGATTGATCCGCAGTGTAACTGAGGAAACCGCATTTTGTTTTGTGTTGTATATCTTCTTGTCTCCTTTCACAAACGGTTCGCAAACTCCTGTCTTATGTCCACAATCACTTCTGGTAGATCTTTACTGTAGGTTTGTATATTCATCAGCACTTATATCTTCAAATTGATCCACAAACCTTTTACAAAACAATCTGCATAACTGCATCCATGATTGTCCGCAATTACTCAGAATAATCCGCATTATAATTTTAGATGTTTGACTTGCTTGTCTCCATGATGACCGCAGATCACATATATATATATATATATATATAGCACATTCCTTCAATTAAGCCGACCATACATCTGTGAATTTAGGCCGACTAGATCATGGTGAATTCCAGCATTGGAGAGGTACTTCTTCATTGCATTTAAGACTTGTCTTTCATCGTTGCATTGAGGGTTGTAGAGAGCTTCTTCCACAAGGTCTTGTAGCATAAATACCTAGACTAGATCCTTCATGTGTGAGACACTTAATTCAACCTAATAGACATCAAGAAGAAGTCTATCTACATAATAAAATCTTGTTCATAAAACCCATGAAGCAAGTACACCAAGAATACATTTTATTATCTTTGACTTCTTCTTTACATAAATATATAATTACATAGTCAAAATGAAGACCGACCTAGTTACACTTTTCAACACATTTCAGTCATTTTAAGGACCAGCGCACCCTACATAACTGAGCAATTACGTTGTAGTGCAGTCTCTCCTTCTCTCAGGGTGCTATGCAGTGCACCCTGCATAACTGTGGGGGTGCGTTGATTCCATAAATTTGGGAAAAATAAAAATATTTTCTAAGCTTCCTCTTCCTAAAGCTTCCAGAGGTTGTTTCAACCATTTACCTTGGATAAACATTTGAATCCCATCTAATTCCACCTTGGGGAAATCACCATCTCATCCCTTGAGCTCATCCACCCATCACTTTTGGATCTCAAGCCTAGATTGGTAAATGGATAAGAATTTCGAAACTACCGCCCTTTCTTATATATTTACCTCATTCCACAAGCACCTAGTTGGTTGTTGTTGGCTTTTGGAGAGTGATTCTACCCTTATGTTGCTGTGGTGAGAGGTATCATTCCATGCATTTAGGGTGAATGGAGGTGCATCTTCATTTCGAAAATTAAGGGTGTTGAAAAGAAAAAAATTGCATTTGGAATTTAGGGATTTGTATGTGCATTGATATAGGAACAGTCACATTGAAGGGGAAATGACATCTTGCATCTTGTTTGTTGCATTTTGTATGCTGCATACTGATTGTTTCTTCCCTTCCTTAGCCAGATTTTCATTGAAAGAGAAAGATTTCCATTTTCGCATGCTAGATTTGCATTTTAAGATATTCAGGTGACATCTGTGATGAGCCCAAAACTGAAATTTAATCAAAGACATACAGTAAAATTTATTGAATCAACCTAAGGAGTATTTGTAACATTAATGCAAAGGCGTAGAGGTCTAGGCTAGAGACGTTTTCTGACATCGTTAAACGTAGGATTTATCGTTGTTTGACAATGTTTCATCCCGCGGGTGATATCTTGTCCCACGTATGTGAGTGTATAGGATCATTCTCCACATACCTTTGGGTATATTGGACAGCGCTCCACTCACGTAAAGTATAAGGGAAAGCTTGTTGATTTATGGTAGCATCAGATGTGTTCTAGCCTTGTAACTTTGTATATAGGCTAAGACACATGCATTCCATAATACCCTAAAAGAATTTTGGAAAATTCCACTTAGAGATGGTTTAATGATTAATCAAATTAATTAATCATTTTTTAATGTTTTCCTAAGTCTAAACTTAGGGAAACTGATTAATTAAACAGTATTAATTAAACTAAGTGTGAATCTTCTAGATAAAGTCATGGATCACCTCCAAGTTAAACTTAGCTCTTGATTATGTTTTAATCTTGGCCGTTGAAGGGTCAATGGAAGAATATAAGAAGGAGGGTGAGGGGCCTATGGAAAACTCATTGGGCACATTGAGCATTTGGCATTTTCGAGTTTGTGAGAGAGACATAGCTTTTTGTAATATCCCCAAAGGGAAATAACCAGTAATACACAGAAATATGCCAGACAGATATGTAAAACAAAATGCGGGAACCAGATAATGGATCAAGTACTCATAGAATGCCAGAAAACTAAGCCATTTTATTAATCTCAGAACACATAGATAGGAGTACAAGATAATCAGAATGAGTGCACCTATCCTTGCCCTAGGCAAGTGGAGCCCCTCTCAGACAAACAATGGCTGCAAATAAGGACAGCGTCCTAGCTGGCTGAAGAACTGCTATGAAGACTGAAGCTGGAATGCACTGGATCTATGAGCTGGAACTAGACAGATGGCTGATCTCAACCCTCCAAACAGCCTCCAGAGAATGTGAAACTGAAGCTCCACCACCAATCAAACCCTCACCAATGAAAACGCTGTCCCTGCTAGTGACAGCGCAGAAGACAGATGAAACGCTGGCCACAAATCCTCCAGATGAGATGATCAACTCCTCAAGGCTGGAAGCACTGAAAAACGCTGTCAAACCCCACACACAAGACCCTACTCATCAGATCAGCGTCCTCCCTAACTGGATCTGCGTCCTCTATGCTCAGATCTGCTGGATCTGAAGCCTCCCTATCCAGATCTGCGTCCTATCACTCCAGATCTGCGTCCTCCAAGGCTAGATCTGCTGCTATCTCTTCAGATCTAGGCTGGATCTGCCAATATCTCCTCAGATCTGCAACCTCCAAGGCTGGATCTGATGCTATCTCTCCAGATCTGCACCCTACAGAGCTAGATCTGCCAATATCTCCTCAGATCTGCGTCCTCCAAGTCTGGATCTGCCAATGTCTCTTCAGATCTGCGTCCTTCCTCCCTCTGGAACAGCGTCCTACCTCCTCGGACGATGCAACTGTGCTCCCCCCCTCGGCAACTCTCCTCTTTCTCCCGGTGCGGCAGTCACCAGAAGGGGTTTCCTCCTCTCTAAATCTCCACCAGAAAACTGCTGCTACTTACCTCTGAAACTGAAGGATGTTACTCAGAAAATAACCTTACTAGGGCGGGCACTCGAAGTCCCCCCAAGCTAAGGGTGATACAGAAAATAACCTTACCAGGGCAGGCACTCGAAGTCCCCCGAGGCTAAGGGTGAGATCTCCGCATGGAGACACTCGGTTGCACTAAACAGTGCTGCAAACCGACTAAACAACCGGCGTGCTGAAGCAGACAGAAGTCTAGCTCTCAATATCAATATCAAATCAAGCATGTCCAAATGAGGTGAGAGCCCCACCTTTTATAGTGCTAAACTCCCTCCAAAACCTTAACTGCGTCCCTCACTCTCCTTGGCCTGCGCAGTTAACCTTGGGTCAGCCTGATGCCTCCCCATCATACTCATGTGGACCCCCAAGGCCCCCTCTCTAAGTTATAATGTCAATCAACTAGGAAAAACACTTTATTTATAAAGTGAGGTGACTAAAGTGAGGTAACCCCTCTTATTTCTCACTTTATTTATTACTTCTAGCTAAAGCGGCAAAATTAAACAAAATTGAAATATTCCAATTAGCAAAGCTAATTGGGAATATTACAGTCTCCCCCGGCAAAACGTTGCTTGTCCTCAAGCAACTGAAGTGATGGATGCTGTAAGATCCTCTCATCCTCCCAAGTGGCATCCTCATCCGGCAAATTCTTCCATCTCACCAAGAATTCTCTGATTTTCCTGCTCCGCAGTTGCCTCTCCCTGGTGTCGATAATAGCCTCCGGCTGTAACACCAGATGCCCCTCATCATCTGTAAGCGGTAGCTCCTCGGTGACTCTCACATGCTGGCCCAGTGCCTTCTTCAAGCATGATACATGAAAGATGTTATGAATCCGGCTGCCTTGGGGCAGCTCCAACTCATATGCAACCTGCCCGATCCTGCGTATCACCCTGTATGGTCCATAAAAACAAGGCTTTAGCTTCTCTGCCCCCTTCTGTTTGAGCGAAGACTGTCGGTATGGCTGTAACCGTAGGTAGACTAGGTCCCCTACCTCAAAGTGTCTCTCCACCCGACCCTTATCAGCATACAACTTCTGCTGATTCTGTGCTGTGGATATGTTGTCCTTGAGAGCCCGGAGGATGTCTTGGCTCTCTTGGATCCATAACTTGGCTCGCGGAGCCCTGCTAACACCAAACATCATGTCCACAAAAGATAAGGAATGATATCCATACAAAGCATAGAAAGGTGTCATACCGATGGACATATGGTGGGTTGTGTTGTAGCAGTACTCGCCCAAATGTAGCCATTTCAGCCATGCTCTCTGCTGCCCACTGACGTAGTTACGCAAGTAGCCCTCCAGCCACTTGTTAACTATCTCCGTCTGCCCGTCCGTCTGGGGATGATAACTAGTGCTCGGTGTCAATTCTGTCCCCACTAGTCGAAAGAGCTCCTGCCAGAATCCACCCATAAAACGGCTGTCCCTGTCACTGACAATGGTCTTGGGTAGACCATGCAACCTGAAAACCTCCCTGAAAAACAACTCGGCCACCTGTGCCGCTGTGTGGTGTGCAGAAATGGCGAAAAAATGAGCATACTTCGTCAGCCTGTCAACCACTACGAAGATGCAGTCCTTGCCCTGCACTGTGGGCAACCCAGTGATGAAGTCCATCGAAATACTTTCCCACTTCCCCTCCGGAATGGGAAGAGGCTGCAACAACCCCGCAGGATGACTCATCTCTCCCTTGTTCCGCTGACATACCTCGCACTCCCTGACATGTTGGAGTACGTCCTCCTTGAGGCCCTTCCATGCAAATCTCTCCCGGATGGCCCTGTACGTCTTGGTGAACCCCTGATGGCCCGCCAATGGTGAATCGTGTGAAGCCTGGAGTATCTTCTTCTTGAGCTGAGATCCCTCAGTCAAGAAGATCCTGTCCCTGTAGTAGATGATCTCATCGACCACCCTGTACCTGCTATCTGCTACCTGCCCATCCAGAACCTCGCATGCAAATCTATCTTTGGAGTACTCAACCAATAGTCGAGCCTTCCAATCAGCGTCCAGGCTCATGAGTGATAACGTGGCCGGTCTACGAGAAAGGGCATCGGCTACCACGTTATTCTTTCCCTTGACATACTCTATGTCAAAGTCGTAGGCCTGGATCTTGCTGGTCCACTTCTGCTGTCTCTCCTGCAACTGCTTCTGCTCCAGAAAGTACCTCAGGCTGTTATGATCTGTCCTCACCCTGAATCTGCCACCCACCAGGTACTGCCGGAATTTGGCCAATGCATGCATGATGGCCAGCATCTCCTTGTCGTATATGGGATATAGCCTCTCGTGTGGAAGGAGCTTCCGGCTCTCGAAAGCAATCGGATGACCCTCCTGCATCAAAACTGCACCAATCCCCTCTCCTGATGCATCGCACTCTAGGACAAAGGGTTGCGTAAAATCTGGCAACGCTAATACGGGACAACTGCTCATCACCTCCTTGAGCTTGTCAAAAGCTCGCTGTGCTGTGTCCGACCAACTGAATGCCCCCTTCCTCGTCAGATCCGTGAGAGGTGCAGCAAGCTGAGAGAAGCCCTTGACGAACTTCCTGTAGTAGGTGCAGATACCAATAAACCCCCGAAGCTCCGTCACATTCCGTGGCTCTGGCCAGTCCCTGATAGCCCTGATTTTCTTCTCGTGGACTCTCACCCCGTCCACTCCTATAATGTGTCCCAGATACAGCATCTCCGTCAACCCAAACTCACACTTGGAGAGCTTGGCATAGAACTGCTGCTCCTCCAAAATGTGCAAGACTGTCTCAATATGCTGGAGATGCTCCTCCCAAGTCCTGTTGTATATAAGGATATCATCAAAGAAAACCAGCACAAACTTCCGCAGATGATCCTTGAAAATGTGGTTCATACAAGACTGGAAAGTAGCAGGTGCATTGGTCAACCCAAATGGCATGACCAGAAACTCAAAGTGCCCATAATGACACCTGAAAGCAGTCTTGGGAATATCCTGTTCCCTCATGCGTATCTGATGGTATCCGGATCTCAAATCAATCTTTGAGAAGAACCGTGCTCCTCTCAACTCATCCATCGGCTCGTCGATCCTGGGAATGGGGTACCTGTTCTTCAGGGTCTTCTTGTTCAGAGCCCTATAGTCAATGCACATGCGTAATGTGCCGTCCTTCTTCTTCACCAGCACTACTGAAGAAGCAAAAGGACTGGTGCTGGGTCGAATGTGACCAAGGGCCAGCAACTCCTGAATGGCCCGTTCTATCTCATCCCGATAGGCCTTGGGATGCCTATACGGTGTGGTAATCACCGCCTGAATCCCCTGCTCAAGCTCGATCGTGTGCTCAAACCCCCGATCCGGTGGCTGTCCTGGCGGAATGTCCCCAAAAACTACTGCATATCTATCGAGAATAGACTGCAGATCAGGGTGCACCGTCCGTCCTGTATCCACTGCCTCTGAAGCCCGCAACTCTACTGCCCACTCTATATCTCCCTTGCGGAAGGTCGCCTCCATGCTGTGTGCTGATACTGTATGAGGTGGATAGGTGTTCTGCCCTCGTATCTTCTCATGCTTCCCCGTCTTGGGATCATCCCACTCCATCTCTAAGGCCTTCCAATCCGTCGTGACCTTCCCCAGAGTAATAAGCCACTGAACTCCCAATATCACATTGGTGTCCGGGATGTCCACCACAAAGAAGTGATCGGTCAATGTATAGGTGCCCATCGTCACTGATAGTTCTGGTACATACCGAGCACATGCCATGGTCTGATCTCCTGGTACCAAAACGGAAAACCCATCAAAGCCCTCCGTCGGTATGCCTCTCCGTGCCACCATCTGGGCATCAATGAAGTTGTGGGTGGCCCCACTGTCGACTAAGACCGAAACCCGCTGTCCGCGCACTGTTCCCCGTACGCGTAATGTCAGATACTTGGGGACTCCTCGCAATGCTGCTAGAGCTCCCCCAGTAGGTGTGAATGATGCCCCACCTGCATCGGGTGGTGGAGGTGGTAAGGTACTCTGCGCTGCATAACATCCTCCTGCCTCCTCATCATCCTCCTCATCCTCTTCTCCGCTGCTCTCGGAGAAGACCTCTATGAAATGTGCCTTTCCTGCCGCACATTTGTGTCCGGGTGCCCACGGCTCCTGGCAAGTGAAGCATAATCGCTTCCGCCTCAGCTCTCTCCTGGCCTCATCATCAATCTGCCCTCGTCCCGGATTCGCCTTGGGAGGCGGGGCCCTCGTGTCCTTACCCTTAGGCTGGAAAGCCTGTCTCTGGGGATAAGGTGGTCGAGTCCTGGGCAAGACATCCTGTAAGTCTCGAGTCCTACTGATAGCATCCTGCAGTGTAGCCGGTTTGTTGGACCGGACTAGGCCACGAAGTGGCTCTGACAGCCCCTCCACAAACATATAGACCATCCGAGCTGTCGACAAGTCAGGTACCATCACTGAAACCCTCAAGAAATCCGAGATGTATGCCTCTGCACTCCCAGTCTGTTTGAGCTTGGTCAGCTCAACAAAATGCTGCTCCGGATCCCTCCTGTCAAAACGCTCTACCACCCTCCTGGTAAACTCGACATATGTCGTCACTGTGGAATGCCCGAGTGTCGCCATCCCATGAAACCACCAATCCTGAGCCTCACCCTCTAAATGCAATGTAGCCATCTTAATGGCCTCCGTCTCTGACATCTGATTAAGCTGGAAATAGATGTCCAGCTTCTCCACCCAGGACTTTGCCGTAGTCTTTGATGATCCATCAAACATAGGCAAATGGAATTTACTGGCCGCACGGTGGTCATCACGGTGGTATCCGTGCCCCCTGTGCTGGTGCTGATCATGGGGTTTGATGCCGTACTGGTACTGGAGATAGCGCTCGAAGGGAAGAGTATCCATGAATTCTTGTCCTAAGGCCCGCCATTCTGCAAAAGCGGCTGCCCATCGAGCTGGACTCAACTCTCTCGGTGCTGTCGACCCCTCGTCTTCTACCAGGAAGGTAGGCATGGTAGGACGTGTGGGTGCTGGATTATCCCTCTGTGCACCTCCCCGCAGTCCTGTCCCTGTGTCTCCTGGCAAGAATGTGGGCATAGTGGATCGCTGAGCCGTTACAATGGGAATAGCATCGTGCACTGGTATATGGCGAGACACACTCGATCCCTCACCGATCTGAAGAACTCTAGGGAGCTCTCTCTGACTGATCTCTATGGCCAATAGCCTCTGTGACGTCTCCTGCACCATCTGTGACGTCTCCTACATCCTCTGTGACGTCTCCTGTATGTGACGGAGGACCGCCTCTTTAAACCTCACATCATCATCTGCCATTGGATTACGCTGTTCTGGGCCCTTCTCAGGCTGCTCTGCCTCAGAATCTGTCTCAGGTGGCTCCTGATCAGAATCACTTCCCCCGAAGGGAAACTTCCACCTATCCTCGGCTTCTCTGCGTTCCTTCCGATAGATGTAGGGGTTATCCCCGGGCGTCATAGACTGCTAGCACCACAGGCTGAGCCAGATCTATGCTCTGATACCACTGTAATATCCCCAAAGGGAAATAACCAGTAATACACAGAAATATGCCAGACAGATATGTAAAACAAAATGTGGGAACCAGATAATGGATCAAGTACTCATAGAATGCCAGAAAACTAAGCCATTTTATTAATCTCAGAACACATAGATAGGAGTACAAGATAATCAGAATGAGTGCACCTATCCTTGCCCTAGGCAAGTGGAGCCCCTCTCAGACAAACAATGGCTGCAAATAAGGACAGCGTCCTAGCTGGCTGAAGAACTGCTATGAAGACTGAAGCTGGAATGCACTGGATCTATGAGCTGGAACTAGACAGATGGCTGATCTCAACCCTCCAAACAGCCTCCAGAGAATGTGAAACTGAAGCTCCACCACCAATCAAACCCTCACCAATGAAAACGCTGTCCCTGCTAGTGACAGCGCAGAAGACAGATGAAATGCTGGCCACAAACCCTCCAGATGAGATGATCAGCTCCTCAAGGCTGGAAGCACTGAAAAACGCTGTCCAAACCTGCACACAAGATCCTCCTCATCAGATCAGCGTCCTCTCTGACTGGTTCTGCGTCCTCTATGCTCAGATCTGCTGGATCTGAAGTCTCCCTGTCCAGATCTGCGTTATCACTCCAGATCTGCGTCCTCCAGGGCTAGATCTGCTGCTATCTCCTCAGATCTAGGCTGGATCTGCCAATATCTCCTCAGATCTGCAACCTCCAAGGCTGGATCTGATGCTATTTCTCCAGATCTGCACCCTACAGATCTAGATCTCTCTCCAGATCTGCACCCTCCAAGGCTAGATCGACAATCTCTCCCTCGGATCTGCGTCCTCTCTACCTTGGTGTTGGATCGAACGTCCTGCTGCATCTTGCAGGTCCTCATTTGAATGCACGTACTCTCTCTGGATCGTCTACCTCACGGATCTGCGCGATCTGAAAGGAGGTTTTGTCTCAAATCTCCACCGGAAAAGCTACACTATTACTGCAGTTACAATGGATGATGCTCGAGGAAAATGACCTTACCGGGGCAGGCAACTCTCGAAGTCCCCCGAGGCTAAGGGTGATACCAAGAAAATAACCTTACCAGGGCAGGCACTCGAAGTCCCCCGAGGCTAAGGGTGAGATCTCCAACCGGAGACACTCGGTTGCACTAAACAGTGCTGCAGACCGACTAAACAACCGGCGTGCTGAAGCAGACAGAAGTCTAGCTCTCCAAATCAATATCAAATCATGCATGTCAAAATGAGGTGAGAACCCCACCTTTTATAGTGCTAAACTCCCTCCAAAACCTTGACTGCGTCCTTCACTCTCCTTGGCCTGCACAGTTAACCTTGGGTCAGCCTGATGCCTCCCCATCATACTCATGTGGACCCCCAAGGCCCCTTCTCTAAGTTATAACGTCAATCAACTAGGAAAAACACTTTATTTATAAAGTGAGGTGACTAAAGTGAGGTAACCCCTCTTATTTCTCACTTTATTTATTACTTCTAGCTAAAGCGGCAAAATTAAACAAAAATGAAATATTCCAATTAGCCAAGCTAATTGGGAATATTACACTTTTTGATCAAGATCAAATCACTAGGACTGGGTTTGCTAAGTGATTTGATTCAGTGATCAGTTCCAGAGAGGGGGAGATGTAGTAAATGGTCAGGAGGACCAGGAATACATTTCAGAGAGAGGCAGCAATAACGTAGAGAGGGGCAGCGCAGTCACCTAGAGGGGTGACGCAGTTCCTGAAGGCAATCATGTAGAAGTGACGCAGTACCTTTTGTATTCAGTCCGAAGATAGCTGGAAGTAGGGGTTTCTGAGCCAGGAGGGCCAAACTCAGTTTCAGATCAGCCTTGATCAATGCCAAAGGAGAGGTGACGCAGTTCTTCAGCTTGCCCATGTTGAGATTTTGTGTATTTGGAGTAGCATCAGTTGTGCTCTAGGTCCCAAATTTTGAAGAAGGACTAGAGTTCACCTAATCTACAAGACCCATAAATGGATTTGGGAAATTTCATCTGGTTTAGGAGATATTAAATTAATTAATTATTTTAATGTATCTCCTAAGTTAAAACTTAGGAAAATAAAATAATTAAAGTGAATTAAATTAAACATGTGATGAAATTGTCTTAAGTCACACGAATCAAACTTTCTTTTAATCTAAGCCATTGATTAAAGATTTAATCTTAGCCGTTGATTTGTCAACGAGAAAAGTATAAAGGAAAGGCTTGGGGTCATTTGTAAAGACACACAGAAGCAGAGCACTAAAGCTAAGCTAAGATTCTAGGGCGGGGTTGCTAAGAATTCTCAAGTGTTTCAGTTGTAGAGAGGGGAATTTAGACCAAGGGGATGATCTGATCCTGGGGTCTAGAATATACAAGAAGCAGAGAAGAGATCAGAAAAGACAGCACAAAGGCAGCAACAGCTGCAGACAACAGCAGCAGTAGATAGCAGCAGCACCAGCAGCAAGGACAGCGTGATTTTCAGGAAACCCTTCAGGGGTTACGCAGAGACCCTTAGGGGCAGCGTAATGACTGCGTCACCCAGTCTGGGATAACGCAGTCCCTTCTAGTGACAACGCTGAGCATTTGGAGGCCTTCAGAGGCTGATGCAATGTCTTTCAGGGGCAGATTTGTGATTTCTAGGCCTAGATTTGGCTGAGTTCTGTAAATCCCGTTTGAGGGTGTGGATCAGTCAGTATTGTTGGTCTTAGATCAGCCAGGTGCTGCAGATCTAGAGTTTTCTCTGTAGGGTTTTCCAGATCTGGAACCTAGAGTTGTGTATTCAGAAACATTCTTAATAATAAAGCCCTCCAGTAGCCAGAGACCGGTTTTCCCACATTGGGTTTTTCCGAGGACAGTTTCTCCAAAAATAACTGTGTCACTTTGTCTATGTGTGCATGTGCTTATTCTAGATCTGAATTGGTAGAGATCTGTTATGTGTTTTGCTTTGATGTTAACTTGAATTTATTCAGTTGATAACTTGTATAAGTAGGAGAAGCTTAACCAGATTAACAGAAATAATTTCTGCATAAGAATTAAGATTCAGAAATTTCTACAGCCTATGCAGGCTTACGCAGTTGCAATGTAGGCATCACACAGAGGCAGAGAGGGGCTTCACCAGAGCTGTTTAGATTAGTTGGGGACTTGCAAAGTGAGGTATACCTCACATTTCTTCTATTGCCTAGATTTTCTCTGAAGGGTGAGTCGGATATTGGCACCCTAGTTGTACTCTTGATTATGCTGCTTAATAATACAAAACCCTCAGATATGTTGCACAAGTTTTCCCGAGTTAGGTTTTTCCGGGGACTTAGTCCAAAAATAACTGTGTCAAATGTGGATGTTTTTCATTGTATTTTGTTTAGTTTGTTTCAGCACTTAGATTTATTCCGCAACATTATTTGTGTAGACTGCTTCAACAATTACTTCGATATTCACTGTAATGAAATAATTATGAAAAATAATAGGAGAAGTAATTCAGATTTGTTGCAGTCGGAATCCAGATTTAGGATTTTTCACATGGTATCAAAGCTTATTCAAGCTAAAGTGTAGGAGAAACAAGAGTGAACTAGCAAATCAGCGTTGAAGAGACTAGGATCTACGTAAGCAGTAGCAGACCCTCCCAGAAATTACGCAATCTAGGCCAAGAGGACAATCCAGCGCAGAAAAGGCTCCCTCTGAGAGAGTTGACAGAGGGGTAAGTTTTTTCAGTTGCAGAAGAGGAAGCGTAGCTGAAGGACACAGTTGCTGCACAGCAGTGAGTGCTGGTACATAAGTGTCAGAAAATTTCCAAGAAACACAGATTAGGGATTTCTTGACCTCAAAGAGTTTTCTTACTCAAAGAAACTCAATTTTTCTCGTGCAGCAGCAAAAGCATTGACTTACTCCTCAAGGAGTGCATAAGTCTAGCGGAGCAGAGGGTTAGAGGAAGATATCAACAGTTGAGGAGATGGCCAACAATCGATTGCGTGGCCAAGATAGATTGGAGGGTGCCTCCAACTATGTTATTTGGAAATCAAGGATTCAGTTTCTCCTTGATGAGCATGATCTAAAGGCCCTCATAGACAACGCAGTTGCAAAACCACTGGATGCATCACATCTTAAAGCCTTCAAGAAGAACATGGCTAGGGCCAAATGATTGATCCTAGATGGTGTGAAGGATCACATAGTACCTCACATAGCAGCAAAGAACACTGCTAGAGAAATGTGGGTAGGGCTGGAAAAGCTATACCAAGGATCTTCCGAGTAGCGGAAGATGTATCTGGAGGAGAAGATGCGTAATACCAGGATGAAAAAGGCAAAGCGTTTTGACTCCTTCCTGTCTAGAATTCAACATAACCGAGACCAGCTGTCAGCAGTGGGATCAGCAACCAAAGACTTAGAGCTAGTAAGGCTCACTCTGAACTATGTTTCAGAAGATTATCAGGTCTTTGTCCAAAGAATTTTGTGCAGAGAAAAGCTTCCAGGATGGGAAGCGATGTGGGCAGCCTTGTAGCAAGAAGAGTTGAGGAGAGATCTCCTCAAAATCCATATTGAGGATGGCAGCAACAGTTCGAAAGTCAAGAAGGAGGACGAAGAAAACACAACCCTTGCATCAAAGGGGCAATAGAGGCAGAAGAAGAAAGATCTATCCAAGATCAAGTGCTTCAGGTGTGGGGAAATGGGACATTATGCCACACAATGTCCTCTTAAGAAAAAGGATAAGGAGGAGAAGCAAGATCCTCAAGCCGGAGCTGCCAAGATTGAGGCAGAAGTTGATTGTGCTAATGTTAGCTCATATTCCAAAAGGAGAGAAATGGGCTAACTTGGAGTTGTAGATCCAGAATCTACAGGTGGCAGGATCCTTGAGTATTTCTGGACTCTTGGATCACATGTGAGCTACAGCAACCTAAAGACAGTAGCAGGATGGACAGTGGTAGCTGAGGATGAGAAGACATTGCAGTGGCTAGCAGTACTAGAGCCTGATCAGCATAGAGAGGGAGCAGCAGCATAGCAATTGAGCAGCAGCAGCACAGTGAAGTGCAGTGCAGTGCTCACGCAACGCAATATTTTCAGAGGGCTAGTGCAGAAGTTAGCAGCAATCAATCTTATTTTTCAGATGCAGTTTTACTTGTCCAATTTCGGATATTTTTCTGTTGCAATTAACAATAGTGCAGCAGCAACAGCAGCGTAGTGCACAATGGTGTAGAGCAGTGCTCACGCAGTGCAGCAGCATGGTTGCAGAATTTAGAGGGAGTTGCAGTACAGTAGCAGTTGGAAGCAGCATGCAGAGTCAACAACAGTACAGATGCAGCATTTTTGTGCAGTGTTGGTGAGCAGCATCAACAACACAACAGCAAATGTTCCAAAACTTGGAGCAGCACATTGAGTTGTCTTGTTAGAGCACTTTCCTCGCTAAGAGGGAGTGTTGATTTATGGTAGCATCGGATGTGCTCTAGCCTTGTCACTTTGTATATAGGCTAAGACACATGTATTCTATAATACCCAGAAAGGATTTTGGAAAATTCCACTTATAGATGGTTTAATTAAATTAATTAATCATTTTTTAATGTTTTCCTAAGTCTAAACTTAGGGAAACTGATTAATTAAACGGTATTAATTAAACTAAGTGTGAATCTTCTAGATAAAGTCATGGATCACCTCCAAGTAAAACTTAGCCTTGATTATGTTTTAATCTTGGCTGTTGAAGGGTCAACGAAAGAATATAAGGAGGGTGAGGGGCCTATGGAAAACACATTGAGCACATTGAGCATTTGGCATTTTCAAGTTTGTGAGAGAGACATAGCTTTTTGATCAAGATCGAATCACTAGGACTAGGTTTGCTAAGTGATTTGATTCAGTGATCAGTTCCAGAGAGCGGGAGATGTAGTAAATGGTCAGGAGGACCAAGAGTACATTTCAAAGAGAGGCAGCAGTAACGCAGAGAGGGGCAGGGCAGTCACCTAGAGGGGTGACGCAGTTCCTGAAGGCAATCATGTAGAAGTGACCCAGTACCTTTTTTATTCAGTCCGAAGATAGCTGGAAGCTGGGGTTTCTGAGCCAGGAGGGCCAAAACTCAGTTTTAGATCAACCTTGATCAGTTGCAGAGGAGAGGTGACGCAATTCTTTAGTTGCCCACGCAGGCTTACGCAGTTGCAGCGTAGGGATCAGGCAGAGGCAGAGAGGGGCTTCACCAGCACTGTTTAGATGAATAGGGGACTTGCAGAGTGAGGTATACCTCACATTTCTTCTGTTGTCTAGATTTTCTCTGAAGGGTGAGCCGGATATTGGCACCCTAGTTGTACTCAAGATTTTGCTACTTAATAATACAAAACCCTCAGATCTGTTGCACCAATTTTCCCGAGTTGGGTTTTTCTGGGGACTTAGTCCAAAAATAACTATGTCAAATGTGGATGGTTTTCATTGTATTTTGTTCAGTTTGTTTCAGCACTTAGATTTATTCCGCAACATTATTTGTGTAGGCTGCTTCAGTGATTACTTAGATATTTCACTGTAATGAAATAATTATGAAAAATAATAGGAGAAGTAATTCATATTTGCTGTAGTAGGAATCTAGATTTAGGATTTTTCACAAAGTTCTCATCAAACAGTTATGCATTAGACAACACTACTACGACCTGCACTCTCACATGTCATTCAGTATATTTTGGGAGTCTCCTATGGGTTGGTATCCATCCATAGGTAACCGAGTCTGTCGCCTTGTATATCGTGATACGCCGAACACAGCATTCGGGTAGATTTCCTGCACGTACTTTAAGTCCTTGGTTCTCCAAGTTGTTTATTGCAGTTCATGGTTGCTTGGTAAACCCTTTTTCCTAGTTATCCCTCTTTTTTTTATTTTGTATTTAATTTCTAAAATCAATTAATTGACCACGGAATAACATCCTCTTTGTGGAACAACTCCTTAGTGGATCTTAGGTTGAGACTAATGGCAACAATTCCCAAGTCCACCAATCAAGGAAACCCCTCTTAAGGAAGCCCTGGTCCTTTTCCTCCTTTTGGAGATATTGGTGCTCCTTATATGGCAACGTTGTCCCTTCCTAGTTGTACCATTGGTTTGCTAGTTTGGTTGTTTTCAACCACTATGGTTCTGAATGTCCAAACTACTCCTCAACCAATTTCTTATCCACCTGAACAGTATCAACCTCAACTTTATCCTAAAGTTGGCCCTTTGCGTTCTTCACCTGTTGTTTCTTTATCCCTTTCTTCCTCCTCACCTGGTGAAAGTCTTGATTCTAATAAAACAAGCAAGGGGGAAACCAAGTATACATTGCTATTGATGCAACTAGTATGGAGGAAACTTCCAATCATCCCCCAAATGTAAATTCCCTTACAAGCTTTGTAAGGGTGACCACCTTCTTAGAGATTGTCCTGGTATTCCCAAGATATTAGCAATGTGGTCTACAAGCTCATATCGGCCTTTGTCATCAACCTCTGGAGATCATGCTGGCAATAAACCCTCCACTAGTGATAGTAAAGTCCATGGGAAAAAGGGTAAAGTCAAGTTTCCCTAGAAGTTATGTGAAGGGAATCATCCTATTGACCTTTGTCCTTATATTGATGAAGCCTCAAAAGTGTTGGACAACCTTACAACTTCTCATCTTCGTCTTCCAGCTGGTTACCAGAATATTTGTCCCAATCCTCCACTAGTTAATGAAGTGATTGATCAAAATCTGAATCCAATCAATCCTACTCTCTCTAAATGTGAATCCCATGAGTCTGTTACCAACCAACAATTGGTTGAGAAAATGGTTGACTCGATTCCACTTTCAATCGATCGTACCTTTCCCATAGAGAGTGAACTTCATACCACTCAGGTTCTTCTTGTTTCTTCAAATTCCAATGAAGTGGGGGGAAATCCTCCCATTCTAACAGTACATGGGGACAATCCTCCCCTTCCAATGGCACAGGGGGGAAATCCTCCTGTTCCCATTGCACAAGGGAATAGTTCTCCCGTTCCCATGGTGCAAAGGGACAGTTCTGCCATTCCCATGACACCCCTTCCAAGTAGTTTGGTCACTTCTTTTGATTGGAGTCAACTAGCACGATATTGTCTTCCTTGTTATGTGCCCTTCTAGATCACAGTACTGGCTTATAATATGTCCGTACCTGGCACAATTATAGACAAAGGCGCGTCTATTAGTATTTTATCCTCAACTGCATGGCAAGCTTTAGGTTCTCCATAGCTTGTGCCTGTTACCCAGAATCTGTTGGCTTTTAACAGAGGAACCAATCAACCATTAGGGATCCTTCCTAAGTTGCCTATTACTTTGGGAGGAAAGATTGTTTATATCTATGTGATGGTAGTCCAAGGCCCTTTGGATTTTAATTTACTCCTTGGGCGTGACTATATGTATGTCATGGGAGCTCGTCTCTTCACTCTTTTGTGTGATGTGTTTTCCACTTGAAGGAAGAATTGTGACCATTTACCAGCTTTCGTTCATTGGTCCTAATTTGACTCCTAGACAACCAACATCCCTAAATGGTACTTCTATGCAAGTGGTATCTCCCCCGCCACAGATTAATTATGTGGCAACATGTTCCATGCCCGCGTCTACTGATGATCTAGTCAGTGATATAGTGCATCATGTACTGGGGGCATTGGAGCCTGATCTTTCCATTAGATCCCTTGATATGTATCCCTTCTAAAGTGTTGTTCTCTCATCTGATGAGAACCGCTTGGAAGCCATGGCCTCTTATGGGCCATGATCAAGGACTGGAGCAGAGTTCCTTTTCTTGTGCCAAGCTCGTTAGATAATGAAACAAGGTATCAGGAGCAGAATTCCTTTCCTTGTGTCAAGCTCGTTAAAAAATGAAACAACGTATCGTGAGAATAGTTCTTTTTATGTGACAAGCTCAGTAAAAAATGAAACAGATCTCCTTTCAATATGAGTCTTTGATTAGATCCCGTAAATTCCTAATCGATTCTTTTATTTGATCTCGTAAATGAACCTTCATTCCATCCACTTGTTAGTAATCAGTAGTCTACTTATGCGAATGAAATGAAGCATGGGGGGTATGTACCTCGAAATGATTCATTATGCTGGGGGCATGCAAACTGTTGGAAACACTGAGAGGGGGGGGTGAATTAGTATTTCTTTCAATTAGAGCATTAGTTAATCTTCTTCTATTATTAGTGTTTGTACAATGATAGCAGTAAACAAAAGGAACGCAAATGCACACAGTTTTTAAGGTGGAAACCCTCTCCGGGACAAAAACCACCTAAATGCTTTTCTAATAATTCTTTAATATTCAACTCCAATTGAAAATAAAGCTCCAACTTCCTAGAATCTAGAAAAGCATTCTTCTCCAACTCCCACTGGATGGACGCTCCAACGCCCGAGATTCTTCAGTACTCAACTGAACGGATGCCCCAACACCCAATCAGCGGCAACTCACCCTAGCGCCACCCTACCACCCTAAAATTTTCATAGGGTCTAACCTATTGGTGACTTCATGCACTAGCCTAGCACCACCCTACCACCCTATAGAAGAATAAAACAAGAATGGACTTTCGTACCAGGGAAATGGCACACTTTACAATGATATAGAATGATGTAGAAGAAGAAGACACACTAGACCATAACCCCAACTATGACACAACCACCTAATGATGATCCTAGACCTCCCGACACTGCCTCTTCAACTCTTGGCATATAGACACTTGTACAATTTTTACAATGATGCATTTACAATGACTTAGTACAATGATACCTTTACAATGACTGTATGCAGTGCTGCCCACTTGAAGACTTCATATGTTGAACTTCTTGCTGCTGTTCTGCACCTTGATTGTTGCCCTTGTCATGCTAACCTCTGCTGCACCTTGCTTTTCTTTGCTGCCCTAGAAATTTTGGTCTTTTGCAACCCTTGACAACACATGATCTAGCTTTTTCTTGCCTTCTAGGATCTCGATATTGAATCTGGTGTATCTCTGTTATTTCAGCTCCCCAATATGTGATTTTCGATTCTCTAGTAGTACTCTGAGTCTTCTTTCCAATGCCATAGGTCTGATCCAATTTGGATTCTTCAAGAGAGAGTTATGCCCAATCTCTCACAATGACCTAATTATGGACTATTTCAGTAGAGCTAACTTGTACGGCATGCCACGTGTCATTGTTTCTTCATTCGGCTCTGAAATTGATACAGCGAAAACTAAAGTCCGTGAATTATCTGCCACTTTTTATAGAATTCCAATCCGATACTCAAAGAGAGAGTTATAACGATTTTCCCAAGCTAACTTCTTTGAGATGAAGTTCAGGAGCCTGCAAAAACACTGACTTCCACAGATCATATCTCCGAAAATATTGCGCACCCTGATCTGAAATTTTTACAGAAACTTCCTCAGGATTTCGGCTTCACCTCATAAAAATTTCAGCTTCTAAACCTTTGTAGAACAAAATTTAAAGGGCAAATGCCACGATGACCTGTTTCAGGTAGCGAAATCGCTACATAAGGAGGATATGAGGATCACAATTTATATAAATGCTTAGGTTGAGAGGGGCTTCAACAAGTGAACGTGGGAGGGATTTTAGGAGCTTAAAAATTATTAATTATTGACTTTTCAATGACTCATGCCACAACCCCATGGGGTTTTAGCCCACTAACTGGGGTTACAAACTTCAAACATGAATATCTCTTAAACCGTGAAGAATTACGTGACGTGCCATATATCAATGGAAAAATCTTGACAAGTAGAAACCATCAAAAGCATTCTTGACCCAGAATATAGTAATTTGGTAGGTCAAAATTTGCCATGCAATATTGGGGTAGCCCCTAGTGCTGCTTGGGTTGACATCAATGACAACCACTGATCAACAATCTCCCCCTTCAGCATTGATGGCAACACAAGTACTCCCCCTGCGATCATGACACCTCTTCCTACAACATTGGCTCCCCCTTTGACATCAATGGCAAAGGGTAACTCCCCCTGACACACAACCATCATGCGGACCTGTACACACTTCCACTCCCCCAGACACACAACCATCCTGTGGACTTGTACACACTTCCACTCCCCCTTTATATTCTGAATAAGGAAAATCTAATGAGAACTTGGGAGAATCCCAAACTTCTAGCGAAGATATTCAAATGCTTCACGAGGTAAAGGTTTAGTGAAAATATCAGCGATTTGTTCTTTTGTACCAACATACTCAAGTTTGATATTCTTTTCAGCGACTTGTTCTCTAACAAAATGATATTTGATCGGAATGTGTTTTTTTTTTTTGAATGCATGACAGGATTCTCGGAGATGCTGATGGCACTAGTGTTGTCACAAAATATGGGAATAGGCTCACTGAATTGCACTTGAAGATCTTGCAAAGTTTGTTTCATCCAAAGGACTTGGGTACAACATGTTGCCGCTGCAATGTATTCTGCTTCCGCTGTAGATAACGAGATTGAGGTTTGCTTTTTGCTCAACCATGATACGAGACAACCACTTTGATAGAATGCTGCTCCACTAGTACTCTTACGATCATCAACGCTTCCTGCCCAATCTGCATCTGTAAAGGCTTGAATAATGAGATTGTTACCCTTGGGATACCACAAGCCATATTCTTTTGTGCCCTTTAGATATCAAAGAATTCTTTTGACAGCAATAATATGTGATTCTTTTGGTGCTACTTGGAATCTTGCTACTTGTCCAACTACTTGCATAACATCTGGCCCGGAGGTTGTTACATATACAAGACTACCAATCATAGATCTGTACAACCTCTGATCCACATCCTTAAATGAGTCGTCTATGCTCAATTTGTAACCTGTTACCATCGAAGTAAGGACGGGTTTGCAATCTTCCATTTTGAATTTCTTGAGCATTTCCTTGATGTACTTGGCTTGACATATAAATATTCTTTTCTCTTGCTGAGATATTTGAAGCCCTAAGAAGTATGTCAGCTCACCAAGTAAAGACATCTCGAACTCACTTTGCATATTTGTAGAAAAGTTCTTACTTAGTTGATCATCATTGCTACCAAATATTATATCATCCACATATACCTCAACGATTGTTAAATTATCTTTATCTATTTGTACATAAAGATTTCTATCAACAATACCTTTCTTGAACCCTTGTTGACGTAGATATCCATCAAGATGAGCATACCATGCTCTAGGAGCCTGCTTGAGACCATATAGAGCCTTCTTTAACCTGCATACATAGTCTTCTTTTTGTGATAGTAGAAAACCTTCAGGTTGTTTGATGTAAACTTCTTCTTCTAATTCTCCATTTAGAAATGTTGACTTAACATCCATTTGGTAGACTTTGATTTTTCTTGAACATGCATAGGCGAGAAACATTCGGATGGCTTCCATTCTGGCAACTGGTGCAAATGTTTCGTCGAAATTAATTCCTTCCACTTGTGCATAGCCTTTGCAAACCAATCTTGCTTTGTTTTTGGTAACCTGTCCATCTTCATTCAATTTGTTCCTGAACACCCATTTATTCCCAACGACATTTTTATCTTTTGGTCGTGGAACTAATTCCCAGGTGTTATTCTTCTCGATTTGATCTAATTCTTCATTCATAGTTGATACCCATTGCTCATTCTGGTTGGCTTCCTCAAAACTACTAGGCTCAAAGGTTGCTAGAAAAGCAATGTGAGCTTGTTGTGGCGAACGAAGCTGTCGACCTTCATTTATGTCACCAATGATTTGATTTGATGGATGGTTCTTTTGAATCCATTCTTTTGTTCTCTTTGGAGGAGCTTCTTGTTGTTGTTCTAGTATATCTTGATGATCATTATTTACTTCTTCCTGGTTGATAGTTGCTTCTTGTTCTAGAATTTTATCTGTGTCTTTTTCAGCCTCTGTCTCAAGTTTCAAAGATTCTAGATCCTCATCATTATTCGTTAGAACACCATCTTCGTCAAATGTAACATTTATGCTCTCCACTATCTATTTTCGTCTTAAATTATAGCATTTATAGGCCTTTTTTTTGCGTGAGTAACCAACAAAGATATCTTCATCAACACGTGATTCATACTAACCCAAATTTTGATCTTCTCTTTTGATATAACATTTGCTTCCGAAGATTCTGAAATATGTTACATTAGCTCGTTTTCCTTTCCATAATTCATATGGGGTCTTGTTGCAATTATTTCTGAGAAGACTTCGGTTGATAATGAAGATTGTCGTATCAATTTCTTGAACCCAGAATTTTTCATCCAATTTTGAGTCTTTCAACATTGTTCTACCCATTTCCTGTACGGTTCTGTTCTTTCTTTCAACAACTCCATTTTGTTGAGGTGTTCGTGTTGTTGAAAATTGTCTTTTTATTCCATTTTCGTCATAGTATTGCTGAAATAATTTAGAAGTGAATTCTCTGCCATTATCTGATCTTAGACACTTTATTTTCAAATCAGTTTCATTTTCGACCAACTCCTTGTAGATCTTAAAGCACTCAAATTCTTCAGATTTTTTCCTTAGGAAACTGATGGCTGTCATCCTGGTATAGTAATCTATCATTAACATGAAATATAACTCTCCATCTAAGCCTTTTATTCTCACAGGACCACATAGATCAGTATGTATCAATTCCAATGGATGTGATGCAAAGTGTTCTTTTGTTTTAAATTGAACTTTTGTCTGCTTGCCTTGCCAACAGGCCTCACATAGTGTGTTGGAAGGTTTTGAGATTTTCGACATTTCTCGTACTGCTTCCTTTTTGCTTATAGGGACAAGATTGTCAAAGTTTATGTGACCCATTCATTTGTGCCATAACCAGCTTTCATCTTCTTTAGCTAGAAGACATGCTTTAGTTGCTTCATCTAGAACATATATGTCATTTGGAGCTCGACTTGTTGTAGCCACAATTTTACCATACTCGCCTTTCCTGATTTCACAGTTTGTGGAGTTGAATAGCATTGTGTGTCCTTGATCACACATTTGTCCAACACTGAGCAGATTGTGATTCATGTTTTCAACCAATAGAACATTCTTGGCTATAACATCTTTGCTTCCGAGAGTGACGATACCTGATCCTATAACATTTGAAGATCCATCATTTCGAAAGGATACGGTTCCATCCCTTCTCTTTCAGAGATACAAATTTCCTCCTATCTCCAGTCATATGCATTGAGCAACCGCTATCAACATACCACACATCTTTGTTGTTTTGAGCCTTGAGAGCGAGAGCACAATTATCAGTCTTCTTCTTCTTCCATGTTCGTTCGTTCTATGGCTTCAAAGATTCTTCTGGAGGATTTTCAAGTCTGCAGTCTCTCGCTATGTGTCCAAAGTTCTGACATTTGTAACATTCCATATTATTTCTTATATGTTCAAATCTATTGATGTTTCATTGAGCCCTAGGAGGTTCATATTTGAAGGATCTCCTGGAATTGTATTGGTTCCTAGGGTACGTGCGACATTCTAAGGCTTTATGACCAGATTTTCCACATGAATAACAATAGCGATGAAAAATATGTTGGTACCCAGATGGAAATCTTCATCGAGGAATCGTCTTCCAAGGATGTTCTTGCGAATCTTGTCCAATGAAGTCTACATGCATGTCAGATCTCATAGGTTCATTGTATTTTGTTGTAGAAGGTCCTGCTTCTTCTTCTTTGTAACTGAGGCTAGTTCTATCGTTGTAAGATCGATGATTGTTGATGAGTTCTTCCAATGCCCTTGAGCTGTTGGCATAGTTTTGGACAGTTTTTCCCTTCTTCACTTCCTTATGCAGCGAGACTACTTCGGCTTCTAATGCTTCCCTTTCTTGGTTGCTTTCTTCCAACTTCTTTTGAAGTGAATCTTCAATACATTTGTGTTCTTCAACTTCAATTTTGAGACCTTGAACTTGTTCTTCAAGAGTATTGGAATGAATTTTCTCAGCCTTGAACTATTTTATAAGCCTGATTGCCTCCTTAGAAAATTCTTCTATGGTCAACCCTTCTTCTTCGTTGTTTGATCCCTCTTGTTTGTTGTGCTTGGCCATAAACAATACTCTCTCATTGGCTTCTTCTTTGTTGTCATTGTCTTCATCGGATGATGAGCTATCTTCTTTAGAGAGAAAGTTCCTTTGGGATCCTTTCTTTTCTTCTTGCTTGTTGAATTTCTTAAAGCCTTTCTTTCCTTTTGAGTTGCCATCACTTCTGTTCGGACATTTTGCTGCGCAATGCCCAACCTCACCACAACCGAAACATGTCAATGGAAGTTTACCTTTGAATTTTCCCTTACCAATTTTTAGTTTTCTTGTAAAGTAAGCATATTCTTCATCTGAAAGACCTTCTTCATCATCTCCCTTTTCTTTACACTTGCAGATGCATGTCTTTTCAATTGAAGGTTGTTTGTCATTATTGGTTGTCTTAGATGCAACGAACGTAGTTTCTAGATGCAAAGTACCCTCTTCTTCACAAGTCTCATTTCATATGCTATGAGAATTCCATGTAATTCATCTTTGTTGAGTTTGCCCAGATTTTCACTGTATTCTAAGACCAATACCTTTGGGTTGAATCTCCCTGGTAACGTTCTAAGAATCTTTCTTATAATAGTCTTCTCGTCAACTAGCTCTCCCAATCCTTCCAAAGTATTGGTTATTTCATCAATGTATTGGAAGTATGCAGCAATGTTGCCATCTTCTTTCATTCTGAGTTGCTCAAATTTTTCTCTATAGATTTGAAGCTTTGCTTCTTTGACATTTGAGTCACCTGCATATATATTCTCAAGCTTGTCCCATACATTTTTGGTGGTTTTACAACCCAACACCTTATGATAAGAAGATTCAATAAGTCCACTGATAATAATATTCTTTGCTTTTACATCATTTACCAAAGTCTTCTTACCTTGTTCATCCGCGGTTGATGTAAATTGGATTTGAACAGTGTCCCATACTTCGTAACCTTGCGCCAAGAGATAGACCTCCATTCTTCCTTTCCAGAGTGCAGAATTATTTTCATTGAATAGAGGTACACCATTCTTGGTATGCTCCATGACCTCCTTCCAGCTGTTAAACTGCTATTGAAGGAACCAAGCTCTGATACCAATTGTTGGAAATATTGAGAGGGGGGGTGAATCAATATTCCTTTCAATTAGAGCATTAGTTAATCTTCAATTATTATCAGTGTTTGTACAATGATAGCAGTAAACAAAAGGAACACAAATGCACACAGTTTTTAAGGTGGAAACCCTCTCCGGGACAAAAACCACCTGAATGCTTTTCTAATAATTCTTTAATATTCAACTCCAATTGAAAATAAAGCTCCAACTTCCTAGAATCTAGAAAAGCATTCTTCTCCAGCTCCCACTGGATGGACGCTCCAACGCTCGAGATTCTTCAGTAGTCAACTGAACGGATGCCCCAACACCCAAGGAGCTACAACTCACCCTAGCACCACCCTACCACCCTAAAGTTTTCACGAGCTTGAACCTATTGGTGACTTCATGCACCGGCCTAGCACCACCCTACCACCCTATACAAGAATAAAACAAGAATGGACTCTCTGTGCAGGGGAGAAAATGGTCCACTTTACAATGATATAGAATGATGTAGAAGAAGAAGACACACTAGACCATAACCCCAACTATGACAGAACCACCTAATGATGATCCTAGACCTCCGGACACTGCCTTCTCAACTCTTCGCAGATAGACACTTGTACAATTTTTACAATGATGCTTTTACAATGACTCAGTACAATGATACCTTTACAATCACTGTATGCAGTGCTGCCCTCGTGAAGACTTCATGTGGCGAACTTCTTGTTGTTGTTATGCACCTAGATTTCTAATCGTGTCATGCTACCCTACGTACCTTACCTTGCTTTGCTTTGCTGCCCTAGAAAGTGTGGTCCTTTAAAACCCTTGACAACACATGATCTAGCTTGTTCTTGCCTTCTAGAATCTCAATATTAAATCTGGTGTATCTCTGTTATTTCAGCGCCCCGATATGTGATTTTCGGTTTTGTGGTATTACTTTGAGTCTTCTTTCCAATGCCATAGGTCTGATCCAATTTTGATTCTTCAAGGGAGAGTTATGCCCAATCTCTCACAATGATCTAATTATGGATATTTCAAATTAGAGCTAACTCTTATCACGGCATGCCACGTGTCATTTTTTCTTCATTCGGCTACGAAATTGATATAAGCGAAAACTACGATGTGAATTATACCCACTTTTCTGAGAATTCCAAGCCGATACTCAAGACAACTCTATAACACTCCCAAGGTAACTTCTTTGAGATGAAGTTTAGGATCCTCCAAAAACACTGACTTCCACAGATCATATCTCTGAAAATATTGTGCACCCTGATATGAATTTTTTACCAGAGCTTCGTCAGGATTTTGGCTTCACCTCTTAAAACTTTCATCTTCTGAACCTTCGTAGAAAAAAATTTAGAGCGCAAATTCCACAATGACCTATTTCAGGTAGTGAAATCCCTACATAAGGAGGATATGAGGATCACAATTTATATAAATGCTTAGGTTAGAGGTAAGCCCCAACAAGTGAACGTGGGAGGGATTTTAGGAGCTTAAAAATTATTAATTATTGACTTTTCAATGACTCATGCCACAACCCCATGGGGTTTTAGCCCACTAACTGGGGTTACAAACTTCAAATATGAATATCTCTCAAACCGTGAAGAATTACGTGGCGTGCCATATATCAATGGAAAAATCTCGACAAGTAGAAACCATCAAAAGCATTCTTGACCCAGAATATAGTAATTTGGTAGGTCAAAATTCCCATGCAATATTGCGGTAGCCCCTGGTGCTACTTGGGTTAACATCAATGACAACTGTTGATCAACACAAACTTATTTCAAGCACATTTTTTCTCTGTTTCAAGCTTGTATAAAAATGAAACCAATTTCAAGCATAGTTTCCCATGTTTCAAGCTTCTATAAAAATGAAACCATTCTCATCCTACCTCTCGTGATTGCCATTTTTATCAGCCTATTTCTTCTAGATGAGCCTTGGTTTTTCTCATCCCATCGTTACCATTTTCTTGGCAGATCATATGCTTTCACTTGGTTTTTACCCTTTCCTGAGGAACCGCTGTGATGAGTGGTTTTATTATCCGACCTCTTGACCTCTACGTGTTTTGAGAAGTTTCATCATGACCGGAACCAGTTGCTATCCTTCTATACCACTCGTTCCTCCAAGAAGAGTCCTCTTTCAGCTCTTTTCAGACTCCCAAAATATGAAAACAGAATCGAACACTTGTCTTTTCGAACTCGTTAAAGAAATGCAAGGACGTCTACTCAGTATAAGTTTAACCCTTTTCTGGACTGAGATAGACTACTTACGAAAAATAATACCTTAGTTGAACATGGCTAAGAGGTTCTCTTGAGTATTGTTTTCTACCTTTTCGATCTTGAGAAACTATCTACGAAAAGGAACATCTGGAGTTTTCTTTTTTGCCTCTTTTTCAAACTCTCTAAACATGAAAAAGATGTTGAGTTTTACATTCGTTGGACTTGTTAAAACGTCAAACAGTGATGGACTTATCGAACATGACAAGGCCGAACCACTCCTTCTCAGGGTTCATTAAATATACTCGGGGGGATTTATCCGAAGGATGAACTTACATATCAAGCATATGTTATCCTCAAGTTTGTGAAAAAATAAAGAGGCACTGACCAGTATGGTTGGGAAAATTAGGAAAACATGGTATTCCATTTGCTAATGCTAGTGAGTCGCTCTTGAACATAACACTCTTCCACTTCATCTCCGTGGTTTTTGGGTTGGGTAATCTGCTTGTCTTTTGGTTCATCATACTGTTTTCAGAGCCTCGATTTTGGTTTTGGGTCAATGCTGTCAACTCCATTCATTGTCGTCGATGTGTTCAAGAGAAGTCATTCAGTTGATATCTGCTACAATACTCTTAAGCCCTCATTCCATGTTTGGCATTCTTGATCCAGTTCCGTACCAGCATCATTATGTCTCAATCATGATACCTATTTCATGTCGTTGATGGGGGATACATCAAGGCCCTCCTGCGACCGATCGCTTCCTGTCGACATCAGCACATTATCCAGAAAGTTGACTTAGAAACAATCCTTTGGTACCTTGATGTTTGCATACATCAATGGCAAGTTTCCTCGTTCTTGACAACAGGTTTACATCAATGGCAATTTTCCTCGTTCTTGAAAACAAGTTTACATCAATGGCCTTCAACGGAAAGACTCTGTGTGGTGTTCGACATCAACTCATTTATTCGCACCATACAGATTGTACTACAGTGCCTTGAGAGCCATTAACATGATCGGTGGTTTCTCTCGTGTCTGTTAACGACTTACATCATCGACCAGTAATTAGATGGTGTCTACCATGTTCGACTCCAACTCATAGATTCACATGGTTAGACTCGTACTTTGGTTGGTCGTGTGAAGGAAACAGAAGACCCCGAATCTAATTTCATCCATCCGAGCTGCAATTTCAGGAGTTATACAAAGATCCCAATGTATGATGGCTATGATCATACAGACGGTCATCCAGTCATGGGTCCACCAGTTGTCATCTAAGGACGCATCTTTTGATCATTTTACATGTTATGTTAGCTTATGTGCTGAGTATGGGTATGCCTCCCTCAACAAAGATGTCATGATGTAAATGTATTGTAACAGTAAATAATCTCACCAGTTATTCTTGATCCTAACTTGTCACAAGTTAAAGCACTTCAGTGATCAATCACCTTTTTTGACTTTGCAATTTAGGGGGCAATCTATTATAGGCCATTTTGTCACATCTAATCAGTTGGCCTACCAACAAGATCAATCAACATCCTCTTACCCCTTATCATCATCCTTGCACAAAGAATTAAGCATGACTCTCCCTAATCCCTGACCTTATGCGTGAAACTGCTTCATTTCAGTCATTTTAAGGACCAACACACCCTACATAACTAAGCAACTACATTGTAGTGTAGTCTCTCCTTCTCTCAGGGTGTTATGTAGTGCACCCTGCATAATTGTGGGGGTGTGTTGATTCTAGAAATTCGAGAAAAATAAAAAGATTTCCGAAGCTTCCTCTTCTAGAAGTTTCCAGTGGTTGTTTCAACCATTTACCTTGGATAAACATTCGAATCCCATCTAATTCCACCTTGGAGAAATCACCATCTCATCTCTTGAGCTTATGCTCCCATCACTTTTGGATCTCAAGCCTAGATTGGTAAATGGATAAGAATTTCTAAACTACCTCCCTTTCTTATATATTTACCTCATTTCACAAGCACTTGGTTGGTTGTTGTTGGCTTTTGGAGAGTGATTCTGCTCTTGTGTTGTTGTGGTGAGAGGTATCATTCCATGCATTTAGTGTGATTGGAGGTGCATATTGTGACAAGGAAAGGACAAGACATCTTAGAGGAGCTCTTCTACAAGATGAACACCTATTTATGGTTGTAATCTCCTTCCATTTATATTAATGCAAAGAATTCTCTATTTTCTTATATGTTATGTTGTTATTTCATATATTTCAATACCATGTTGATTTATTGAATAGAGTACTTAGATGATACTACATAGATCTTGTAGTTTCTTGGCTTGTGTTATCTGACTGTGCAGGTTATAATTTTGGCAATCAAAGCTGGAATTGGAGCATTCAAGTTGAAGGAGGAGCGAAACATGTGATTGATTCTAAGTATGCTTCATTTTGTCATCTATTTACTTTAAGGAAAGCATCAGGTTCCTTGTTTCTCTGTTGTTCTAGGTTGGCCATCAAAGGGAAAGCAGCGCGCAGCAGCTGCACTTGCTAGAGTAGTAGGCCATGGGCGAGTTGATGATGTATTCATTGAACGTATTCATTAATGTGTATCTATGCTTAATCTGGCATCTTTTGTTTGTGCAACCAATTTGGAAGGTAAAGCGACATAAGAGGCCCTTAAAGCACTTCCTTTGCTGACTAAAGACAACCGAGGTTAAGGTTATAAAAGATTATGATGCCGAAGTCATTGATTAATAAAGTTACGAATTTAAGATTATAAAAGATTATGATACTAATGTTGAAAAGTATTGATGCCACATTAATTTTTTTTTGTTTTTGGAATATATTTTTTACACTTCAAATTTTATTATGTATTAAAAGCTGGATGGATAATTTTTTTTAAATGTAAGTGATTTTCATGTCTATTTTTAAAAGTGTCAATGCAACATGAAATGAATAAAAATTTTAAAATGTTCGTGACTTCATGTTGATTTTGAAAAGCATTGATACAACATCAACGTTTTATTTGGGGGGCACATTTTTGACACTTCAAATTTTCTCATATCTTATGTATGCACATATTTTTTTTCAAATGTTAGTTATTTAATCATTTTTCAAGTTGTCTTTTTCTTTTTCTCTGACATGTTTGTTTTTTAGGATTTTTAAAGTTTGTGTTTTTTGTTTTTTTTTTGCAATGTCTTTTTGTAATAAAATTTTCAATTTTTTGCAAAGTTCAAAACAATAATAAAATTAATATTTTGAAGTTCGAATTTTTATATATTTATGTATTGTTAATTAATACTTCAAGGGTCTCGAGGCCGGAGGATGGCGCGGTGGAAACGTTGGATTTTGAACGGAGAAGGACTTTCTTTTGAAGCCGTGAGCAATCAATCTTACTGCACTCGGTACGGAGACTGCAGTGAGCCTAAGCTCTGACCATTTGGGCACTAAGATACTTTCCTTCTTGGTGACAATTTTCTACGTTTTAGTAGGAATGTAGGAAAGGTAGAAGTGTTTATGTCGGTGACGAGGAGAGACGTCATGCCATTGAATGAGGGTGACGACTCCTGACCTTGAGCGAGCTGGTGGGGGATGAAATCTTCTTTGGTGGGCGGTGGAATGGAGCGTGAAGCAGTGCGCAGGTCAGTTTTTATTGTAAGTTTTGTGGCTTTTGAATGAGATCCTGGTGCTCGGAAAGAGGGGTGTATGGTTCCTGTGAAGGGAAGAGTGGGAAAGGTGTCTCAACCCTACTAAGTCTGGAAGAACAGAGTGGGAAGTCTGTCTTTGAAGGCACCAAAGAGACAAGCCCAAGCATTGTCAGGGAGGTTGGAGAGTCGAAGAAGGGGGGCAGAAAAAAGAAATGGATTAAAGTCAATCGAGACGAGATAAACTACGCTTTGGGTGAAGACATAAGATGGGAGCAGGTCTCTCTTTTGGCCAGCAGAACTCTGGTAGGTAGAGTCATGGGGAGGTTTTTTGCTATGAAAACTGTCGTTGCTTGGGCTGGAGCTATCTGGAAAGCTGACCTTGGATACGTTCCAGAAGTGGTGTCCTTATCCAAGGGGTGGTATCCCTTCAATTTTCTGCTTCCTGAACACAGCCAGTGGGTGTTGCAAAGGTGTTGGGCACTGGATCACTCTCCTATGCTCCTCAAACAATGGCACCCTCTTTTCGATGCTAGTAGGGAGAGGGTGGACTCAGTTCCCTTGTGGGTTCGTCTTCCTGGATTGCCTCTTCATTATTGGACTGAGGATCATCTACGAGGTTTGGGTAATACGCTTGGGGTTTTTCTTGAGGCTGAACTTTCCTTCCTTCATACTAATCTCAGGCGTGTTGCTCGTATATTAGTGATGGTTAATATCAGAGAAGGCCTGGCTGAATCTCTGAATCTAAGGTGGGGGAAATATCTCATAAAGCAGTCACTGGACTATGAAAATGTCCCTTTCCGATGTCGTCGTTGCTTTGCTTATGGTCATCCTGCCTCTGAGTGTGGTTCTTCTTCTCGCCCTGTAAAAAGGAGGTGGTTTAGACGCAGTGAGGAGGATCCTAGCGGGAGAGGGGCTGGCTCTGATTCTCCCAAAGCTCAGTCTCTGCCCATTCCGGCCACTAGTGGCACCTCAACCCCTGCTACCATTGGATCATGCATTCCGGATGAGGTGGGCTCCCAGGATTCGGTTGTGGGATCGCTTCACCTTTCTGGGCAGGGGTAGCTCTCTCCGTTGACTGCTGTTGATTCTTATCCTACAGTAAATGACTATAGTGGTCTTTATGGCGTGGATTATCAGTTGAAGGTTGACGGCTTGTTGAAGGCTGTTTTAACTTTTCTGACTTCTGCCCAGTTGGGATCCTTTCCTTTTTCACCAAACATAAATATCTCCCTTAACTTGGTTCTGAATTCTGTCTCAGCTGATAAGGGTGACTGTGGTTTATTATCAATTGCTGCTCCTATTTTGTTCCATCCAGCTCTTCTAGAGAAGGCTACTATCTTTGATCCAGGTGATGGTCCATTGGCGCCTTTTGAATCTTCTGGTCCTTTGGTCAAGGGGTATAATCTGAGATCGAGTGCTAGAAAAAGTGCAGGGGGTTTTGGGAGGGGGAAACCCCCAGCTGCTCGAGGCAGGGGTCGAATCTCCTTCTTGGCAAGAGCTCAGGACCGAGCTATGATGGATGTTCATGATGGGCGGCAGGTTTCTATTGAGAGGGCGCTTAGAGCAAGACAGTCCCTAAAGTCTGGTGTGTAATGAAGATCATGTGCTACAATTGTAGGGGGTTGGCAGGACCCCAAAAGAAATCCGCTTTCCGGAGGATTATTTTTCTGGACTGTCCGGATCTAATTCTGCTTCAAGAAACTTTAGGTGCTGGTTATGTTGTCAAAGATAGGTTGGAAGGTTGGTTACCTGGTTGGTTTTTTGAGAATTTGGATGTTAGAGGGCATTCTGGAGGGCTGGCAGTGGGCTGGAATGGAAGAACTATCAAACCACTCAATTTCTGGGGTATGGAGTCGGTCCTGGGGTTAACTTTTCAGGTGCTGGAGCTTGGTGAGGTTTTTAACATTTTTAATATCTATGGTCCTTATCAAGATCGGATCCCGTTCTGGGATTCCCTACTGGGTAATTCTCTAATCAAAGGGGATTCGGTGATTTTGGGAGGGGATCTGAACTTTTCCTTGGGCCAGTCTGAGGTCTGGGGTCCTCATGCGCATGCTGATTCTTTGTCGGGGTACTTCACCCAAAAGCTGGTGGAGAATCATTTGCTCGATATTGAGCCCTTAAAGCTGAAGCCCACTTGGAGGAACAATAGATGCGCTGAAGACAGAATCGCCAAGAGACTTGATCGCTTCCTAGTGGCTGAGCAGATTGTGGACAGACCTTTTCAATTAAGGCAGTGGGTTGGATGTGGGGGTGCTTCTGATCATTTTCCCATTTTCCTTGAATTAAAGAACGGGCCTAGACAGCCTCCCAGTCCATTAAAGTTTAATAATACCTGGCTCAGGGATGATTCTTTTAAAGCCCTTATTCTGGATAGGTGGATCCCTTATAGGGATGTTGGTCCTCTTTCTGAGGCTTTTCATTTTGCTGAAAATTTGAAGCGAGTCAAGGAAGCTGTGAAGCACTGGTCGGCTGCTAAGAGATTGAGGGAGGATCTGGATTTGAAAAAGGTTGAAGAGGATCTTCGATTGTTATATGAGGGGATTGGAGGTGGGTTCCAAACTCAAGCTGATAAAGATACCCTCGTTTCACTCGAAAAAAGAAGGAACTCCCTTCTTTTGGATAAGGAAGAATCTTGGAGGTTGAAAAGTAGGGCCACATGGTTGGCAAGTGGGGATGATAATACAAAATTTTTTCATGCCTATGCGCGTGGTCGAAAGGCGGCTAATTCTATTTGGAATTTAAGAGATGCTCAAGGCATTGAACACTCTTCCTTTGAGGCTAAAGAAAAGCTGGGCGTTGATCATTTCAAGGCTCTATTTAAGGCTCCAGCTCATGCTTCTCTCGCGGAGGTTATTAGAGTGGCTCAACTCTTTCCGAGGTTTGTTGAGGAGGCGGATAACTTAAATCTGATGGCTGTGGTTTCGGAGCAGGAATTAAAGGAGGTACTACATAGCTTTCAAAAAGACAAAAGCCCTGGGCCAGATGGTTGGTCGATTGAATTTTTCTTGGCTCTTTACGATGTGTTAGGGGCTGATCTGCTGAAAGTAGTGGAGGATATCAGAATTTCTGGGAGGATATCGGCTTGTTTTAATTCCACGTTCATAGCTTTGATTTCAAAGGTGGATAACCCTCTTACTTTGGCTGATTTTCATCCGATCTCTCTCTGCAATTGTATTTATAAGGTGGTTGCTAAGGTGATTGCGAGGAGACTCGAAAGCATTCTGTCTTCCCATATCTCTGGGGAACAATTTGGCTTTCTGGATGGTCGTCAAATTCATGAAGCAATCGGTACTGCTCAAGAAGTTCTCCACAGCATGAAGACCAAGAATCTCAAAGGAACGGTGCTGAAAATCGATCTATCCAAAGCATATGACAGGGTAAGTTGGCTATATATCCGCATGCTCTTGACTCATCTTGGTTTTGGCATTGGTTTTATTAGATGGATTATGAGCTGTATCACTACTGTCTCTTTTTCTGTATTGCTTAATGGGGCTACATCCCCCTTTTTTCATGCTGAAAGGGGCCTTCGCCAGGGTTGTCCCCTTTCTCCCCTTTTGTTTTTATTGGTTGCTGAGGGCTTGAGCAGAGCTCTGATGGTGGCCAAGAGACAGGGTTCTTTGAAGGGCATCCAGGTTGCTCCAAATCTGTTCATCACTCATCTTCTTTTTGTTGATGATGTGTTAATATTCTGCTCTGGATCGGTGCGAGATGCTGTTACTCTTGGTGAGATTTTGGACCTGTTTAGCAAGGCCACAGGTATGGAAGTGAATGGTGTGAAGTCTTCCATCACTTCTCATTTTCTGCGGGAGGAGGAGAGGCGGGAGTTTGAAAGGATTTTTCCTTATAACTCTGTTGGTTTGGAGGATGGGCTAACTTACTTGGGGTTCCATTTAAAACCCAATGACTATAGAAAACATGATTGGAGTTGGCTGCTGGAAAAGCTGGAAAAGCGCCTAAGAGTGTGGTGTCATAAATGGTTGTCTAGAGCCGGGCGACTGACCCTGGTTAAGTCTGTGTTGGAGGCTGTCCCGGTTTATTGGTTATCCCTTTCTTGGATCCCAAAGGGTATTTTGGAGGCAGCAAGGCGGATTTGCTTCAGATTTCTTTGGAGTGGGAAGCAGGAATCTTTGGTGACCCCTTGGGTTAGGTGGGAGAAAATTGCAGTCCCTAAAGGGATGGGTGGTTGGGGACTGAAAAACATTTTTCTGTTTTCTCAAGCTCTGGCTGCGAAGGGTGGGTGGAGGCTTCTTAAAGTTGACAGCCTTTGGACTCAGGTGTTGAATCAGAAATATATTGCTCCTTTGTCTATTGTTGATTGGATAAGAAATCCTAGGAAATCCTCTGCGGGGGGTTCAGTGATTTGGAAGGCTCTAGTAAACTCTTTTCATATTTTGGAGACTAGCCTGGCTTGGGATGTGGGTAGTGGCAGGAGGTTTCGGGTTGGTGAGGATCCTTGGATGGGAAGTGAACAACAGCATCTTCTTCCTAGGCGTACTGTTGAGGCTTTAAGGCAGAGGGGGATCACTTTTCTTGCTCAACTTGCTGACCCGGTTAGGAGAAGGTTGGGGGTTCAGTCTTGGATTCCGGCCGCGTCTTTGGGTTTGGAGCTTATGGATGAGAGGGATCTGGCTGAGTATATCAGAGTTTTAAAACAGGCTCATATCTTGCTTCAGGAGAGGGAGGATTTGATCGTTTGGGATTTTGACTCGTCAGGGATCTATTCTCCTCGGGCTGGTTATAAAAAACTCAGTGCTGGGGGCGTTTTGGGTGAAGAGAGGTGGTGGTGGAAGAAACTTTGGAAATTAAATTGCCCTCCTAAGACCCGCATCTTTATGTGGTGTGTTCTTGAAAACAAAGTTCCCACCTGGGACGTTCTGCAACATAGGAGTTTTCAGGGTCCTGGCTGGTGCTGTCTGTGTAACTCTGATGAAGAATCGGTAAACCATCTTTTCCTTTGTTGTCCATTCATTAAAGGGGTGTGGATGGAATGCACCAGGTCTTTGGGGTTTCTTTGCAGATGGGAGGGCTTATCTGTGTCACAGGCTTGGGATGCATGGTGGGTTTCTCAAGTTGAGCAGAAATTTATAGCTCTGCCTCTCCTTGTGATCTGGGGTGTTTGGTTGGCACGTAACCGTTTACTGTTTGAGGGGATTGTCAGTACTCCTGTGGTTGTTGGGGCCATGTCTATTGGTCTGCACTCTGCTTTCCCTATGCATATTCGTGCTGCCAATCAGAGAGAGATCCTGTTGTTGGACATTGATAAGAGAGTTCCGTGGGGTTTTTTTGATGGGGCAATGCAGCGTAACGTTTGTGGAGGTGGGGCTTTGCTGTTCCTATCTGAAGCACATTGGTATGAGATAGCTGTGGGGCTTGGGGAAGGAACAAATAACCAGGCTGAGCTTTTGAGCCTTAAGATACTTTTGCTGTTTGCTGTGGAGAGAGGCTGCAGAAGTCTAAATTTCTTTGGGGACTCCTTGAACGTGATTAATTGGATTAAAGGTTTTCAACAATGCAGTGCCTATCATCTTCAACACCTGCTTCGTTCTATTAGGGAGCTCCTTTCTGCTTTTGAAACTTTCTCTTGCCAACATATTTACCGAGAAAATAATGATATGGCAGATCGAGTTTCGAAGAGAGGGATCCAACAGGACGTGGGTTCCTGGAGGATCAGAGAACATATGGATGGCGCTATCTCTGAATATTTACATATATCCTTGTTTGACTGAGTGGGCACTGTGTTTTTCTTTATGACATAGATCTTTTCGCCTACAGGAGACACTAACTCGCTTGATGTTGGGTGGAACTGTCAGTACACAGGCTGTTTTGTGCATTTTTTCGGGGTTTTTCACACCTGGTGAACGTTTTCGTGCACATTCTTCGGGTTGCTCATACCTGTTTGCTGTGGGGTGAAAACTCTTATTAAACTGTCCAACCTTTTTGCTATTGGAGTTTGCGAAATTTTGGTAATCCTTTCGCTGTTCAATACTGAAAGGTTTCTACAGGGGGCTGCCTCCTTTGAAAACAGAGCATGCGGGCCCCTAAGCGGTGTTTCGGTCAGATTATGAGTCTTTTGCTGTGTGCCTACCTGTTTTGGCTCGACTGTTGAATGATTACTAAGCCTGTTTCCTGTTCAGCAGTGACTTTACTTTCCCGACTTTTTGGCTGTCTTACTGTATAGCAGAGCAGTGAGGTTGTTTTTCTTGCTTGATCAGCTTTATACATAGGAGCAATTGAACAGTTTTTGTTTCTCACAAACAGTTTGTAAAGCCAGTTTCCGAAATGGCATGTTACACTTTGCATCTGAATTTGTAAACAAACTCATTGAGTTTGTCTCTCTCGAACACATATCTATGTGTTTCTCACTGTGTTTTTGTACTCATCTGCAGTAATAAAAATACGCTTTTTTCTCGAGGAAAAAAAAAAATTTATGCATAAATAATTGTCATATAACTAAAAAAATATTCATTTCGAGACCTCACTAAAACAGACATGTCAAATAAAGGATTTTTATGGAAATTTTTGAAAAAAAAGGAGTTGAAAAGTAGCAAATTTTATGAATTTTATGTCCAAACAATACTTTTTTTTCTAAATATAATAATTCACATAAAATTTTAAGTGAAAATAACAAAATAATAAAATTGCTTAAAAATTTTGAAAACAATTCTAACAGAAAAAATATATATTTTTTTTTTTTCTTGTTTAGACTAATCCTAATTTTTTTCCATTTTTTCTCCTCCCATGCCACCCACGGGTTTCGAACCGGTGACCTTACAGAACGGAGTGCCTTAACAGTGCACCCCGTCACCGACTGTTCTACACCATGTGGGCAACAGAAAAAATAAAATTAAAACAAACAAAAAAAATAAATTAAAAAAGAAAAGATAAATAAAAACATTCAAAAATATTTAAAACAAAAATTTGGAGAAAAGCAAATTAGAAAAAAAAAACCATATAAACTAATTAAAATCAAAAGTTATTTAAAAAAAATAAGAAAAAATAAATTAAACAATGATTAAAATAAATAAATTTAAAACAAAGCATTCCAAAAATCTTAAAAAAATCTTTAAAAAAAAAAATTAAAATGTTATTAAAAATAAAAAATTTAAATTTAAATAAATCAAAATCAAAATTCCCATGGGTTGTAGAATAAATGATGACATGGTGTTATGACATTTTGTGTTGTAAAAGTCACTGGTTTGAAACTCTATGGGCAAAAATCTAGACATATTAAGGGTTGGTGTGGCCCAGGCCGAGTGCAATCTGGGGGTGATTTCAATGATTTAGATGCCCTTGGCTCGTGGCTACTCAAGCCATAGGTTAATTGTGGAGTGGTCTCAAGACTCACAGAAAAAATAATAATAATAAAATAAAATAAAATAAAAAATTGGAAAAGAAATAACAAACGAAACAAATTAGAATGTAAATAATAATAATAATAATTAAAAAAATAAAGGGAAAATTGAAAAATAAATAAATAATTACAAAAAAAATTAAAAATAATAATAAATATTACAAAATCTTTAAAATATATATATATATATATATATATATATATATATAAAATAAACATTAAAATAAAATAAAATTAAAACACTTACAAAAAAATGTATGGGGTTGGGCATCGACAAGCCACCCCGCCACAACCCCAAAGTGTTGTCTTGTCGGCTTCCCTTTTGCGTCAGGGCGAGGTAGCCCATCGATTCATGGAATCAAAACTCGACCCACACATTACGGATCGTGAATTCTAGGAATTGACAAGTCGCCTCGCCCTAGCACCAAAGGGCCATAAGCAGGGGCGGCTGGAGTAGTGGCTCTAGCCGCACTGCCCATAGCACTTTGGTGTCAGGGTGGGGCGGGGCATCAATCCCTGACCCCACGTAGTTTTTTTTAATAGTTTTTTAATGTTTATTTTATTTTTTTTAATGTCTTTTTTTTTAAATGAGAGGCAACAAGTCCCTTTGCAAATTGTTCACAGTGATTTGTGTTGTCCACTTTATTTTCCTTTTTTCTCAAGGTACAAGTACTTCTTAACTTTCATTGATGACTTCTCCAAATGCACTTGGGTTTATTTCTTAAAACTTGAGTGAAGTTTTTGGCTTGTTCTTGGCCTACAAAGCTTGATAGAAAAAAGAATCTAGACATCAACTACAAAGGTTTAAAAAAAAATAATGGAGGTGAATATGTCAACAAAAAATTCACAACTTATATACTACACAGGACAGTCAAATGCAACATAATGTTTCACATATAGTGCAACAAAATCGTGTTGCTAAGAGAAAGAATCACACTTTAAAGGAAATGGCCAATTGTATGATCCAATCTAAGGGATTCAATGTTCAATATTGGGCAAAAGCAATCAATTATGCTAATTGCATTATAAATCGCACTCTCACAAAAACTTTAACAAAAATAACACCAAAAGAAGTATGGGCTAAAATTAATCCAAATATAAGCCACTTCCTTGTACTTAATAATGTAGCATGGACTCAGATTCCTGATGCGAAATGGAAATCCTTACAAGCTCACAACCTAAAAGTGAGAAGTGTATTTTTTTTTAATATTCTAAAGATGTAAAAGGTTATAGACTTCTTCAACCTCACTATAATGAAATATTTATTATAAGAGATGTTAAATTTGATGAAACTCTCCTGTCCGATGAATCTAATTGGGCATTTGTGCCAACTTCAACTTGCAACCCACCTTCAATGTTTGTGCCACCTTCTGTTTCTAATCCAGTTTATTCTTCGGATGATGATAGTGAGGATGAAAATCCACCTCGACCTGCTCACCTTCTTCTAAATGAGTCCATTAAACATGAACCTACACTAGCACCACAACTTCCCAGATGGGTCCGTTCAACACGAGAAGCAACTGGTGATCTTGTCGATGATCCTACAAACTAGTGTCATACTTGTTCACAGTTCCAACAAGCCTCCTCTATTTTAGCTCAAGTTTTAGAGATTCATGATTCAAAAACATTTACAGAAGCCTTAGGCCATGTAGATTGGGATAAACGATGAATGAATAATACCATTCCTTAATGGCAAATAATACTTGGAAACGTGTACCCGGATATGGGTAGACAAGAGAGAAAGAGGGTCGATGCTAACCACCTGGAAGAAGAGCCCATGTCGGCAGACATGCATCATCTGGAATTTAATGGACCTTAAATTGACGAGACCAGCCACATTCTACCAGTTCGCCAACTTGGGGAAGAGAAAAATGGTTGTTTTTTAAGGTAAAGAGCCATAGCTAGGATGGGAAAGGGAGTTAATGTGCACAATGGTTCTTTGAGGAGACTTGTCAACCCCTGCTAGGAGCCTTAGAGGTTAAAAAGTCGTCCTTGTCGTCGTTTGCAAACCATTCTTCAGATTGACAACAGTTCTTCTCAAGTAAGTAGGGATTTTGCTTCATAATATGGTATTTTTTCTACAATATGTTGAGGGAGCGTCAAACAAGTCTCAAAAGCGGGTGCGGTGGTAGGGGCACTAGCGGCAGTTAGGAAGATTTCAGGAATAGAAAAGTGGTCACAAAATAAAATGGAGATTTTGATGAGGGCATCCATGTCCACATCAGAAAATATGTGGACAATTTGGAGAATGAAGCATGCATTCATCCAAGGGTTCTCCATGTATCGTAGGCAATCGATACCGATTAATGCAGAACGCTTTCGCTTGGTCTCTAATGCAGCGTCAGCAAGCGACAGAGCGGTTGAACCTCTTAATTCTGAGAGGGGATCATCGACTTCACCTAGCCCTGGAGGCCATGTATGACATTTTGCATGACCGTGAGATGGCTCTCCCTCTTGGGGGTCAGGTGGAAGCGGACATCATCAGACCAACTACCTTGCCCATTTCTGTGAAAAGGCCGAGGGAGGAGATTGGGGATATTGCAGAGCCCAGCTCCAAAAAGCACATATTTGCTTGTTATGCAGAAAGAAATAGCCCCATTGCCTTCAAATTTGAAAGTCACCAAGTAAATATTCCTGAGGACTCTTCTTCAAGCGATCAGATTGGAAATGATAAAGGGGAGGAAAAAGTTGTGCAGGCTAACAAGATTGTGGACCCCTGGGCAGATCGTCCGTCACGCTGCGACTATTGGATAGTGGAAGAGTCTTATCCTCGGCATTTGGATCATGGAAATACAAGCTAGGACTTCTCTTACTGGTCTCCACTACTTTTTTGTTATAAATTTTAAGTACTTTCAAACTTTGATAGATGATTTCAGGATAGTTTTTGTCAAATGTAAAAACTTTTATACTAGTTTTAAAAGGTGCAGAGCTGGTTTCCCTCTCCTTGCCTTACGAAGAAGTTTGACATGACAGAATTTGGATATTTGCATTATTTCCTTGGCCTCCATATATTGCAAATCAAGGAAGGAATTTCTATTTGTGATCTGAAATCCCTTGGGAACCACTCAAAACATGAATCATATAAAATTTGTTTTTAAAATTCAATTTGAGCGCAAGAGATTACGTTATTATACCTGTACTTATGATTTCATCTCTTAATTGAAACAAAAAAAAATGGTTCTACAGAAATAATCGAACCATTAAAAATACACATGTGCACACAACAAGTTTGATAACGGAGTTCACTCCCTCCACTGGGCTACCTCTCTGGATTCGCCTCCAACAGGACGAATCGATCTATTGTCTTTTTGAATAGAGATAAATGTACATTGACTTTTACATCAAGGTGGCCAGCCGAGAACTCTCAACTATACATCCATACTTTGAAAGACTTATGAGCTATCCAAGCTCTGCTCGAAAATGACTTTTTCAAGCACTCCAAATCTCTCGTTACTCTCTCTCTCCTTGCCTTCCTTGTACATAGAATGGCATTATATAGCTCTTAAGAGTCCAAAACTAAGGAGGAAATATCTCCTTGTCTCTGATTTTAAGGAGGAAATAATTCTCATATCCCTTAAATTTTTCTCATGAGATTTCTATGGAGGAAATATCTCAATCTCTACTTTCAAGGGCCTTATCCCCAAAACCTTAGGGATGAGAATAATCTATCAACTTCAATATGAAATTAGAAATTGAATTTTTGAATTTTTGAGGAAAAATCCTCTCAACATTTTCAATTTCTATTTTACAAATATATGAGAACATTTAATTAAAAATAAAGATATCCTCAACCTAGGCTTAACATGAGTATATCTTCTTCATAGTGCTCCTTGGGTTGTCTAGATCCTCCTGGATCAAACCTCCCCATTAAAAACTTTTAGTCCTCTAAAAGTATTTAAAAAAATTGAAGTTGATTCTGAATGAAGTCAGTTCTTCCTGTGAATCTTGGGAACAATTTTGTTTGCATTTGATTCAATCTTGCATGCTACCTTGTTGGAATTGACGTTGAACTTCCGCATTGATTCTCCCTTCTCCATAACATTCTTTGAATGTTGCACCAAATCTTAACCAAACAGGAAGATGAAAATTGAGTTTGTGTCCATGCTGGAAACCTTGACTGTCTATAAATCGATGTCAAGAGCCCATACCATAAATCTAGTTGACTTCCAACTCAACTAGGGTAGAACAACTCTGTCATGCATGAAAACTCCACTAAACCACTGCCACAAACAAAGATTCTACCAGAAGTTGACACCTCATATATTGATGGGCAATCTGAGGTGGTGCAGAATCTGTAGGTACCTTTGCTCGAAGCTACAAAAGCCCTGAGAGAAGCTCTAAATAAGTCATCCAGTGCCTCACTCGATACCAAAGATTTTAGGTCAGCAACTAAGAACAAATGGTTGCAATCTTCACGAGCACAACAAGAGGAAACCCGTCATGATGACGCATAGCTGAATTACACTGCTCAACTAGGCATGATCTACAAAAGGCTTGCCCACATCCTTCGAGTCTGTAGCAGTCTTCAATATCACAGCCTCACTAACTTTTCGAGGATCTGCACTATACACACCATCCACATCTATCCAAATTGTAATTCGCCCGGCTCTGAATAGAGCTCCCATGATTGCCGCAAAGAAGTCACTTCCATCTCGTTTGAGGGTTGTTGGAAGCTTCTTTTTAGTGCTAGCAATAAAACCTGCAGCAATTATTGTCTTAGCCAGAGTATGTGCGTACCACTTATTGAGATTTTCCTATGATGCTACATATTCAGGGTCTGCCTGGTTGGAACTAGTTGGATTAACAACAATGACTTCTCTAGTGTCCATCCACACACAACATAATCCATGCTTTCTGACAGTAGTAGCCATTATCTGTGCAGACCACAACATCAGATATTTCATGTGTTGTTGTTTCCAGAGAAAATGTAATCACATCATACCTGCAAATTGAGCTATTACATGCATTCGTTCTGCTTTTCACACGCAGGCTTTCAATCTTTGAACACGCTACCTTCCCAGTTGCTCTTCTCTTAATGCACAGAAGCAACATCTATGGCTATTCGAGAAATAATATAACACTAACGATTCTCATTACCACACCAAGCTTGCTTGACATACACCGAATTCTGCTGCACCAAATACATTGCCACATATATTTTCATGTCACAAGCTCTGACCCAAACTCCACAACAGTCACAAATAAGAATTCCACAAATAATTGCATGCTTCAACACCCCCAACACTTGTGGTCAATGTTTTTATATCGACTTCGGCGCTAATTAAGCAAAGAACAACTCTATGCCCTCAGCTCATGGATCGACTCGTAGTTATCAAATCAGAGATTGCATGGCAGCAATGGACCTCCTCCTAGTTCCTTTGCGAATCTGTTGAATTCCCTCACTGACGGTGTTGCTCATTCAATTGCTAATAATGAAATTTCTGGTGATGCTCCTACAAATAGCGGCTCTTCACAAGAAGACTCTTCACAAGAAGATCTTGTTATGGTTATGCACAGTCAACGACTTCCTTTTCTGGTACTGCAAAGCACATAGAGTGCTCACTACTTGCCTATGATATCATAATAAAATTTGCACCAACATATTTGAGAGAGGCATCGAGATCTTTCTTGAATTCTCTATATTCTTCACATGACGGGTACGGATGATACTCTATATGACAAGTTGTACACAACTTCACTGTGAAAATTTTTCTAGCATCTTCCATGCCTTTCGATTCTTCACTATTTCGCTTCCTCGTGGACATGGCTCGCCTTTCAGATCGACTTGCAACATTGTGGAGTTCTGCATCTAGACGTACCGATGATCATGCCACAAAATCTTCAATCTATTGATGAAATCGTGGAACCAATTCTGCAGCGGATCCGAAGAAACTGCTTTCAAAACTTCGGAAAGCCAATCTGACTGTGCCATTGGTGATGTTTATCATTGGATCTGTGTAGCAGCCACCACAGAAGGATGGGAAATGATCCTGCCTTAATAGACAATCTTATCATGGTGGAAGACACTATTGTCAATGAGATCCTTCATATGCATCCTTTATTGCAGTTTATATATCATCATAAGATTCTGGTTTCGAAAGGCGATATGTCAAATCCATGACTGAGTCATTCGGTGTGACATCAACTTCGGAAATATCATTTACAGATTGTTGGATATGATCCGTTCATATCTGGCAATGGAGTATTTTCGCTACGATTTCCTCCTTATCTCCTAGCAAATATCCGAAGGTTCCTATCTCTTGTTTCAACAGAGAAATGCCATACATCAAGAATGGCTATTTGCAGCTACAAATTTGCATTAACACTGTCTGACCAGAATAATTCTGAAGCAATCATCCCATAACACAATATATATATCTTATATGTGCTGTATAAAATGCAGAGAAAACATTCGAATGCCAAGTTAATTACTTTGCACTACAATGATTCCAATGAAGCCTTGGTTTCTTTACAAATTTCTGTTTAGCAACCAAAACCATACACTTTCCAGAATTTAATAATAATTCCATCCACTTTACAGAACATTTAAAAGACAACCAGGTGAATTTAATTCAGCATAAACGATATCCATTTCTTACCCAACCAGGTGAATGGATTTTCTTTGATTGGCTTTGTTCATCACGAATACTGTTTTCTTGTGCTTTTGTTGCAGGTTCCTTTCACCACTTCGAAAGATATATTTGTGAGAACTATTTATTTTGCTTGTGTCGAAGCTCTGGATGTAGATCCCAACAATTCTCCTTCAGGCGCCCATTTCTTCCACAATGAACACAAAAATGCACTCGTCGATTCCTTGGCAGAAATGATTTCAAACCTTGATCAGGAGAACAAGATTTAGCTCTTCTCTTGAAGTGCTCATCTCTTCGTAGCGACTGCTTTCCATCACCATTACCACCATGATTCGACTTTCTTGCCTCTGCAGATTTGGAACTCTCTCAAATTTCTGTATAGCCCAATCCTACCTTATGAGGTTGTCTCTTCACCTCAATAGGATTGATGATGCCTTGACCATTAACTCCAAGGCCTCTTCCGTCGTATCCCATCTTGGTCAACAAATTCATACCAATCCCCTTGGTATGATTTTCAAAATCTGCAAACGATGCATCATTAACATCATTATTAGAAGGTATAGAAAATGAAATGCTTCGTACCTCCTCGGACACTTGATTATCTTGATTCTTTGTCGATGATGAAGTAGAAGATGATGCTCCATGAGAACTATGTTTCTCACATCGCTGATAGAAAGAATCCTTCAATGGCTCTTTCAAAACATCTTTGTACTTTGTGGCTTCGAGCAATCTTTTCAGCTTGAGATTCTCCTCTCGAAGTGCTGAATTACTCTCTTCCAATTCATTTATCTGCTTATGCAACTGAAAACCCTTGTACATTTCTTCTACCATTTCTTTCATGTTTAAGAAAGTTTTCCAATTTTGTTGAAGAAAGGAATCAAAAGATGACATTTTGAATCAAAAAAATTTACCTTCTCCTTCTTCTACTTGCCTGAGCTGAAACTGGAAGATGTACCCACTAAACCAGATAATGAACTTGCTCGGATACCAACTTGATCTGAAATCCCTTAGGAACCACTCAAAACATGAATCATATAAAACTTGTTTTTAAAATTCAATTTGAGCGCAAGAGATTACGTTATTATACCTGTACTTATGATTTCCTTTCATCTCTTAATTGAACCAAAAAAAATGATTGTAAAGAAATAATAAAACCATTAAAAATAGACATGTACACACAACAGGTTTGATAACGGAGTTCACGCCCTCCAATGGGCAACCTCTCCGGATTTGCCTCCAATCGGACGAATCAATCTATTGTCTTTCTGAATAGAGATAAATGTACATTGACTTTTACATCAAGGTGGCCAGCCGAGAACTCTCAACTATACATCCATACTCTGAAAGACTTATGAGCTATCCAAGCTCTGCTCGAAAATGACTTTTTCAAGAACTCCAAATCTCTCCTTACTCTCTTTCTCCTTGCCTTCCCTGTACATAGAATGGCGTTATATAGCTCTTAAGAGCCCAAAACTAAGGAGGAAATATCTCCTTATCTTTGATTTTAAGGAGGAAATAATTCTCATATCCCTTAAATTTTTCTTATGAGATTTCTATGGAGGAAATATCTCAATCTCTACTTTCAAGGGCCTTATCCCCAAAACCTTAGGGATGAGAATAATCTATCAACTTTAATATGAAATTAGAAATTGAATTTTTGAATTGTTGAGGAAAAATCCTCTCAACATTTTCAATTTTTATTTTACAAATATATGAGCACATTTAATTAAAAATAAAGGCATCCTCAACCTAGGCTTAACATGAGTATATCTTCTTCATAGTGCTCCTTGGGTTGTCTAGATCCTCCTGGATCAATTTCTCAATGTAAGTATGCATGTGACCTTCTTCACTGCTTTCACTTGGAAGATTGTAAAAAAGCCACTTCTCCCTTCCTCTTTGGAGTAAAAAAGTTTTCTACCTGTAATACACCTAAAGTTGATGCCACTTTATACTGTCAATTAGTTGGTAAGATCTTATATTTGACACAAACCCATCCTGATATTTCCCTTGTTATTGGTTATGTTTCTCGATATATGAAAATACCTCGTGAAAGTCATTTGAAAGTAGCAACAAGGATACTTTGGTGTATCCAAGATACAATTCAATTTGGGATACATTATAGTTCACAATGGACTCCTTTGTTGGTTCGACTGATTCAAATTATATTGTTGACCTTAAATATCAAAAGCTTATTATGTTGAAATATGTAACTAGGTTCGGTATTCATAATCTCCTATATAATATTGATTTTATGTATTTGATGTAAAGAGAAAAAAATTATTGTCGTCATTTTGTAAAGCATGGGTTTTCATGCTCTAAGTCAATTTGTTTTAGGTGAAATCACCCATTGTGTGCTTCTAGGGTTTGTCATAGAATCAAGGAGTCAAAAGAGACATTTTCGTATGTAATAGACCCTTTTGGGAATCTTGTAATGGAGAATCTTGTATCAAGTCAAAATAGTTTTTTTGAGTCAAAATTGTGTCAAACTTTCCTCCAAGACCAAGTCGACCTGCAGAAAAACAAGTCAGCCTCATGATGTTATGAAACCATCTCCAAAAATAGAAGAAAAGAGAGATCAACACCTCATAAATAAGCCACTTCGAGGGGGAAACCTCCTTTACATTACATAAATGAACAATTCTTAGATGATACAATTGACAAAACCTCCTTCTATATATAGGATTCCATGGGGTCACAATATAATCCTAGCCGCACTAACAATAATAATGTAAGGACACAATAATAACAAAATTGGGGTTACAGGGGTACAACAATAACAATAAGGGGGCTACACCAACAACAATAAGGGACTACACTAGTAATATAGGGACCTAACATGCCCCTCTCCTTCAAAAAAGTGTTGTCCTCAATGCTTGAGTAGCTCTGGGTGCTTTTGTATAAAATTTTCATCCTCCCATTTAGAATCTTCAGTGGGTAAGTTCTTCCACTTTATGAGATACTCTGAAATTGATCGATTTCGTCGCTGTCGAGTTCTTCTTTCCATGACTGCTTCAAGTTCCAATATGATTTTTCCTTCCTCATCAAGTTCTCACAATATTGTTTGAACTGGAAGTTTTTCACCTATAACCTTCTATCTTGAGAGTTTGAGGAGTGGTGATTCCTACCAATGCATTACACAATATGGTTGGACTCATTTCTTCTCAGCACACTTATGACCTTTAGTGTATTTTTCACATTATTGAGATCAAAATATTGCTCCATTTGTAGTATCCACGTTACGGGATCCTTGACATCAAACTTCCTCATATCGATCTTAGCTTCCATCAAATGTTGTTAGTGTAGCCCTCTGAATCTTCTTTCGAATGCCACAGGTCTGACCTGATTGGAGCAGCGAAACCCTAGAATCCAAAGCTCTGATACTAAATGTTATGAAACCAGCTCCAAAAATAGAAGAAAAGAGAGATCAACGCCTCAGAAATAAGCCACTTCGAGGGGGCAACCTCCTTTACATTACATAAATGAACAATTCTTGGATGATACAATTGAAAAAACCTCCTTGTATGTATAGGAGTTCATGGGGTCACAATATAATCCTAGTCGACCTAACAATAATAATGTAAGGGCAAAATAATAACAAAATTGGGGTTACAGGGGTACAACAATAACAATAAGGGGGCTACACTAACAACAATAAGGGACTACACTAATAATATAGGGACCTAGCACATTAAGGGTAATTCGACCACCTTAGAAGCCTATATATAAGCAGTCAATCTCATTTGAAGCAGAGCATCAATCAAGCTCGATCACAAGAAGAAGAGCAAGGAAGAGGAGCGAAGGAAAAGACAAGGACTAGAAGGCAATAAGAGCAATCAAAATCTGAAAAATTTTATATCCATCTCTCTCACACATGAGAAGAATTATGGCATCTTTTGTTGCAACAAGGTCTACGTAACAGCCTTGGACAAAAATCCATGTAATAAAGTTAATAAAGGAAAAATATTAACCAAGGTCATGGGAGACGTATTCCAAGTTGAATGTTAGGCGACAACATAGTGATGGGGATCACTAGTGATTAATTAATGGCTAAGGAAATTGGCAAAGGCAACGACAAAGGCTTTGGAAAAGCATGAGACATTTATTGGTATTTTATTTATGAAAATAATGGAAAATAGGAGAAAAGGGAGGTGAAAGGTCACAGGTTGCACGTGAGGAGGAAAAATAATGGAAAATGAAGAAAATAGAGGCCTCATTAATAAAAAGGCTTTTGAGGATTAGTTGGTACCTTTTGTCAGTACAGACTTTGGTCAGTTTAGTTTTGGAGCTCTGATTATATTCTTTCTCTCTCGTACTCTTGGACACTTAGAGTAGACTCTTGGAGGAGTGTGGCATACTTGGGATTTTAGAGCACGAAGGCACAGAAGAGCAGGAAAGCGCAAGAGGACATCGAGATCAGCAGCTACAACAGGTTTTTCTTGCGGGTACCGAGTTGCATGTATGATTCCTTGCTAGTTTTGGCATGCACAACATATGCATGTGGTTTATTGGTTATGATATGTGATTGGCATGAAGGATTGCCTGGATTGACAATGGATTTGCCTAGCCTTGCAATTTCCTAGATAGCCATGGTGTTGTGGGTTTTACCTTTTTTTCTGGTTGGTTCTCATGTACCTTTGGTTGTGGGTTGAGTTACTAGTTCTTAGAAACCTTGGTTGGACAAACGCTCTAGAAGCCCTGTAACAGATTGGGTTGAGTTACTAGTCCTGGAAGCCTTGGTTGAACAAACGCCCTAGAATCCCTTGGTGGGTTGAGTTACTAGTCCTGGAAACCCTAGTTGGACAAATGCTCTAGAAGCCCGACGACAGATGTGGGTTGAGTTACTAGTCCTGGAAGCCCTAGTTGGAGCAAACCCTCTGGAGCCCTGGACATCTTGGGTAGAGACCAATCTGGTGATGGTTAGTGATATCCAACCGTGAGGTGGAATCACTGGTTGAGGATTGAGGTGGTTTGGCCTCTCGAAGCCCTGGTTTGGTATTATTTATATTGTTCTATGACATCCCACATTCATGCTTGGAATATGGCATGGGGGTGACTGGTTGAAAGAAAGATTTGGTTCAGCCTAGTCTATGGTTGGGTGGTATGTGGAAGTCTCATACCTGGCTGCATTTTTCATATGTCAATAAGAGCTTTTTTCCTCTGATATTTGATGGGTCAATGTATTTGTTATTATGTGGTTTATATGGTTGTTATATCCCTGCTATTTTTTTTGTTTATATGTTGATTATGAGTATGTTTTATAACAGTGATGATGTATGGATCTCATCATGTTTTGATTAATAGATGAATGAACAATGAATATATGACCTAATAGTGGATAATGCAGTTATTATGATGAGGTATCAATGCTTCTTAACGATTCTCAGATAAGTATGAGACCCCTTAGTCTCAGATCTATTGTTATAACTTATAACCTGCAGCATGCATATTTTTTATATGTTTGACGAAATGTTTGTGATGGCTAGTAGGGTTCCAGTCAAGTCCTTGATCAAGTTTGTTATCAAAATCATTATCTTCATATCTTTTATGAGTTTTGAAAGTTTCATAAGTTTCTAGGAAATGACTGGGTCCTAGCCTTGGAAAATAGCCTTAAATCCCACAGTCGCTGGCACAACACTGACAGAAAAAGGCTACAGTCGCAGTCAGGCAGACTCATGGGAGCGATTGGGGCTCTTAGTCACTTAAAAGGCTTGGCAAGGGAACGGTTATGGCTCTAGGTTAGTAAAATGTCAAGTTACCTCAAGGGTTGGTCACCTGGAAAGGCTGGTTGGCTCATGGAGGTTCTGTAGGATGTGTGAATGATCAATTTGGTTGTGTTCAGTCGGTTCCACTTCCTTAAGGTGACCTAGGAGGTTGAATCATATCATAGTGGCCTCTTGTCCCACGTTTACCCTGGTGGACTGGTTAGCTTGGGTAAATGTGAAAGGAGGGTGGTTATAGTGCGGTATCAGAGCATGGTTCACCCCTTGCCCTGAATGGGCGGTACTTGTGTGATGGCCATGCATTCATGTCGGTTACATATGTATTCTTTATGTTTGTGGACTGTGTGTTTGTTGTGTATGCATAGCGTTGGTCATGGTTGCAGTGATGTCTCCATGTGAAAGTTGATGGTGTCATTGATTGGATGTGGTCGTCATGAGTGTATGTCGGTGATGCATTGGCTATGCATTGTTTATGCATGTCGATGATTAAACGTTGTTATGCATACAGTGAAATGGTTGTAGTTCCCATGCATGAGGTCATAATGTGTGGTGGGTATGGTCATGCATTAATGACCAGATAATGGTTGAGATGATGATTAAATGTTGATATGATTATGTTTATATATGTATTGTGCTAATCTGGTTGATCTTGTAGATGAGATATCCTTTCCGAACTATACTGAGGTATGTTGAGTATGTTTATGTTTTTGTTTAGCTGACATAGTATGCCCTGCAGGAAATAGATCAAAGATGACTAGCAAGATGGTAGACTACAGTTCATGAGATTCTCCTTATTAATCAATTAAGCAGCGTGGTGTTGTGTACTCTTGTGATTTAGCAGACACATTGAGAATTTTAAAGGCAGAAATAAGGATTTGCAAAGCAGACAATGACAAAATCATGCAGGCATAGGAGAAACAAGTAGAAGTCAATGCAGTAATTCTTCAAAGTTTGTCAGAATTGCAGAGACAGGGACCACTTCAGATCAGCCATGGATAGGAGGATGGGACTAATGGGGCATATGGTAGGAGATCTCACAGTGGGCACAAGTCAGATAGTGATAACATGATCAGAGATGGCAGGTTCTTGGATACTCCGGATAGGAGAGGCGATGGACACGGGTACTATTATAGTTTTGGTTATGACAGGCACGATGATCATTATCGATATCATCCTTACAGAAGGAATGACAAGGGATATTTTCTAAATGAATTCAAGAAAGCAAAACCACCTACATTTGATGGGGAAATGTAGAAGTCATAAGATGCGGAAGCATGGTTTCTTTGTATGAATAAGTTCTTCAAGTTGCATGATTATTCAGAGAACATGAAGGTCAAAATAGCTACATTCAGTCTTAACGGTAAAGCGTACATTTCGTGGGAAAATGTAAAGAATGTCAAAGATATTTATGAAGAGGAATTGACTTGTAGTGAGGTCGAGAGACTATTCAGGAAGAAATATCTATCGGAGAGATACTATGATGATAGGGTGAAAGAATTCTATGAACTGAAGATGGGATCTATGACCGATGAGTACACTAGAAGATTCCTGGAGTTATTGAGGTATGTGCCTTATTTGAAGGAAGAGAAAGAAAAGATTCAGAGATTCATAATTGGGTTGCCGGTAACATTCAAGGACAGGATTAACTTTGATGAGCCTAGATCATTGGAGGAGGCCATTCAGAAGCTAAAGCATTGTTATGAGCAATCAAAGCACAAATTTGAGATTAAGCCAGACTGAAAAGGTGATGCAAGGAATAAAGGAAAATGGGACTGTTAGTGTCAGAATTTTCATTCTGCCATCAATGATCAAAATCACTCTTTTCATATTCATTTTAGGGGTCCCACTCAGAAATTTTTTTTATTCATTCCACTAGGTCATGTAAAAAATTCACTCACTGATGGTAGCCCTAGTCATAAAACCTCACTCTCCCTCAAAAATTCACATTTGTTGGCCCACCTTCATGTCTTGTTGAGCATAAATCAGTCTTGAAAGCCCATTTCACTATGTCATTATGTCAGTCAAAGTCAACATGGAGTCTAGTCATTAAAGGTCCATTCAAGTCACTAAGTTTCATTTTCCAAGGTTCAATAATGCTCCTCTTCATCTCAAATAAGATCAGCAAAAGTGTGAGAGTGATTGAATAATACTTCTTTATCATTTGAAGAAGATTTGTCAACATGTAAATATGATTTTAAAGGTTATAGTTATGGTTTCAAAGTATGATTTTCATACCAACGTGTGATTTTATTCAAAACAAAGATGTAATTTATTTTTATTTTTTTATGTAATTTTATGCTCATAATATGTAACAAGTACTGTCCCAAGCTGCCAATTCAAACTCATATGCCAAACTGAAGATCAACAAAGTCAAAATGTAAAGAGTGCCAAACTCCAGCACATCAACCTGCAAAGAAGAAAATCAATGTGAAAAAGGTATTCAACAAAGTTTTCAAAGGTGAAATGAAACATTAGAAAAGTGGGTTTTAAAATTAAAAGATCTATTTCATTCAAGTGTTAAAGCCTTCTTGACATCAAATTCAAACTCATTTGTCTCCTACCATCGTTGAGCACACTCCAAGAGAGCGAAATTTCGAATTTCTGGGCAAAAGTTTGCAAAAAACAGAGCAGAGGGCACACACTCTTCTGCGAGGGCGCACTTGACCAGGAAAGCCAGAAACTCATTCAAATTGCAAAAAATCACTTCCTAAGCTTTAGCAACATTTTCATCGACCTCCAGCAAGAGAGTAAGAGCTAATGCCATCAATTATCATTTCCATCAAGTTCATTTGTTGGGTGTTATGAAATTTGTTTAAGAATTTGGTGTTTGAGTCATTTTAAAACCCTAGTGTCTCCCATTGCACTCTTAAACCCCCAAATTGCATCTCCCTACACCTTCATACCCTTCCTACATTGCCAAATACCCATTCCTAAAACCCTTGTATTACAAATTCCCTTTCCCTAATCCTTTTTCCCAATACCCTAAGCCTTAGGTGCTACAACTACCTAGGCTCCTCACCCCAAACCTGTAAACAATTTCCATGTAATATCCCCAAAGGGAAATAACCAGTAATACACAGAAATATGCCAGACAGATATAGAAAATACAATGCTGAAACCAGATCATGGAACAAGTACACATAGAATGCTAGAAAACTGAGCCATTTTATTAATCTGAAAGTACATAGAGAGGAGTACAAGAAAATCAGAATGAGTGCACCTATCCTTGCCCTAGGCAAGTGGAGGCCCTCTCAGACAAACAATGGCTGCAAACAAGGACAGCGTCCTAGCTGGCTGAAGACTGCTCTGAAGACTGAAGCTGGACTGCACTAGAACTATGAGCTGAAGACTAAAAGATAGCTGATATCAATCCTCCAAACCCTCACCAATGAAAACGCTGTCTCTGCTAGTGACAGCGCTGAAACAGATGTGGTGCTGGTCACCAACCCTCCAAATGAAAAGCTCAGCTCCTCAAGGCCACAGACCCTGTAAAACGCTGTCAAGCCCTACTCACATGCTCCTGCTCATCAGATCAGCGTCCTCCCAGATGGATCAGCGTCCTATATGCTCAGATCTGCTGGATCTGAAGCCTCCAATCCAGATCTGCGTCCTATCCCTCCAGATCTGCGTCCTCCTATATCAGATCTACTGCTATCTCTTCAGATCTATGCTAGATCTGCCAATATCTCCCCAGATCTGCAATCTCAAAGGCTGGATCTGATGTTATCTCTTCAGATCTAGGCTGGATCTGCCAATATCTCCTTAGATCTGCAATCTCCCAAGCTGGATCTAATGCTGTCTCTCCAGATCTGCAACCTACAGAACCAGATCTGCAAATATCTGCTCAGATCTACAATCTCCAAGGCTGGATCTATCAATGTGCCTTCAGATCTGCGTCCTCCTCTTCCTGCTGGAACAACGTCCTCACTCCCAGACTGATCTGCGTCCTTCCTCCTCCTGGAGAACGGCGTCCTTCCTCCCAGATTAGGAGCTTGCGTCCTTCCTCCTCCTGAAGCAGTCGTTCTTCTGCTGAATGCTGACCCACAAGAGGGCTTCTTCCTCTCCAATTCTCCTGCTGAAAAGTGCTACCAAGTCCCACTGAAACTGAAAGGTGTTACTCGGAAAATAACCTTACTAGGGCGGGCACTCGAAGTCCCCCGAAGCTAAGGGTGAAACCAGAAATAACCTTACCAGGGCAGGCACTCGAAGTCCCCCGAGGCTAAGGGTGAGATCTCCGACCGGAGACACTCGGTTGCACTAAACAGTGCTGTAGACTGACTAAACAACCGGCGTGCTGAAGCAGACAGAAGTCTAGCTCTCAATATCAATATAAAATCATGCATGTCCAAATGAGGTGAGAACCCCACCTTTTATAGTGCTAAACTCCCTCCAAAACCTTAACTGCGTCCTTCACTCTCCTTGGCCTGCGCAGTTAACCTTGGGTCAGCCTGATGCCTCCCCATCATACTCATGTGGACCCCCAAGGCCCCCTCTCCAAGTTATAACGTCAATCAACTAGGAAAACACTTTATTTTATAAAGTGAGGTGACCCCTCTTATTTCTCACTTTATTTATTATTTCTAGCTAAAGCGGCAAAATTAAGCAAAAATGAAATATTCCAATTAGCAAGGCTAATTGGGAATATTACATTCCACATCCTAAATTCCACCATATCACTACTCCCAATCCCCTTTCCCATTTCATAAATCCCTAGCGCTATCTCTATCAATTTCCATTTCCCATTCCTCATTCCTAAGACCACTTTGCACCATCATCAGATTCCCTAGGGTTTTGACTTTAAAACATCATGGCAGAAGAAGAGAACAGGTCATACAGTGAGGGAGAAGAAACAGAGGCTAAAATGCCACATAGAGGGGGAAGAATACTCAGACTTGAGCCAACAAGTACTAGAGAACTTTTGGCATCTCCTTTGATAGTGACATCTTTCAAACATGTTGGGTGTTTTGATTTCTGTGATCAAATTCAGAGGGTCCAACACCATGCCATGTTGACCAGGCTTTTCATATCCAACCTCCATGACAATCAAGTTATTCTAGTTGGTGTCACCTTTACTGTGTAAACTGCCATTATTTCAGCTGCCACCAGGATCCCAAATGTTGGGGAGAAATGGTTCAAGCACAGTGAATTGGAGGAACACTACTTTGAGCCTTTCATAAAACCAAGATATAAGAATGAGAAAAAGATGTTCCTTCCTTTTTCCTACCTCCTGGACAGATATGCACCAATGATGAAGATAATCATGAAATACTTTTCATGCGAAGGTATATTTTCAAGACTTTATACGTATCACATTCGGCTCTTAATGCATTTCATTAGGGTAAAGCTGCTTAACATACCCTACTACCTTTTCCGAAGCATTGATAAGATGGAACTCATTATCCAGAAAAGGGAGTATGAACATAAAATGAGAAGTCTTTTCCATCATTCCCTTATCAAAATCATAGTCCTCTATCATCTCAATGAACTAAACATTGCACCGAGTACCTTCATAGCCAATGATATATTCAAAGAGCCATCTACTCAGCATGCACAAAATGTGCCTTCATCATTGTTTAGCCAATTTAATGTCTTAAATTGTTCCACATAAATTATCAACCGAGATTTGTAATCTGATGAAGTGTGGTGCACTATATGTGCTTAGTTAACCTTCTTCTTACTTCATTGTATGTATTTTTATGTTGTTTTGGGGGATTTTGTTCTTTAGGTCTAAATGTTAATTTTAAGAAATGAAAACTATGAAATGAATCAACTAAATCTAGTGAAATTTAAATGTATAAAACTAATTTTGAAAGAAGGAAGAAAAGGAAGTGTTCTTGAACTAATCTAATTTACATAAAAAATGAATCAAACTTTTAAATGGTTAGAATCTGATCTGAAAAACAGAGTACCTACTCTAATGACTTTGAAAATTGAAGTTAATCCTACTCCACTGATTGAAATATGAATCTTATGACTGAAAATTGAAATTGCAATGCTAATCTAAATGAAAGCAGATTCAAAGGAAAAATACAACTAATGTATGATCAATTACCCCAACATTCAATATGGAAGTATGACATAGTCACCCTCTTGACATGATGTACAAGCAATCGATTACATTGTAGTTTTGAAAATTAAATCTAGGAAAGCATTTAAATAACATGTAAGGAAAAACTCAATTACTTTATAGATTAAACACTCAAGCATCCAATTTGGAAGTTTAACAGAGTTACCTTCTTGTTATGATTTACAAGCATTCAATTATATATTTCACTGAGGATCTTAATCTAGGAAAGCAGTTGAAAATCATATAAAAGAAAACTCAATTATTGCATAGGTTAAACAATCGAGCACCTAATTTGGAAGTATGACAAGTCACCTTCTTGGCCTGATCTTTAGGAGCATCCAATTATACAATTAACTGAGGATCTGATCTAAGAAAGCAGTGTAATAACATGAAAGAAAACTAAACAATTGTGAGCTCTATTGCCTCAAACATAATCCAATTGGAAAATAGATGAATCTACCTTCTTGAGATGTTTTTGGAAAGAAAAGATTACACAATTATTCTAACTTTGATGCTAAGAAAACATTCATAATTTGAATCTATGATATTGTTCTAAAAGTTGCAACACAATATTAATCTACTTGTGAATTGACAAAACAGAGAAAATAATTAAACTAAAATAACTAATGAGAAACCTCCTCCTGTGCAGGGGCTCTCTGCGACAGAATAGGTCGAGATCTTAGCTGACTATATGCGCATTAAGCAGAAACTAGAACCATGAACACGATCCTTGTATTACGAAAAAGAACAGAATTTAAAGCATACACAGCGTTTTCAGAAATTAAGACTGTCTTCGGTCTTTGCATAACCGGTATTTAAACAAAATAAAATGTAACTGTGAGGATCTAATTACGCCTACAAATGGCGATTACAACCGAAACATAAAATTAAATTCTAACTGGTTGACTCTTGATTTGCTACGTCAGAGCAAATCAAGAGTTCTTCGCTCTCAGCTTACGTCCTTTGACCAGACTTTGACCATGATCACAGGCACCCTTTTTTGTCTATTTCGACCAAGTGGATAGGATGAAATCCATATGTGGATCATTCTGGAGATTTCCATGTTGATCGTTCCTTTATTTGCTCTTTGGAACCTATCAAACCATAAAAGTAGCTGCGGAAACAACAATTAGCTACAGAATAGGCTGCGTTCTGTCGCGGAGTTACAAAAATCCATTCAAATAACAAGAGCATCGGAATATAACATAGAAATCATTCAAATGCATTCCCTGAGATAAAACATGACATTTATCATTGATTGGAGTGTATGGACTTATGAAAAGGTAAGGAAAAGTGACGAGAAAGGATGTCAGAGAAAGGAAAATTCTGAGGTTCAACATACCCCCACTAAGAAGTCATTGCATGTCCTCATGCAATTAAAAAATGTGAACTTCCTTCTCCTATTGCATTTGTTCAAACACTTCTGCTAATACATCCAGTTTTCTCCTCTTACTTTTCTTTGAAGTGACTGCCATCCTGGGCTTCCTCATAAGGAGTTTGTATTTGAGATTGATGACTGCCTTGTTCAGTGATTTGATCTTTCTTTTTAACTTTATGTTCTTTTTATACCACAGTCCCAAGTGCAGGATGGTATTATCACTAATGACTTTCTCCAATTGGTTTTGCTGCTTTAAAGCTTCACTCTCCTGTTTAATATGCCTATTCAATATCTCTAGCTCATAGATTTCTTGCTTAAGGGTATCAACTAGAGGTTCTTGTGAATTGATAAGTGATCTGGATTCACTGCTGCATTTCTCTTCTCTAATGACTCTATGTCGTCAGATATCTCTTGTTGTATTGGGTCTATGCCTAGAGATCTTCTGCTGGGACTACCTTCAAAATTATGTACAAGAGAATTTCCAGGGCTATGTGGAGGAGAGATATTGATGGGAGATGGTATTGGAGGTTATTTGTAATGTTCCTAAATTAGCATGCAGTTAATGGGAATATTAATTTTGCTCTTTAACATCTCGTTAGATGAATAAATGGGTAAGGAGGCCCATAAATATCTTAATTAGGCATAAAATCCCTATTAAAGTGAAAAGGGATCATGTTAATAACTGGATCACACACCTTCATGTGTGAACAAGGGTTAATACATGTGGACAAGGTCAAGTTTGACCAAGTCAACAGCACTAATATGGGAGGAGTGGATCATCAATAAAGATAGCTCAATATGAACAAGGATAAGTTTAGCTAGTCAGAATAAAGACACCTTGGGTTGTGAAAGAAAACAATGCATGGAGACTAAGTCAAGGTTGACCAAATCAAACAGCGTTGTAAATAGAAGAGTGGAACTAATGGAGACAGTGTAATTTTGGAGGAGGAGCCTTTCCATGGAAGTAACCTCATTAATGGGTGGGACCCATGGTGAGGAAGCTCATCAACTATATAATGAAGGGAATGGTAGCCTTATGGGGTATGATTGGAGAATATGATTTTATGATTGAGTCTGTTTAGACTTATTGCATGCTTCAGTTGTTTAGCTAAGTTTGTTGCACTGTTTAGTGCAAGGGTTTTCTCATGCGGGAATTCCCCACTCTTGCTTGGAGAACTTGTTGAAGAGATCTAAGAGGAGCATTCTTGGGCATCATTTCCACTATCTGGCTTTGGGCCAAGCATTCACCTACAGCCACAACACAATCCCTTGGAGAAACTACGTTATTTTACATGGTTTTACAGTGGGAGGGTTTAAACCTCTGTTTTATGAGCTAGTTTCCCTAGAGGAGGATCAGCCTTTTTCTCAGAAAGCTAGTAGGAGGAGCTACAGCCATTTCTTTGTATTATCAGCCATATTTATGCAGAGCTTCAGCCATACTGTGTGATTCAGCCATAGATCTGCAACATATACTTCTTGAACTTCATTTTTATCAAGAAACCCTTGCCGGGTCATCTTGGATTTGTGTAAAGGAGACTAGATCTCAGTTTTTATGCCTTATTGTTTAATATATCAGCAGATCTAATTTGTCTCTCTATTTCTGAGTATAAACCCTAAGTGAACTACGTTGTCTCTTGTTGCAGTAATCATGGGGTTGCAGTGTTTTTGGAGTGTTTTGGGCATAGGAGGCCCGTTTAACTAAGTAAAAGTGATTTGTTTATGATCTCCTTGTAGATTTGGTTGTTATAATGTTTGATCTAATGGATCCATGGGCTGAATTTAACTATTAATGCATATATTTATGAAATGCGTTTATGTGTCTATATTGATGATTTTCCCATTTGGGAATATTACAGTGGTATCAGAGCTCTAATCTTGGCTCAGCCTGTGTACTTCAACCATTATGAAGTCTTCTCATGGGAAGGAGAGGATCTACAAAAGAGATCAAACCAAACCCTTATTGTCTGGAGGGAAAGAGTTCTCAAAACTTCTTCTTCAAACTCTGCATGGTATCAGCGAAGACATCAAAGAAATGAGGAGGGAAAAACATGGAGATCCCTCAACAAGATTTGTACATGAGGAGAGCTCTAGTTCTTCATATTACAGGTGTGAGCATTCAGCCACATCATCAGATTCACAATGCTCTACCAGCCATATGTTCATGACAAGTGAGATGGAGAAAGGAGATGTGCCAAAGAAGGAGACTCTTGATGATTATTTGCAAGAATATGAATCTCAATCTAAGAGGTTCAAAGATCACTTAAACTTCCAAGGGTTTTGCAAGATCAAGGAGGAAAGAAGCACAAGGAGCAAGCAGCATGGTGTGGGTATATTCTTTCTATCTACTTTTGATGGTTCACCTAAATGTCCAGCTAGGGTTTAGGTGGAGGAGCTAAACACCTATGTGCAGCAACACCAAGTTTCAGAAGATGAAGCCATTAAAGTAGCAGCGCTGCATTTTGAAGGTAAGGCTTATGCTTGGTGGTTGTTTGAATCCTTTTCATTAAAAAATGCAAATACCTCTGCTTATGAAAAGTTCACTAGGAGAGTAGTGGAAAGGTTTGATGAAAATTTTTATGAAACACCGTTGGTGGAGCTAGACAAACCAAAACAAACAAAACCGTTGCATGTGTGGAAGGATCTATAAACCCAACTCCATTTCAGAAAACCATTGAGGGCGATGAAAACTTGAATGATACCTTGCCAAGGGCAAAATCCCCTTTGCATGAAGAGATTCCTCCGTCAAGGGAAGACCAAAATCTAAGATCTCTCATTGTTGATGAGGCATTCTCAAATATTGATGAGGAGAAAGAGAAGGTTGGAGGTAACAGTGTTGTCATATCAAGAGCATATCTAGCACCTCATGAAGAAGAAGGTGGAGCACTTGCTCCAATAAGAGGAATTCTTGTATGTTCACAAGGAGTTCCAAAGAATCTCACATGTGGAGATCAGGGCACACTCCATGAGCGACATGTGCCACCATTGATAGATGGTGAGATATTGAAGATAAAAGAATCAAATGGGGAGGATGATCAGTATCATATGATTGAAAGCATACACCCCTCTCTATTTCAGAAGATTGATGCACAGAAGAGGCAAGAAGATTTGTGCAGCAATGGCAAGGACAAATCAGTCCACACACATATACATCCTGCTCTATGCCTTGATGTCTCTTTGCATGGAGGCATTCCACTAGGGAGACCCCCTGATTGGAAGATGAATAAAGTGTTCTCTCAACTTAGTGCAGCAGTGACATATTTGGCTAAGGAAGGAGCCTTGGGAGAAGCTAGCACATCGCTAAGAACCATTGATTGGTTCCAAGGAGGAGTGAGCAATTTTTTGATATGGACATTGCCATCTCCCACTCAACTATTTGTGCTGGAAAAGGAGGATTCAGAAATCTATGATGACATGAGCATGTTGTCAAATGGCCACTCCATAGCTTTGGAGCAGCAAATGATACCCCTACAAATAATGAAGATTTCTAAATATGACAACAGGGTATTGACACTCTTGCATGCATGGGCCAAACTATGGAGGTTTTGGAAGAGAGAGACCTTTCAAGAGGAGATTGACTTCCATATACTTCAATCTTGTTTTGAACAAGATCAGCTGCAAGGGAGGCAACAAAAGAGAGGTGATAGTACTCCAACATGTGACTTTGGCATCAAGCATGTCAAAGAGGACAACCATGATATGACAGGAGCTTCATTTCATATTTCTCTTGCGCTGTCATTGTTGGGAAGCCTAGATCCATATTGGGAGTCCCAACTCTTGGTAGAATATTCTAAGAACCTCTTCACATGTAAGGTTCTTGATGGGCAAGTGATGGATAGAAGGTATAGAGTGGTTGATGGAGTCATTTATTTTCATAATCAGATCTATTTGACTAGAGACTCCAAGCTCAAGGATAAACTACTATATGCAGCCTATGAGATCTTGCTTTCCAATCCCACTAATTTCATTAGAGCATACCGTACTATCTTGGAAGGATTCATGTGGGAAGACTTCAAAGAGGAGATGCACTATCACATGAGGAAGTGCATATATTGTTTGCAGGTTGAGGAGGGACATAGCTCTTGGGAAGAGTTATCATTACCACCTCCTTATTCATTAGGTATGAGAGGGAGCTCATCCATGAGCTACCTCACTGATTCAAACCAAGTGTATGGTAAGGATTGTATTTCTAAACATCATGATATATTTACTATATACTTGCCTTTTCTTAACACTCATGTACAGAGTATTGCTCCAAGAGGGGGCAGTCTTTCTTATTCGCTTCATGGGCTACTTGGGACCATGGGCAGTGATGATGTTCACCATTCCCTAAAAGATTTTGGGGAGATGATGTATTCTTCATTGTGTGATTCATTAACACCAACCATCATACACCTTCTCAAAAAATGCAAGAAGAATGGGGCAGCAAACAAGTGGTGGGAGAAACACTTGTTATATCATATCCTATGGCAGTTAGGAGTAAAACTGTGTTGGTTGCACATGAGGGACCATTATCCTTCTCCTTTACTACACATGGCAGCTAGCGTGACTTTAATTATGATTCCATATGCTGAAGATGTTCTTATCTTTGTTGGGAACATGATTGGAGGGGAGACATACTAGTTGGATGTGTCCTTGGGGAATGAAATTTCCCACACCTTTTGTGCTGCATGCTTCAAGAGAAGCATGGGAGATGACATGGGCACTACAGTAGATCACTTGTTTCTTTATGAGGTGGGCCATATGATTGTTTGGAGCACTTGGGACATGCCTCTCATGAACATTTGGGAGGAGCTTTTCTATGAATTACCAAGCTAGGAGGTGATTCATTTCATTTGGACGATGGCATGGAGATGGGAGTCTTTCATTGGGAATGAAGTCCCCTATGATTGTCATCACTTCTACCTTGAGGAGGCCATTGAACAGCAAGAAGGTTTCCAGATAGACCTTCCATTCTTTCATGATGAGAGCCATTTGGTTTATCCACCAAAGGCCAACTTACACTTTTGGAGGGAACCATTGGGAGACAAAATTGTTGCAGAATATCTAAAGCAATGGTGGAGACTATTGGATGTGGTGGCCATAAGAGGAAGAGGAGAGATTTTGCAGCACCCTTGCAGTTGCTTGAGGACAAGCAACATTTAGGAGGGGAAGACTGTAATATTCCTAAATTAGCATGCAGCTAATGGGAATATTAGTTTTGCTCTTAACATCTAGTTAGATGAATAAATGGGTAAGGAGGCCCATAAGTATCTTATGTAGGCATAAAATCACTATTAAAGTGAAAAGGGATCATGTTAATAACTGGATCAAGCACGTTCATGTGTGAACAAGGGTTAATACATGTGGACAAGGTCAAGTTTGACCAAGTCAACAACACTAATATGGGAGGAGTGGATCATCAATAAAGATAGCTCAATATGAATGAGGATCAGTTTAGCTAGTTAGAATAAAGACACCTTGGGTGTGAAAGAAGACAATGCATGGAGACTAAGTCAAGGTTAACCAAATCAAACAGCATTGTAAATAGAAGAGTGGAACTAATGGAGATAGTGTAATTTTTGTAATATCCCAAATGGAAATAAACAGCAATACAAGCACATAAACAAAGACATACAGCAACTAGAGACAAATCATAAGGGAAACAAACAATATGGAGAACGCTGAGCCATTTTATTAATACTGAGAAAGACCCTGAGCAGTGTTCACAGCTTCTCCCCACAGAAGCTTCGGTAGACCCTGGTCACATAGCATGGCATGGGAAGCTTCCACAATGGTCCTGTTCTTTCGTTCAACAACGCCATTCTGCTCAGGAGTGTAGAGAGTTGTGGTCTCCCTCTTAATGCCAGCTTCTCTGCAAAAGTTCTTAAACTCGTTCGTCTCATATTCAGTGCCATTATCGGTCCTCAATATCTTGATCTTCTTCCCTGTCAGATTTTCCACCAAGGCTTTGAAGGTACAGAACCACATGAAAGCCTCATCCTTCTTCTTCAAGAAGTATATCCAGGTTTTACAAGAGAAGTCATCTATGAACGTCATATAATAAGAACATCCTCCCAAGGATGTCACCGGTAGCATACCAAACAGATAAGAATGTACTAATTGCAAGACATCAGATGTCTTTGTGACGCTTGAGGGGAAAGGTCCCCTTGTACGCTTTCCTTCAGCACAACCCTAACATACACTTTCATGATTATTTGAGAACTCGGGCATCCCCGTCACCACATTCCTTGCTTCGGGAAGGGTCTTGTAGTGAAGGTGTCCAAACCTCCGGTGCCATAGTTCAGTCTGTCGGATAGTATCACATGTCATCACTCCCAGTGGACTTCCTCCAACTTGGTAGAGTGTATCAACTCTAAACCCAATCGTGATAGCTTCCTTGAAGCTCTTCTTCCACATGCGCACCTTTCCATCAATGAATGCCACATTGAAACCTTTGTCTTCCATGGCCGATATAGACACAAGGTTCTTCTTCAAATTAGGTACATAGAGCACATCCTGCAAGCGGAGGACTTGACCTTGAGACAAATGGAGGATTACAGTCCCTGTCCCTTTCACGAGATATGTGGCATTATCTCCAAGGATAATTTCCAGATTAGTATCCTTCTCAACCATATCAGAGAGTGCCTCCTTGAACCTAGTGATGTGCCTTGAGGCACCACTATCTATCAACCAGACATCCATAGTGTCGGGTGGAGATGCAACAAAGAGAGAAGATACAAGAATGAATTCATTTCTTTTATCAACAACATTTGATTCCTCATACCTGGAGTTTCTCGACCTTCTGAAAGGTTGACCATTTCTGCCAAAGGGAGCCTTCTTCTTTCCCTTGAACCTGTTGTTCCTTTGATTGCCATTCCTCCGGTTGTTGTTGTTGTCATCACCATTGGGAGAATCTTTCTTGAAAGGACATTCTCTAGCATAGTGACCTGGCCTATGACAAGTGTAACACTTGCCCTTCTTTCCTTGGGCCCCTGCGCTTCCTTTGTTCTTTGGACCACCAAAGTTCTTCGTTCTAGAATGAGTAGCATAGGCAGCATTTCCTTCATTTTCATACTCCTCCATCCTTGTCTCTTCTTGTACGCATCTCGATAGTACTTCGTCAAAGTCAGGTATTACATTATTATTGAGAATGGTAGTGTTGAACACATGGCATTCGGATGGGAGCCCTTCAAGTGCGGTGAATACCATCTCTCGATCAGCGATTGTCTCCCGAATAGCCAGCAGATTGTTCCTGATCTCGGTTAGCTTCAGAAAGTATGATTGAACAGACTCATCGCTGCCTTTCTTCAGATTCTTCAATTGATTCTTGAAGAATAGGACTTGATTCACATTGTTGGCCTTGAACATGTGGACCAACTTATCATACATCTCTTTGGATGTGCCCAGCTCTGAGATGTAGGCAACCAGACTCTTGTGAATTGAATCCATGATCATCAGCTTTGCTTTGATCTCTCCCTTCTTATACTTTGTTTTGGCGGAAGCAGTTGCAGTGGATGGAGGCTCTTGGATTTTACCCTGCACATAGTCCATGACATCTTGGTCTTCCAACATAAGGTCTAATGTCATCTTCCAAGCATGGAAGTCATCCTTCCCAGTCAATTTGTCATCAGCCTTGAAGCCATTGTAGTTTGAGGAACCCATCCTCTTCTTCGGTGATTGCTACAAATTAGGGCTTTGTCTTCACCTCAGCTCTGATACCATGTAAATTTATGCAGATGTTCTATGCTTGATGCAACTTTACTTTCTCTTCAACTTCAAACAGCAATCACATAAACAATAAAGTAAAATGCTGATAGAACATACTAGTAGATCGACAGAAGACAAGCTAGAAATATATATTTGTGTTGGTGCATTACGGCGATCAGCAGAATGCTTCAACCAACAAAGTCTTATCAGTCAGCTAGCCCAGTATGTGTCACATCACCCTCATCAGACAATCCAAGTCAACCAAAGTCAACACATCCCAAAAAGTCAGCATTGTCCAGAAAGTCAATGCTGAACAACAGCAATTCAAAGTCAACACAACATGGTCAACTGTCAACCTTTGACCTCGGTTCTTGTGCCAAATAGTATGGCCTGCAGAAATAGAATTTTGTGCCAAAATTTAGCTCTGTTTGACTATGCGTTGACCAAAGTCAACATTGGTCAAACCTGCGGTGGAAGCCCTAGCTGCAGCAAAAAAGTCAACGTCCTTCTCCCACGTGTGAACAGAAGATTGCCTCCAAGTAGCTCGAACCAATCAGAAGAGGAGAGAGAAAAATGTGTGATATGATGAGTGAAAATGTCCTCTAACGTTAACTAATATATATCCATCAATGAGGGTGTGTGACAGATTTGCTGGGAGTGTAAAACCTTAAGGCCGACTTGCACATAAGTGGAATAAAAACAAAATACATGTTCTGCTAATCGGATCAAGATGATCTTTAGATCGATCTTGCACCTCTCCAAAAGAGGAAACCAATAAACATATTGGCATCTTCATCTGAGCATCACAACATGGAGTTTGGACCTAGTCGTCCAAATTAACACCTGGCCACACCACCAGCACTCACTTTATCAATTTTGAAACATTTTGAGTCATTTTTGCAAAATCTGAGTTTTTCTATGTATTCCTGAAAAATTTAATATCAGGAAATTGGTCACATGCGCAACGCCCTAGGCACTGCGCACTTTTTTGGCATCCAATGGCCAAACAGAGACCACCATTGGATTCAGAATGATGAAGACATGCACCCTGTAAATTTGCTGAGGTATTTTAGACAAACTGGTCAATGAAAAGGGCAAAAAACACCCTAAAATCATGTTTCTGCCCCTATTTTGGCCTAGGTGCTGTGCATAGAGTAGTCTTGGGAGAATGAATTTTTGGCAGGGAAAATGACCTTCATTTTGGAAAATGAAGGCAGACCTGGAAACTAGACATGAAAGGCTATCCAACAAGCTATCTTGGAGCCAATTTGGACACCTACAAGTTAGTCAAAATCAGCCTTGAATAGGGAGGGCGCACTTGACACAGCGAGGGCGCACTTGATAGAAAAATGGCACACTTGACCATTTGCTGATTTTTTTATTTTTTTTCCTACAATTTTGACTTTATTTCAAAAATTGATGTTTCTACCTATGTAATTGAGGATGGTAAATGTAATTATGTTATGGATAAGTTACCTAGGGGTAGATTCATCAGGTAAAAGTTGTCATTAAATCAAATGAATCAGTTTGAATGTAATTAGGGAGGAGTCACTTGCACCTTCCTACACTCCAGCTTTCAATTCAGAATTTTGTGGATCTCTTCCTTACCTCATGGATTTGACCCCTGAGGATGAGTGAATGTTGTTTTGATGTCTATTTAGTCCCTTTCTTCACTCTTACTAAGGGTTGGAATCAGTTTGGATGCTAATGTATTGATCAAGGACTATTGTACTCAGTTTTGGCCAGTTAATAAAGAAGAGTTGCAGCTATTTTTTGAGATACATGAGGTATGATGTTTATCATTGTTTTCCTTCAATTTCATATGTTAGAATGTGTTGTCTTCATGTACATTACATATCTGTTGTATGATCTCTTTAAAGTTGATAGGCAGAACACATGCTTGCTCATGCTTTGTTTAGGGAAAGTTATCATAATTTGTCCAATTTCCTCAGTTTAGGAAGAATACATCTCCCATGCTCTTCCTAGCTTCTCATCAGTCTTAAAACCATCTCATCACAATCATCTTTAAAGTGTTAAGCCTTATGCCTACCTTGCCCCATTGAATCTCTGCAACCCTATTTCATTTGCCCTGACCTAGCTTCCTTGACCATACTTTCATCTAGCAACCCGACCAAAATCAATTATCAAAACCCCTTGTGGAGAGAGCCCACTCCGACTTGGTAGGGCTAGCTACCAAGTTAAAAGGTTGGTCTGTGGTTACCTCTGTTGGGATTCCTTCTTTAGCCTTGGGAATCTGGTGGAGTGATAACAGGGACAACAACCCAGCAAGGCCTTTGGACACATGTAATAATGAAAATGTCACACCGCATAAGAAGTTCAATGCATCTGATAGAGGATAGGAATTTCGATCTGAGGAACAGAACAAGGGTGCAGGTTGGAAGCCTTTACAGTGTTGGGCTTGTGGTAAGGATCATCGCAAGAGATATTTTCCACAGCATCAAGGTGGTAGACCACAGATCTACAATGCTCAAGAGGCACAGACAGTGGGGGATGTTGGACTGAGTATTCCTTAGCTTTATGCGGCAATGGATAACCGACAGGCAGATCATTAGACATCTATCATTGAGATGGACAGTAAGCTTTGTAATCAAGTTGTTTCTATTTTTATTGAACCTAGATCTAATTATAGTTATGTTAATCTTGACCTGGTGGATAAGTATGGTTTGGATAAAGAAGTGCATGCAGATTCTTGGTTAGTGCAGTTGGCTACAAGTACAAAGAAAAGAGTTCATCAATAGGTAAGAGCTTGTGCATTTCAGTTGAATGGTATGCCTACATCAGCACATTTGAATGTACTTTCGTTGGAATCATACAATATGTTGTTGGGTATGGACATTATGTTGACATTGGACCATGGTTGATCATGTTTGATTTTCATATTGAGATAGCCTTTGTCACAATGCAACATTGGACCATGGTTGACCATGGTTGACCATGATTGATTTTTATATTGAGAAAATTTTATTATAAACCCAAGGTATATAAACCCTAAGATAAATATTGTAAACCTCAAAATAAACATGGTTGACCACGGATGATTTTCATATTTACATAATCTTTGTCACAATGCGACATTGGACTATGGTTGACCATGATTGGTTTTCATATTGAGACAACCTTTCACACAATGCGATGTTGGACAATGTTGGTCATGGTTGACCATGGTTGATTTTCATATTGAGACAATCTTTGTCACAATACGACGTTGGACCATGGTTGACCATGGATGACCATGATTGTCACAATGCGACGTTGGACCAAGAGACAATCTTTACTATAATGTGACCATAAACCCTACAATACGCATGGTTGACCATGATTGATTTTAATATTGAGACAATCTTTCTCACAATGCGACGTTGGACCATGGTTGTCATAATGTGACGTTGGGCCAAGGGAAAACCCCAAGGGATACGAACACTTTGATTCGTAAAACCAAGGGATTGATAGTATAAACCCAAAGGATTAATTCTAAAACCCCAAGGTATTATAAACCGAAGGGAATAATGTTAAACCCAAGTTATCTTAGGGTTTGTATACCTTGGGTGTATAATATTAATATTATAAACCCAAGAGATTAATATTAAAAACCCAAGGGGATAATATTAAACCCAAGGGATAAATATTATAAAGGCATTGGACCATGGTTGATTTTCATATTGAGACAATCTTTATCACAATGCGACATTGGACCATGGTTGACCATGATTGATTTTCATATTGAGAAAGTTTATTATAAACCCTAAGATAACTATTATAAATCCAAAAATAAACATGGTTAACCACAAACGATTTTCATAGTGACACAATCTTTGTCATAATGCGACGTTAGACTATGGTTGACCATGATTGATTTTCATATTGAGACAACCTTTGGCACAATGCGACATTGGACAATGGTTGGCCATGGTTGACCATGGTTGTTTTTCATATTGAACAATCTTTGTCACAATACGACGTTGGACCATGGATGACCATGGTTGTCAGAATGTGACGTTTGACCAAGACATAATCTTTGTCACAATGTGACCATAAACCCCCTAATAAACATGCTTGACCATGGTTGATTTTTATATTGAGACAATCTTTCTCGTAATGCGATGTTGGACCATGGTTGACCATGGATGACCATGGTTGTCACAATGTGATGTTGCACCAAGGGCTTGATAAACCCAAGGGATATGAACACTTCGATTGATAAACACAAGGGATTGATAGCATACATTAGGGGAATTTTGAGGTCTAAAATGGGCCTCCTAAGAAAAATGTACAACAAAAATAAACTTTATAACAACCAATAGGATTCAAGATGATGATGTCAACCATGGGGGATGATTTACCATTTTTTAAATAAAAGGGTAAAAATATTAAAAAATAATAAAATAATAAAACTACTTTTTCAATTCGTATTTTCAACTTATCTCCCAAAATTTTTACTCAAATTTCGAGCGGGAGTACTCGTTGGATGCGAAATTTAATTCCTCATCCAAGGAGTACCCATGTTGCATACTTTCAATGAACTCTACTACACGAAAAATGAGAAATACATAAAAAACGTGATTGTAATCACGTTTTTTTATGTATTTCTCATTTTTCGTGTAGTAGGACCCATCGAAAGTATGCAACATGGGTATTCGTTGGATGAGGAATTAAATTCCGCATCCAACGAGTACTCCTGCTCGAAATTTGAGTAAAAACTTTGGGAGATAAGTTGAAAATATGAATTGAAAAAGTAGTTTTTTTCATTTTTCCCTCTAAAATTTGATGATGTCATCAAATCTTATTTGATTTTTTCCACTATTATTTTATAATTTCCTTAAGAGGCCCATTTTAGACCTCAAAATTCCCCTAATGAACCCAAAGGAATAATATTAAACCCAAGGGATTAATATTATAAACCCAAGGTATATAAACCCTAAGATAAATATTTTAAACCCAAGGGATAAATATTATAAATCCAAGGTATATAAACCTTAAGATAAATATTATAAAGGTATTGGACCATGGTTGATCATGGTTGATTTTCATATTGAGACAATCTTTGTCACAATGCAACATTGGACCATGGTTGACCATGATTGATTTTCATATTGAGAAAAATCTATTATAAATGTAAGGTATATAAACCCTAAGATAAATATTATAAACTACGAAATAAACATGGTTGACCATGGTTGACCACAGATGATTTTCATACTGACACAATCTTTGTCACAATGCTATGTTAGACTATGGTTGATCAACATTGATTTTCATATTGAGACAACCTTTGGAACAATGCTACGTTGGACAATGGTTGGCCATTCTTGATTTTCATATTGAGACAACCTTTGTCGCAATACGACGTTGGACCATGGTTGGCTATGATTGAGTTTATAAAATACGGTTGACCATGATTGACCATGATCGATATTATAAACCCAAGGGAATAATAAAACCCTAGGGATCGATATTATAAACCCAAGGAAATAATAAACCCTAGGTATTGATACTAAAAACTCAGGGGATTATAAACCTAAGGGAATAATATTAAACCCTAGGAATATGAACACTTAGATTAATAAACCCAAGGAATAAATATTATAATAAACCCAAAGTATTAATACTAAAACCCCACAGGATTATGAACCCAAGGGAATAATATTAAACCCAAGGGACTAATATTTTAAACACCATGAATATAAACCCTATGATAAATATTATAAACACTAAAATAAACATGGTTGACCATGGTTGATTTCCATATTGAGACAATCCTTGTCACAATGCAACGTTAGACCATGGTCAACCATGCTTAACTGTGCTTGATTTTCATATCAAGACAATCTTTGTCACAATGCGACATTTGACCATGGTTGACAATGATTATCATATTGAAACAATCTTTGTCATAATGCGACATTCGACCATGGTTTAGACAATGATTGATTTTCGTATTGAGACAATCTTTGTCATAATGCAACGTAGGAGCACGGATAACCATGATTAACCATGATTAACCATGGTTGACCACGATTGATTTTATAAAATATGGTTGGCGAGGGTTGACCATGATTGAATTTATAAAACATGGTTGACCATGATCAATATTATAAACCCAAGGGAATAATAAAACTTAGAGATTAATACTAAAAACCCAGGGGATTATAAACCTATGGAATAATATTAAACCCTAGGAATATGAACCCTTAGATTAATAAACTCAAGGGATTGATATTATAAACCCAAGAGATAAAAATTTATAAACCCAAGGTATATAAACACTAAGATAAATACTCTAAACCCTAAAATAAATATGGTTGACCATGGTGAATTTCCATATTGAGAAACTCCTTGTCAGAATGCAACATTGGACCATGTTTGACCATGGTTGATTTTCATATTGAAACAATCATTGTCACAATGCGACATTCGACCATGATTAACCATGGTTGACCATGATTGATCTTATAAACCAAAGGGAATTATAAAAACATGGTCAACCACGCTTAACCGTGGTTGATTTTCATATCAAGGCAATCTTTGTCACAATGCGACAATTGACCCTGGTTGATTTTCATATTGAGACAATCATTGTCACAATGCGACATTCGAACACAGTTAACCATGGTTGACCATGATTGATATTATAAACCAAAGGGAATAATAAACCCATGGTCAACCATGCTTAATTGTGATTGATTTTCATATAAATACATTTTTTATCACAATGCTACAGCCGACCATGGTTGACCATGATTAACCATGGATGACAATGTTTGATTTTATAAAACATGGTTGAACGCGGTTGACTAAGGTCATGATTGACAATGGTTGACCATGATTATCATATTGAGACAATTTATGTCATAATGTGACGTTTGACCATGGTTGAGTCAATCATTGATTTTCATATTGAGACAATCTTTGTCACAATGCGACGTTGGACAATGGTTGACCATAATTAATTTTATAAAATATTGTTGACCATGGGACCATGGTTGGTTTTCATCTACAAACAATCTTTGTCACAACGAGATGATCAACCATGGTTGACCATAATTGACCATGGTTGACTATCATTGAGTATGGTATACATACAGTTGATTAACATTGACCATGGTTGACTATTTATACATTAGCTATTTATTATTAAATCTTATATTCTAAACCTAGTATTAAAATCTTTAATATGTAAAACATTAATATTAAACTATATATATATATATATATATATATATATATATATTCAAATTATGTTGATTAAGCAAGCCGGGTAACTAAGTAGTAGTCAAGTTTTGGGCAATGTAGTTATCTTTAATTTTTAAAGTATTAAACATTTTTATTAGTTTAAATGCCTATTTTAATTTTTTATTAATTTTAGTTGTTTCTTAATTTATAATTAATTTAAATATTTATAATTAGGTGATTATTTTAATATTTTTTTATAATTTATATAATTATTTATTATAAAGTTATTAGAAATACATGTTTTATTTAAATATAATTTTTTTTTAATTATGTTTAATTTTCATTCTTACCCCCTTCATTGCATTAAAATGCATCATGCTTTTGAACTTTGTTTCATTTATATTTATTTTTAAAAATTTTATTACCAAAACACTAATGTAAATATAAATTTTTTATACCAAAACACTAATATCACAAATTAAACTAAATTAAATTTTATCTTTACTTTTACATATTTATTGTAAAAAAAAAATATTTTTATTTTTCATTACATTATAGTAATAACATTAATATTTATATTATAATTAATTAAATACAAGATTTTTGGCTTCTGTGATCTATCAATAAATTAAGAAGAAATCTTTCGGTAAAAATCACATTATCATGAACAAAGTCGACGTGTTTCGAACCACGTCCTGATGATGAACCACACTGGTTGGTTCGAAACACGTCGACTTTGTTCACGATAATGTGATTTTTACCGAAAGATTTCTTCTTAATTAATTAAATACAATTAATATTTCACTATTAAATCATATATATATATATATATATATATATATATATATATATTAAAAAAATATTTAGCTTCCCTCATGAATAAAAATAATGAAATCATTTTAAACATATCATATTTATATAAATATCTAATCAAAATGTCTTACCTCGCACATAACATGAGATCATTTTAATAATACAATGATGCAATATAAAATTCTAAGTTGGATTTCTTTCCCAGCTCCAGCGGACTAAAATTGAATGTTGGCAATAAAATGAAAGAAAATTCATGTCCACTGGATTGCAATGTGTAGGAATGTCGGAAGCCGTATTTGGTGTTTTTGTAGTGGCGTAAACATCACCGTGAGCAACGTGTCCCACGATTTAGGACATCGGCATCCCCAAGTCTGACCACACTTTGACACCAATTTTGAAGATCAACGTATGCATACTCCACCATCTTCACATATTAACGCTATATATATAACATAATGAAATGAAATGATATAACGCTATATATATAACATAATGACATCTTCACATATTAACGCTATATATATAACATAATGAAATGAAATGATATAGTTTATGGATCATTAGTTTTTTGTTTTTCGCTTTTTTGCAATTCAGTCTTTTTTTATTTCAAATTTCTGACAATCTCTTCTATGAAAAGATAATGCCAAGAAACTGATGCTAACATATTCTCATAACTTTTTCTGATGTCTTTGAACACATCACATTCCAAAATGAATGTTTTTCCGATTCCACTGCCCGAGATATGCAAAATGTACACACTTATTCTTCCCAAGCTTCTTTGGGCCTTTTTCATCATCCTATTTCACATCGAAGTTGATGCGAGTTGGTTCTTAATTGAGCAATAAAAACTTTTGCCCTCCACGGAATGTTAACTCCAATAAACTCTTTTCTTTGGAGATCACGCGTAGGGTTGAATTCTTGAATGTAGTACTTCTTCTTTCTATCCAACTCTTTTCCCCATATTCGTTTACGAAAATTCTCCATAACAAAATTATTTAACTCGCTATTTGTGGGACAAGCATTGAGGTAGATATTCCATTTTTGTTTCCATGTGTAGTTTTGTCTCATCCATGTTTTCTTTCTTTCTTTCATGTCTTCCTTGAAGATAACATTAGGCCATATGCCTGCTCCCATTTTCTCAATTCTTTTTAGATATCTTATGAGTCGCACCATAGCAATTGCTTCGATGGGAGTTGCTCCTGTTTCACTAAACACTATCTCATAAAGTACCGAACTTTTTATTTCAAACTTGAACTTTTTATTTTGAACATATATCCCCAAACATCACATATGGCTACACCTACAAAGGCCAACAACGAACATGCTCTCCACGGCGACCGCCACATTACTGTGAGCTGCAGGCGCGATGGGAAATGCTTCACCTCTCCATGCTCCATACTTAGACGAAGGATATTCCTTCGAACACCATCGTTGTCGTCTATTTGTAAACAAAATAAAAAGTCAACACTTGTACATCCACCCAAGGTTGGCGAAATAATTTTTTTTATTTTATTTCCATATTATTAATAGTAAATATCTATTATATGATATTGATGTAGTCTAACCTATAGATGAAATAATTTTTTGGTCAGAATCTGGGAATACAATTTATAGTAAGATTGTGGTTTTTTATTGTTTAAAATGGGTTTTTGAATACATAAATGGATTCAACATCTTTAAAAAAAAGCCCCCACACATTTCAATCTTTGCCAATTAAACAAATTAAAAATCTCTGCGTAATTTTGAACAAAATTAACTTATTATTATTTTTATGTGTATAAAAAACTAAATTTATCATTATTAATTATATTTATCATGAATGTGACACCTGACTTTGATGTGATATACACAGTTTACTATCTTATAGAAAAAAAGTATTTTTAACGTCCACGAGGCTAAAAATAGCCTATGGGACAAATTGCTTCTCCATTTGGCTCTTGTATTCGGCCTTTTTCCTATGAAGTTTTACAATAACTGCTCCCAGCTTATCGACAAACTCTTCGCTGAATAGATTATTCCAAGAACTAGCTGCCAGAATACCTGCATATTTTTCCCTGCTGTCTTTGAAGGCCTCACATTCTAAAATGAAATGCTTTTCTGTTTCCACTTTTCCAGAGGAGCAAAAAATACATACCCTTTCCTCCCACATTTCTTTTGGCCTTTTTCAGCGCCCTGTTTCACAACGAAGTTGATGAGAATTAGTCCTTAATTGAGCAATAAGAATTTTAGATCTCCAAGAAATATTAGCCCCTATGTACGCCTTTTGTTGATGGTTATGCGTGGGGTTAAACTCTTCAATGTAGTACTTCTTCTTTCTCCCTAGCTCTTTCTCCCAAGTATGTTTGTGGAACTTATCCATAACAAAAGTTTTTATCTTTTTACTGTTTGTAGGACACATGCTCAAGCAAATACCCCATTTACTAAACCATTTGTTATTTTTCCACATCCAAGTCTTCTTTCTTTTGCACAATCTATCACTAAACACAACCTTGGGCCATCTACACTCTTCCATTTGCTCAATTTTTTCAGATACCTTATGACTTGCACCATAGCAATTGCTTCAATAGGAGCAGCCCCTGTTTCAATTAACAAGATAGCATAAGGAATTGCACTTTTCATTTTGAATTTGTTTGTAATCAAACGCTTTTGAATTTTCTCAATTTGTTTCCATCAAGGTTACTTGGGAGCGGGGAGCAGGAGCGGGAGCGGGAGCGCCATTTTCAGAAGCTCCCGGTTTGGGAGCGTTTCGGGGAGCGTTTTTTTATAATATATATATTTTTATATATTTTTATATTTTGATGCATGTGTGTCAACAAAAACATGTAGAATGATGAATTAGACATAAAAAACATAAAAACATAGATTGAACCATATAATATCAATCATCTAGAAGTTATAATCTTCTAATCTAGAAGATTATGTTTCTAATCTAGAAGTTAGAAACATTCAACATATTGACTCTTGAGTCTCATGATTCATCAATCTTAAAGTTTCAAGCTTTCAAAATTCAATATATAACATTTATCATCATCGATTCATTGATTGCCATAGTTGTACTTGTAAGCTAAGTGTAACATTTACAAAAAAGAATATTTAACATGAAATGAAATGTTATAAAATGAAACAAAATGAAACAACTTACAAATTTCATGAAGCATCATATTCATAATTCATAATGAGTTATAAACTTATAACTGCCAACTTCAAAGTTTCAAACTTCAAACTTAAATTTTCATATATTGTCTACAAAAAAGATCAAATTAAATATGAAATAGTCAAGTTTCAACAGTTATAAAAAGTTAAAAACTACTAGAAACTAGAAAAGACTAGTAAATCTATTTTATCTATTGTTTGCCCTCTTTCCACGAGAAATGTCTAATTTTTGAAATTCGAGCAAATCGTGGTAATGGTAGTCTTCTAAGGCTTGGCCTTAATGCTTTTTGACATTGTCTTCCCTCAAAAAATATAATTAAAAAATGTGAATAATTTCTCTAGAAATGTTGAAGGGTATTTGTAAAGATGTAAGAATGAAGAATAATTTCTCTAGAAACGTTAAAGGGTATTTGTAAAGATGTAAGAATGAAGAGAAGATACTTTATGTCAGACAACCACTTAAAGATAATGATCCAATAAAATATTTACACAAATTCCCAAGATGTAACCTAGAAGAAAATGAAAAAGCCCTAACTTGTGGTGTCTTAGATGAAATAATGTGAAAATTGTCAACCATAGAAATCTAGATGGTTGTAAAGATTTAAAAATCTTAAAAACGATGGTATTAATAAACAATGAACACATATTGAGAAAATCACATGATACATCTAGTTTTTGGAACACATCTAACAGAATATCATCTTAAAAGATACAATAAGATATTGTAATGTAGGGGTCACATTAGGCAGCTTAAACTAGGGCTTTGATTTTGATATCATTGTGCAAAAAGCCACATGCTTTTTTATGTGATGGTCGCTTAAGAAAAAAAATGGGATCTTGCCTAATAAAATATAATAGAGTTAAAATCTTAGAGCCGTAAGTGAGTCCCCAGGGGGAGAATGGGATCTGCACTTTAGCTAAATTCTTAGGTATTCGTCATGTCCAACAGGTGGAGAACACGTAGAATGTGTTGCTAAGGAATAAATTAATTTCTTTTAAGGAAATGGGAAATTCAACCTAGAAGGCATATCATTAATTATCCAAAGTTTAAGCAATTGCATTTTCATCAACTTGTTACCCACTTTGCCATTAAGGTCGAAAAATCTCTAAGAAACAGTAGATGGGAAAATACACAAGCCCCCATCTCATGCAAACAATATGGCCATGACCTAAAAGGGTAGAGGCATTCCTGAAACATCAACAAATATTTCGATCATCCATCACTGTCTCCAATAAGATGGCATATCTTGATTGCAAAGGATTGTCAACTTGGTTTCAATGTAAGAAAGGAGTAGGTGTAAGGCAGTAACAATAGTACAAAGAATGATTTCATAATATTTAGGCCCTTTTTACAGTGGAGAGAAATTGTTGTTGAATTAAACACTGAGTTTCAAAGGGTCATGTATTCTGCTTATAATAACTACAACACAATGAATCTTAAAGATAAGCTTTTGTTTTTATTCCTTAATGAAAATTAGCCTTTACTCATATCTTGGTAGTTGATCCTTGCATAAAAGGAATATGATGTATGCTTTTCAACTCGTTTGAACAAAATCCATTCCACTTTATGGCAGGAAATTTTGTCTCAAGATCGTTAAAGGACGTACCTTTCCTGGGTTTACAATAAAATAACGGCCATTAACAAATGGAATTTTATCATAATATGTTAAAAAATAGTTGATACACAGATTCTATTGACAGTATAGTTAGGTTGGTAAATGGATGATTTAAGCAAATGGAGAGCAAGTAATTTCATTTAGGACCAAGTCTTTAAGAAAAAAAACGCTCCCGAAAATGCTCCCTCCCTAAAAAAACGCTCCCGAAAATGCTCTCTTTCTAAAAAAAACGCTTCCTAAAATGCTCCATCCCTAAAAAAAAAAATGCTCCCTAAAACGCTTCCTCCCTAAAAAAACGCTCTCTAAAACGCTCCCTCAAGCGTTGCCTAAACGCTCCCTGAAAACAGGGAGTGTTTTTCCTGTTTAGGGAGCGCGCTCCTGAAAACGCTCCCCTCAGGGAGTGTTTTCGGGAGCGCGCTTCCGAGCGCTCCCAAAATGCTCCCGCTCAGAGCGCGAATTGGGAGCGGGTTCGAGAGGGGGGAGAAGCTTCCCCGCAACCTTGGTTTCCATTGCATCTCGGTTGTGCTGCTGGCCCACAGTTCACAACCGTAGAGAATCACCGGAATCACTAGAAGCCCAAAAAGAGTTAGAATGGTTTTCCAGTCCCACAACTCTGCCTCTATACATCTGTTTTGAAGAGCATAAAATGATTTCAAACCCCCTAAAGTTCTTTTCTTTCTACAACCATCCCAACTTAAATTTCTGTTCAAGTCAATTCCGAGGTATTTGTAGTCTGCAACTTCTTCCAGAATGTTGCCTTCAAAATAGAACTTATGCTGATTATGCTTTCTTTTGTTAGAGAAAACCACTACTTTCGTTTTGCTAATATTGACTTGCATCCCAACACTTCTACAAAAATGCTCAAGGGAACCTAAGTGCTCTTGCAAACCAAGAGCCGATTTAGCAATCAATAGAAGGTCATTTACGTACGAAAGAAGCTTTATAACGAACTTGCCCAAATGGATATCGTCACCCCCTTGCGAATTTAGCCACTCTTCAAGCTTGTCAATATATAACCCAAAAAGGGTAGGAGACAATGGGCAACCTTGCTTGACCCCGATATCGCTTCTAAAACTTTCAGAATTGCCTGTTGAAGTTCTAATTTTGACTTTCACCTCTTCATACAGCCTATGCACAACTGCTCTCAAACATAGTTTTAAAAATCAGTCGGACCGGCTCGGAATCGGCTGAGTCAACCGAGTCAAACCCCCGGCCGAACCGACTCGGTGGAAAAACCGGTCCGGAGGCCGGTTTGTGATCGAGCCGGTCGAGTCGTACACCGAGCCGGCCGAGCCAACTAAGCCAACCGAGCCGACCGAGCCGACCGAGCTGACCGAGCTGACCAAGCCGATCGAGCCGTACACTGAGCCGACTGAGCCATTGTCCTGAATTGCAGAGATTTGCTGCAATTCGCATTTTGAGTCAAACTTGCAGTGCTTCTGGGTGTGAGCGCAATTGGTCCGTCTCTGAGAGGATTCACACAAACAAGAGAAACCGTTTAGAGCCAATGCAGATCCACTAGTAGTAGACCCAGTCCCAACTCCAAGTCCTCCAGTTGCAGCCGCAGACACTTCCTCTAGTCAACCACGACGAAGGCGCATAACTCGTCTATTTCAGGCTCAACGTGCTACAATTCTAGTTGAGGATGTTGATTCAGAGGAGGAGGAGCGAGCGGTTTCCCCCTCTGGTTCAGAGTTTGAGGCAGAGGATATTGTCTTGTCAGATGTCTAGCAGTAGTGACTATTCATGTTTTGTTGTAGATGCCATTTAGAGCCTCCTTGGTTATATTTTTTGTTTTGATCTCTATATCATCATCATGTATTGGATAGTGCACTGGGTGCAATTTTGATATATTGGATATATTCATGCTTTGTGTTTGGAAACATGAATGAAAATCTTTAAAATTATGTTTTTTTATAAAAAAATTAATATTTAATGTATTTTTTACAAAGACCGAGTCATTGTAACCGAACCGACTAAGTCGATACCGAGTCGGAGTCGGAGTCGGAGCCAACCCTCAACCGTTTCGGAACCCGAGTCCGATTTTTAAAACACTACTCTCAAATGCTTGGGAACCCCGAGTTCCTCCATTCTGCCCCAAAGCTTATCCCTAGGAACCATGTCAAAGGCTTTTCTGAAATCAACAAAGCAACAGAAAACTTCTTCCTTTTTTTCCCAAACTTTTTCAATGATGTGCCTTAAAGTTATACAATTATCAACTATGGAATGTTTAGGTCTAAAACCTACTTGCCCTTTAGCACATCTATCTCTTTCTTCTACCCACTTGCTGATTTTCTTTTCTAACATGCTTCCAAATAACTTTGCAAACATGGGGTTTATCATTATGGTTCTATAATTGGAGGGATTATTGATGTCACCACTCTTGAAAAGAGGTATTGCCATGCTAGTTGTCCAATTTGTGGGGAGCCCCTGCTGTATGATGTTGTTGAAAATTTTTGTGATGTGAGGTGAAAGAATTTTTAAGCCCCACTTTAGATACTCTGCTTGGAGTTCATCTAAGTCTCTTGCTATTCCAACGCCAAACTTCTTGATACCCATCTCTACCTCTTGCACCGTGAAGAGTTTTGTGTCTGTGTTGACCAAAGGAGGAGGGTCAACCTTGGGATCCTGCTCATAAAATTGTCTTGTATAGTCAAACTTGTAGAAGCTGTAATGTTGTTTTCAGTTTGCACCTTTTTTGGTTGGAGCTCCTTCCAGAATAATTTGGGGTTATTTTTCCCAAGGAAGATTAAATCTTCTCTCCTTGAAACCATGAAATCCGCCTTTTTCTTTCTTACTATCTGCTTGTAAGCTTTGAGCTTTATGCTATCCATGTCTGATATTTTTCTTGAAAAACCCATTTTACTCTGATATTTTTCTTGAAAAACCCATTTTACTCTGATATGCTGATACTAAAAATATATAGAAATAAATCTTAAAATTCCATGATAACTTTGAACACAGACCAATCTTTTCAAAGCTGAAAGATAAAAAGCATCATATCAGGCAGCTACATCAAAGAGAAATAGGGATAATCCAGAAAGAAAGATCTATCGCTGTTTGCAGATGTCAAAGTCAGTTGTCACATTATTAGCCAGATTTGTATGTAATTGTCATATGATTAGTATTGGCGAGTGTAACCTTTCCAAATCCAACAAAAAGTTAATGCTAATGTATCTAAGAGGTTAAATTTCTATCATGCAAGGTTTATATAACCATACCCAGAACGCTTCCTGTGTAAAAGGGATAATTGAGTAAAACTCCTCGGGCAGAATGTCCATCAAAGAAAACCAAGGGCGGAGAGGCGATTTGCTGAAACAAGTTGCTGTATCGACCATGAAAGCAAATTATGCATTATTTTTTATCATGTCAATATATATTAGTGAGAAGCAAAAGAATGATGCGAGTTCAAGGCATACCAGGATTCACTAAAAGCAGGACAAGATCTAAATCAGGATTATTTGCAGCAAGTGCCAAGGCCAGGCATCCACCCAAAGATTCTCCAACTAAATAAATTGGCCTTGAGGGTGCACGACTAAACTCCATTTTCAATGTTTCCTCGACAAATGTCAAAAGTCCTGCCATAAAAACCGCTCAGATTGGGGGAAAATAACTGAGAAAAATATTCAAATAGAGGTACTTACTGACAGATTATCTGAACATGCGCCGAAAGAATGCATTCATGAATGTGCAAATTTAAGCTTATGTCTACAATAAAACAATTAATAACAGGCGACTGCATTTTCTTCAATCAAAAGTAATAGACAGTTCGAAAAGCACCTGTACTCATCTGCTACTTTTATTAGGCTGAGTAGCTACTAAATACTTTTGAGGACAAACTTCAAAGCAGCAGAAAAGTACTTCCCAAAATGATTACAAAGCTATCAAATTGTTCACAGTTCTAGCCCTAGCAAAGTGTACAACTTGAACCATTGCCTCTTTTATCCACCACAACTGCAGAATATCAAACACAAGTTACAACTACATGACTTGGCATTACCTTTCATTTATTGCTGGGAGAAATGAATAAGCAATTTCAGTTGAAAGAAACATTTATGACATCCACGGCATTTAATATCATCTCGGTTATCATATGGGCTCTGATCTATGATATAAACAAGGATCCTTGCCACATCTGAGTGTCTCTGTGCACCTTGTGCATGTCAAAGAGAGAAATAAAGGGACAATAAGAGAGAAACTGTCATGATATCTTATTCAGATGCAAGTTATCATATGGGCTGTGATATAAACAAGGATCCTTGCCACATCTAGTGTCTCTGTGCACCTTGTGCATGTCAAAGAGAGAGAGAAAGGGATAATAAGAGAGAAAATATCATGATATCTTATTCACATGCATGTCTTACATACAGGATGTCAAAGAGAGAAAGAAAGGGATAATAAGAGAGAAAATATCATGATATCTTATTCACATGCATGTCTTACATACAGGACAAGTATATATATATATATATATATATATATATAGAGAGAGAGAGAGAGAGAGAGAAAGGTATTTTTTGTATTAAAAAAAATAGAATGACTTTCAAACTAAACACTGGAATAATTTGCCCACTCTAAAGAGAAGACGAGACATTACGCACTCAACTCAGGTATACTTTTGTTATTAGGAAAATGTTGAGATGTTAAAAGTTTGATAGAAAACATCAAAGATATATTTCTTTTCTTCTAAAAAATACACCCTAGCAAAATATATTTACAGATCTGAAAATAAAAGCGAAAGGGTTATATTAACAAAAATATATTTACAAATCTGAAAATTAAAACGAGGGTATATGCAAGGATGACTTGTATCCTCTACCTCAGTGCTACTAGGCAGAGATGAAAACAGAATACAATGAAGCTTCTAACTCTTGTGCATCTTTGATTGAAAACCGAATACGATGAAGCTTCTAACTCTTGTGCATCTTTGATTAGAATATAACCTTTAGCTAGCAACTGCATACATACCTCTTACCACCAAAAATGGCAAAAAGAATGAACTGAATTGACCTCATTAGAAAAGACAAGTGCAGGTTAACCTCCAAAGAGTAAGCACTGCAGTTATTCTAAAGCAATGCCAAATTTCAAAGAGAGAAGAAAGTACTATGTAGCATAAGAAAGTACTGCATGCCAATGTGGTTGCCCCTAAAACAAGACTAAGAACCGATCCTGGACATATTTCCAACAACTCCTAGCAAAATAGCAGTGCCAAAGAATGTGTTTCGCCATCTCCGGATGACACCATAATAAACAAATACCATTGGTGAGCCTTCTCTTGCCCAAATGATGATTAGTTGGCAATCCTCGGTAGACAAAAATCCATTCAAAGACCCATAATTTGTAATTAAGACAAGGAAACCAAACACTATGCAGGCTACAAATCCACCTATCCTCAGGTTTAAAGGAGGTCCGTCGACTATATAGAGCAGGAGACAAGAGATTCTCCAGTAAAGAAGGGAGTATATATTTTGGAGTCATAATGCTGAAGCCATTTCTAGGACTTCCACCCCCAATCCCGCCACATGGGGCCCCACATATCAATATTCAACTTATACAGCTCTTTGAAAGGAATCAGCCCCATAATATCCTTGATAATCGACTTACCAAAAGACATGAGAACCTTCTAGTTGGCCAACAATCTTCACTCCTAGGTGTTGGCCTCAAAATCCCAAAGATCTCTCCAAAAGAAAATACCCTTCCTGCTTAACCTACAGGCTTGGAACCCTAATGATTCCATCTACAGATAAAGTACCTAGGCAAATTCCATCTTGTATGGCTACCTAAGAAAGTCCACTTAACTAGTGGAGCAACAAACCTTTTAGGTCTCCCACATGCTCTTCTAGATGAACATACCAGAAATCCTAAAAGGATGAGGGGGCGAGAGTATATCACAAGATATAAATAGACGTTGAACCTTAAGGACATGCTCAATTAATTGAAACCATTGTCACAATAAAATTTGCCATGGGGTTGATCCCTAGAAAAAACTGCTGCAAAATAGCTGCGTCTCAGTTGAAGATTTGCTCTGCAAGGAAAATATTTTGCTCCCTCTGCCTCTAGTAATCTTCAAACTGGAAAATTTAATTTCATTGTTGATTCTCTCAGAGAAATAATTTTTTCCTCAAAAATTGACCCTCCTGGCCAAATGGACTGTGCAGCCTCTAAGGTTTCAAGCAGCTGCTTATGTAGTGCTACGAAGCTCTTTCTCCTCTCTACAGCTGATCTCTCGGACTTTCTATCTGCCCTCTGATACCATGTGAAAATTTCGCTACTCGAAATCCTATTGTAGCAACTGATTTAGTTTCTTCTATTTGTTAAATAAATTGAACAAATTATTTACTGTGTTCTACGATAAATATCGAAACTAATACATTGCAGCCTTAACAAATAAGATATTGCAGAAGAAAAATAACGTTGGAAGAATATATGCACACACACACAAATACACAATTATTTTTGGACTAAGTCCTCGGAAAAACCCAACTCAGGAAAACCAGTGCAGCAACTAAGGGTTTGATTATTATGCAATAGTAAATCTGAGTACAAAACTATGGATGCTTAAATCTATCAATCCATACAAAGAAATAAATGACAGTAAATCTAGTGAGAAAAATCTCACTCCCACTAGCGATCTGACACTGACCTTAGCTCAATTTGAGGTGCTCCTTGTTGCCTCTGCGTAGTCAGTGCGTCAGCCTATGTAGTACTGCGTCCCACAAACTCAAAACTGCTTCTCCTCTCGCTATCTGATCAACTGATGTCTAGGAAATGGATCCTCCTGGCCTCCGGGCTCTCTCTCTGGCTTCTTGCACTGAATCACTGCTTCTCCCAAGCAAAATACAGAATCTCCAATGAAGCACTGCGTTGCCTCTATGTGGCTATGCGCTACCTCTCTTTAGCACTCACTGCCTCTCTACAATGCACTCACCGGAACTAGAAAATCTTCCTTCGTCCTTACTATCCTTGCCCCTCTCTCACTCCTTCGAGCTCACTAGCTCTCTCTCCGGCAACGCAGCGCTGCTACTCTAGAAATTGATCTACCAATGAAATCGAACTGCTGAAGTGTGTTCTCCAAGCCCCATCGATTTTCTTCTTATAATCTCTCATTGAGACTTCAATAACCACGATTAAAACATAATCGATGGCTAAGATTAACTAAAAATCGATACATGTCTTTTTCTAGAAGATTCGCACCATGAATTAATTAATACCTTTTAATTAATCATATTTCCTAAGTTTAGACTTAGGAAAATTGATTAATTTTTTTAATTAAGTCGTCTCTAGGTGGAATTTCCAAAAACGATTTCTGAGTACTGGAGAATACATGTATTCTAACCTCTCTGCCAAATCTCAAGGCTAGAACACATCCGATGCTACAAAAACTAACATAATCAAGAGCATTATGTTGGGAGGCTTTATGTGTGATACCGCACTACCTCTACAAGGTACATAACCCATCCGAATGTCTGCAAGGTATGTCCTTTTAGGACTATTCTTATCTTGGATCTCCAATCCTAAGTCCTCAAAGAATATTAGTCCTCTTCGACCACTCTTCTCATGGATACCTGTCACATCCTCAAAGAGTGTCGATCCCTTTCCTTTCTTAGATGTTATATCCTCAAGGAAACCACAAATGCTTATCAAACCCTCCGCCATTCTCTCCTCATCACCTAAAGGGGAGAAGGCATATGTGATATCCAACATCACTCCCTCTCAGCTAGAGAGGACATCCCTATTCTCCTTTAATCTTGAGAATAGAACCTTGCTCCTATTCAAGGAGACTCCTTTGCTCCCTCATAAATTCAGAGGAGACTTCTGAATTCCATTCTATTTGGAAAGTCCACACCACAAGCCTCATAGCTTGTCTTCTTTAGAGTATCAAATATGAATTCTCCATAATTGCTTAGCTCCCTCTTTCCTTCATATCTCTTGCATAGAGCTTGCTTCTTTTCGAGGTATCATGGAGCCACCTTCTCTCTTCCATCTAGTGACAGGTTCTAGGCCAATCTTTTTTCTCACCACTTTCTTCTTTGATATGAAGGCATTACAATGAACCTTCCCAAACTTCAAGTTGATAACCAGATAACCAATAATAATAAAAATCAAACTTACCTCATCATTATGATCTTCTCACCAACATCCTCATCAAACATCTCCACTTGAAATTTCCTTCATGCATCATAGTGCCCAAGGATCGAACTTGATTACCAAGTTACAACTTTTCTTCTGGAGACTATACTGGATGTTGATCATCATAACACACATATTCTAGATGTGAAAATTTCAATCTGGAAATCTACAGTTGCAGTGATAGATTTATTTCTCCTACTTATTACTCCAATAAGTTATTTATAGAAATCTATCAGTAAAATTCAAAATAAATATTATTGTAACATTCACAATTATATATGCAGAGAAGTAAACAGTAAAGAACATAAGCATAAGAACCAATCACATGTACACACTTATTTTTGGACGGAAAAACCCAAGTTGGAAAACTCGTGCTGCAGATGAGGGTTTTATTATTATTCTTCAACAAACAAATCTTTACAAGGAATACACTGGCAGATATAATCATAAAACACCCGAGACAAAATTCTCGGCTCCTCCCGACAATTTCCTGACACCTGGAAGAGTCTCTGACTCCCTCTGCGTCTATCTGCGTGTTTCTCTACATAGTCCCTGCATTGGAATGCGTCACTCTGCGTAGGCTCTGTGTGAGTTCACTACGTTGTAGCTTTGTGTTGCCTTCTGTGACCCTCTACATCCCTCTGTCCTCGTGCTCAGACACTGCTAACTCCCTCTTCTCCTTCTGCTTCTGCAACTCTTCGCCCTGCAACTCTCCCATTGAAATCGAATTTTATTCCTTCAGGTATTGAGTGTATGCTTGACTTGCTTTCCAAAAGACCCTCAAGCTTTCTTCTATAATCTTCTCGTTGATGAATCAACGACCTAGATTAGAAGTCTAATCAATGGCTAAGATTAAAACTTGACTTGATCTTCGTTCTCTAGAAGATTCACACTCTGTCTTATTAATACCCTTTAATTATTTAATTTCCTTAAGTTTATACTTAGGGTCTCCTTTAAAATAATTAATTATTTTAATAAGTCATGAACCGAGTGGAATTTGCACAAACAGTTTCTGGGTTCTTTGGAATACTCATGTCCAAGTCTCCTCACAAAGTTTGAGACTTAGAACACTTTCCGATGCTACAAAAATCAACACTCCCTCTTAGTGAGGAAGGTGTTCTAGCAATATGCTTGCTGCATGTTGCTCTGCTTTTGAAGCATCCTTTGCGTTGTTGATCTCTAGTTGTTTCCCCTCATCTGCTGCGTTGCTGCCCATGACACTGCCACTGTCATTGCTGCATCTGTACTGTAGCTCCCTCTGAATCTTGATCCTATCCATTCTTGCTACTGGAATGGATTCTTGATCATCTCCATCTTCTCTCTGAAGTAGACAAAATTAGTCTTCACCAGAGCTTTCGTAAGAATTTCTGCCACTTTTTCTCCTATTGGAATGTACTGCAACTGTACAACTCCTCATTGGACATAGTCTCTGATGAAGGTCACCTAATATCAATGTGCTTCAACCGATCATGAAACATAGGATTTTCAGAGAGCTTGATGCAACTCTGATTATCAAATAAAATATTGGTCACTTCCATTTTCTCCTTCAGTAGTTTCACAAGCAGTTTCGAAGCCATATGGCCTCACACGAAGCTGTGCTAGCTGCCATATATTCAACCTCCGTTGAACTCCAAGCCACAGATTTATGTTTCCTACTGCACCAGGAAGTCATCCCTGATCCCAGATTGAAACAGTACCCACTAGTACTCTTCTGATCTACTGGACTCCCGACCCAATCTGCGTCAGTGAACCCACTCAACCCGATATCACTGCCACGGGTGTACCTCAATCCAAGTTCAATTGTTCCTTTAAGGTACCTGAGAACATGCTTGGCTGCTGCCCAATGAACCCTCTTAGGTTCCACCATGAACTGACTGAGGGTATTTACACCATAACAAATGTCTGGCCTAGTGTTTACCAGATACATTAAGGATTCTATGAGTTGCCTATACAAAGTAGGATTAGCCTCATCATCTTCAGATGTGTCAATTTTCTTCTAGTTGGTGATCATTGGAGTCGTCATGGGTCTAAAATCCCCCATCTAAAATCTCTTCAGAATCTTCGTAGTATATCTTCCTTGACCAAGAAAGATCCCCCCCTTCTGCTGCCAAACTTCCAACCCCAAAAAATAGTGCATCAGCCCTAGATCCTTCATGTCGAATTCCGTAGCCAAATTATCTTTGCAATCTTTGATGAGCCTCGATAATCCTGTCAGAAATAGATCATCTACGTATAAAACCAGTATCAGGGGCTCACTCCCTACCCTTACATATTAGAGATTGGGATCTGCATCACTCTTGACGAATCCCATCTTCTGCAAGTAGCTGTCAATTCGACCATACCAAGCTCTAGGGGCTTGCTTAAGTCCATACAAGGCTTTCTTAAGCCTGCACGCATGAGTCTTTTGATCATGCGTCTCGAAGCCTTCTGGTTGTTCAATATACACCTCCTCTTCTATCAACTCATTCAGGAATGCAGTCTTGACGTCCATCTGGTGAATCTCCCATCCCATCTGCGCAACAAGGGATATCACAGATCTAATGGAGGTGTATCTGGCTACTGAGGCGAATGTTTCTTCATAATCTATCCCTTCCTTCTGAGCATACCCCTTAGCCACAAACCTGGCTTTAAATTTCTCAATCCATTGGCAGCATACTTGATCTTGTAGATCCACCTTGAATCTACAACTAATCTATCCTGAGGTCTAGCGACCACCTCCCAGACATCATTCGTCATGATGGAACTGTACTCTTCCACCATCGCATCTACCCATACCTGGTGTTGAGCTGCTACCCGAAAACTAGAAGGTTCCCCAACCTGTGCAACCAAGGCTTGGTATCTCTCACACTTCTTGTGTTGTCTCTTCTCATCTCGGGGGGCTCCGACAAAGTCTTCTGTGTCCCTCAAAATTTTCTCCTAGTTCCTTGCTCGTTCTCCCACTGGTGGTGGTCGGATTTACCTACTCTCCCTCCTGCAAATCCTTGGGAGAAGTGTCCCTTGGGTCCCCATGCCTTAGAGAGGCAGCTGAATTATCTATCGCAAGTTGTTGAGGTTGAACCAGCGGATGCTCCTCAAATTGCATAGCAAAAGACAACTCACGAGATCTTCTGAAGGCCCTCTCCATGAATTTCACATCCCTCCACACTACAACTTTCCTGCTCTCCGAAATGTAGATGCGGTATGTCTTTGCATTCTCGTTGTATCCTACCAGATACCCATTTTCTGCAGTCATGTCCAACTTCTTCCTCTTCTCACTGGGCACATGACAGTACGTCGTATTGCCAAAGATCCTAAAGTGAATCACCTTAGGCTTGCAGCCAGTGAAGATACTTTCTGGTGTGATCTTTCACAATGCATTGTGAGGAATCATGTTCTGAACATAGACAATTGTATTACAAGCTTCAGCCCACAAAAATTTGGGCATGACTTGATCATACAACATTGCCTTTGTAGCCTCGACAATAGTCCTATTTTTCCTTTCTGCCACACCATTTTGCTCCGGATTATATGAAGCAGTCCACTCTCTTCTGATACCTTCCCTTGCGCAGAATCCAGTGAATTCCTTGTCCATGTACTCACCACCATTGTCTGAATGCAACACCTTGATCCGCTTTCCTATCATATTTTCTACCAAATCTTTAAACTCTTTAAACCGACTAAAGACTTCGTCCTTGGTCTTCAGAAAGTAGATCCAGGTTTTCCTGGAATGGTCATTAATAAAGGTGACGAAATACTTGGCACCACTAAGAGCTCTAGTGGACATTGGTCCACAGATATCCGAGTGTATCAACCCCAATACACTCTTAGCCCTATTGTTGCTTCTCGGATACGCTTCCTTGGCATATTTTCCCAATACGCACCCTTTGTAGACATCATCTCGCTTGGTGCTCAGTTTTGGAACTCCCGTGACAGTTTTCTTGAGAATCTTTAAAGCCCCAGATGAAAATGCCCCATTCTTCTGTGCCATAGTTCATTCAGGTCCATTTCGTCAGCGCTGCCTATTAGTGCCATTGGGGATTCGAGCTGTAACTTATAAAGTTTGTTGCTCCTTACTCTGATTTGTGCTTTCTTCTTCCAAATGGGGTGTTTGACATAAACTCTGCTACCAATGAAGTAAACGTCATAACCTCTGTTTTGAAGTTGAGACACTGAGAGCAAGTTCATTCCCAACCTAGGCACATGCAATACATTAGTGGCCCAAAGCTTATTTCTAGCCTCAGTCTGAAATACTACGGTACCTCTTCCAATAGGGGTACATTTTGATTTATTACCCATGGTAATTTTAAAGTTCATCTGCTCCTCTCCGTAGTTGGAAAAGCATTCCCGTGTGAAAATTCTACTACAGGATCATGGTTTATTTCTCCTACTTGATTTAAAATAATACAAGTTATTTCTAGAAATTAGATTTGGAAAATACCGAAATAAACACAACTACAGTCTACACATGTAGATCATTTACTGAATAATACGCTCATCCAACAAAGTGACACATGGATTTTTGGACATAAGCCCCCGGAAAAACCCAAAGCGGGAAAACCGGTGCAGTAGATATGAGGGTTTATTTTATTAAGTAGATTCTGAGTACAATAAATCTAGGTTCCAGATCTGGAAATCAAGGCAGAGAATAAAAGAAATCAACTCTGCAGCTAACATGTAGATCTAGGACCAAATATTTGACTGATCCACACCCTCAAACGAGACTTACAAGACTCAACCCAGATCTGGCCCTAGAAACCCAGCGCTACCCCTGAAGCCCCAGCGTCAGCCTTGCTAGCCTCGAAATGCCACTGCACTGCACAGATAGGGACTACGTAACCCCTAAGAGGGTGACGCAGGCATTACGCTAGCCCTGGAGACCCTCTGCATAATTTTTGAAGCCCTCTGGAGCCTCTGCGTTATCCGTGTAGCGGCTGCTCAACACCTGCATAATTGCTGCTCTGCTTCTCTGCGTTGTCCGTGTTGCTGCTCCTCTGCCTCTTACTGACTCTTGGCTCCAGGATCAGATCAACCCCTTCGCCAATACTACCCCTCGCTGCAGAAAATTCCTTCGGATATTCTTAGCAAACCCGCCCTAGAATTCCAGATCTATTTCTTAGCTCTGCAACTGTGTCTATCTCCAACTAACCCTCAAGCCTTTCTCTTATACTTTTTCGTTGAACCCTTCAACGGCTGAGATTAAAACACTCATCAATAGCTGAAATTAAAACACTGCTTGATCCATGCCTTTTAGAACATTTCAACACATGTGTTAATTAATTCACTTTAATTATTTAATTTTCTTAAGTTTAGACTTAGGAAATCCATTAAAATAATTAATTATTTGAATAACTTGAACACCAACTGAAATTTCTCTAAACACTTTCTGGGTTTTGGAGTTCAAGTGTGTCCTAGCCCCTCCACAAAATTTCAGGGCTACAACACACCCGATTCCATACCAACTATATAAAATCTCAATGCTCTCTCTTAGCATGGAGTGTGTTCTAGCAATGCATTCACACCATGCACTACAAGATCTTGAAGTTGGATTTTGTATTGCTGATGCTTGGCCTGCTGCCCTCCATCCACTACATTGTTGCTTCTTGTACTGCTACCCATGCCACTGCCACCTCTGTACTGCAGCTCCCTCTCAACTTGCTACATCATGCTACCAATAGCACTACCACCGCTAACAGTTGCACTGCAACTCAGTTGCCGAGAAGTAAGCAACTGACAGGACTCTGCCCAACTGTTTGACAGATAAGTCAGGTTGCCTTCCATCACTAAAGCTCCCTAGATGTTGATTTACGTTGTCCTCCTGGAGGCACTGTTATGTTGCAACACTGCACTGCGTGAGCACAGCCTCTTTGCACTGTTGAAGTCCCATCAGCCCCTATGCGCTATTGCCTTCACGCTGCTCCCTCGTCAGCTCTTCAGCTCCCCCTTATGCTTTAATTTGACCTTCTGAAACCATCCCCCGACTCATCCCGCTACTACCTTAAGGCTCCCGTAGCTCATATGTGATCCAAGAATAGGACTAACTCAAGGATCCCGCCACCTTGTCTATAGATGCTCTACAGATCCATGTCACCCCACCTCTTCTCTCAAGGCACATGAACACTCATGGCTGCATCATCATCAAAACCATCATCCTTTGTTGTTGCAGCCTTGGAATCAAAAGATCTTTTGTCCTTCTTCTTAGTTCAAGTGCTGTCGAAGCGTCCAAGATCGCCACAGTTAAAGCACCGGACCTTGGAAAGTTCCTTCTTCTTCTTCCCTTGCTGCTTCTTTTCCTTCGATGTAAGGGCTGCATCATCCTCCTCCTCTTTGACTTTGGTTTTTCCGCTTCCACCACTGATATTTTGCCTCTTGGTGACCCTCCTGATCTCCTCTCGGCGGAGGATAGCCCACATGTCTGCCCATGATGGTAACGTTGCCCTTCCCAGAATGCTCTGGACAAACGTTTCCCATTCTTCAAAGAATGCATTCAGGGCAGTCCTCACTAAGAGACGCTCATCTGGAATAGCACCTATGCCGATCAGTTGATCTTGGATAGCTTGAAGCCTGAAGAGGAATGGATCTATTTCTTCACCCTTCATCATTTGGAACAACCGCATGTGGTTCTCTAGAAGCATTCTTCGTTGGACAGGGCCTACTTGGTACATCGTATCCAAGGCTACCCACATGTCATTTGTTGTAGTCTTTCCAAAAATATGAGGTATAACGTGGTCCTTGACTCTGTCTATGATCAAACGCTTAGTCTGTGCTTGATTTTCTTCATACTTCTTTAGTGGATCTGCATCGGTTGTTATAGATAGAAACTTCTCTGCGTGATCTTTGAGACCATACTCATCCAGAACTGACAGGATTCTAGCCTTCCAGACAACATAGTTAGACATGTCGTCCAATCTATCCTGATCCCTCAGTGTGAAAATTTACAAACAGTTGCAGTGATAGATTTATTTCTCCTACTTATTTTTTCAATAAGTTATCATTCAGAAATCTTCCGACGAATATCGAAATAAATACTACTGCAACATTCACAATTATATATGCAGAGAAATAACCAGTAGAGAACATAAGCACAAGAATCAATCACATGTACACAGTTATTTTTGGACAATTGTCCCCGGATAAATCCAATGTCGGAAAATCAGTGCAGCAGATGAGGGTTTTATTAATTTTTCAGCAAATGATATCTTTACAGGGAAATATTCAGCAGATAAATTCTGAACCACCTGAGACTGAATATCCAGCTTACTCAGATAAATATCTGATACCCAGAACAACCCCTGCAAGCCTCTGCGTCAATCTGCGTGATTCTTTGCACAGTCCCAGCACTGGACTGCGTAAATCTGCATGGAGACTGCGTGGGGTCTCCGCGTTGCAGCCTCAAGCTACCTCCAGTGACCCACTGCTGCTCTCCGACCCTGATCTCGATCAGCCCTGACCTCCTCCTGCTTCTGCAACTTCTTGCCCTACAACTCTCACACTGAGATCGAATAATACATCAGAATGGATCTCCTTCGGGTACTGAGTGTGTGCTCGACTTATCTTCCAAGTGACCCTCAAGCCTTCCTTTATAATCTTCCTGTTGGAGAACCAACGAACCAGATTAAAAGATTAATGAATGGCTAAGATTAAATCTTGACTTGATCCATTTTTCTAGAAGATTCACACTTTGACTTATTAATGCCTTTTAAATATTTCCTTTTCCTAAGTTTGGACTTAGGGTCTCCATTAAAATAATTAATTATTTTAATAAGTCTTGAACCGAGTGGAATTTCCACAAACTATTTCTGGGTTCTTTGGAATGTTGTTGTCCAAGCCTCCCTGCAAAGTTTGAGACTTGGAACACTTCTGAATGCTACAAAAATCAACAATCAGTCCATATCGAGCCATCTTGCTCAAATCTAACAGAAACAGTACCTCTGGATTTGGGTTTCTTGGTGATTAGAAACCCTCTAGTAACTGCTTCTGCTGAAGACTGATTTCCTTCCTAGAAATGTTTCACCCAAACACAATCGGACAACACTCTTCGATCCTGCTGATCGAATCTGAGATCTGTTTGGCTCAGATCTGCTAAGTAACTGTCTTCCTCCCGCCTTTGTTGACTTAGCTAGGCACAATTCTGCACCTGTAGAATCTCCTCCACATTAGCACTGCTGAAGATCTGAAGCACTGCTTTCGAATCTTGGCAAAACTTTTCTGCAACTGAAGAAATGACTAGACTGTGTCTCACTGACTGGCCCAGCATATCCTCAGCGTTGCTCAGAAGTGGATTGCATAACCCTAGACTGGGTGACGTAGTCCTTACGCTACCCTGGGAAGGGTCTGTGTAAGCCTGATGGCCTTCTGCAACTTCAACGTTGTCTTTTCCTGGATCTGCGTTCTCCTGCTGTCAAGATGCCTTTTCTGGATCTGCTGCTTCTTCTGCCACCCTGCAGAAAAATATTTCATCAACTAATTGCTGGAGATTCAACATGATCTACTATTGCTCTAATACCATGTGAAAATTCTATTGCAGTATCATAGTTTATTTCCCCTACTTGATTTAAAATAATACAAGTTATTTCCAGAAATTAGATTCAGAAAATATCGAAATAAACACAACTACAATCTACACATGCAGATCATTTACTGAATAATACACTCATCCAACAAAGTGACACATGGATTTTTAGACATAAGTCCCCGGAAAAACCCAAAGCGGGAAAACCGGTGCAGCAGATATGAGGGTTTATTTTATTAAGTAGATTCTGAGTACAGTAAATCTGGGTTCCAAATCTGGAAATCCCGATGGAGAATAAAAGAAATCAACTTTGCAGTTAACCTGTAGATCTAGGACCAAATATGTGACTGATCCACACCCTCAAACGAGATTTACAAGACTCAGCCCGGATTTGGCCCTCGAAACCCCAACGCTGCCCCTGAAGCCCCAGCCTCAGAATGCCACTGCGCTACCCAGAGAGGGACTACGTAACCCCTGAGAGGGTGACGCAGGCCTTGCGCTGGCCCTGGAGACCTTCTGTGTAATTTTTGAAGCCCTCTGGAGCCTCTGTGTTGTCCTGCGTAGCTACTGCTTTGCTTCTATGCGTTTTTCTTGTTGCTTCTCTGCCTCTTACTAACTCTTGGCTCCGAGATCAGATAATCCCCTTAGCCAATACTACCCCTCATTGCAGAAAATTCCTCTGGGAATTCTTAGCAAACCCTCCCTATAATTCCAGATCTATTTCTCAGCTCTGCAACTATGTGCCTGTCTCCAACTAGCCCTCAAGCCTTTCTCTTATACTTTTTCATTGAACCCTTCAACGACTGAGATTAAAACATTCATCAATGGCTGAAATTAAAAAACTGCTTGATCCGTTCCTTTTAGAACATTTCAGCACATGTGTTAATTAATTCACTTTAATTATTTAATTTTCCTAAATTTAGACTTACGAAATCCATTAAAATAATTAATTATTTGAATAACTTGAACACCAACTGAAATTTCTCAAAACACTTTCTGGGTTTTGGAGTTCAAGTGTGTCCTAGCCCCTCCACAAAATTTCAGGGCTAGAGCACACCCGATGCTACACCAACTATACAAAATCTCAACATCCCGCACTCCCGTCATATGAGCAGAGGCTCCACTGTCGCTATACCAGACCTCACGAGAAGCAGTGCTTCACACACAAGAAAATTCTTCTTCCAATCTGGATGCCAGAACAAAATCATCTTGATCCATCTATTCTTTCATGCTTCTCTTCCTTTCTATAGAACTGCGTGAACCCCTCGGAACTACCACAGCAATGTCAGATTTTTGTTCACTTGCCGATTCTTCGTTCCTGTTACTCATCTCTGGCTCTAATACCATGTGAAAATTTCAATCTGGAAATCTACAGTTGCAGTGATAGATTTATTTCTCCTACTTCTTACTCCAATAAGTTATTTACAGAAATCTATCAATAAACTTCGAAATAAATACTACTTCAACATTCACAATTATATATGCAGAGAAGTTAACAGTAAAGAACATAAGCATAAGAACCAATCACATGTACACACTTATTTTTGGACAATTGTCCTTGGAATAACCAAATGTGGGAAAATCAGTGCAATAGATGAGGGTTTTATTATTATTCTTCAGAAAATGAATCTTTACAAGGAATACACTGGCAGATATAATCAGAAAACATCTGAGACAAAATTCTCGGCTCCTCCCGACAATTTCCTAACACCCGAAAGAGTTTCTGACACCCGGAAGAGTCTCTGACTCCCTCTACATCTGTCTGTGTGTTTCTTTGTGCAGTCCCTACGCTAAACTGTGTCGCTCTACGTAGGATTTGCGTGGGTTCACTGCGTTGCAGCACTGCGCTACCTTCTGTGACCCTCTGTATCCCTCTGTCCTCGTGCTCAGTCACTACTGACTCCCTCTTCTCCTTCTACTTTTGTAACTCTTCACCCTACAACTCTCCCACATAAATCAAATTCTATTCCTTCAAAATCGATCTCCTTTGAGTACTGAGTCTATGCCCGGCTTGCTTTCCAAATGACCCTCAAGCCTTCTTTTATAATCTTATCGTTGATGAATCAATGACCCAGATTAGAAGTCTAATCAATGGCTAAGATTAAAACTTGACATAATATTCGTTCTCTATAAGATTCACACTCTTTCTTATTAATACCCTTTAATTATTTAATTTCCCTAAGTTTAGACTTAGGGTCTCCATTAAAATAATTAATTATTTTAATAAGACATGAACCGAGTGGAATTTCCACAAACAGTTTCTGGGTTCTTTGGAATACTGATGTCCAAGTCTCCTCACATAGTTTGAGACTTAGAACACTTTCCGATGCTACAAAAACCAACACTAGAGAAAGTCTTAAATCTTTTATACATTCTTAAGTAAGTCAAATCTTAAGCATCACATTTCCATATAACTAAGCATATTTTATGACCAACTTTCTTTCACAAGATTCTATACACATGAATCTTATCCAAAGTTTTATATCCAACATTCATTCCTATGCTTTCATCTAATCATCTAATTATTTCATATATCTCATAAAGAGCCTACATCCTGTAAAAATTTCAATCCTGAAATACTACTGCAGTGATAGATTTATCTCTCCTACTTATTCTTCCAATAAGTTATTTACAGAATTCTTCCAGTAAACTTTGAAAAACACCACTGCACTAATCACTCAAGTATATGCAGAGAACAGAACAGTAAAAAATACAAGCATAAGAATCAATCACATAGACAGTTATTTTTGGACAATTGTCCCCGGAAAAATCCAATGTGGGAAAACCAGAGCAGCAAATGAGGGTTTATATATTAATCTTCAGCAGTGAAATATTTACAAGGAAATTCTAGCAAAAATAACTGAGAAAACTTCTCGAGATACACCTGAGATGATTCTTCTTCAATCCTCTGAAGAATTTCTGACACCTGAGGGGTTCACTAGCCCTCCCTACGTGACTTTGCGCACCTCCTGCGTACCTCTCTGCGCAGAGCTAGCGTAAGCCTGCGTCACTACTATGTGAGGCCTTTGCGTTGCTCCTGAGTGCTACTTTTCTGCTTCTCTGCTTCCTCCTTCCCTCTTGCCCTGACACTGCTGATGCCCTCTGCGTCCTCCTTCCCTGATGCCCTGACACTGCTGATCCCCTCTGCTTCCTATGCCCTTGTAAATCTCCCTCTGAAATCGAATTCTATTACTTCATAATTGACTTCCCTCAGGTTACTGAACACTTGCCCGACTTGCTTTCCAAATGACCTTCAAGCCTTCTTTTATAACCTTCTCATTGAAGAATCAACAACGCAGATTAGAAGTTTAATCAATGGCTAAGATTAAAACTTGATTTGATCTTCGTTCTCTAGAAGATTCACACTCTATTTTATTAATACCCATTAATTATTTAATTTCCCTAAGTTTGGACTTAGGGTCTTCATTAAAATAATTAATTATTTTAATAAAACATGAACAGAGTGAAATTTCCACAACAGCTTCTGGGTTCCTTGGAATACTGGTGTCTAAGCCTCCTCACCAAATTTGAGACTTAGATCACTTTCCGATGCTACAAAAATCAACACTCACTCTTAGCGAGGAAAGTGTTCTAGCAATTTTCCTGCTGCATACTACTCTGACTCTGAAGCATCCTCTGCGTTGTTGATGCTTGGCTATTGTTGCCCCTCATCTGTTGCCTTCTGTACTGCTGCCCATGACACCGCCACTGTCACTACCTCATTTGTACTACAGCTCCCTCTCAATTCTGGTATTCAAATGGATTCTTTATCATCCCCATCTTCTCTCTGAGGTAGACAAACTTTGTCTTTCCCAGAGCTTTAATGAGGATGTATGCCACCCGTTCTCCTGTCGGAGTGTACTACAATTGTACAGCTCCCCATTGGACACAGTCTCAGATGAAATGACACATGATGTTAATGTGCTTTGACCGATCATGAAACATAGGATTTTCATAGATCTTGATGCAACTTTGATTATCACATAGAATGTTGGTCGCTTCCATCTTTTCCTTGAGTAGATTCACAAGTAGCTTCCTAAGCCATATGGCTTCGCATGAAGCAGTGCTTGCAGCCATGTATTTTGCCTCAGTTGAGCTGAGAGCCACGAACTTCTGTTTCCTGCTGCACCAGGAGGTCATTCCTAATCCAACATTGAAATAGTATCCACTGGTACTTTTCCGATCTACTGGGCTCCCAACCCAATCTGCGTCAGTGAACCCATCCAATCTGATGTCATTGCCTCGGGTGTATCTCAATCCAAGCTCGACTACTCCTGGAAAATATCTGAGAACATGCTTGGCTGCTACCCAATGTGCCCTTCTTGGTTCCACCATGAACTGATTGAGGGTGTTGACAACATAACAAATGTTTGGCCTAGTGTTGACCAAATACATTAGGGACCCTATAAGCTGTCTATACAAGGTAGGATCAGCCTCATCATCTTCGGACGTATCAAGCTTCTTCCAGTTGGTGATCATTGGTGTAGCCATGGCTCTAAAGTCCTCCATATTGAACCTCTTCAAGATTTCTATAGCATATCTCCCTTAAGCAAGGAAGATCTCACCCATAGTATTAAAAACCGGAACCAATGACTGGACCAGTGGACCTAATGAACCGGGTTTCTGACCGGAACTAGTCTGACCGGTACTGGTCAGGTCTAAACGAACCAGTTTTTAAAAAAATACATCAAATAATTATTATTTAATAAAAAAAAGTATTTTTAAGATTTGCAACCATGATTCCAAGCCAATAGAGACAAAATATGCAAAGTTCGCTCATTTATATACCATGTAAAGGTGAATATATCAAAATGGCACCTAGTGCAATATATATCATCGAAAAATACATAAGCAATGAGGCACCAAATGGCCCATAAAGTCCAAAAACAATGTTACAAGCTATGAGGCCATTGGCCTAATACAAGACTACAAGTCTAGAGTCTAGACTCTACAGTGTACACGTGAATCTTGATCAATCATCAAATTCATCACCACTACGAGACACAGGATCAACATCGACAGCTGCATAGACATCATCTGGATCAAATTCTAAGGATGCCTCAGCCTCAGGCTCATCTGCGACCTCAATACCACTACCACCAATAACAATAGAAGTGGACCTAATGGAAGCAAGAGTTACTCGAGATGCATGACTAGTGCCTTCCATTGGTTGTTTGCCTTTCCTTGATGCAGCTACCAATCCTGGGTCTCCATCTAATGGCGCCACCAAATCTTCTTCAAGTTCATCCCCCGCTAATGCTACATCAAAATCAAAATCTGCCTCAAACACTGGATCTTCAGTCTCCTCCACCCATTTTGATGTTGGATCAATATTGTCCAACACAATGGGATCTAGATCAGGGGTTTTGTTCATCAGTTGGTTCCGCCTCAAGCGAAGGTTGTATTGCACAAACACAAGATCATTTAACTGTTTCTGTTCCAAATGGTTTCTCTTCTTTGTGTGTATGCGCTCAAAAACAAACCAATTGCACTCATAGCCTGAAGCACTGCAAGTTTGGCTGAGGATTCTAATTGCAAACTTTTGCAATTGAGGACATTGGCCGCCAAATGACTCCCACCAATGTGCTGCAACTAAAGACATTAATTAGTAACATAGTTCATTTCATTACTTATTCACAAACAATTTAACTTGAAAAGAAAAACAAATTGGAATTTCTTACCTGGTTGATCTACATCTCTTGCCATTTTCACCAAGTTCTTTCCAAAGGTACCAGCTGCCATACTGAAAAGAGTAAGTTGTTTATGTGTTTCCAAAATGTCTGCACGAATAGGGGCCATGCACTCCAAGCAATCAATCATTCCAGATTTGACCTCCCCATCCTCTTGATCTCCTAGTCGAGCTTCATAATGATACTTTGGGTTCAAAAACTACCCAGCTGCATGTATAGGACGATGGAGTTGATTGTTCCATCTGTTATTAATGATCTCCCATATACGGCCATATTTAGCTAATCTATCCTTGTAAACTGCCCGTATCTGCTCCTTTGCCTGATCCATAGCCTCATAAATGTATCCCATTGCCATCTTTTCCCCATCCACCATCCTTAGCACCTTAACAAGGGGCTCAGTAATTTTTACAAGTTCTGAAGACCTTTCCCAAAAATAATTGTCAGAGACTTTCTTTTTGGTGTCTTTTCCATCTTGTCTACGAGCCCACCGAGATTCAGTGCAATCATCAAAAGAAAACGTTTTCTACAGGTTTTTCTGTTGAGAATTGAGACATTGCAACGTGAGGAAGTGAGTTGGAAATCTCGTAATTGCAGGCCTAACCTTTGCCCCAGTGTTTTTCCTCATTAGGCTCAATACCCATGAGTGGTTGTAAAAGTATTTTGTAATGCACTTGCCATGCTCTACAGTGTTTTTTACCCACTCCACTTTGCCTATGTCCTCAAGCATGAGGTCTATGCAATGTGCATCACATGGAGTCCAAAACATGGTCCTATGCTTGGACTCAAGCATCTTTCCAGCAAGAACATAGTTTGAGGCATTCTCTGTGATGACCTGCACAACATTCTGCTCCCCCACTTCCTAAATAATCTCATCCAAAAGCTCAAATAGAAGGGTTGCATCCTTCACCTTATCAGATGCATCAACTGATCTCAAAAACATTGTTCCTTGAGGGCAAGAAACAAGTTAATGATAGTGCAGTTCTTTCCATCAATCCATCCATCTGACATGATGGAATAACCTATTTTGAGCCATGAGTCTCTATAGCCAGCCAAATACTCATCAATGGAACAAATCTCTTTTTGCAAAAGAGATCCCCTCAAGTCATGCAGAGTAGGGCCTTTGAAGCCCTTTCCTGTAGCTAAAACAGAGTCCCACGTAGCTTAGTAATAAGGTGAGCGAGCAACATTAAATGGGATGTCTGCATCATACCACCATCTAGCAATGTATTGATAAGAAGTTTCTTTGCATTGTTTTTTCCAATGTTGATCCAGAGTGGGTTGACGACTTGGCTGGGAGGAAGTGGTTGTGGGATTAGCAGTAGATGAGAAATAACTCTGGATGTTGGGTCTCTTTGTTGGTTTTGATTTTTGGCCAACAAGAGGAACATAGTGTAAGGGGTCATTGGTGGAAGGGATAGAAGGGGAGTCTCGAATGTCATAATCATCATAGCCACTCTGTCTTAGGGTTTCTATTAGTTCCCTCTTCCTTGCAATTTCATCTTGGATGGCCTTCTCCCTAGCCTTAGTCTCCTCAAACTTTTCAAACTTAGCAAGGTATTCTGCCCTAACAAAACCTATCACTTCATTAGGTGCATCACATTGGCTTTACTTGGCCTCTTATCCCATCCAAGTGTTGTTTCAATCTAAGAATACCCCCACCTCCAATAGGATTTTCACAAAATTTGCATATCATCTTTCCATCAACCAGATCACAATGGGCCCATGCACTGTCCTTGGATTTTGGAGCCATCTTGACTTGAAATAATTGAAATTTGGAAATAAATATGCCATTAAAAAAAAATGCAGGTAAGATAAATGGACAACCAAGGCTAAATTTACGAAACAAAATGCACATTCAAACATACAAAATTTGATAGCATAGGACTAGAGATTTGATAGAAATAGCATAGCTAAACACGTGAGAAAATAAATACATGAACAACAATGAAATGATGGATTTTTAAAGTGCAAATCCTTACCTGGCAATGCAAACTAGCTTCCTTAGCCTCCTCTTGAAGATGCCAACTCTACTGAAAACTCCAAACTATCTCCAAAATAGCTCCAACTCCAACTCCAAGTCTCCAAGATCACTGCTCCAGCAAACACTCAACACTCTCCAAGCTCTCAATCAAACTCACAAAAGCTGCAAATGAGATGGTGTGAGACAAAGGAGAGGTTACCCCTGCTTATAAAGGATTGGGGAGGGTGTTTTTGGAGGGAAACAACCCTCCCCTTCCCTCCAAATCAACCCTAAACTGCCATTCTATCTGTGCATGGGTCCCAACAGGCAAATAGTAGCTGACCGGCCAGTTAATGACGAAACTGGTCGGTTTATCCATAAAATGGTCGGTTTCGTCCTTAATCGGCCGGTCAGCACCAGTTTGACCAGGATTTTAAGCTAAGTAGGAGGTTGAACCGGGTTTTTTGACCGGTTTTGACCGACCAGGGGTCTGACCGGCCGATTTGACCGGTTTCCGGTTTTATCCAGCCGGTTTTTAATACTATGATCTCACCCTTCTGCTACCAAACTTCAAACCCCAGAAAATAATGCATCAACCCCAGATCCTTCATGTCGACTTCTGCAGCTAAATTCTCCTTGCAGTCCTTGATGAGCCTAGATTATCATGTTAGGAATAGATCGTATATGTACAACACCAGTATTAAAGGCTCATCCCCTACTCTTAGATAGTAGAGATTGGGATTTGTGTCACTCTTGACGAATCCCATCTTCTGCAAGTAGCTATCAATTCGACCATACCAAGCCCTAGAGGCTTGCTTAAGTCCATACAAGGCTTTCTTAAGCCTACACACATGGGACTTTTGCTAATGTGTCTCAAAGCCCTCTAGTTGTTCGATATATACTTCTTCTTCTATCACCCCATTCAAGAATGCAGTGTTGACGTCCATCTGGTGAATCTCCCATCCCATCTGTGTAGCAAGGGATATCACAGATCTAATAGAAGTGTATCTGGCGACTAGGGCGAAGGTCTCTTCATACTCTATCCCTTCCTTCTGAGCATACCCCTTCGCCACAAACCGTCCTTTGAATTTTTCTACATTCCCATTTGCAGCATATTTGATCTTGTAGATCCATCTTGAACCCACAACTGATTTGTTCTAAGGCCTAGGAACGACCTCCCAAACATCATTTGTCATGATGGAACTATACCCTTCCACCATTGTATCGACCCATACCTGATGCTAAGCTGCCTCTTGAAAACTAGAGGGTTCCCCAACATGGGCTACCAAGGTTTGGTACCTGTCCGGTTACTTACGCTGCCTCTTCTCATTTCTAGGGGGCTCGACAAACTCCTATGCATCCTTCAGAATTTTTCGTAATTCCCTGCTCGTCCTACCACTGGTAGTGGCTGGCTCTACCTGCTCCCCCTCCTGCAAATCTTCTGGAGATGAATCCCTTAGATCTTTCTACCTTGGAGAAGCACTCGGGCTAACCTCAGCTGGTCGTAGTGGTTGGACCAGTGGTTCATCTTCAGACTGCATTGCTGAAGGTATCTCTCGGGATTTTCTAAAAGCTCCTTCCTCCATGAATTTTAACATTCCGCCGCACTACAACCTTCCTGCTGCCAGGAATGTAGATTCTGTAAGCCTTAGAATTTTCACTGTATCCCACCAGATACCCCTTTTCAACAATCCTATCCAATTTCTTCTTCTTTTCTTCGGGTACATGGTAGTATGCCACACTACCAAAGATCCTGAAGTGGCTTACCTCTGGCTTCCTACAAGTAAAGACACTTTATGGAGTGATCTTACCCAATGCATTATGAGGAACCCTGTTCTTAACATATACCGTTGTATTACAAGCTTCAACCCACAGGAATTTAGGCATGTCTTGATCATACAACATTGCCCTTGTAGCCTCGACAATAGTTCTATTCCTCCTTTCTGCGATTCCATTCTACTCCGGATTATATGGAGTAGTCCACTCCCTTTTGATGCCTTCCCTAGCGCAGAACTCTGTGAATTCTTTATCTATGTATTCTCCACTATTGTCTGATTGTAGTGTCTTTATCCACTTTCCTGTCAGATTCTCAACAAGAGCCTTAAACTCCTTGAATTGATCAAAGACTTCATCCTTGGTCTTTAGAAAGAAGATCGAAGTCTTCCTGGAGTGGTCATCAATAAAGGTGACGAAATATTCGGCACCACTGAGAGCTCTAATGGACATTGGTCTGCAGATGTCCTAGTGTATTAATCTCAACGCACTTAGCCCTATTGTTGCTTCTGGGGTACGTTTCCTTGGCATATTTCCCCAATACGCACCCTCTGCAGACGTCATCTCGTTTGGTGCTTAGTTCTGAAACTCCTGTGACGGTCTTCTTGAGAATTCTCAAAGCCCCATGGTGTAATTGCCCCATTCTCCGGTGCCATAGTTCATTCAAATCCTTCTCATCATTGCTGCCTATCAGCACCAGTGGGGATTCAAGCGGCAACTTATAGAGTTTATTGCCCCTAACTCTGATTTGTGCCTTCTTCTACCAACTCAGGTGTTTGACGTATACTCTTTTGCCAATGAAGTAAACGTAATAGCCTTCGTTTTGAAGCTGAGACACAGAGAGTAAGTTCATCCCCAAACCAGGCACATGCAACACATTAATGGCTCGAAACTTATTGCCAGCTTCGGTTTGAAACACTATGGTTCCTCTTCCCACAGGGTTGCATTTCGCCTTATTACCCATGGTGATTTGAAAGTTCATCTGCTTTTCTCGGTAGCTAGAGAAACATTCTCGTACCCCCTTCTTGTGTGCAGAAGCTCCACTGTCAATATACCAGAACTCTGGAGAAGCAGAGCTTGATGCTTGATGCACATGCAAATTCTTCTTCCAGTATGGATGTTAGTACAAATATGTCGTGATCCATCTATTCTTTCATGCTTTCCCTTTTCTCTGGAGAGCTGCGTGAACCCTTCTGAGTCACTGCTACAGCAACATCTGGTCTTCGTTCCATTGCAGGTTCTCCACTCCTGTTACTCATCTCAAGCTCTAATACCATGTAAAAATTTCAATCCTAAAATGCTATTGCAGTGATAGATTTATTTCTTCTACTTATTCTTCCAATAAGTTATTTACAAAATTCTTCCATTATATTTTGAAATAAACACTACCGCAGTAATCATTGAAGTATATGCAGAGAACATAATAGTAAAAAATACAAGCATAAGAATAAATCACATACAGTTATTTTTAGACAATTGTCCCTGGAAAAACCCAATGTGGGAAAACCAATGTAGCAAATGAGGGTTTATATATTAATCTTCAGCAGTGAAATATTTACAAGGAAAGTCAAGTAGAAATAACTGAGAAAACTTCTTGAGATACACCTGAGATAATTCTTCTTCAGTCCTCCGAAGAATTTTGACACCTAAGGGGTTCACCGACCCTCCCTGCGTCACTTTGCGTACCTCTCTGTGCAAAGCCAGCGTAAGCCTGCATCAATATTGCATGAGGCCTCTGTGATGCTCCTAAGTGCTTCCTTTCTACTTCTATACTTCCTCCTTCCCTCATGCCCTGACACTGTTGATACCCTCTGCTTCCTCCGCCCTTGCAAATCTCCCTCTGAAATCGAATTCTATTACTTCAGGATCAACTTCCCTTGGGTTACTGAACGCTTGCCCGACTTGCTTTCTAAATGACCCTCGAGCCTTCTTTTATAATCTTCTCATTGAAGAATACAACCCAAATTAGAAGTTTAATCAATGGCTAAGATTAAAACTTGACTTGATCTTCATTCTCTAGAAGATTCACACTATGTTTTATTAATACCCATTAATTATTTAACTTCCCTAAGTTTAGACTTAGGGTCTTCATTAAAATAATCAATTATTTTAATAAAACATGAACCAAGTGAAATTTCCACAAACGGTTTCTCGGTTCTTTGGAATGCTGGTGTCTAAGCCTCCTTACCAAATTTCAGACCTAGATCACTTTCCGATGCTACAAAAATCAACACATCCTAATCCATTGCATTCTTTCATTCATTTACCAGTATTGATTCCACATTACATGGAATGTCTACTAACCTTTGTCATAGTGCTTCTCCCAAGAACCTTTAATAATGAATGTTCTTCCAAGATCGTGATGATTCAACTAAGTAGGATGACAACCTCTAACATAATGTTAGACAACATTTGGATGATCAATATGCAAAATGGTATATCTATCCATCTATCTAGATGTTCTCTACAAAGCAACTTAATCATATTTCTAGATATGCTATATGCTTCTTTCTATGATGCTTTGCAAAAACATACATTCCTAAAGGAAGATTAAACTTCTTAGAGAACCTAACAGTCAGTGAATTTTCTTCAGTAGTAGAGATCCCTCATTTCTTCCTTCTTTTCCTTCTTCTCAGGTTCTCCCACTGCTCCGGCTACATGATCTTCACTCCTTTCCTTTCTCTCATTGTTCTACTTGTTTAGACAGTCCCTCTTAAAGTGTCCAAATTCATTGCATCCAAAACATTGCACTTTGGACATGTCTTTCTTCTTGGACTTGCCAAACTTTCCCTTCTTAAGCTTCTTGAATCGGGCTAGAAAGGCTTGAGATTGCTCATCAGATCCAATATCATCCTTGACATTGATCCTTGATTCTTCCAATATGCACTGCGCCTATAACTCTTCAAATGGAGTTGAATCATTCTTGGAGTAGATGCTTGTTGCAAAGCTGCTCCATTCTGGTGGAAATGCATTCAATACACAGATGGTTACTTCTGAATCAGTAATAGGTTCCCCAAGTCCTTGTAGATGGTCTCTTAGTTGAGAGACTCTCATGAGGAAGGATGGCACATCCTCATCCTTCAACTTCATTTTGTACAACTTGTTTCTTAATGACATCTTTTGACCTCTTGTACTTACCGAATACAAATTCACTAGCTTGTCATACATGGCCTTGGAAGTATTCAGATTTGCAACAAATGGAACAAGAGAATCCTTAATTGATTCAGCTATAATCCTTTGAGCTCTTACTTCCCCTTTCTTGTACTTTTCTAGTTCTTGTGTCTTATCTTCCTTAGGTTCATTAACTTCTCCAGTAACATATCCCATTACTTTTTGTCTTGTGAGTATCAAGTCAATCCTTTTCTTCCATGCTAGATAGTTTGATGCCCCAATGAGATTGTTTCTCTCTTTGCAAAAAGAACCCATTTCACTTGGAGATTCAAGCATGATGTAATAATATGTTACTTACTTGATGATCAATATTTTCTTTGATGATGTCTCCAACCTTCTTGATTCTTTTCAAGACCTTAGCAAAGCTCTTGATGATGTCCTTGAAAGATGTTCCCTAGGATTTATTCACCAACAACTTCCAATATTAATGTCTTGCAAATAGACTTCCTTTTTGCGAGATCAACACCCTCCTTGAGAGATTGATGTATTCTTGATCTTCTTCAATGTAGAAACCCTAGATTAGAAGGGTCTTCTACCAACGAGTCTTTGACCAGATCCCCTCAAGAGACAATTTTCTTAGCTGTCTTCTTCTTTCAAGCTTGAGAGCTTCCTATCTTTTGATTAATAATTATTTCTAGTGTCCTTCTAGTTTCCTTCCTTGTTCACATTAGCTCTGATACCATATTAGGAAATGTAAAGCAACAACTTATATATTTTATTTTCTTTTAACCTTGCTACTTGCTTATGAATCTTAATTATCTTCTTTCAGTTCTTTAGTTAGATCTATTCATCAAACAATATCAAGAAACAACAACAACAAATGAGGAAACACATATAGGCTCTCAGCCAGGGCAAAACCCCTCCAAGGGGAAAAATCGAAAACTCAACTATTCTTATAATTTGCTTCAAATGAGATACAAAGACCCAATCCCTAGACCAAGTCCTTCTCCCAGTACCAAGTTGGCCCTTCCTCAAGTACTTCCTTGAATCTGCAAAAAACTGCTACACACTGCAACTTCGACCTTCCAGCTACAATATTGCTACTCGACCTGCAACTTCGACCTTGCAATTTGTTGAGTTTTTTTGAGTGTTGGGGTAGCATCGGATGTGCTCTAACTCCCAAAATTTGTGGAGAGACTAGAGTACATGAGATCTCCAAGACTTAGAAAGGGATTTGGTAAATTCCATCCTGTTTGGGAGATAATTAATTAATTAATATTTTTAATTAAGGACCCTAAGTCTAACTTAGGAAAATTAAAATATCAAAGGTAATTAATGAAAACATGTGATGGAAATGACTCAAGTCACACGGATCAAGCTCTCTTTTAATCTTAGCCATCGATTCAAGATATGATCGTGGTTGTTGGTTTCCCAACAAGAAAATTATAAAGGAAAGGCTTGGGGTCATTTGGAGAACACACACGGAGGCAGAGCACTGAGACTAAGCTAGAATTCTAGGGCATGGTTTGCTAAGAATTTCCAAAAGAGTTTCAGCTGCAGAGAGGTGTAGTTTAGGCAAAGGGGGTGATCTGATCCCAATGCCTAGAATCATCAAGAGGCAGAAAGCAGCTTCCAGAGGCAGCAGCAACAGAGAGGGTAGCAGTTGCGCAGCGCAGAGGAAGCTTCAACTACGCAGTCCCTTCTAGGGCAGTGTTGGGCAGCAGGGGACCCATCTGGGTTACGCAGAGACCCTCAGGGGCAGCGTAGGGTCTGTGTCACCCATTCTGGGGTTACGCAGCCCTCTCCAAGCCAGCACAGAGGCACGCAAAGGCTGTAGAGACTGACGCAGGGGCTTTAGGGGCAACGTTGGGGTTTCTAGGGCCAGAATTTGGCCGAGTCTTGTAAATCCTATATGAGGGTGTGGATCAGTCAAGTTTTTGGCTTCAGAACAGCAGGTTAGCTGCAAATCTATCTTTTCTCTGTCGGGTTAACCAATGTGGTGCCCAAATTTGTTGTATTCAGAAAACTACTTAATAATATAAACCCTCCAGTAGCCAGAAGACTAGTTTTCCCGCATTAGGTTTTTCCGGGGACAATTGTACATAAAATCTTGTGTGTCACTTTGTCTATTGTGCATGTACTTTTCTACTTTAGATCTAAATTGGTGAAAGTTTGTTATGTGTTTACTCCAATGTTAATCTGAAGATTTCATCATTAATAACTTATTTAAGTAGGAGAAGTATAACCAGATCTAATAGTAGATTTCTGCACAAAGTAACATTCATAAATTTTCACATGGTATCAGAGCGATTGCAAATCTAGCAGGGTCACCAACAAAAGACTTAAGAATTTTGCTGCAGAAAGCAACAGAGAGCACAGCAGCAGCAACAGAAAGCCAAATTTGAAGGGACATCGCAATTTCAGAGGGAGTAGAGCCACGCAGAGGTCAAGGTGACACAATCCTACGCAGTCTCCACGCAGGCCCACGTACTTATTGCGCAAAGGCAGCACTGGGACTATCTTCTCACGTAGAGGCCAGCTAGGGTGATGTAGATCATAAGATGTCTGATTCAAAAGTGCTGGAAACAGAGCTGCAAAACTTCAGAAAGTGCTGGTGGGGTTAAATTTCTGAAGCTTCAGAATTTAGCCTACGCACTAGTGACAAAGAGCGGGAGGAGATCAACTTCTCAAAGGGTTTCTAGCTAAAGAAATTTGCAAATTGACCAGTGGATCGAAGAGAGCTGTTTCACTGTTGATTTGGCAGATTTCGAAGAGAGGAAATCAGTTGTCAGAGGGAGCAGAGTGTTCCTGTCTTGCCAAGGACCCTATATCCAGATCTCTAGCATAGAGAGGAGGAGTTCCGACAGATTTGTTGAGCAGATGGCACCTCACGGAGTACGTGATCAGGATAGGTTGGACGACTTGTCCAACTTTGTAGTCTGGAAGGCCAGAATCTTGGTAGTCATGGAGGCATACAGTCTAAGGGACCATGCAGAAAAAGTCCTGGCCACGCCAACCGATGTTGTTCTCCTGGCAAAGCACAATGAGGCAGCGGCACATGCCAAACGCTTCATAATGGATGGGGTTAAGGACCATATTGTTCCACACATAGCTGAAAAGAAAATAGCTCATGAGATGTGGAAAGCCTTGACAACCCTTTATGAAGGGAAGTCCGTCCAGAGGAAGATGCTTCTAGAAAATCAGTTGCGGTCATTCATGATGACCAAGGGAGAAGAGATAGAGCACTTCCTCTTCAGATTACAGACAATCAGAGATCAGTTGTCTGCCATGGGAGCAAAGGTGGAGGACGACGTGATGGTAAGGACTGCACTCAATGCGGTCACAGAAGAGTGGGAAACCTTTATCCAAAGTGTCTTGGGCAGAGCAGACCTTCCTGACTGGGACAACTTGTGGGCAATCTTATGTCAAGAAGAACTCCGCAAAATGACCAAGAAGCAGTATAGCACGGGATCCAGTGAGGTGAAGAAGGAAGATGAAGATGATGGAGCCTTAGCATCAAAGAGGCAGCGAGGGAAGAAGAAGCGTGATCTATCAAAGATCAAGTGTTTCTAGTGCGGCGAATTAGGACATTTCGCAAGTAATTGTCCACAGAAGAAGAAGGGCAAGGAATCTTCTACTTCCAAGGCTGTTGTGGCAGATGATGGGTCAGAAGATGACATAGCCATGAGTACTCATGAACCATGAAAGTGGGCGACATGGATCTGTAGAGCAGCTGCAGAGTGGGGGCGGGATCCTTGAGCAGCTCATCTCTTGGATCACATCTAAGCTACGGGAACCTTAAGACAGTAGCGGGACAAGTGGAGCAGTTGGTGCAGAGAATCACAGATGGAGCAAAGGCAGAGCTGAAGGCTGAAGGGAGCAACGCAGTGCAGATGCAGCAGACGCGTAGCAGCAACAGTGTAGGGGCTGATGTGACTTCAGCAGCGCATAGCAGAGCTTCTTACACAGAGCAAAGTTGGAGCAACATAGAGGCTTCAGGAGGACAGCGCAGCGCAGCAGCAACGTGAGAGATTTCAGCACAAGGGGCTTCTGTGACTTCAGCATTGCAGAGGGAGTTTGATTACGCAGTGCAGAGGGAGTCTGATTACACAGTGCAGAGCTGTAGTGGTGCGTCATCCTCTAGATGACAGCACAAATCAGCAGTCGACAGAGCTTCGGCGATGAGGATGCAGCCCAACTGACTTGTCTGTCAAAGATTGGGCAGGAGATTCAGTTGCTTCTCTCAGCAACTGAAGATGCAGTGTAACAGTTGGCAGCAAGATGTAGCAGATTGAGAGGGAGTTGCAGTACAGATGTAGCAGTGGCGGTGGCAGCGTCATGGGCAGCAGTAGCACAATGATGAATGGCAGCAGATCCAACATCAGTGCGAAGACCCACACCAGAGATCAGTGCAAAGCTTCGAGGTGAAGCAGAGTTGTACTAGAGCACACTCCTCGCTAAGAGAGAGTGTTGATTTTTCTTGAGTGTTAGAGTAGCATTGGATGTGCTCTAGCTCCCAAAAATTGTGGAGGGACTACAGTACATGAGATCTCCAAGACCCAGAAAGGGATTTGAGAAATTTCGTCCTGTTTGATAGATAATTAATTAATTAATATTTTTAATTAAGGACCCTAAGTCTAACTTAGGAAAATTAAAATATTAAAGGTCATTAATTAAAACATGTGATGGAAATGACTCAAGTCACACAGATCAAGCTTTCTTTTAATCTTAGCCATCGATTCAAGATCTAATCATGGCCATTGGTTTCCCTATGATAAAAGTATAAAGGAAAGACTTGGGGTCATTTGGAGAACACACACGAAGGCAGAGCACTAAGACTAAGCTGGAATTTAGGGCATGGTTTGCTAAGAATTTCCAGAAGTGTTTCAGCTGCAAAGAGGGCTAGTTTAGGCAAAGGGGATGATCTGATTCCAGTGCCTAGAATCAGCAAGAGGCAGAGAGCAGCTTCCAGAGGCAGGGCAAAGAAGCAGAGGCAGCAACAGCAGAGAGGGCAGCAATTGTGCAACACAGAGGTAGCTTCAGCTATGCAGCAGCAGGAGAGAGGGCAGCGCTGGGCAGCAGGGGACCAATCTAGGTTACGCAAAGACCCTCGGGGCAGTGTAGGGTCTGCGTCACCCATTCTAGGGTTACGCAGCCCTCTCCAGGCTAGCGAAAAGGCTGAAGAGATGATGCAAGGGCTTCAGGGGCAGCGTTGGGGTTTCTAGGGCCAGAATTTGGCTGAGTCTTGTAAATCCCGTTTGAGGGTGTGGATCAGTCAAGGTTTTGGCTTCAGAACAGCAGGTTAGTTGCAGATCTATCTTTTCTCTATCGGGTTAACCAGTGTGCCCTAACTCGACCTCCTTCTGGGACCTTACAAGAGGAAGATAACTCTTCCTAAGGTCAGCTAGGTCTAGGTAGAGTTTCCTTCCTTCCAGCTACAAGATAATGCACTTTGTCCTACTGCAATGTGAAAATTTCAATCTATCATAGCAACTGGAAATTATTCTCCTAATTGTTAATTTTATTTAACAATTTATTTGTTGTTTGCTATGGAAAATAATTCACACTGTGATTTTCACAAATAAATTGCGGAATAAAATAGCGCTGGAATCTGAGAAATTACTATCACACACAAAATTTGGCACAATTATTTTTGGACAAATGTCCCCAGAAAAACCCAACTTGGGAAAACTGGTGCAGCAGTGAGGGTTTTTATTATTATGCAGGAGTGAAAATCTGAGTACAATCTAGATGCCTGAAACTGGCAATCCACAGCAAGAAAATCTAGGCAAAATTATTTAAGGGAATTACCCTTCCTCCACAAGCAATCTTGGCACAACCTGCCTACTAAAAACTCGACCTCCTGAAGCCTTTGCGTCAACCTCTACGCTGCACTACGCAATCCCTATGACGTCAAGCCTCCAAACAATCTTTGATGAAGTCATTATGCCTTCTGTTGTTGAGGAAATTGTCTCTCTGGCCCTCTGGAACCTCTGCCCGACCCCTGGAACTGAGAACGAATTTCTCTCCAGCAAATTGAATTGCCCTCTTTGAAGCTACTGCGTAGTCCTCTGCGTTGCCTCACTGGGAATAACTCGACCCTCTTGTTGTTGCCTTTCCAGCCTCCAGATCACTGCCTCTGCCCCTCACTCGCTGCTTCGATCTCTAGCTTTCTTCGACAACTGACTGTTGCTACTCTGGAAATTGATCTGCCAAGGAAATCGAACTGCTCAAGTGTATTCTCCATCACCACATCGATCTCCTCTTATAATCCACTATTGGAGCACCAACGGCCAAGATTAAAACTTAATCAATGTATTCTGGGTGTTGGAGATCTCATGTATTCTAGCCTCTCCACAAAATTTCGTGGCTAGAACACATCTGATGCTACAAAAACTAACACCCCCTCTTCGTGAGGAATGTGTTCTAGTGCTACCCACCCTGTCACAACACCCTGTCTCTACATCATCTCCTGTCACGCTACTGATGTATCGTTGTTGTTGCCCACCAACTATTGCACAACTCTAATATACACTGCATCAGCGCTGCTAACGACCCTGTTGTAATACTGCCAACATTGCATCTAGATTCTATACTAAAACTCTATTGCTACTGCTACTGCAACATCTGCAACTGAAAAACATCTAAAATATTGAATCAACTGTGATCATTATGATGCATTTGTCACCCGTCTCTGACTGCTACTAGCTATTTCACTGTCTCCGAAGAATCTGCATTGTTGTTGACTCTGCACTGTGCCAATTTGCACTGCTCCCAACTCTGCACTGCACTCTCCAGCATCTGACTCCTACTAGTCTCTGCAATTGTCACTCTCGCATCTGACTTCAACTACTACCATTGATCCATCCTACTACTGAATACTTTGGGCTCCTCGTAGCCAGGTACTGATCCATGAGGTGGATTCCTCAAAGACCTTGCCCATCTGTAGCTCTCGGGTGCCACAACTCTAAGTCACCCCCCTTCAACCCTTGAGGTATATGGGAAATCATAGTGAAGTCTTCCTCCAACCTAAAGGACAATATATCGATCTCTACTGAAGTTGTCTGCTGGTCCTGCTTCTCCGACTTGTCTTTCTTCTTGAGAGAACATTGCGTGTTGTAGTGACCAAGCTCTCCACATCTGAAGCACTTGAACTTCGATAGGTCCTTCTTCTTCTTCTTTTGCTCCCCTTGCCCCTAACTGCGACCCTTAGATGCAATGGCCACATGTATTAAAGTATGGTATCGGTAATTAATTAAGAGCACCAAGCCTTTTATGTACCTCGATGTTAGTGATATTGCTTGTTGGACTCCTCTGTCATGGCCTTAGCAAAAATGTACCTTCACTCAAACCAATATCATTGATCAGGTATGCTAGGATTTTCGTAGCATACTTTAAAGCTTGGATTAGGTAGTTTCATCAAAATTGGTGGTGTTCACTGATGTCCCTAATGGATTAAGGTAGAGGCAAAGGGTGATACTAATGATGAGGATCCCAATATAAGTGATGGTGAAACTTTGTTTGTCATTCAAATGTTCTTTGCTCATTTATTCATAATGATTCTTTCCAAGTTTATATATATATATATATATATATATATATATATATATATATATTTCCAAATTTTTGGGGGGTCGCCTTTCTAGTGTGTTTCCATTTCAAAAATGCATACCCGTTTCCCCATATCATGCAACTTAGGCTTCAACTCTTGACGTTGAGGAAAAGATTTCTTCAAAATCAATACCTTCAACTTAAGCATAACCTTTGCGAACCAACCTTGCTTTATTTATTATTAGTCGATCATCTTCATTCAACATGGGCAGTGGTGACCACATCCATGTATTTGGGGTCAAATTTCAAATGCTCTTCTTGAAACCAAAATAATGTGTCTAAGGCCAAACCCACACATATAAAACCAAAACCATGCATTTCAAGTCAAATCCATGCATTTGCAATGAAAACCATGCATTTGCAGCGAAAACCATGCATGTATTTGGAGTTAAAATGACGCATTTCAAGACCAAATGAATTATTTTGAAGCTTTTAATTAAATGAATGATAGAAAATTCAATCATTAACGATCAAATTCATCAATTAATGGTAAAACTAATCAATTAGAATCCCAATTAACATATATTTAAGGCTTGTTACCTATGGATACGTTGGGTAATTCTTAGTGTTGTGGATACCACTAGGGAGAGTAGTAGGCACTCTTATAATGTTTCCTATCACTTGGAGATGATGTTTTTCTTCATGATATGTTGTATTATTGAAAACTATTACAAATTGAAATATCAACATCAAGAAGCATGGGGATATTTGTGTTGATCAGTGTACCACAGCAAAGTTCACACAACATTCAAATGTCCTCTTTTCCTTATGAAGAGGAGACTATGATCTCCAAGAATGAAGAGATCGTGCACCACCACTTCCATACCTGTGTGGATATTGTTTTGTCACAGACTACGTCACCCATATCACAAATATCTAAAGCTACTGATACAAGAGCTAATGATATGTGCAACATACTTTCCAATTGACACCCTAAGGCTTCACCTGGGATGATTGGAAACAAGTTCGTTGGTGTGAAACATTGACATAATTCTGGACCAAATGATATAGTAGAACTTGGGTTTCATGGTCCACAATGGAAAGTAGTGTTAGTTTTTGTATTTGATAGCAGTGTATAGGTGTTCTAGTCTCGGTTTTGTGTCTAAGAGGCTAAGGAACACGAGATCTCCAAAACCCAAAAAATATCTCGTGAGAAAAGACTTGGAGATGCCTTAATTAACTTAATTAGCCAGAGTTAAAATATTTCCTAAGTCTAACTTAGGAAAAGTGGTTAATTAAAGTGTATTAATTAAGGAACTTTATTTTTCTCTAGAGGCTTCTATTGATGAAGTCAAATTGATCTTAGTCATCGGTTGAGAGTTAATCATGGTTTTTAAGACTCCAATGAGAGATTATAATGTTGTTTTCCAATGACACTGGAGAATCTAGGTTAGGGTCTTCAAATCTTGACACTACCAACTCAAATACCACAATGAACTACTTTTCACAGCAGAATATAAACAACAATAAATCAACATGTGCACAAATAGACAACCTTTTAGAACTTTTCAACAACCCAACTTCGTTATATTATCTATATATAATACAACAGTCTAGGGCTCCCAAACCAGGGATCATGGCCCTCATACAATCACTGATACAAGAATACAAACTAAGGTTTGGTGTCAGCCCTTTTACAACCAATCTACCCTGAACAAGACAACTGTTGACCTACTTGCTAATGTGGCGACCCTCGGCCCTTTCAATCCACGTGTCTTGAACACATATGTCGGTCCTTTCGCTCCAGATCTACAGCAACACCAATCTGCCTCTATCAATGATCCATGTCCTTTAGGTCACTGAACACGGCTCCAATCTTTTCTCTAGCTACTTATTAGTCCATCAATGAATCCAAATCATAGGGTCTTCTTGTGAGTTGTTCACATCTCCATTTGTGAACAACTCCTAGACTGTCCACTACCACTCCTCAACTCTTAGGGACTTCTTCACTCTATTTCCTTCTCGTGTTGCTCCAATGAGGCAAACTTAGGGAATGGAGGGCTTCCCTTTGTCACTGCAAGATGTCTTTCCCTTCAGTAAACTTGGGCTAGACAAACTGCTCCCTTGCCTACCTTCTTTTGTCATTCAAAGATTAGTCCCTAAGCTTCCCTTCTTTTTCCCTTCTAATAGATTCTCTTTTTCCTTCAAGAGGTTGTACTTAGGGCTTGGAGCAAACAACTACTGACCTCCCAAAATTGTTCCTTTTGGCTGCTCCAAATACTGTCCAAAACTAGGACAACCATCCACTAAAAAAACATCAATTCAAAAAGGGTAAACATGCCTTGTTCCTCAGAGTACTTCTGCCCTTCTTGACCTCGGCCTTTGTGCACAATTCTGAGACTTTCAACCCTTTATTAGGGCTGACTGTAACTGTTGTTACAACCCCACACTTGGCCTCAATTCTCCTCAAAATAATTGTGGCTAGCCTTCCTCTACAAGTCCCTTCCTTCGCTGGCCTTTAGGACATGTTCCAACTCACTGTTACACCTTTTCCGCCCTTCAAGAGATACCTACAAGAGCTCAGCCTGAACTAGGGAAATCACAGAAGGTTTCAAACTTGTTACCAGAGAAAACAACCCTTAAACTTAACATAGATCTGCCCATAATATCTGCTCTTCCATGTTGGTTGCTTCTCCAAACTTCAACCTAGTTGTCATGAGAAAAACAGATCCAAACATTTCCTCCTTTTCTCCTTCCCTAGTCCTCTTTTTTTGTGGCTAAATCAAAGGTATTCACCTTTGATGTTTCGCTCCTTGGATGTGAGGAATGAGGTCTCTCCTCCCTCCTTTTTATATCTTTTCTTAGGGTGTGCAACAACTAGCCTTTGGGGACTTATTTCATTTCAAGCCTACATGAAACTTCTTTGCAAACCCACATAAGACATAAAAATTCATATCTCAACTTTGCCAAGGGCTCTTTTGGTGTTCATTGTTGCCCCTTGCTCCATTAAGGATGCTCTACAATCTCCAAGTGCCAAGTCATCAAATACCCTCATGGATTCACACCCACAACTTTGGGTGCAAAGCCCGCATCTTGGGTTCTTACACCACAAGTGACTATGTGATGCCAATTCCTCCACAACCCTACCCCTTAGGGTTTGGAGTACCTCCCAAGCTACCAATCTCAATGCTACCTCTTAGCAAGGGAGGTACTCCCAACACTAGGAAGTAACTCGTCACTAGCAACACTAGAATATCTAGCGTCCATCACTGCAGCATACTCTGTTGAATGAACCACGTTATCTCGGTAGTGCCTCTGCCTCATCTCCTCTAAACCTAAAGACCACAATAATTTCATAAGGTTGCTCCCTCTGAAACTAGATCCCTCTGAGTCTACACGATCTCCAGTGGCTCAACCTGCTACTGATCTTGTGTCCTACAAGGTAAGTCTGAGTTGTGGTCGAACAAGGGCCATCATTACCGCAACTCAGTCCTACAAGCACTCATCCCCTTGGGTCAAACACAACTCGTGCACATGCCTCCAATCTCAGATGTGCAACATCACTCCCCAAAGAAGAAACTAGCCTGCCAACATCTTGTCCATCACATGAAGCAATCTCGATCATACCAATCTTGTCCATGCCAAAGCAATCCTTGAGTTGTCCCAAAGATCCATGGCACGTCAAAGGAAGTCCATGATCAGCAACCTGCCCGTGCCAAAGGAAGTCCATGATCAACAACCTTCCCTACAACAAACTATCGTTCACCAGGTTCACCACTAATCCACTAGAACTCCTAGCCTATCTCGATGCCAAGCTAGTCAAGACCACATCTCCATGTCATCAGCTGAAACCTCTGCTCCATGATCTAGACAATCTCAGCTCCCTCTCAGTCGCTTCATTCTGCACACTCTGATTCACTGGCCCTTCAAAGTAGCTCTGATACCATGTTATTTTTCCACGACACTAGAGAATCTAGGTTAGGGTCTTAGAATCTCTAACACTGCCTCAAATGCCACAAAAAACTACTTTTCACAGTGAAATATAAACAACAGTAAATCAACACGTGCACAAATAGACAACCTTTTAGAATTTTTCAACAACCCAACTTCGTTCTTATACCATGTTTTTTTCCACGACACTAGAGAATCTAGGTTAGGGTCTTAGAATCTCTGACACTGCCTCAAATGCCACAGAAAACTACTTTTCACAGCGGAATATAAACAACAATAAATGCGTGCACAAATAGACAACCTTTTAGAATTTTTCAACAACCCAACTTCGTTATATTATCAATCTATAATAAAACAGTCTAAGGCTCTCGTACCAAGGATCATGGCCCTCATAATATCACTGTTACAAGAATACAAACTAGGTTTTGGTGTTAGTCCTTCGACAACCAATCTACCTTGAACAAGATAACTCTTGACCTACTTGCTGATGTGGTGCCCCTCAGCCCTTTCAATCCACATGTCTTTAACACATCTACCGGTCCTTTTGCTCCCGATCTACAACAACACCAATCTGCCTCTATCAATGATCCACATCCTTTAGGTCACTAAACACAGCTCCAAACTGCTCTCTAGCTGCTCATTAGTCCATTAATGAATCCAACTCATAGGGTCTTCTTGTGAGTTGTTCACAAACGGAACTCCGTTTGTGAACAACTCCTAGACTGCCCAATGCTGCTCATCAGCTCTTAGGGACTTCTTCCATCTATTGCCTTCCTGTGCTGCTCCAATGAGGCAAACTTAGTGCATGGAGAATTGCCCTCTATCACTGCAAGATGTCCTTCTCTTCAGTAAACTTGGGCTAGACAAATTGCTCCCTTGGCTGCCTTCTTTTGTCCTTCAAAGATCAGTTCCTGAGCTTCCCTTCTTCCGCCCTTCTAACAGCTTCTCTTTGTCCTTCAAGAGGCTGTACTTAGGGCTTGACAGACCTCCCAAAACTGTTCCTTTTGGTTGCTCCAAATACTGTCCAAAATTATGACAACCATTTACTAACACAGCATCAATTCAAAAAGGGTAAACATACCTTGTTCCTCAAAGTACTTCTGCCCTTCTTGACCTCAGCCTCTGTGCACAATTCTGAGACTTTCGGCCCTCTGCTAGGGCTGACTGTAACTATTATTACAGCCCCACACTTGGCCTCAATTCTCCTCAAAATAACTGCGGCTATCCTTCCTCTACAAGTCCCTTTCCTTTGTTGGCCTTTAGGACATGTTCCAGCTCACTGTTACACCTTTTCGTCCCTCCAAGAGATACCTACAGGAGCTCAGCCTGAACCAGGGCAATCACAGAAGGTTTCGGACCTGTTACCAGGGCAATGTTTGAGATGTAATTTCTAGGACGATGATCTCCAAAGAACCCAAATATTCCACAGAATTATTAAGGACACAAGTGATTTCACATATCTATATCATTCTATAAATGAGATTGTTCCATCCTGCAATACATACCCATTTCATTTATAAGTGATACTTTAGTGTTTTCTTTCTAATCGTTATGTTGAATTATTGTTTTACCAGAAGCAGTTTGGCAATCAATTCATAACTTGAATTGTTGCACATAAATTTTGTATGACTAAACATAAATCTTAGATATGGATGCTGAATACTAATGAACAATCACAAGAATGTATGACAAAATAATGAATATAAGCATTAAGTCTAGACTTTTAAGTTTTGGATTTTGATGAATGGGTCTTATCGACTAAATTGACTAAGCTTAGATTTTTAAGATAACTCCCAACTCCCATTGAAACACATTATTTGTATCTCTTTGTGCAGTAATGAAAATACAAGATACATTTTTCAGTGAAAAAAAAGGCTAATTTTCTGAATTCCCTTCTGCTCCTATTTTCATCATGCTTCTGCCCCCTCATTTCAATTACATAAACCTAATTTCCTTTCTCTGACATATCCATCCCCTGATTCACACGACATATATGTTCATCAATATTCAAATTTAGTTGACAAAAAATATATAGACGACTTATACCTTCAAAGGATGTGCGATTCATTGATGGAATATGCAGGCATCGAACCTCAAACAATCTGCATACAGAAAAAGATATCGGTATTTAGAAGAACTAATAGACTGATATTAATTATACTTAAAAAGAACCCTATTGTCAGATTTCGTTTGAATATTTTATTAGACACTGGGAATATTACACTTGAAGAAAACTTACTCTCCAAGAGACTGATGCTGCAATGTCATTCCCAAACCGGTTCCATCTATGCCTGCACATTTACACAAGAGTTGAGAGATGTGCTGCAAACAAATTTTAAAAGATTCTAACCTACTTAACAATGATAGTTTTAAGATAATCAATTATCAAATTTTGCCAATGACACCTTGCCTCACTAGGGAGGTTGATGGACTATTAAGATATCTACCAGGGTTCCATTCTTGTTGTGCTATGCCCCTTGATCACATATCAGAAAGGGATGAGTCCGGGTGCAATTTTACACTAATTTTTGGTGGAATACATACCTCTCAGACCCGGCACTTAAGCAGGAGGGAGTCTGCGTTATGTGATGCAACCCCAAATCTCAGGGCATGTTTCTCAAAGAAACTTCCAAAAACAATATTTATCAAAGTTTCACGAAAGGACTGTCCACCAATATTTATTTAAGCTAGGGAAGAGTGATCCCTTTCCTTCGTTGGGGGAATATTGAGAACTCGGAAGGAACTTATTAAGCGCACAAGCCCCTTTGCTTAAAAGATTCAACTCAACATTGTAAACTTGTTATGAATCTCCAATGGTGAATAGTGTCTGCCAAAGCTGTTTAACATGAGTGGTCCTTTTCCTTATATTGTATGGACACAACTCTGTCCAAGTACACACAATAATTTCTATAAAAAAAAGTACGAGCATTCATTGCAATTCAGTGAAATCAATATAAATATTATTGCGGAAGGTTTTATTTTTGGTTATTTTCCCAATATATCATTGTTGGGGTGGATACCCTTGAGCCATTCTCAGCAGATGTTGAATAAGTTCAGGCCTCAAAGTAGAGTTTCTGGATAGGTTCTTGATTAAAAATGATGATTGTCCAAATAAAAATGGTTGTTTTAACCATAGTTGGAAAAAATGTTGTTGCTTCCTAGTATTCCCCTGTAAAAACCCAGATCATCGCTGCTGCCAAGCCTTGACTCTCTATTGGCAAGTCATGTTGGAAACACTGAGAGGGGGGTGAATCAGTATTTCTTTCAATTGTTATATTATGCCAGTTTAGATTTATTAATTTTAATTAACAGTGATATGTTTTATGCTTATAACAATTACTTCAATGTTCCACATAAACCCAATTAACAATTCCACTTAGGTTTCCAATTGCAATCACATTAACCATTAACACATTGGCAATAACTGTAGATAAAACATAAACAATAAATGCAGAAGACAAGCCAAGACAAGAGAACACAAGAATTTGACTCAAGCCAGGGAAAAACCCCAAGATGGGGCAAACCCTTGATCAATTCTTCTTATTATAAATATCAAATGTTCAGCAGAGAGAGAGTACAATAATACAAAGTCAAAGTCAAAATTGACTTGCCAGTTTGATGATCCCGTACCACTGTCCAAATGTCAAACAAACAGCCTAGTCAAATCTGCAATTTCTGCACTCTGCCAACAGCAGTCAAACTCTGCCCTAACCAGAAAGTCAACAGCAGTGAAAGGCTGGTCAAACTCTTCCAAAACAGTTCGGTCAAAGGAGAGAGGAACTCGGCCTCTCTTGATAGTCAAACAACAGCAAAACAATCAACTTCGGAGTGGTCATACCCAATGTTCCACCAAGTCCCCTGGAGGTGGGAGCGAGGGGGCGAGTGAGCGCGGGAGCAGCCTATGCAAAAGCTCCATACCAATTTTCAGGAAACGTGGGGGGACATCGGGGTCATAAAAATTATAAAATATAAAAATATATATAATATTATATAAGATATATCATTGAAAGTTTAATAATAAATATTTATAATGCAATTGTATTTTTCATTTTTGCAAGGAATGTATATACAATCATCACACACTTACATCATGAAAGATAAATCATAAATGATAAAATTTAAAAATTATAAATCGATGAATGATGAATCATCTAACTGAAACAAATTTAAAACTTAAAACTTAAAACATACATCATAGATTCATATGTAACTTTGTAACTGTATAATCATTTATGTAACTACTAACAATGTACAATGAAAATAAAGTTTAAGATATCATATGAGTCATGACATATATGATATTATATCAAGATTCAAAATAAACTTTAAACTGAAATTTACAACTCAAGTCTGAAACATAAATATTAAAACTTAAAAGCAAATAAGTTTAAAGTTATGTTTGCAATAGTGAAACATAAAACATAAAACCTAACTTCTTCCGACTGTGGGCAGCAAGTTGCGGGCTTCTTTCGGCGGCTGCGGCAAGTGCTAAGGGTTGGGCGGCAAGTGCTAAGTGCGGATGATACAATGATACAATGAAAACAAAGGAAACCTAAAAATTAATTTAATTAAACAATCGATTATTAAAATTTTTTTTTTTTTCATTTAATTTTTTTTTTAAATTGTGGGCCCCACATGCCCCCTCACGCTCCCTCCTGTCCCCTCACGCCCCCTCACACTCCCTTCACGCTCCCAAAAACACCCTCGACCCCGTCCCCTCATGCCCCCTCACACTCCCTCCCGTCCCCTCACGCTCCCTCAGGCTCCCTAAAGCACGCTCGACCCCTCAATCTGAGGAAACGTCCCCTTTGACGTCCCCCTTAATTTTCTGATTTTTGGGGGCATCGGGAAACGTCCCCTGGAAGTCCCCAAGACCCCGGAGCGCGAGGGGGCGAGGATTCTAGACCCCTAGGTGGGGGGGCGAGTCCCCGTGTAACACTGGTCATACCCAGTCAAATAAAAGATCAGCTTTGCGGTCAAACAGTCACTTCAGGCCTGCGGTCAAACCTAGTCAAATATCCTAGATGACCTCGATTTTTGTGCCCAGCAATGCGCCCTCACCAGACAGAGATATGCCCAAAAGATCGAAGTCAAAAACTGCTCAAAAAGTCAAAGTCAACACTGGTCAAAGTTGTAGACAGTTCAGATTTTCGACCACTTGTAATTCCGTCCTCCTTCCTTGCACGTGTGAAGAAATTCTTGTAATTTTCAGAGCTATCGAACCCAAGAAGAGAAGTGAAAATGTGTGTTGATGAGATGCCAAAATGAGGTGACCTTATATTATATTTATAGTGGTTGGCGTGGGTGAAGAGACATGTCTTTTCATCCAAGAGCCGACATGAAGGGGAGTCAACCTGAGCCGGCCTGAAAAAGAAGCATTTGTAGGACAAAAAATTCCAATATTTCAAATGAAGAATGATGCCATCAAGTGTGCTTCAAATATGAAGAGTGTCATCAAAGGAGGGGCTGCCAAATGAGGGAATTAATCCCTAGTTGCCTACTTTAACACTTCCTCTCAACTAGGGAGTAATTTCACTTGTCAATATCCATCCATCATAATGACATCCTGATCATCATGTACTATCTTTGCACCTCGTCTCATCTCCACTGAAGATTGATATAGATAATAAGAAGGAGCGATATAGAGTGATTCACAAGACCTTACCACTCTCCACTGACAAAAGTCAGTCCACATAACCAGGGGTAGAACCCTAATCAGACTTGATCTTGAGCGATCAAGTTTTTGAACATCATGCATCCTAGACATAGGGCGTACGACAGTACACGATGTGGCCATATGTAGTGCTATGGTTGCTATCCTCTTTTCCCAACTCATTGGCCATATGAGAGGTACTTCCCAAGTGTCTTGGACTACATGGGTAGGATATATGTCGGGGCATCCACAGGAGAAGGTGAACCACTCATCCTATGCATATGCCATAAATCGTAGGGGAAGGTGAACCATTCACCCTACACACATGTCAACCACCATAGGGGAAGGTGAACCAGTCTCCCTATGTGTCATCTGCCACTATATATGTATATATCATACTGGGGTATATACTCATAGGGGAAGGATGAACCACTCACCTTGTACACAACAAACCTACAAGGGAAGGATGAATCACTCACCCTATATTCGCACATAGCTCCAAAAAGTACCCCAGGAGCTCCCACAGCTCAATGTTCAACCGGGACCCTCATAGAAGGGACATTCCATGACTCCCAGCCTCTCTTTGAAGTAAGATAAACTTGACCTTGTTACGAGGCTTTGTAAGTATGTCAGTAACCTACACATTCATCCTGAAATGATGGAGCTTGATTGCTCCCTGTTGTACCATATCAGTGGTACCTGATGTCAATATGCTTGGAGCGGTTGTGGAACAGGGGATTCTCGAAAAATCGAATCCCACTTTGATTATCACAATATACAACAATGGTTTCCAGCACGTGCTCAGATGGTTCACTAAAGAGCTTCCTCAACTAAATGGCTTCATAATAAGCCATGCTTGCTGCTTTATACATTCTGCCTTAGCAGTGCTCCCAGAGCAACAAACTTCAGTCTTTGATTCATCCACGAAATAAAAGTGGATCCCAAGAGATATAGCACCTAGATGTGCTCTTTCCATTCACCACACTGCCAACCCAACCAACCTCGGAATATCCATGGAATCTTAGATTCCTAGTAGTGTACCTTAGACCATAGTTAATTGTTTGATCAGGTGTTTAACAAGAACACAGGGCCCCCACAAGTTCCCTATATCCGAATCAGCAGCTTCTCCATTTTATCAAACCTTTAAGCTTAGAAAGTAGTGCTTCAAGGATTGGTCTTTCATCTTGACTTTAAAATTCAACTCCCTCTTACTTTGATATGAGAAAATCATCATCTATTAGACAGATATCATTAATAGTTGCATCTTCACAAACCAATCATCATAGCTCGACCATAGCTTCCTCTGAATATCGAGAAAGTGACCTTGCCCAAAACATAATCATCCAGCTATCTGCAACTTTCTACCTTTCCTCTGATTAATCCTTTGGTCCATGTGCCAAAGTCATCCGATCATAATCATATAGTTTCCATGCAACTTCTCAGGTAACAGAGATATATCGAATCATCATAAAAGTCATTATATTATAATCAATTGTCATGTTTTGCCTTCATCGACATCCTTTGACATGGTCTTCCTTCTTGTAATAATCATTGGGCAAGAAGAGTCATCAAGCCATTCTGCAAGGGATTCTATAACTCCCTCTAAAGACTTACTTCAATTGGTCATCTAGCCTTCATCAATGTGCTATGTGGCAACTATATCAACAAACTTCTAGGAAGCTTGCTTCAAACCAGAGAGAAAAACTCTGAAGAATCATCATGGTCCTTCTTCAACCAGGGTGAAGAAATCCTCCCATGAGATTATCCAAAACCAACTGTTTTATTTATTTATTTCTAGATGACTGCTACCAATGCATCAAACTACCCAATCCATTATAAGGAGTTTCTTCTCATCCAGGCATCTGTATCTATATGACCATTCTTCATAAAATCTTGGCTTTACATATCAAAGTGCCCAATGATCCAACCAAAAACAGGGTCCTCTCAGTTCCCTCCTTCCAATGCTTTCTTCATGACACACCTGCAATGATCATTGACAAGCACTACCAAGCACAATATGTGATAACAAAAGCATGAGATCAAAATAAAAATCTAGGGTTTCCATGCAATAATGGAGAATGGAATCCTAGGGTTTTTAAATACAAACCCTAGACCTAAAAATCAAATCATCCTCCTCATTAATCATTATTAAGGTTTATCATATATGGCCCTAGATTCTTCACAAACCATAGAAATCATGACATAGGGTTCTCATGAGGGAACTAGAAAAATAGGGTTATGGTTTTCATTTGGCTAGGGTTTCTCATGAACCATCTAGGGTTATCAAAACTAACAAACCCTTCTATCATATAAATATCTAACCCTCTATCTTTTCAAAACCTTGGACAGGAATAACATATATTATACATACCTTTAACATTCATGATCATAAGGGTTGATGCAAGGGCCTGCTCCAAGATGCCATGCACTTGCTCCCAAAAGAGGAAACTTCCAAAGTTGCTCATATTGCAACCTGTATCACCATATTCTTTCTTACCTTTTGAACTTTTGTCTGCTTCAAGACTTCTTTCTCTGCCAGTAGTTTTTCCTAAAGGCTAGACCATAGGTCTAGAATTTTGAACTGCATTGCAAAATATGTTTTGAATGTTGCTATATATATAATCTTCTTCAAAATACAGTTGGACTTCAAATGAGTGCCCAAGTTGTAGGATAAAGGCTTTTCAAAAAAAAAATGTAGAAATGCCTTTGATGATCACACAACCCAAATTTATACTCCATAGGTCAGCTCTTTGAGCAAGATTGCATTCAATGACTATATATATCTTAAGGCTTTGCACATTTACCACACCTTATTCTTTTCATCCGACTCTTCAGTGATCTTCTTCCAAACTTGAATTTCATGTATACAAAATCGAGGCTTTCAAGTATCTACACCTGTAGAATAGGATTGTGATTTTTTTTAGGTATAGTGACCATAGATCAACTCCCTTTTACTGTCCAAGCTTCAGAACTATTCTCTTCTTCCACAGGAGTCTTGGCTCCTTTCCAAGGTGACTATAGTTACTCTTTCAGCCTTCAATTTGGACACAAGATCTTTTTAGTGTATCATTCTTCAAGGGTTCGACTTGTAATTCAAGAGGGACTTCTTCTTACACACACAAGGTGTCATATACAAAAATTCAAGCTTCAAACATAAAGTTGCGCTACCATTTTCAAGGGGATCGGACCTCCATAGTGTTGATTTTGTAAAATTGGAAGGTGTTCCAAGTCCCATATTTTGGGAAGAGGCTTGGACATCAGTATTCCAAAGAACCCAGAAACCGTTTGTGGAAATTCCACTTGGATCTTGCTTTATTAAAATAATTAATTATTTTAAAGTGATCCCTAAGTCTAAACTTAGGTAAATTAAAAAATTAAAGGGTATTAATAAAGCAGAGTGTGAATCTTCTAGAAAACGAATATCAAGTCATCTTTTAATCTGAGCTAATGATTAGAGATCTAATCTGGGCCATTGATTCATCAGTGAGAAGACTATAAGGGAAGGCTTGAGGGTCATTTGGAAAGCAAGCTAGGCACACTCTCAGTACCCGAAGGAAACCGATTCTGAAGTAAGAGAATTCATTTTCAGAGGGTGAGGTTGTAGAGGCGGAGTTGCAGACGTAGAAGGAGGAAGGGGAAGTCAGCAGAGGAAGAAGAAGGCAGAAGGAGGACGCAGATGGATCAGCGATGAGCAGCAGCACTGGCCCTCCATGCAGAGTGACGCAATCCAGCGCAGTGACTGCGCAGAAGGCCACACAGAGTGACGCAGAGGGAGGAAGGGTGCCTCCAGTGTGTCAAAAAATCTTCCGAAGTGTTCGGAAAGATTATCTCAAGTGTATTCTAAACATCTTCTTGTCATAACTTCTGTAAAAGATTTCCACTATTGAAGAATAATATAAACCCTCATCTGTTGCACCAGTTTTCCCACATTGGGTTTTTCCGGGGACAATTGTTAAAAGATAATTGTGTTCATGTGATTGTTTCTATTGTGTTATATGTGTTCTATTTGTTCTTCTGCTTTTGATTAAGTGAATATTGCAGTTGTGTTTACTTCAAAATTTACTGAAGCATCTGTAAATAACTTATCATAAATAAGTAGGCGAAATAAATCAATCACTGCAGTAGTATTTCAGATTGAAAATTTCACATGGTATCGGAGCAAAAGGAAAAAGACAGAAGAGGAGGTTCTACAATGGAACTAAGATCCGACATTGATGCAGCAGCAGCTCGGAAGGGATCATGCAGTGCTCCAGAACG